>OX393557.1:41550555-42150555 GCA_947650365.1 Chamaelirium japonicum | reverse complement strand
CTATCCTAAGATCTTTCAATGGATTTTCTAAAAGATTTATACCAGATTTCTAAAAAAGGCAAGGCTATTCATAAAAGGACCACATGTATCCATATCCTTCAGGTCTGCCCTCCATGCCACAATTTTTCAG
Source organism: Chamaelirium japonicum (assembly GCA_947650365.1). Taxonomy (NCBI): domain Eukaryota; kingdom Viridiplantae; phylum Streptophyta; class Magnoliopsida; order Liliales; family Melanthiaceae; genus Chamaelirium; species Chamaelirium japonicum. The sequence goes on along the minus strand of OX393557.1, from coordinate 42,150,425 downwards.
GATATAAATCTGATCGGTCACAAAGCTCAGACACGTTTAGAGGCCTATGACCTAGGATCCCCCAAGCACAAACCATGTTCTAATCAGTCCTCCAATTCCAATCCATCTCAACATTTGCATACAAGGTATCCCTATGTTTTGCCCATTGCTACAATCGAATAGATCAAGCAAAATAATTTGAAAAGACAATCTAAGTAATCTTTCGACAACAAGTAACAGAAAAGAGCTTAGAGAAATAGAGGATGGATGTGTTCAGGCGATGAGTGTGGTTCACCCATTCCCACTAGTGTTAAGCTGGCCTCTTATACCGAAATCACCCCCTATTAATCCCGAGGTATAATAATAAGGGGTAGTTTCGGTATAAATGACGGCCAACAAATGGAACTGTTAGATATGTGGGTGTCTCTATTAATAAAACTATGGGGTTGCTTTTCCTTAGCACCTAAATAGTTGGGGGATTAGTCAAAATAACCCTTTTAAAATGGCATTATACATAAGATAAACTGAGACTTTTCACATAAATATACAAGTTTGTTGGGACAATTGAGATAACCTTGGTTCTTATTTTGCTTTCGTAGGGTACTCCTTCAATACCATCCTGGAGGGGATAAAATGAATTGCAAAAACAATGAAGAGGCACGACAGATAAGAGGTTGAATTGCAAAAACAATGAAGAGGGACGACAGATAAGAGGTTGATAGATGAGTATCAAATGAAAAAATAGAATTTCCAAATTCCAAGGGTCTACAGTAGAAATTAGAGAGACAGAAAAGAGAATATAACAATAAACCAAGATTAGATGGGTACCTTGGTTGAATCAAAACTATAGAGCATCCTAGAAATCAAGTCTTAGGGTCCATAGAATCAGCGCCATGAGAAAGAGGAAATCATCAAATCTCCCTTCAAGAAAATATGACAAATTTCTAACATAATATTTTAATCTCAAGTTAAATTCATCCCCCCCCCCCCCCCCCCCCTACATGTGTCTATATTTATATTCAATCAACCCCAAACCAACACCTATTTGGACTAAGTTTTTCTGACCAAACATATTATCATAATAAGAATCCGTAGACAGTATCGTTAAAGAATTTGACTTCAGCTCCAACATTGTCCTGCGCCAGAACAAAATGCTCCGGCTAGTTCGAGTTTGAATCCGCCAATTTTGGCCAAAACTATAGGAAAATGATAAAACATTTAGATAAGAAAAATCAGGAAAATTAAATGAACATAAAAATCAAAAGATCACTAGACTTAGATAAACCTAATCAAGCAACTTTTCAGTACGTAGGAGTAAATACAAATTTCAACCTTCATGTTTCGTATTTGAAAATGATGAATCTTATGAACTTCATGGCAATCCATCATATTATTATAGTGAACTATCGAGAGCAGTGATCAAATCATGAATGAATTAATTCCAAATAATAAATGCTACTACGAGGTGGATAAAAGTATCGGATCTCATCACTTCGGATGCACTTCCAATAAACTGATCTCGCACAGGTGGTGGACAAATCTTAGATCCGGACGTCGATTGTCTTCTATTTTATGGCTAGTCATGTTGAGAATGGTTGAAGAAAGAATTATAAATTAGTCGCATTTTCTTGATTAGGAATTGGTTCAAGATGTAGACTTGGTTCAGCAGAATTCTGAACTAATCTAATTTGGGTGAAGAATTCTCAAACCATGATGTTGGGTGCAAACAGAGTCAGGTATGGTGCAGTTAAGGGACTACTTGAGCCAATTACACCTGAAGCCAGAGTGGGGCTTTCAATCCATCAACAAAGGGTAGCGAAGTCTGCATGTGAGTGAACTCTTAAAAAACACCATTTGAAATTATTTGCTCTTTAAACTTGATCCATATATTAGTGTAGAACTAGCTTGGACCAACTTGACATGTGCAAGTTACATGTAGTGGTGACAACAGTTTGGATCCGGGCCGGACCCTATCACAACCCATACCCAACCCATACTCAAATGGGTATGGGATGATCCATCCCCGAGCCATACCCATGGATGGGTTTCGATTTCTAGTCAGGATTCGGGTATGTACCAGGTTATGTGTTTTTTTATTAGATCTGCTTTTTAAATTTGGTAACGAGGAATAGCAATCAATTAAGGACTTACAAATAATACTCAAGTTAGAAATTGGTAGCAGCAATGGAGGATGGACAAACTCCAGGATTAGGTACTCTTTAGACTTGTTTTATAAAGTCAGGTCATCTATTAGTTACAGGTATAGTTCATTAGTCATTCGGCCACAGCAGTCTGCATCTAACCTGGACCACATGATCGTTATATTAGATCTTTATATTATATAGCTTAGGTAAGTTTTCGAGTATCAGGTATGAATTTTAGGGCACCTAGAACTGCACCAAAATCATTCGGGTACATATCCAGCACCAATACACAACCGAATTTCATTCGGTATAAATATAACCCCAACCCAAACTTTTGAGTTAGGTTCGGGTAGAGTAACTGGGTGGCTTTATTGCAGTCCCTAATCCGATGAGGTCAAGTAGAATGGGGGACCCCTCCAAATCTGACGCAAAGATACATACCAAAAAACGTAAAAGGCTACCACATTTCACTATGCATTTAAGCTCATGCAACTAGGAAACAACTCTCCGACCTTCCCCAAGACTAGGAAAAAGTTAATACAAAGAGGTAGAAGGCAAGATGACATAGGGAATTGCATTCATCTCTATGACAAAAAATATAAGCTAAAGAGAGTTTAAATGAAGACTGGGGGTAAAACGACAAAAGTCAGATATGATATCAATAGCATTTAAATTTGTTATTCCAAAGATGATCATCAACATATTGAAATGAAATAGTAGAAATGTCTCTAAAACTAGCATATGACCTATATATATGAACATAACAATTTGACTTCTTTTAGAATAATCTCTAGTCCAATTGTATAACAAGGAAATGGTGAAGGGTTACCAGTTTAGGGGCTTCACACATCAGAAGCACACAATTTTCTAATTTTTTAGTTTCCCTCTTTATAAACAATTAGCTCGGTCAACATTCAGAAAGCTGAACAATGCAGACTGACCATTTAATGCCTAAATTTTCCCCATTTTTTCCTCTGCTTTGCACGTTTCAAAAAAATAAAATAAAAGAAGGTATCTTACCTTGGAAGAAACTCAGAGACAATAGAGAGGTTGGGAGGACGAGTCACAGCACCCATGAAAAGAACAACATTTGGATGTCGCAACCTGCGCATTATCCGCACCTAACCAAACACAGTGTCAATTACCATAACAGATCACCATCATAGCAAGGTCAAAATACAAAGAAACAACAATTAAAAAAAAAAAATATGCTTTAAAGAAAATTTAAGTATCATATGCAAATAATAGACCTACTTCGCTTCGAAACTCATCCAAAGCATCCCCATAAAAATCCTGATCTAAGAATTTCTTCACAGCTACTTCCTGTAGTAAAAAATCAAACAAAATGCATGTCAAAACAATATTCCCAAGTTCAATATTTCATGCTTGATCGACATCTAATCGGTTAAGTTATCATCCACAACAATATAAGAATAAAGTATGCACCGGAACTAGTTTATTTCATATATAGCAAGATTTATAAAATTATATTCCTACAAAAAAATGGAACCTCTAGAAAAGCTTATTTAATTAAATATTAGTACAATAAGCAGGGCATTCAATGGAAACCACAATTTATCTGTTTCAAGAGTTTCATAAATTACATAAAATCAGAAAGAAAAAATGTGTATGGAGGATTAAAAAGAACTGACAGCCCTCTTAACAGCAACTTCATCTTTAAGATATTCGTTCTAAAATACAAGTATCCCAGCCAGAAGCATTCTTGTTCGCATTTCCGCTGGATAAGCAGTTTTGAAAAAGTATCAACATATTATTTTCTTTCATGCAATGTCTTTTTTTTTTTGGTGTGTGTGTGTGTGTTGGGGGGGGGGGGCGCATCTTAAATAGTTCTCTATATAGACAGTTATGGTTCTTAAGCATTTGGTGGACTATTAATGGAAGAACAAATAAATCTTTGATACTCATTGTATATGAGACTCTTCTTCACTTTCTTCCTTATTCTCGATTGCTTTCTATTCTTTACTCCATTTCTGTCATGACTACATTATTTCCGCTGCACATAATCCCCTGTGGTGGTAAGTCAAAACAACAATAAAATCCACTTAAAATCTGAAAATAAACCTTTAGAACCCATCTAAATCCCTCATAGTTGCTTTCTTATCAACTATAAACATCTAAGGAACATAAAGACTGATCTAAATCATTCTGCACAAATCAAAAAATCAAACCAGTAACTTTCAAAATATTAAGGACAGGAGCCCATTCTTTTCATCATATCCTTCATTGGGAGCCCAAAAAAAATCCGACATCCGCCCTGTTATGAGGTGAATATTTAGGGATTGCATCAATCGCTATCAAAGCTTCCAACCTTCACCCTTTGCATGCAAATCGGTTTTCCAATGGTGGTGAAGAACTTGGCCCGAAATGAGAAGATTCAGCTTCATGACAAAAGGTTAGTGAGAGCGAAACTTGAACAGGCATCGACAAAAATTCCCAGACATCATCAGAAATCAAGATGAGGATATACAAAGAATGATGAACCCTTTTGTAAAGAAATGACGTGTGAGTTCATGATAATCACAGTAACAGCAAAGGAAAAGTTCAAACTTTCTTGAAATTTCTCCAGATATTTCCATTTTTGAGCCATTGAAAGTTGAAACAAAACAGACGGAAGGGAATTTTCCATATGATAATTGGGATTTATCCAAAATTTTCCAAAATATTTAAATTCAGTCCAAATTTGAAAATGCCCTTAAATCCTAGACACTAACCATAAGACTTAAATCCGAAACCCTAAACAACCAAACCCTAAACCTTCTAAGCGACTCATTCGACCTCTCCGGCAGTCTCTAATGTCATTTTACTATGATTTTTTTGTGTGTGTTAGATCTATCATCTCACACCAATTTGGGAATGTCAAATCAATGAATCCACATCAAATTATTCATTCTATTAATAAAATTGGTCTTCCCAAAACACTTGTTTTAAATTTATTTCAATTAATTCACTGCTAGAAGTTTAATTGATAACATGATCATATAAGAACAAATTGATAACCTTGTTTGGAGATTAATAGCTGAGTTTATCACATCAACCTTTCAAAAATTTACGGCTTTTGAAAATAAAAAAAACTCTGACTTGATGTTGATGAAATTACTTGAATTTTGATAATATCTAGATCTTAGACTTTTACGTATTTGTACAACATGCAAAAAATACATGCTACATGGCTTCTAAACTAAACTAGCAGATAATGTAGAAATATTTTTTAGCGGTTCCAAAGAGAGTCTGGTTTTGATTTATAACTATCTAGAGTTTCGTTGCAAAATTCCATTCTTTTGATGTTTAGACTGATATACATCTGCACAACCTGTATACAAATGTGTGCTATATGAGCTCCACATCCCTAGATAGCGTAGGAATATGCTTTAAGTGTTCCAAGCGTATATCTATGCTTGATTTATGATTATCCAAAGTTTTGTTGAAAAATTCCATGATTTGACCAATACTTTCATCATTTTACTTTAAAACACAATATTGACATATCTTGCAGTGTCAAAATATTAGTCAAAATCAAGAATTTTTATCCTTGGGTACAATTGATTTACTCTTCCATCTACACTTCATTAAGGAATTGCGGCTAAAAAGCACCTGGATAACATTCTAAATCATGCACTAGCACCACCAATTCATGTGCATGTTCATCAGGAACAGTAACAATTTATGTACATGGAGGTGAAATCATCTAGATCATTGAATAACAGGTGGCAGCAAGGATTAGATTTAGAAATCCAGGAGCCAATAAAACATGCCTCTTCACATATGTACCAAGCCACCCTTTATTGATCGCAAAATTTCCATAGAAGACAAATGGCGGGGACGTTTTGCTAGTCGTGAAGAGGGGCGTAAGCCCCACAAATTTTTAAACTTTGAATTTAAAAACTAAAAAAAATAAAAAATAATACAAGAAATAGTGAAAATAGTAAATAACAGATAAAACCCAGTAGAAATAGATTTCATATATATCTAGTAGCTAGTAAGAAGAAAAGGTGAAGGAGGAAGAAGAAGAAAAGGAAGAGGAAGTGGAAGGGGAGGAAAAAAAGGAAAAAAGAATAAATGAAGACTTACCTTTGATGTGCAAACGCTAAAGGGTTGATGGATGTAGAACTATCGGATCTGCGAGTGTCAGATGGTCGCAGAGGTGTTGTTCACTGGTTGGTTCTGCACACGGCCCGGTGATAGTAGAGGGGCTGTCGAGCACTAATGGTCGCAGTCACAGCGGCAACCTAGAGGAAGGGCGCATTCTCAATCGAGGCGGATGATTGCAGAGAGACTATCCGAGCCATATTGTCGCAGTTACAACGTGGTTGCAAGAGAGGGAGGCGCTCGCAGTTGCAGTCAAGACTAAGTGGAAGGGGGACGATAGACCAGGAGTAAATTAGGCTATATGTTTTTAGTCTAGGTTTTTAATCTATATAAATATACAAATTAGATAAATATGTATATTAGATAATGTTATAAGTTTTGAGGTTTAGTTTTTTCGATATATCATTATCAGTAATGTTCGGCTGATTATCTATGCTCACCATCAATCACAGCCGTCCCCGATGATCTTTGCATATACTTGGTCATCATGAACAGCTATGATCGATAGTGAGTATGACCGACTGTGCACGACAGTGAGCACCCGAAATATATATATATATATATATATATATATATATATATATATATATATATATATATATATATATATATATATATATATATATATATATGGGGACGGGGAGCCTGGACCTCAGGTGCAGCGTGAACGCTGCACCGGTGGTCTGGATGAACGACACCTGTCCAAAATCCACAAAATCGGCCCAATCTTCCCGCCCGCTGACCGCCCGAGACCTCAGCCGTCCGATCATCAGAATCGGACGGATGGCATTCGGTTCGGCCGGCGCTGTTACTGTGGCGGCCACAGTAACAGCCCGGATGAATCCCGTCCGTTCGATCCTGATGATCGAGCGGCTGAAACTATTCTCGCGATTACTGTAGCCACTACAGTAATCGCGATTTTGTTTTCAACCGCCCGATTCAATCGATCGGACGGTTGAAAGGATTCTCGCGGTTACTGTCGCGGCTACAGTAACCGCGATTTTATTTTCAGCCGCCCGATCATAAGGATCGAACGGATGAGATTCACCCGGGCTGTTACTGTGGCCGCCACAGTAACAGCGCCGGCCGAACCGAATGCCATCCGTCCGATTCTGATGATCGGACGGCTGAGGTCTCGGGCGGTCAGCGGGCGGGATGATTGGGCCGATTTTGTGGATTTTGGACAGGTGTCATTCATCCAGACCACCGGTGCAGCGTTCACACTGCACCTGAGGTCCAGGCTCCCCGTCCCCTATATATATATATATATATATATATATATATATATATATATATATATAGGGTCGGGATCCAGAAACACACTACTTTGCCACAGAGTTAGGCATGCATCTCCAAAATCCTAGATAGAGTTTTCAATATTTGTTGATTTTTTATGAGGGTGATAACCTTGCCGTAGCACATCAGCAAAAAATTAACGTATTCTAAAATCTATAGACTAATCAAATATTCCTTTCAATTTAACGGTTAAAATGAATGGTTGATAAAGCTTTTTAGATTTGATGTACCTAAAGGATTTAGAATGTACTGATTTTTTATGGATGTGCTATCTAAGGGAAGTTGATCATCCTTACAAAAAATCAAAAAATTTTAAAACATCTATCTAACGATTTGGATGATGTGTGTCTAACTCTGTAGCAACGTGACGTGTTTCTGGATCCTGACCCATATAGGTAAATATATATATATATATATATATATATATATAGAGAGAGAGAGAGAGAGGATACGGGATAAAGGCTGGCAGCCTAATTTGAAATTATGGTGCTAGCTCACAACCGTCCGATTGAAACCTTCCAGACATCCGATCAAGTGAGGCGAGTGCGATTCAACGCCAAGGGTGGTTGCCGGAGGGGAAAGAGATCAGAAGGCTTGCCGAAGGAGCGTGCGTGTGATTCATTGTCGGGGGTGGCTTGCCGGAGGGGGCGAGTGAGATTCACCAGTCGGGATAGCCTTACGGAGAGGAAGGGGGACCGGAGTCAGAGAGGATGAGTGTGTAACTCATCGTCAGGGGTGCCTGCCGGAGGGAGCAAGTGAGATTCACCTCGAGGTGGCCTGATGAAGGGGAAGGGAGACCGGAATCGAAGGGGATGAGTGTGATTCATTGCTGTGGGTGCCTGCTAAAGGTGGCAAGTGCGATTCACCAGTTGGGGTGATCAAACGGAGGCGAAGGGGGACTGGAGCCGGAGGGGATGTGTGATTCATCGTCGAGTGTTCCTGCCAGAGGGGGCAAGTGTGATTCACCAATTGGGGTGGCCTGACGGAGGGGAAGGGGGAACGGAGCCGGAGGGGATGAGTGCGATTCACCGACGAGGAGGGTTGGACGTCGGGGAGAGAGCCTGAGGTTGGATAGGGCACGATCTCTATAGAGAAGTGTGATCTCAAGAGGGATCGGATGCTAATCAGACGGCTGGCAGCACAGTCCAAATGGGCGGTGTGTAGGGGTGGCAATGGGTCGTGTCGTGTCTAGTGTCGTGTCGTGTCCAAAACCCTTAGACCCGGACCCGACCCGTTTAACTAATCGTGTCTAGATCCTAAACCCGTACCCGACCCGCTAATAAACGGGTAGACCCGGTAAGACCCGTTTACCACCCGGGTCTATTCAGTTGACCGATCCAACTCAATTCGACTCGACCCGACCTGACCCGCTAGTATTATATATTATAGTATCAGATTGCGGGTAGACCCGACCCGACCCGTTGAATACTAAACGGGTCTTCCCGGGTCTACCGTGTCCAGACCCTAAACCCTGACCCGACCCGTTTATTAAACGAGTCTATCGTGTTGACCCGTTTACAATCCGAACCCGTTTAGCCCTGACCCAGACCCGCTAACTTCGTGTCGGGTCTGCCGTGTCGGGTCCGAAATTGCCAGCCCTAGCGGTGTGTAAGAGGGGCCTTAATCAAACTAGGGTTCCCTCGCAAGCATGGTGGTCGGCCATATGTGCTCCCCATATACGGTGGATGGCCAGTAGGGACATGGGGGCATTTTAGTCAAACTTAAATGCTCACATGTCCTAGTGTGGTCGTAACCCCCCCCCCCTCTCCCCCTCCTCTTTGTGTGGAGATAATTATAGAGGGAGATAGACTTGAGATTCAAATCTATCCCCTCCCATTAATTATAGCTCACGGCTAAAGGGGAGGGGGCTCATGGTTTTTGGAGGGGGAGGGGTGCACGGCTAGGGTTTTGAGAGCTCAGGTATAATAGAGAAAGAGAGGGGCATGATTAGGGTTAGACCCTTGGAGATTTCGGCTACCTCTCGGCATCTCTCTCCCTCTCGTCTCTTCTTCCTTGCACGTAGTGAGATTGAAGGTGGAGAAGGCATGCAACCTAGAGGCACTTAGAGATTTAGCTGCGAGGATCCAGATAGTGTGTCTGATCGGGTGAACCTAAGGGAAATCATCTACTTCACGAGGATCTTCATCCACAAAGGCTTTCCTCCCGTCTCCATTGACAAAAACCTCCATGGTTAAAAGCTCTGCATTAAGGTATAACATTCTAACACGTAGATCTAGTGTTGTAAGTAAATATGTATTCATGCTAGATTATTTGTATCGCTAGATCGTCGTCAAGGTGTTCGTCGATAATATTTTATTCATGTGCACATGTGTAGATTAGTCTGATGAAATTTTAATATGTAACACACACCATCTACTATCAATGGTAGTAGCATCACAACCAGTGATAATCATGTCGTCAACGTGGAGAAGCAAAATCGCACGACCATGAACAAAGGTTAGTCATCAAAGAGGTCTACATGAAAAGCATTCTTCACATCTATTTAAAAGAGCGGCCAGCGACGAACTGAAGTAACTGCTAGTAGATTAGGACAATGGTCATCTTCGCAACAAGGGCAAAGGTCTCCTCGTAGTCAACGTCATACTCCTAAGTGAAGCGACGAGCAATTAGACGGGCCTTGTACCTCTTAACAGACTCGTCTGAATGAGTCTTGGATCCTTCCCAGGAAGCAGAGGACAAGCTCCCAAGTACTAATCCACTGAGCTCAGACATAGCATGCTGCCAATAGGGTGCCTAAACTTATGGTAGGTCTGTGGCTCCTGAAAAGAATGGATAGCTGTAAGAAAAGTCTGAAGCTGTGAAGAGTGAGAAGCCACTTGAGAAAAGCCATAGCGATCGGGTGGCTGCCTCTCACGATCAGGGTAGCGCTAAGGAAGGGGAGGAGCAAAGGACCAATCTTCACGACCAGGCGAGACGGGTAGCTAAGGTAGTGAACCTGAAGTCGTTTCAGAAGAGGTGGTAGCAGGTGGAGCCGATAAAGCTAGCAGTTCAGAGGGAACTGGCGCTGGTTGGCGACAAGTGTATGTGTAAATAACAGGTGGTCGCAGGGGCTCAAGCACTGGAGTAGAGATGGTAGGACCATCTAGAATCACGGGGGTGGGAAGCACACCCGAAGAAGAGCGGGGAGTCTGGAAAAAAGACAAGTCTTAAGTGGAAAGGGTCAGAGAAAAAGAGTATCCTCAAAAAAGTTCAAGTACAGCGAAATACGGATACGACGAACATAGAGATTATAACAATGGCAGCCCTTATGATCAGAACTGTTCCCTAAGAAGACACTTAACAGACTGAGGAGACAATATAGTATGCACTCCACATCGACGCAAAACAAAACTAGTACAACCAAAAGTCTGCATAACTCGATAATTGGGCAGTGGAGCAAAGTCTCTGAAACGAGTGAAACCGCAGTATTGGTTCCTCCTTTGATTGGCTTATACTTTGACACAAAACTTTACTTGGATAAGCGTGAGTTAGTCCAGACATGAAATTATTATTGAAAGTTTGCATACTTCCACATAACCCCTGAAGATGTCAAAGATACATTGTGCAAGCGTCTATCAGATTCGTGCCAGAGCAATGCAGCATCCGTATAGGTATATCTTGCATGCATTGTGTTTTTATTGGACTCAATGTTTGTAATGGTTTTTTCGTAAGTATACGAATGTGCTTGTTTTTCATCGATTTGAGATTGCATCACATTTTTTATAGAACTCTTATAATTCTGATGCTTTCTCATTTTAGCACATTAAGTCCAAATTGTGTTTCAAGTTTTTCGTACTAAAAAATCACGTCTTCATCTCTGTATGATCTTCGATTTTTTATTCAACATTCGTTTTGGACTTTCGGAATTTTAAATCTTTGTTTCTCGGAGTTTTAACCTACGTGCATGGATTTCTGTGTCTTCGGATAGCCTCAGGAGAGTCCGTTGAAGTTCACAGAGGTACTGGTACACACCATACTAAACAAACCAAGCTTCACGAGCAGTGGCGCGCACCTATCACCTAGCACTGCCCCCTTTCCTCACCACCCCCCGGGGCTGGCTGCGAGCAGGCTGCGTATTGAGGTTGTGTTCAGAGTCTGTTGACTTGGTTTTTACTCCAATTCATATGGGACTTGTTGCAGTTTCCTAGGGTTTCTACCATATGTTAAGGTATAAACACAACATCGTTTCACGTGGCTCTGTTTCTTTGGAAAATTATTATTGGCTTTACTCTTGTTCTTAAGTTCTTATCTCCAAAGCTTCAGTTTTGCTTGTTCTGGACTGCGTTCTTCATCGTTCTTCCTCTTCTTCTTAAGCTTTGACCATCTACGTTTTATTCGTGCTGAATAGACAAGAGAAGTCTTTCGATCCGGATTCAAGTTTCTCTAAAGACATTTTCACGCTACTTTGCATATCTGCATTTGCGGAGAACGAACACATAGTCGAAGGTGTCTGAGATGTGGCACGAGCCCGCCTGCTGGGAGTCGAGTTTTCGGAGTCGCTGTAGCGATCTAAGTAAAGGAAATTGTCGGGAGGAGGATCACTGTGGTGGTTGCTGACTATCGGTGCCAAGCTCATGTGGGGTTTTGTAAATATCTCTTGCTTCAAGGGCTTGTAACTCTTTTTCTCGGATTGTTGTGCATGTCCGAGCTTGCTCGAGGTGGATATAGGGATTTCCCAAACAACCTAAAAATCTCGTGTGTGTGCTTTACTTATCGCTTTAGGATAGAGCCTTGTATCCTTCTACCATTTGGTTCATACACGGCCTTTTGCATCACACTTAGTTTGTACTAGTGCACTTTTAAGAATCAGTGTGTTGTATCTCTGACTAGTTCTAAAGTTTGATCGTTCCACACGGTAGAATTTTTATTTTACCGTTGATTTTATCCCTTACCGTGCAACTCTCAACAAGGACCGACTAGAGAGAAGCGGGTAGTGAGTCCTATTGATTAAATGGACAAAGGTAAGGACATCCTCAACACCCCAGAACAACCGAGGGATAGAAGTAGTAAACAAAAGGAAGCGGGTAGTCTCAAGAATGTGATAATGCTTCCTCTCAGTGACACCATTTTGAGCAGGCGTGTGTAAGGACATGCCTGCTGAGGTAGAGTCCCTGAGAGAAAAGCACATCATGAAAATCGGAAGAGAAATACTCACGAGTAACATCAGAGTGAAAAATCTTAACCCTCTTCCCATTAAGTGTAGGCCATACTAGTGCAGTCACAATATATCTAGCAAACATTCGATATATGACATAAAAGGTAAACCCAAGTAAAAAGAGAAATTATCGATAAAACCCACATAATTAGGGCTGGCAATTTCAGAACAGACATGAAGTTAGTGGGTCTGGGTCAAGGCTAAACGGGTCGACACGATAGACCCGTTTAATAAACAGGTCGGGTCCGGGTTTAGGGTCTGGACACGGTAGACCCGGGAAGACCCGTTTAAAATTCAACGGGTCGTGTCGGGTCGGGTCTACCCGCAATCCGATACTGTAATATATAGTATCAACGGGTCTATCGGGTTAGGTCGGGTCGGGTCGAGTCGAATTGGGTCGGATCGGGTCAACTGAATAAACCCATATGGTAAACGGGTCTTATCGGGTCTAGTCGTTTATAAACAGGTCGGGTACGTGTTTAGGATCTAGACGCGATTAGTTAAACGGGTCGAGTCCGAGTCTAGGGGTTTTGGACACGACCCGAAACTAGACACGACACGAACCCGACCCGACACGACCCATTGCCACCCCTACACATAATACTGAAACCTAGAAACAAACTTAACAGAGACAGGACCCCAGATGTCAAAAGACACTAAATCAAGGATGCAAGATGACACAAGCTTAGAAGGAAATGGTGGAGCTGAATGCATAGCCAATGTATAACTCACACACGGAGATAAGGGATAAAGGGGATATCACCAAAATGGCCTAACTGAAACATGCTCCTGAGACGCTCAGCTAAAGGGTCCGAGAAGGCGATACCAAAAGTCGAATGTCACGCATGCAATAGCAGAAATAGTGGAGGCAGAGGGAACATGCAGGTGCTGCAAGTGGTATAGTCCACCAACTCTACAACCAGTCCTAATCATTCGACCGAGGGTCCGGCACCAAACAAGAAGATAATGACAAAGCGGTGGTAAAGCCTAAACCTACAAGTCCACTAACAGAAATAAGATTTATCGACCAATTAGGAGCAATAAGCACGTCAGTTAGTACAAGACGACCATTGGGTCAAAAGAGAAGGCGATGGATCCCCAACAAAAGACCAAGAGGGGGGATCCACCGGCAATGTGAATGTGGAACTCCAGGGAAAACATTAGCACGTCCAGATCAGTAAGGACGGAAGCATCTAAAGTCAAGTGGTGAGTGACTCCCGAGTCCAGGATCCACACGACAGAGGTAGTACCACTGGATGTAAACATGGCTAAAGTGTCACTCGACAAAGTCCAAAGTGTCTACTAAAGCTGTCGTAGCTGAGCAGTTAGCTGTAAGAACTGACAAATAGAAGCACGAGAAGTGGCGACTAACAAAGTAGTGGCTGCAGTAGGTCGTTGTGGTCGAAAAAAGCCTCCCGACAAGTTTGTAGCAAGTATTTTGTATGTGGCCACGCTTCTTGCTATAGGAGCAAAAGAGGTGGGTCATAGCACCACCAGTTGAGCGCTTGTCTGGTAAGACACCGATCTCTAACAGATCCAATGTCACCTCCACGAAGAGTCTGGCTAATGGGATGAGAGATTGTAGCAAGAACAGAGTTAGAGACAAGAGTGCGGTGTGGCGCTAAAGTGCCCAAGTGTCTTCTCTGCAAGTAACTCAAAGAGAGCAACAACCAAACTCGGAACCGGGTATTGGTGGAGTAGTTGTCCGCGGATCTGCTCGAACTCATGCCGAAGACATATCAAAAACCGGTACATGTACTGACCCTGTAAAATGTTGAGCAGCAACCGAGTCAAGGTGGTAGGTAGGCTCCATGTAGCAAGCTCGCGCAAGACTGTAGACTAGGAAGCGAAGAACTGACAAATGGTGCGAGCACCCGAGTCAAAGCCTCGAACTCAAGAAGAAGCTGATACACTCGAGCTCCACTGACCTAAATGAATATCCAAGTCGAGTACAACCACGACCCCAGAGAAGTCTCGAACTGAAGCGTCCCCATGCAAAGGTCATGCGATACCAGAATTACAGTTGTGAACCAGCTGGTTTAAACAAGGAACGGAAGAGAGAGGGAACCTGGTTTGAGCTAGCCTTAGTAATTGGAGCTCCGTCATGCTGGGATCTGACTACCAATTACTTTAAAAAATGATCTCTCAATTACTTTAAAAGAGACCCAATAGGCAAAGAATCTGAATCTGAGAGCTTATCACCCTCGTGTAAACCCTAAAAGGGGAAAAAGGGGCAATAAGCATCGCCTGCTACAATGAAGTCCGAGGTCTTCTACGATGAAGCTGAAAGACGCTTTTGCTTCCTTTCTTGTCCTTCGAAGCAAGGGAGCACCAGCTTGGATGGCGATGTCGACGATACCAGCTTGGATGCCAATGATGCCGAAGAAGCATGGCAAACAATACCAGTTTTAGTCGACGGAGCTCGAATTTCGATGAAGCATTTGCCGACGAAGCTTGGATGCAATTGGAGGCCCAGATCTGGTGAAAAAGATCGCAAAGCGAGATCCGACCGTAGGGACTAAGCACAAGGGGGTCCGACAAATGGTCATGCAGATCCGACAAAGCAGAGATCTGGTCAAGATCTGGTGGATGAGAGGCGTCTGAAGACTGCATGGGATCTATGGTGGTTGAGCAGCTGCCAACAAGAGGATCAAGTAGATCCGATGGCTGCCAAGAGACCAATCGAGAAGGTTCCTAGAGATTCGGTGGTGGGACTTGGTCAAAAATGTCAAAAGACAACGAGGACAAAGTCAGTCATGAGAAACCATAGAGGAGTAACCCACTCTGATACCATGACAACCCTAGAATGAGAGATAGAGAGATTGTGTGTTGGGAAGTGAATGGAACATCTCACTTAATGGGGCAATGACCCTATATGGTTGCACATGGGAAGGTGAACAAACCCCAAAATAAGAATAACATATACAACAAGACTAAGTATATACACACTCTAATAGGTTCCATATGTTTTGTCAATCAAGGCCATTAGGTTATTTTAAATCTTTTTTGTTTGACTTCAACCAATAGTAGTCTTTACCAAAACAATTTAGCCTTGTTCTTTTTTCATCTTTTTTTGTTTTCTTTTGTTGCGGCTATGAATCCTTCTTCGTCAATTTTTCTGTTAAGCTAGATAAAGTTTTTACATATTTTTTTCTAACAACTTACATCTATGTTATTTTTAGGCCTTCACCTCCTCCTTGACCCTTCCAAAGTAATCTAAGACTATCTTTACAACGGCCTTCATTTCTCTTTGTTGTACATTCTCATACAACTTTTAAACTATTTTCCATCACTTAGTCATCAATCGGTGCAACTCCAGAACTTCTTCTAATATACTCAATTCTCACGTCATCCTTCCTAATTTTGAGGCACATCCACCTTAACATCCTCACCCTTACCACACATAACTGGTGTTTGAGCACTATTTATGGCCCAACATTCTAAAATACATAACACTCCAGCCGTACTACTGTCTTGGAAAGTTTATCCTTAGTCTTAATGGCATGTGCCGATCGTAGAGCAACCTCGAAACTCCTCTCCGCTAAATCAACAACTCAAACTCTAATACATCCACATTATCCCTCCACTCATTCAGTAGTGGTTTGTATTTGCAAAAAATTAGTGAAGTAGGGACTTGTATTTAATTTATAAGGCTAGAAACTTAATTCCTAAATTATCGAAAGGGGACTTTTGCAAAAAGGAATTGCACTAGTTGAAGGATAGTGCACATTTTTTTCCCCTAAACTAAATTGGGGGGGGGGGGGGAATAACCTTTTGGTAAGAGAGAGGAGGGGGGTGGGGGACTCCTCTCCCATAAGAAAAGGAGTCTTAGACCCTTGTTACCTGAGGGGTACATCGACTAGTTAAAGGTACATCGTGTCTTCTTTTAAGTTAAGAAGTCCATGGGAGGAATCTTCTTTTCCTTAAAGCAATCCTCCTACTTCCTATTTGGTGAAATTCCATAGAAAATCATTTAGAATCATAAAAATATAGAAAAAGGTGTGGAAAACAAAATAAAAAACCTGGAAGAACTAGAATTATGAGTTCTAGTCATATTTGAATTAGTTAGTGTGTTGTTCTTTTGTTTTTAGAAAGAGGAATGCATACTTGTAGAACATAGACGTAAGGCTTTAAATATAGCTTTTCTATAAATTTTGTGGTCTCAAAAAAATATGATTGTTGTTTGTCATCTTTATTCAGTCTTTTTTTTCTAAAATTATATATAACCAGTGTTTTAAAAAACCTGCCTGGGGCACGCCAAGGGCTCGCCCTGGGGCAAGGCACACCCAAAACGCCCCAGGGCGAGCAATCTAGGGCAAGAATCCATATGGGCTTCCGCCAAACTAGCTGGGCACACACCTCAGACATTTAGGGCTCGCCTTTTACACCCTAGCTGGTTGGGCGTACGCCCAGATGGAGTGGCATATATTAAAAAAACTATAACTTAATGCTAAAACTAAACCTAGGGCACACATTTTTATCAGGAATTTGTCTCTTAATTCTAAATGTCAACGTTTAATTATGTATAGTAAAGATAGAGGTAAAGGCAAGGTGGTCATATTGACTCCTATAGAGAAAGATGCGGATATAAAGTAACTGGGGGGAGCTCATGATGGAAGCTTCTCCAACATATTCATTGGATGAAAATGATGATATTGATGAGAATGAGTTGATGTGATCATTTGATAAGTTTGAGCCATTTGAGGAAATTTTTTTCTTAACTGTAACTTTCTTGAATTTAGGTTGTATGAATCTTGGGTACTATATATTTTGGATTTTGTTTAGACCATAGATGAATCATGAAAGACAATAACAAGATCGTATCAAGTTATTTTATTTTTTATATTGCCTAGTATACCTATACATTTGCATTTTATCCATCGTTCACTTTTTTCATACTGCTTTTAAATAATTATATATTTTTAAAACTAAAAAAAATATAAAAATTTGTGGGGCTTACGTCCCGCCTCACAACAGGCAAAATGCCCTGCCTTACGCCTTCGCCTCTGAAAACACTTCTTTGATTCACATGTTAAGTAAAATGTCTTTAATGCATACAAATTAAAATAAAATCAATTACTTCAATATAGGTAAAATGATAATTTACTTATAAGTAAATAATTTGTTATGTATATATACTCCCCAAGAATATAATAGTATTCATATATACAATTTATCACTATATTTCACTTGTAAATATATTGTTTGTTATGTATATATACCCTCAGGGATACAATTTATCACTTTATTGCGAAGTCTTGAAATTCAATACAGGGTAAAGACTGTTGAGTTTTTTTAATAAACTCAACTCGATGGAAAGTATAGTTTTTGAGTTTGAACAATATTAGGTAGTAGTTCTTAATTGGTTACATTAGATAATGTTCACAAGATCACAGCCTGACATCAAACCTTAGCAGATATGCCCTGAAAAGAATGTTCATCGTGGGCATGAGAAGAGAGGGTGACGATACCACTATCTGATGACCCATGAGCAACCTGAAACAAACCGAGGTCCAGGCAAACAGAAACCAATTATCATGTATCTTCACATTCTAAGCTTCCAAGAGAACTTCCACTCAAAGTGTATCCATAAGAAAGTTAAACTCTATCTGAACAATCATCATTGTATAAATGATAACAGTGATGTTATATGCTATCTGAAGCATAAGCAGATAGAATCAGTACATTAAAAATAAATAAAACAAGCTTTCATTCCCCTTGGAGCATATTCCAGCAATTGCATTAACAAGCATTTAAAGCCTGTCTAAGTGACATCACATTTATCTAGGAGTTACAAATAAATCCAACGAATTCAGTACACACTGAGTAGTTGCATTCATTCAAATGATCAGTTTCGAGAAAGACTTTTCAATAACAAAAAAACACACTGGGCCCTATTTATTTCTTTATTTCATAGTCTAAATTTTTTTTTGAAACTCTTCCATATAGTATATTTCAATTGCATTTTAGGCCAAAATGGAAAAAAAGAAAAGGTTTTTTCAATCATAAGATGACTCACTGTGCCATTCCAGTCAGCACGGTACACTTCTCCGTATGAACCTGTTCATAAAAAAGAGAAACATTCAGTCAATTTCTCAAACAGCGGTAAACAAATGCACGGAATCACCCCCACTTATCTTTTCTTTTTTGAGCGGGTAAGCTTGAACAATAGAGAATAAAGTTAGGAGGAACACATTTGAAAAGGGAATGGATTTCTCAATATCTGACTTTGACATATTTCTCAAAAAAAAAATAGCTGACTTTGAGCTTGAAAACTAGATCACTATACAACTTCAAATAGCAGCTGCCTTGTAAAGTTTCCACCCACACCCCCAACCAACAAAACAGGGGCGGAGGTGGGAGGCATCTTCACAAACATGTCATCAACTCGTCGATGGTCAAACATTAACAGCTCAGGAAAACTAGGTAATATGAGTGTCCATGTTAAAAAAACCATGTTTGGAGCAAGCAATTAAAATATTAATTTTAAGCTCCATTTAAAGAATTACCTAGTCCAATCCGTTCACCAATTACAAGGTCTTCCCATGGGATTTCCCATTCAGCAACATCATCTAGCATTGGATCAAGCCTACTTGCCATGGCTTGCAATTGAGAGGTTGAGGATTCTGAATCCTTTGAGATCGTATTTGGTTTCATAAATCTGTCTTGTGTACCTTTCTTCATGTCATGTTTGCCATTGACATTTTTCCTCTGTTCCTTTACTTCAGTTGTATGATTTTCCTCTCTATTATTCTCTTCTGATGGTTGAGTTGAGATGAGTGCATATCCATTATCCAAATTACTATCTTGACTCGATCCTGAATCAATGCTTGAGCTATTGACTCTAGAAGAAGGGCAGCCAGTATTTCCAGTCAAAGTATCATTCTTCTCATTGCCGGAAGTACATATGCCAGGGGAGTAGGAGACACTAGAGATACCAGTAACATTAATATTAGGACATTCAGAGTGTATTTTCACAGCTTGGCTGGAAGGATGAGATGATGATGATGCATTAAGATCTTTTACTCCTACATTTTTCCTTGGATAGAGCTCCTCCCCAAAATTGGACTGCTTTGTGTTCGGAACCTCATTGCACGGAGAACGATTTTTCCAAACCAATGGAAGCTGGGGTCTGCCAGGACCTGAGGGAATGTTCTCTCTACGCCTCTGGTATTCAGTATTCTTATTATCTGAAGCTTTGAACTGTGCTGAAGTTTTTCCAACTCCAACTGCATGGAATGGGTTCAGTTCAGCAAAAAGATATTTAGAATCCACAGGATCTTGCGAGTTTGGGGGTATATTAAGCTTTTCGTTCATCGAATGATCACCATCCACAGGGACCTCGAGAACTTCCTTTTGCTTTGAAGAAGTTGCACTGGCAGAAGAAGAGGAGTAATTTGCTTGGTCGAGTCGAAACATGCTCCTATTTCCACCGGAACTGCTTCCAGCATTTGCGGATGTTGCTCTACTATGGGCAATCGGAACAGGAGGTAATAGTACTGCCTTTTCATATCTTGACTCTTTATCCATGGCATTATAGTCATCAGCAGCAGAAGTACCGAAAATTCCACTATTACCTTTATACTCACCCCATGATGGCTTCATTCTCAATAAACCATCACCTGAATTATTTGTTGCCCAAGGGGTTAAGCTGTTGTTCAATCTTGGATTATAAGAACCCAAGGGTGCATCCTTTGCACTTAGTACATCTGCCGGAATAAGAGTGCCAGGGGCAGCCATAAGATCAACCAAGAATTCCCTAATGAGGAAAAGTAGAGGTTAGGCTAACAGAAAGAAAAAAGGTCAGGAATAATAAAAAGTGGCTTTTCTAAGCGAACCTACATGTGCACAACTGCAGTTCAAATTTTTTTCATTTAAAATATAGAAGTGCTATGCGTCATGACATGCAAGCTTTGAGTTGTACCAAACAGAACTGAAGAAAGGTGGGAATAAGAAATTGGTTCCAAATTTGTTAAACAATGGGAATAATGAAACCACTAATTCTAAATAGCTGGCCAGCTTTATATGAAATGAAATACCATAGCGTAATAAACACAATTCAATCATTAGTATACAACTCACAACAGCAATGGGAAACTGCCACACCTATCAATTAGACAGGAAAAAAAAAATATGCAGATCATGCAGAACAAGACACACTTGTGCGCGCGTGTGCACACACATATGGGTACATGATTACCAAATGATATATGTCATGGAGTGAGAGAGAGAGAGAGAGAGGAAATTTGGCGCGGCCTCAATCTGGGGTTGGGCCTCTCTACATCTAATAACTTCTGTATACATTACTACTCAAGTACATGATTACTACTCATACACTAACACTCCCTGAAGCTGGAGCATGCATAATAATCATGATCAATTTGTTACAAGAGTAGTGCCTTTCACAAAGCTTTTAGTAAATACACCTACTACAGGAGGCTATGCTATCAAAATCGGGACTAGTTGGAGACTAGTCCCGAGGCGGCATTTTGCCGACCGACTAATTCAGATTCTTTCATAGCTGGGCAAAATCCCAACTGGTTCTTGACTAGACCCGACTAGCGACTGGGACTAGTTCCCAAGCGGCATTCTGAAAGCATTTTTTTTTTTTGTAAGGAGTCTCTTCAAGAAATTTTGTTTGAATTTTTTGCATTGTCTCGAAGTCTTGAGTCGCAACTATGGCTCTTCCTTATAATCATCTGTTGAGGACCTAAGAATCTGAGATAAAAACATTAACAAATAATTATTGTTTATTTGTTGATATCCATATGACCCTATAATCAAAATTGGGGTTATTCACATTTCACACCTTAAACATCAGCAAACAAATATTCTGATGAATTCTTAGTTCTGAGTCTTCTGACATGGGCATGAAGCCAATACAACTATGTTCTGTTACTTATGTATTTATACCCATGCTGTGAAGTGTGAAGGCATGCATTGTTATTGACCGACTAATAACATATACTCATTGACATTTATGCTAGTTCATATATCATATATGTTTAAGAAGGGGGGAGGGGTTAGAATAAGGTTTGGCCGACTAGTCCTAATCGGCCCTTGGTCGACTAGGAGTCGACTACCGACTTTGACTGCATAGCCTACTAGTTGTTCTTCATATTTGACATAAGAAATAATATGTTTTCTCCTCACGGCATTCTGCACAAATGACCAACTTGATTATCAAATAGTCATTAGTCCCAAGGTTAAAGTGTTGAAAAAGCTTTAATCATTAGGGCAATCAAAATGACTTAGCGACCAAAAGAGCATCTTGTATATTAGGTTGATACACACTTCAGCTTAGGGATTTATATTAAAAATTCACTTAAACGGTCTAATCAAGCTATATTAGACTCGGCGGACCAATCCATACCTGTTTGGAACCGATCAGTAGAGTTCGGGTAGTTTAGAAAAAGACTAAAGCGGCGGATTGTTAATCCATTGTACGAGTTATTTATACCAAGGGTTCGAATCCCTCGTAGAATGGGACTCTCTTTATTCTCGGTCGATTAGCGATCCATCAATGAAATAGAAACAGTTGTCCTCCTCTCATTCGATTTTTTATTCAGGATTTAGCGAACCGATCCGCTTTTGGACACGTGATGATCGTTCTGATGGGTTTTGTGCACAGTAGTTGAAACATCAGCCGAGCCGGTCTGGAGAACCGCCTATTTTATCGAGCATATCAGTGGACCGATATCCGGACCTAACCCAAATCGATCCACCCAATAACATATTTATTCTCATATTGTTTTGGATTGATGCAAATTGATCTTGTGACGTCTACTGCAATTTTTTTGTATGCAATATATAGTTGCATATGAAGTAAACATATGTTCTTTGTTGGTCGGACCTATCCGTGTCTGGACACGGGTCGATCGCATGAGGCGGGACAGACCTATTTTGCTAGGTTGTTTCTTTTATTTGTTAGATCGTTTTTCCTTTGTGGTCTAAAATTACTTAATATGTAAAAAGGGTGACTCTTAACATAATTTCTAAGGGTTTTAGAGGGTTTGGTTTTGAATGTTGCTTCATGATCAATCCTTGAGAGAGTACCTTGTGAGGTTCATGTTCTTGAGAGAATTCACATTGAACATATACCTTAACCCTTCATCGATCCTCTGTGGATTGATGTACCTCTACACTCGTAGTATGTGTTTTTCGACCTTGGTGGAGAAGATCCCTCTTGAATGAGGAGATTGGATCGTGTGTCGATCTGATTCGCACTAGAAGAGAATACCAAATTCGTCTGGATCTGCACGTAACAAAATAGCGAGGCGGGTGAAGACAACACACCGAGAAGGCGGAATGGCGCATTATGCCCTAGTTTTCGGTTAATAAGGTCAGCGAGTCTTGTTATCTTTCTCTTCGTAATAAAACAGCGCCACGGCTTCGTCCTATGAAGTAGGGACCTGTATGGAACCGAACAACGTAAAATCTTTGTGTGCCTTCTAGATGCTTTATTGTGATTGTTTATATCTTTCATGCTTCGATTTTAAACTCTCTCTAAGAATTGGTGAGTTGTGGTTATATTCTGCTCAAAAATCTTTTAGACAAATTCTAAGAATCTAGAGAGATTTGTATCATATCTAATAGGTGTATCCTGAGTAACTGAGTTTGGGAATCTCAAGAACATCTTCATATAGGTGCGATGATTTCCCGACAAAAAAAATACAATAACCTAAAACTTGCCTTATAAAATAATCTTTATCCAATATGCATATGATAATCCTACATTATCATGATGATTTGAGGGTTTTCAAAGAATACTTTTTTCCAAGAATCCATTTATGTAGGGCAGAATATGACAAACTTCCAGAGAAGATCATGTTGGACTTTGCATGAAACGATTAAGAACATCCACGACAAAAGTAATATACGGTCGAGTCATAGTTAAGTGTACCAACTTCCCCACAAAATCCAATGTCTTCCTGGATCATGAAGTAGATTATCTTTATCTTTATCTGTCTTGAACTTTACATTTGGATTCATAGGACTTTCAACTGATTTACAACCCAAAAGACTGCCACTTCCAGCAGATCAGTTTCAACTGCTACGTATGCCTCTCTTCTTCTTTTTTCTTTTTTTTTCTCTTCTGTCGAATGGATAGGGAAAACCAGAAAAATACACGTAGACCTCCTCAGCAAGATCACAATGAAGAAAGGCATTCTTCACGTCCATCTAATATAGCACCCATCCTCAAACGGCAACGACAGCCAGAACCCGAATAACGACCATCTTGGCCACTAGGGAAAATGTTTCATCGTAGTCAATGTTGTACTCCAGAGTAAGCCCTCGAGCGATTAGACGAGCCATGTAACGCTCAACAGTCAAAAGACCCATCAAGCAGGGTCTTGATCTTGTAGATCCAGCAGTACCTGATAGGGGTTTTCCCATGAGGCAAGGGAATAAGGTCCCAAGTGTAAGTCTCCTGTAGAGCACAAAGCTCCTTTGCCATGGTTGCCTGCCAATCTGTAATATAAGAGGACTCTCGGTAGGACTAAGGCTTCCGATGGGAATAGATGACTGAAAGAAAACATTAAAACTACGAATACTAGTAGTGAGTTGTAAGCCAACCATAACGATCAGGGTCATGGCGATGCGGGCGCTCAGGATAGCGGCGCGTAGGTGGCTGCGGATCCTCGAACAGACCATTGGAGGCGAGAGACTGGGACATAGCATAAAGAGGAGAACCTGGACTCTGAGAAGGAACGTTAAGAACTCAGAAGGTGCATGAGGACGACATGAGTAAATCTAAATAATGGGAGGCTGCTGAGGAGATGGACACTCAGAGTCAGAAGAGGGGGGGGGCTTGGAGTTCTATGGAGCAGTTGAAATGGTGAGGTTATTGGGGAGGAAGAGGGAACAACGGAAGAATACGATGAATCAATAAAGAGTAATCAATAACGGAGATATTCTGAGTCAGGGTGAGAGAAAGGGGGCCCCCTCACAGAAGGTGACGTGTCGTGAGATCCGCAGCCGCCAAGCAGATGAATCGTAGCAATTGATAACCCTTGTGATCGAAGCTATACCCGAGGAAAACACAATAAGTTGCTTAAGGAGAGAGCTTGGTGTGCTCGTCGAGGGGGTGCAACACGAAGCATGTGGATCCTAAGGTGCGAAGATGTCAGTATGTAGAACAAACGGAATAAAAACGCTCGTAAGGCGTGACTCCATCTAGAACGGACGAAGGTCAGTGGTTGATTAGGTAGGTGACGGTAAGGACTAAGGATTTCTGCAAACTCATGACAGACAAAGATTAAAAGGAAAAGGGCACAGGTTGTTTCAAAGAGATGATATTTTCTCTCAGAGACACCATTCTTAGCAAGCATTTTAGCACTCGACAATTGTCGAAGGGTGTCATAAGAGAGAAGCACATCACAAAACTTAGGCGAGAGATACTATCAAGCACCGTCAGAGAGAAACACCTTGATAGGGCAGTGAAACAGAGTAGCGACCAACACAGCAAAGTCACGGTAGATGTAAGTATGTAACAGACATCTGAGAAGACATGTGCATTGAGAAGTCATCAACAAACCAGACATAGTAAACAAATCCACCCATCGAAGGTAAATGGGCAAGACCCCAGATGTCATAGTGAATTGAGTCAAAAGGAGCCACAAACCGAATCTCACTAGATATAAACGGGAGGACCAAATGCTTTACCAGCCTTCAGCATGTACAAGGTGACAAAGAAGAAAGAGATTACTGACCTAGAACGCCATATCAAAACATGGCCTGAAGAACAAAACAAGGCCTGAAGGCTAGAAGAAGAAACATGACCTAGTCTGCAGTACCACATACATGAGGAAGACAGAATAGTTGGCACTACATCTAAAAGAAATTGCAGTATAATCATTCGATAAGGAAAAATGCGAAAATGTAGGTGTTCCATCTGATAAAATCCCCAAACTCTACGTCTAGTCCCAATCCTCTGGCTCGTACGAAGATCCTACAACATACAAGCATTAGAAGAAAATAAGATTGTAAGGCTAGAAGTAGTAAGCGGTCTAACAGAGACTAGGTTCAAGGAAAGCCGGAAACATGAAGGACCCGGGTAAGGTCAGTCTACCACTAGGATCTGAACGAGTGAGGTCATGGATCCACAGTACGAGACATGTAGGGGAGATCCATCAACATTGTGGATGTGAAGGGTAGGTATAAGGAGTACAATCAATTTGGATGAAAGCATCAGAGGTCGTGTGCTAGCTATCCCCAAAGTCTAAGATCCAGGGAGTCTGAGAG
Organism: Chamaelirium japonicum; assembly: GCA_947650365.1. Taxonomy (NCBI): domain Eukaryota; kingdom Viridiplantae; phylum Streptophyta; class Magnoliopsida; order Liliales; family Melanthiaceae; genus Chamaelirium; species Chamaelirium japonicum. The sequence continues at coordinate 42,124,499 of OX393557.1, read as the reverse complement.
ATACCAGAGTGGGCAGCCGTCAGGGCAGAGAGAACATCGCTAGAACTAATGGAGAGGTGTTGAAGCACGTGTTGCATCTACTATAGCTACTCATCTAGCTACACTACAGATGGCAACTCCAACGAGGGTTGAGACTGTGAGTCAAGATAGGGGTGGCAACAGTAGATTTCAAGGTATAGACTGATCACTTAAGCGAGTCTGCTTCTTCAACCACTTGAAGCAGGCCTCCTTCATGTGTCCTAGGTGACAGCAATAGACACAGAAAGGAGGACAGGAGACGGTCTGGCTACTAGACTGAGAGCGAGGCGAGGCTGACATCAGCACGACCTCAAAAATAGGGCTAGGAGGTGGGCAAGGAAGCACAAACAGGTCTCCTCAACTATGAGCTCAAGAAGAGCCAACTACATGCATGTAAGAGGATCCAAATGTAGCAGTTATCCTCAAAGTAACTCAAACTCCAGTCGCAAAAAATATTAGAAACTGGTGCAGCTGGCGACATTCTCGGTAACGATAGTACTCTACCTGGGCCCATAGTCACCAAGTTCGGGTTCGGCAATAAGTCGGCAAGGGTAAAACTCGGGAAAGTTCGGCAAAAATCAGAAAATTCGGGGAAAAAACGGGTAAAAGTTGAGGGAAAAACGGGTTCGGGTTTTAATCAGTAATGGTGAAATTTGGAAAAAAAAATCGGCAAGTTCGGGGCTTTCAAATGTCAAATTTTTAACCTACATTTAAACAAATAAGATAATTTTTAAAGCAACTTATAAACTGATAGGTCAACAACAACAAATCAACTAAGTTATTCATGCAACTATACAAATGCAAGTAAGCAACAAAATAACCCTACAAAGTAACATACGAAGTTACGAACATCGTGATAAGTTGATAATGGCATCCCAAAATAAAATATTACAAAACTTAAGATATGCATTGTCCAATAATCACTAATCAAAATAGAATAGAAAATAGAAATTAAGCATCCATCGTGTCATCACTGTCATCGAAAGCATCCAACGCCAAACTTGCATCATTCTCTCTTGCTTCATTCTCTTTATCCTCCATGAATTCAATGACACCGGAAAAAAGTTGATTGAATATCATCGGACTCATTATCGATAGTCACAAAATTTGGCAAAAAAACATGTTTTTTTTTACCTTTTTTTCAAAAAAAATAGCAAATTTGGTAACCTGTAAAAATCAGGAAAAAAAATGGTAACAAATCGGCAGCCCATTAAGTCGCATTTTAAACGTGTTTTTTTCAAAAAAAACGTCGAACTTTGTTACTATGCCTGGGCTGGGCCGAAGGAGGAAGAGAAAGCTTCATCACCTGGAGCTCATACCAATTGTCGGAGATCAGGGGATAGAACTCCTGAATGCATTGTTGTCAAGGCGCGTGCCTAGGTGCGCCGCGCACTAGGCACCCGGAGACAGCTAGGCCCCAGTGCGCCCAAGCGCACCTCACTAAGCGACGGCCTAGGCGCGCCTAGGCATAGGCTAGGCGCACGCCTAGTTTTAGGCAATGATTTTTTTTTTAAAAGTAAAACCCAACCCACCCCCATCTTCTTTATTCATTTTGTTGTTGTATACTTGTTTATACTATGTGTTCATTGTGTTGCATGCATTTGATTAGTATATGCTTAATCTTATGCTAGCAAGTGTTTGTATTCTATTTGTTCCTTATGTTGTTTACTTGTTTATACTATGTATGTGTCATTGTGTTGCATATATTTGACTATAATATGTTCAATTTCATGTTAGTAAGGTGTTATATTGGTTCCTATTACATATATACCTGCAAGTATAGACTATACATATATACCCGTGCCTGGAGAATGCCTATGCACATAAGGCCACGCCTATGCACGTAAGGCCACGCCTAGGCTCCCTCCGGGCGCCTAGCCTCGCCTTGATGCCTTGACAACTATGTCTAAATGGAGTGCTCACTCTAAAGAACATCGTTGCAGTCTCAAAGAAGCTAGTACTTACGTGCTCCGTCGGACTGGACAAACGGTGTGATGAAGTACTGCCTAATGTACGGCGACGTCAGAAAGCTAACGATGTGCAAGTGAGGGCAAGGCACGGAGTCGATCGACAATATCAAATAGGAGCATAAGCTTATGTCGACTCGATGACACTCAGGAGACCGTGGAGCTTACCAGCAGGAGCTCAGGAGGTGCAGGATCAGTGTCATCGATGTGTCCCCACATTTCTCGGTCAATGAAAAGAGAGCACGGTGACAAACCAAGCGATCCAATTCTCTACATTTGAGAGCTTGACATCCATGGTGGGGAGGATGTCTCAGCCATATTGGAGGGTGCCTCGGAGTGGGACACCATGGGGCAGAAGCGATCAAACGTGGATGAACGTCACGTGTACAAAATACGTAAAGCAGCATGACATAAGGCGATGCAAGGCACAAGCAACTTGATAGGCACGAAGCGGCACGAGGTGCGAGGATCAAACAGTTGATGTGCAATAATTGTGCACAACTGTTCACTAATCTCTCTGAGGACTTGTGGCGAATAGTTGTGTTGTTTGTCCACAGCACAATACAACCACTAACGAGGGCAAAAAGGAGCCAATGGAGCAAGGACACGTGCTCAGGTTGGGCTGATTGACCGGCAACACTTGTCAAATCCTCAGCTCAGAGATCATGCACCGCTCTGGCTGATGGAAGCAAGGGTTGGACCAGTGTCAACAAGCAGCGGATGAAGATCGGGGCTGCAGTTGAGACGATGGAGTGCTCCGTCTCCAGCTAACTGGACCATTAAAGAGGATGTACTCTGACTAAAGAAGATACTCCAGTAGAGGTCAGGGAGGAGTCGATGGATGGAGTACTCTGGCACCGGTTGAAGAGAATGCTCTAGCTCCCGCATTTCTAGAAGCGATCGAAAAAGCCCTTGAGCTTACTTAGATTTGTTGTCACACCGTTGCTAGATCTAGAAGGGATCTAAAGAGGAGGTCAACGGAAAGGTCGAAATCAGCATAGTTGATTGGATCTCGGCACAAGGTGGTTACTCATTGATGGACTGCGACATCTTGCGCAAGTGCGAGGTGCCAACGACAAAAGCAAATAGATTGACAACGAGGGCAAGCATTGATCAAATCTGTGGGATCAGTAACAAGGGCAAGCTGATTGGCGACGAAAACACCTTTGCTCAGTGGATCTGCGGGATCAGTAACAAGGGCAAGCTGGTTAGCATATCTCTGGTAGGCTACAAAACAGAGAAGCAAGATTTGGATCCGAGTTGGAGCAAGCTTTGGTCGACAGCAAAACAGAGGTCGGTGGCGAAGAGGGCTGGATCCGAGGTTGATGGCGAACTACATATGAGGAGCTCGGCGAATCGAGGAGGATGGTGGCGAACCCTAACCTTGCCCAGATACCATGTTAGGGTTTGGAATATAATGAATTATATTCCATTTATACAAAGATGGGTGTGAGTCCACCAAATACAAAAGAACGTATAAAAAGTCTATACAAAGCACTATGTACAAGCATCTCTAACAATAAGAATCAAAATCCCAGCAGCATTCTTTCCATTATTCCATTCTCTTTAAATTTCTTGATGTGCACTGCACTACTGCAGCCATCATCTGAATAAAAGGTGTTGTAGTGTATCTAATTGGAAGCCCCCAAGGTCAGCCTGTATAGGTTATGTCCCTAGAAGGGTTCAACAACTGTATGATTGCATAAGTAAATGCAGTAATTGTCAATAATTAAGTACCGCTTATGACTAGCATCATAGGCAAGCATGCATATTTTATCTTCTAAAATAAAGAATGATAGAATAGTTGAAGAATACAATCGCAATGAGGCAACAAAGATCACAATTGACATGCAGACGCACACCTTTCATTATCCAACTTTATTATGTTTATAGCATCATCATCAACGCCAGTATAGTGACTTCCTTTAACCAGCCTGCAAGGAACGCCAACATTATCTGCAAGAACCTGCACTCAGATGTGGTGGTAATTAAATAAAATTGATATCCATCAAATAAAAGAATCAGAAATGACTGCAAGCTGGCCTAGATATCTAACGAACTAATAAATGGGTAGCTTCACCTTTGCAAGGATTCAAACAAAAAACAACAGTTCCATCTAATGATTACAGATAAAGAAGGCAAGGGACTGAAAAAAGATCGGGACCAACAATTTTTACCTCACTTAATTGCTACAAATAAATCAACAGCAACTAGGATTAACAAGCCCAACCCCATTTACAGGTTTTCTTTTTTGTCCTAGGCTTTGTTTGTGTATAAGTCAAATTTTTGGTAAGATGAGTTTCGGTAAGTAGCTTTGAATTCCATAATAAGTACTTCATTTGGCTTGAAGTATGTACCATAGTGAAAAGCATTATTGATATTTGTGGAATTTTTTTAAACCTAAAAAAGCCATTTTTAATATTCCAAAAAAATGGGGTATGGAAAAAGACAATTGAAAATTTAAGCCAAATAAAATTCTACTTCATCCAATTTTACTTCAGAACAAACAAGGCAATGTCCCTATCTTACTCAAGTATATGCTCTGCAAATAAAGATAATATCACGTTTTTACTTGAATTATTTTACTTCACAACAAATGGCGCCCTACAGGTGTACCAAAGGAGGGCACTAAATGACTTCAATTAGTACAAAATGAGGAATTTCCCACGTATGGACAGTCAGAAAAGAAAAATAATGAAGTAAAAGTTATTCCTTTATTTCGGTAATATAGACATGTTACACCATATCAATAGAGGGAGAACTTAGAAGCTAGGTTCCGGAATTGGAGTGGGAACAGAAATAAGATGATATATAGGAATCAAAATCTTAATTTTGCTCACAAATCAAAGTGGCATGTGGAATTAAAGTGGGAGAGGAAGTGCTAATGAAGCTCTAGAGTCTAGATCAGCCACATGATCTTGAAATCCATTCTTTTAAGAAAAAGGCATATCTAACAATTTCAAATGGGATACCAAAAATAGTATTCAGCTAATCAACAGCAATACATGTATATACTATATCAATACGAAAAATTATCATTCAACTAGCTTACCAGCTGACTGTGATTGCAATTTTTTGCAGGATCATATTTGCATGTGAAATAACACTACAAGAACTATTGTAAGTAAGAACCAGCGTGGTTGATGTAAGACATAGGGGAATCCCACAACAATCAAAGACCTCGCTCTAAAAATAGCTGGGGCAAAAAAGGGCAATGTAGCAAACAAGATATGCTCCGAACAAATAACAAAACTCGATCGTGTAATGAACGAGATGTGAAAAGTATCCAGGTTTTGTCAGGAAAATTCTCTTTGATCCTCGATCTCCTTGATTTTATTTGAGCTTTCGAAGAGTCAGACTCTCAATTTGGTTTTACAAGAGTTTTAGGAAATTTGAATAAGAAAGAGACTTGCGATGCTTCGATCCCTCTGTGTTTCGCGCGTTATCGACAAGAACTTGCATTGCTTAGCTCCTTGATCTTCGCGTTTCCTCGGCTCTTCAAGTTGCTTTTGGCTTTGTCTTTGGCTTTAATTTGGCTTTGGCTTTGGCTTTGCTTTTGCTTCTTAAGCGTGATTTGCGGTACTTTTATCCTTTTGGGCTTCACGCTTTATCAGCTATGATGTGTGTTGCTTTACTTGTCGTTCTACGTAGTTCTTTGGCTTTGGCACTAGCTAGATTTTGGTGCTACCTTTGGCTTTGGCGTAAGTCATTGATCATTCCCTTCTCTGAGCTTTCTTCTTCGTAAAGCATTGTAGATGTCCAAGTGCGTCTTCTTGATAGAGTTATGCTTGTAGCTAGAATGGGTCGGGTTGAGACATAAGTATAAGGGCAAAACATCCAATCCAAACCCCACCCGTTTAATAAACGGGTCAAAAATTTAAACCCAAACTCGACCTGCCAAATAAACGGGTTGACTCGATCCAAGCCGTTTAATAAACGGGTCGGGTCATATCAGGTCAGATCGGGTCGGACACTGAGCGTCGACCGATGCCCAATCATCCACATTAATGCATTATGACCGCAAGTGTCCCCTATTATGTTCAAACAACAGTGCTCTAATTTGTGGGGGAATCAAAACAGAGCCAACGACATCCATTTCTTAGTGGCCCACATGTTAGTGTCAGGGTAGAGTGGGTAACAGATAGCTCACCTTGGTGTTGGATGATCTAAGGACAACCTCCATCAAACCGGAATGCACAGTTTGTCACTTGTCAGGTACAACATGTTACGGTTTTTTATTTTTTTATTTTGAAGGGTCAAACTCAAACACATAATGTCATGAGTTGTTCCACTATAGTCTTATTATATACACGCAATCACACACGAAATCGGACTCATCAGAGATGGCTGTGAGTGTGAGCCCATGAGTTGTAGCATGGTAGGCCCCGATGATTTTGAAGGGTCAAACACACAAGGTCAAGAAACTCAGTACATGTAAACACTAGATCTCATGCGGGTCAAGTGGGTTTTCGGGTTAACCCAACCAGTTAATTAAGCGGGCCAAGTCAGGTCAATCGGGTCAAATGCATAAACCCAGACCCGACCCATTTAATAATCGGGTCATTCGGGTCAAATCGTGTATGACCCAAACCAGTTTAGGCCAAACTTAAACCCGCTAACTTTTGGTTGTGTTCGGGTCGGGTTGGCGGATTGGGTCAAGGATTGCCACCCCGACTTGTAGCGAGCAAAAATTCTCTCTAGAGAGATATGCTCGCATACACAGCCTCTAAAAGTGTCGGTCTTCATTCTTCAAGCCTCGAGGCGTTACCCTTTTCTATTCAACAGCCTCTTGGTTTTCAGTTTTTTTTTCTCCATCTCACTCCCTCGCCCTCTTATTTATAGGAAAAATGAGAGAGTGAGGTGAGTGGTGGAATTATGATAGAGAATAACAACCTGCCAATTTTGCATCCTCCTCATTTGGCATAATTCTCTGGTGCCTTTTATGACTTTTCTCAGATAATTATGGTCTTGATTTGACCCCTCCTTTTATGATTTAAAGCTTTTAATGCACTTAGAATCTGGATGATCCGGTCCATTTATGGACTTGTTGGATCAATTGGATCGACACGGGTCTGCGCTTGTAGGGCCCGAGTCGACCCTTTTCTTTTTAATTTTTTTCTTTCTTTTTCTTTTTCTACTTTTTTCTTTCTGTTCTTTTCCTTCCTTTCTTTTTTCTTTCTTTCTTTTTATTTTCGGCCTTACTCGGCACTAGGGCGGCCGACCCCAATGTCGAGGTTGTCGGTGACTCGGCCTTAATGCCAAGGCTGGTTGGCCTTGGTGTAAGGGCAGGTTGGCCACCTGGGTTGGTCAACCCTGGTGTTGAGGATGATTTAGGCCCGTGTAGGGACCTGTTTACACTTGTATTCTTTTAGGGGTGATCTAGACATAAGAAATTTTAATCGTTTAGACATAACATATTTCAAGGATGAGCATTGAAGTCAATGGGATGGATAAGTTTTATCCTTGACGGAAGTTTTTAGATTAAAGACGTCTTTATTTGATTAATCATTGGGTATCAATCCCAACGGGTTGTCCATAATCAATGGAATTAATCAATAACAAGCCTCTTTTTTTCTTTTTTCTTTTTTCTTTTTTCTTTTTTCTTTTTTATTTTTTCTTTCTTTAAAAACAAAGGATAAACCCCTTTTAAGCCCTGGAAGCCCTTCCTTCTTTCTTTTCCTTTTAGTTGTTTAGACTTAACAAATTTCAATGACTACATGCAAATCATTTTTATGGGATTGTTGGGTTGATACATAAACAATATGGTTGGATCGGGCTCAAGAAAAACTTCGATTTTAATATATTGTTTGTCAGGATTAGATGAGCAGATCAAAATTTATGGGCAGTGGAAGGTTATGAGTTTTATTGCACCTTGCTGAAATGCATAGTGGATAACCAAGCTTCAATCAAAAGACGATCAGTCGAGATCCGTTGGTTGGATCGTCCTGAAATTTTGACAGATCTCGAGGATATTGATACACTTCATACAAAACTAGAATAGATCCAATCGAGGCTGCGGATGTCACGTAACACCTCCCAGATTACATGTATATCCTGTAATTTCTAGGCATCAATGGTGGTTGCGAATGAGGTCTCGATCATGGGGATGCTGGGTCATCGGCGGGTGGCGATGATGAGGTTGATGATGACGTGTTGATGATGATTTTGCTTTGAAGATGATGATCCGGGGATGACGAGAAACAAGAATTAAAAGCGAACGATCGGAACTAATAACGGATATATGGGACTAGGTCCAAGGCCTCTCACCTTCACATAATGGAGATTCTGTTGAAGCCCGAGGTTTCTCCCCTCGTTGGTTTTCTCTCACAAAAGCCTTGACCAAAGCTCTCTTTTCTTTCAACCTCAATGACAGCTATATGGGGTATATAAAGAGAGTCCTCAAGAATCCTTAATAACTAATGGAGTGAAAACAACTAAAAGATCCTTATAGCATGGGCTTACATGCATGCAGAAATTTAGCCCATCAATTTGGGAGAGGTGAGGAAACCTTAAATTTTCTCCAAATCTTCTGACTCTCCCTCCATATTGATCACATCTCATAAGTAGGGAAACTTTGGCCAATTTATTTTTTGGAGGCGATTAGGGTTTTAAATAACAAATGATTATTTTTAGTAAAAACGGGAATAGGATGTTGAAAAAAAACTCCTTGAAATTTTGAATAAAATCTGGGTCTTCCTCTTTTTTCCCTCTCTCAATGATCTCTTCTCTTCTTCCCTTCATTTAATTTTTTGCCTATATATAACCTATCGGACATGTTTGAAAAAATTGATATGTATTGTAATTAATCCAACAGTAATAAGACCTGCTTTTGTTGAATTCATTAAAATATTCTTCTATGATATGAGCTGCAATTAGACTTGTGTTTTCCTGCTATAATTAGTCCAGATCATCAGTATAAAAGAGAGTGGATTATGTGCTTTGAAAAAATATGGTTCATCTATAAGACTTCAGTTACCAAAATTGCACTGATTTCTGCACTTAGTGATTATGCTGAGATTGCACTGATTTCTGCCACTTTATTTTGTTGGGAAGCGCTCTATTTATTGCTGGAATCGATACCAATTAACTATTATTGCAAACTCTAAAAAAATATATTTACCATCAATAATTTCTGTCAGCTTTCTTGATTAGAAATTGCAGTCTGTTAGTCCTGATGCTTAATTCTCATTATGTGTGCTGAAATTTCAAATCAACTCTGTTAACAAAATTCTCATTATCTGTTTCTGGGTTGGGGCTTGTAAAAACCCTAATTGTGTAACCTAATAACCCTAGGCTACCCCAAGCAGTCATCCATATCGAACTACAACATTTTAATCTTTTCTGCTCCTAGGATAGGCCTATTCAACTTACGTACCACAAATATTATTATCACAGAAAATCACAAACAGAAACAACACCAGATTGCTAAACAGAAGAAAATGGAATAGCTAACCTTGAAAAGCAGAGCTCGGTGACGAGACAGGCCTACTTTTATGCAACCTATAGGTAATAAGCTCGTCTGCAGTGACGTTCGTAGCTCGCTACTTTTCTCCATCCACTTTGTTAACATGTCATTTGCATCCCTTACAGGCCCACCCATATGCTCTGTAACAAGTTCAGATACTCTTTGCACCAAGAGCGCAACCTGTGGTGCAGGACTGTCTAATGAAATGCACTGTGCAATTTGCTCCAACTCAACTAGGGAAGGATCGATTGCACGATTTACTACGATAACTTCAAAACCAAGATCTCCAATGCCTGTTTGTAGGTCCAAAAGAGCTGGCATCTTTCCTTGGCTTGCGGGATCAGATGACAGCCCAAATATGTCATAGAAACCATCGACAACTTTCTCATTGTAGTCAAGCACATTGTAGTCCTGGCAGCAAAAGCAGATGGAGAACAAAATCATGAAATGTAAATCCACAGATAAGAAACAAGGCTTCTCAAATACTAGAAAGAAGGGAAATCAGTCATTCACGACACAATGAAAGGAGACATAGAGATCAAACTAGAAAGGAAAAAAATATTCTTTTTCCACATTATTATAGATTTTTTATAGCTACAACGTATCACTAGATGGAAATAGTGAACAGAGCCTCAGTCCCCAGATATAAAAAAAATCCAAATTTTACCTCAACCGTATGCAAATTAATGGACATGCTCATAGAATTCACAGCTACCTAACAGACAATCGCTTTCTTGTTGAAATCAAAATAGGGGAAAAGATAAAATCCTAATTTCTCCATTTTCCTAACAATTGTCACGATGCTTCACGATTATCCTGAGAGACTAGAAAACTTAATCCAGGCCCTAATTCGCGTTGAAACACCCCGAATTCGCCCCCAACAACAAGTGAAACTGCAATAACTTACCCAGTAGCGACGGGAGAGCCACTCCGCGGTCCCCTCCTCCTCCCCGGTCTGATATAAGCGCTGCCTCCCAAGGCTGAGGAGCGTCGCCGCTCGGATCTGGTCGCCGTCGGGGTCCCCCCGGAAGTCCGAATTGGAGGCGCTGAGCGCCAGGGCCAGCTGCACCTGGAACTCCTCCTCCGACGAGTAGTAGTCCGATCGGTCCCCCGCCGCCGCGGGCCTTGGGGACTCCACAGTGGAGGGGGCTGCCAAGGCGGCGGCGGCGGCGGCGCGATGATCGGATCCGCATGAAGGGGATAGGGCGGAGGGGGACGGCGAGGGGGAGGAGGACGAGGACGAGGAGGGGGGAGGGATCTCGTTGGATCGGCCGGGATCGTGGCTGCTACTGCTTCCAAGGTTTGTCTTCTTAAATGGCTTCTTAAATATTTTCATCGTCTTCGCTCGCGCAGAGGTCGGAGAGAGAGAGAGAGAGAAAGAGGGGGGGCGGGGGAGGGAATGGCGGAAGGGAAATATAGACGGCGGCGAGTGCGGGATAGCTAAATGGACTCGTCTTTAGCGCAAATTACCTAAGTAACCAATCACTTCTTTGTAATTACCTCAAATACCAAACCAGCCGGACACGAGCGAAAATGCCCACGATCTGAACCAGGAAAAGGTGGGACCCACTTGGTAGTGGGACCCGTAACGGTGGCTGTGAACAGGAGCGCGGTCTTCCGGCCATCGCCCGGTTGATCTGCTCCTCCGCAAAGGGAAAATTTTCAGCACATCCTGCGTACCATACAACCGCGGGTCCCACTGCGATTCAAGAGACATTTGATTTTGGTGGCGGTCAGAGCATGCTGATAGACCAGCTCTGAAGGCGGTGGGCCTCATGGTTGTATGATAATAGTGCTACGCAGGATGTGCTGAAAATTTTCCCCTCCGCAACGCGGCGAGCTAACGAGCGTTAGGTGATGGGCAGCCCGTGCGTCCAAGGCCGCGAGGTGGAATTGACACATCTTGAAAAGGACACGTGTCGGTGCAGGAGAGAAGAGTCGCGGCGACGCCTGATTGAAGCTGGTAGACCCGGCTCCAGCCTTCCAGGGTCCCAATTGTACACTTCGTAATCCAATTAGGACACAAAAAGTTATTGTAGGGTGTTTGTCTTCTTCCCTCACCGTCGGCTTCTCCTCCTTTTCTACATCCTACTTCATGTTCAAAGCTCTCAACCACCACCGCCTCCGCTCTCCTCCTCCTCCCTCTCCTTTTTCTCTCATCTGCTGTTGTCGCCGTCGCCCACCTCACCTCCCCCTAAGCCTCCTTAGCATATCTCTCTAACTTGCCAGTTCATCTATAAGCCCGACCTATTTGAGAGGATCACAATGTATGTTCACTTGCTTATGTAAGTATACTAGGATAAGATCTAGAGGGGGTGTGAATTATCAAAGTATCCGGTGTAGTAAGTCGTTTTCAGATAAGTATTCAAAATATCATATATGACTTATTGTATTTATTCTGTAGAATCTGGTACAGTAAGTCAATTTGGTGTCTCTTGGATACCTCATAACTGAGATAACTCAATACCGTAAAATGAGCGATAAGACAAATACCTTATATCCAGAATATCTTGTAACCATAATATCACATAGAATACATCGAACCAAACAGAGCCTCAATTAGCTAAGCTACTAAGCACAATGCAAATAAAACAATTAATCTCAAGTGTCGGATTAAGAGTCACATGATGACTATTGATGGTGCCAAAATTGTCACCAGCTCTGTCCCAGCGGATGGTTCTCCAACCGATCGAAGCTGCGAAACCTGCGATATCTCTTTGTCCATGTGGCAGTAACGGGAGGCAACGCATGGAGACATCAGGGTCCCCCCTAGGGGTCGTCCTCACCTTTGGATGCACCTTTAGCGGCCTCGGTAAACCGAAGGGGCGATCTTGGGTAGCCAAAGAAAAAGCCCCCCCCCCTGCGGGGGGTGAGCTCGAGATTCAAGGCCAATCCCGACTTTTGGGTAAGCAGTATTGTATCCAAAATAGGGCTTGGAATTCAAAGAACACTCCCAAAGAAACCGACCTCCGCCCTCACGAGTAGCTCGCACGTGGAAGAGGTCGTCCGTGGCTGGCGCTCACAACTCGCCCAGGAGCTCACCCTGACCGCACGCATAAGAGGTCGCCCGTGGCTGGCGCCCGCAGCTCGCCCGGGAGCTCACCCTGACCGCACGCGATCAACTCGCACACTGAAGAGGTCACCCATGGCTGGCGCCCGTAGCCCGCCCGGGAGCTCACCCTGACCGCAAGCGAGCAGCTCGCACGTGGAAGAGGTTGCCCGTGGCTGACGCTCGCAGCTCGACCGAGAGCTCACCCTGACCACACGCGATCAACTCGCACGCGGCAGAGGTCATCTGCAGCTCGCCCGGGAGCTCACCCTAACCGCACGCGATAGAGGTCGCCCATGGCTGGCGCCCGCAGCTCGCCTGGAAGCTCACCCTGACCGCACGCGATCAGTTCGCACGCGGAAAAGGTCGCCCGTGGCTGGCGCCCGCAGCTCACCCGGGAGCTCACCCAGACTGCACGTGATCGGCTCGCCCGCGGAAGAGGTGCCGCCTACAGTATGGTGGTAACGAGTCAACAGATGTCACTGCCCCCGTGGAACTACGTGAATGATTGTGAGCCACATTCGCCGACCAAGATCGATCTAGAGCGCCCCAGATTAAAGCCTTCCATAACGTCCACCTGGCCTAGACCACCACCGCTTGGCAGGCTAAAAGACAAGGGCCATGAAGGGCCCATATGGGCTGGCACATGAAGGGGTAAAAGGTACGGAAAAGAGCGGCCACCTATCAAACTCTGGCGGTCTGCAAAAGGTCTATAAAGGTACGATCCTAGCTCCAAAGTAAAGGTTCAAAACTTAAAAACTTTGAAATTTTCTCACTACTCAACCTCCCCACTTTCGATCCTTCACTGACTTGAGTGTCGGAGGGTCTGTACTCCTCACGTAGCCAGTCATTCTCACGTTTTCTTTGCCCTACAGGTTGAGCGACCAGGCTGGAGATTTTTTCCCCCGATATTTAGCGTCGTCTGTAGGATCTTTCGACTGGTTCCCGTGAGAACGCCCATAACCACACGGTCGAAAGTTATGCTTTCGCAGGAGACCCTAATGGCTCCTTCCACGCGGGGATAGAGACGGGCGAAGGCTCGTGCCATATCTGCACGGAGTGGGACGTTGGCTCAAACTACCTAACCCCCCTGCCCCGCTCAGTGACCAGCTCCTCATGGAGATGTTGGCCACCCAATGGGCCATGATGGATGAACTGACGCGACTGCGCCAAGTTCCTACGATGAGTGGAAGAACTGACCCCTTCTCCCCCGAACTCGAGCAACGGAGGGGAGGATCAGCGGGTCAATCCCGGCAGCCAAGAGTGTCGGCAAGGGCCACTCCCCCTACGCGACCTCCTCCGATCCCAGCTTCGCATCAACCTACGCTGACAACCACGCGACGGGCATCCCAGCAAGAGCCCCCTATGGGAGACGTAGTCGCGAACAAGACAAGAGAATCGGCTCTCGGGCGACTTCAACGACTTATCACCCAGCGTTCCAGCAATGAGCTGACTCTACCTTCGCCCCCCCCCCTCACCGGCGAAGCCGAAGTGTGGGGTCTGATAAGTCAGAGGTGAGGTCTCGAAGGCGAGATCGTAACCCGCACCATCGGTATGAGAGAAAAACCCATAGTAGAAATGTTACCCCCGTGCGGACACTCGTGAGGTGACAGTCTCGCACAGACCTTTTCCTGCACCGAGGCGGCTACTTGTGGAGCGGCGAAGCGATAGCCAGGACGTTGCCCTCGAGCACCGCCGCAGCGAGGGTGCGGATCGGCCTAGAGGAAGTGTGTATGATCGCTTAGGATCTGCGCAGCTGTCTTTGGAAAATCACCCCGAGCGCTAGCAGCTATTTATCATTCCCATCGACCTCTTAGAAGACCTCACCGCTCGTGGAGGGAGCTCGCCCTTCAGGAACGAGGTTCACTAGGGAGGTTTCTCTCAGCACTGGACTCCGCCAAAGTTCATGCTATTTGATGGGTCACAAGACCCCATGGACCACCTCTTGGCCTATCGGAAGTTATTATTCTTCCGTGACCATGATCATGTTCTGTGTCGTACCTTCCCGAGCAGTTTAAAGGGTTCAGTCCTAGACTGGTTTCATAAGTTACCTCCGGGCTCGATCTCGAGCTTCACCACTCTGTCCGGGCTGTTCCTGGAACAGTACTGGTGCAATTGACAACCTTCGAAGTGAATCGAATCACTGTTTGATGTCGCTATGAGCGCACGAGAGACCCATCGGTGCTTCTCAATGTGATTCCGGAAATGCCTACCTTGCCCTCAAGGACTCAGCTAGGCGAGATCGAACAGCCGTGAGTCCCTTTCGGAGCGTGCTCCCCGAATGAGGTGAGCTTCATGACGCTATTGTCATTTTCGATCCCTGCACCATGGTCGAGCTCTTCGTCTTGGTCCAGCAACACATTAAGCTTGAAGATATGGTATTCGATCATCGAGGGAAGATTGTCGAACAGCAGCCTCCTCCTACTTTGCGCGTAGGTGCCTTCTTGTAGACCATTTTATGAAATAAAGGGTCTTTGGACTAAATAAGTCTTTTCAAATATGTATTCGATAGTGATCTATAAGAACAGCTCGCATGCGATCAGCTCGCACACAACTCTTTCAAAGAACAGCTCGCACACGATCAGCTCACACACAGCTTCCTCAAAGAACAGTCTACTGTCGTGCGGACTTAAAGCAAGACCGGTGTTCTATTTGGGGTCCTTCATGTTCACATGTTATTATAGGAAGCACCCCGGGGTGATCTAAGGGGACCTGAATGGGCGACCACCCATTTTGGCGACCTGAAAATCTCTTGGTAATCCCTCGAAGCTTGACAACTTAGTGAGGTCACAAAAAAGAAATATAAAAGCCACTAACATTAAAGGCTAGGGGCAAGGCCACTGTCCGCTGTCATACGGGCGTGATAAGCAAAACTGGGGTTGTAACATCCGCCCCAAACACACATGATATTGTCCGCTTTGCCCGTGCCCACACAAGAACTTCCCAGGGTGGTCACCCATCCTAGTACTACTCTCACCCGAGCACGCTTAACTACGGAGTTCTTATGAAATCCGTAGCCGCGCACGGTTTTAAAACGCGTCTATGTTTGGGAGGGGAAATTATATAAGTAGCTCAAGATCTCCTTCTCTCCAGGCAATGTGGGACTAACGCATAGCCTTGTACACCTCACCTCACCTCATCCATCTTGGCATCACAGCCTCAGGAGTCTTGGCTCTTGGCCTATTGGATCTTGGTTGTCACAATCCACCCCTCTTAGGGCTACACGTCTACGTGTAAGGTTTGACCCCCCCCCCCTTGCGAGGAGAACCGGCTCTCATACCATTTTGTAACATCCGCCCCAAACACACAATATATTGTCCGCTTTGCCTATGCCCGCACGAGAACTTCCCAGGGTGGTCACCCATCCTAGTACTACTCTCGCCCGAGCACGTTTAACTACGGAGTTCTTACGAAATCCGTAGTCGCTCACGGTTTTAAAATACGTCTTCTATGTTTAGGAAGGGAAATTATATAAGTAGCTCAGGATCTCCATCTCTCCAGGCGATGTGGGACTAACGCATAGCCTTATACACCTCACCTCATCCATCTTGGCATCACAGCCTCAAGAGTCTTGGCTCTTGGCCTATTGGATCTTGGTTGTCACAGGGGTTTTGAGCATCCTTAATCGGACAGGGGGTAGCTAGCTTTCGATTCTTTTATCACTTGTCGAACTTCCACCCTTTGGCCCTTATGCTCTGTTTTGATTCAATCTCTATCGATTTGTATTTTTGTCAAGTTATAGGGACCTACTATTTTGCGCATGTCAAATTTTTATGCATATCGACCTTTTTGCAACGTCGTTTATTTTTTATCGATTTAGATACCTTATCCAGGGTATGATCCTTGGATCGTCGGGGAAACAACACGCACGGCCTGATGCCACGTAGGTTAGCTCGTCGAGCGACCTGGTGATATCATGGGCAGACGCGATGGAGACACCTTATTGCTCGTTGAGAGATCTGGTGACGTCATGGCCAGACACGGCGGAGACACCTTACGCGACCTAATGTCATACAGTTTTGCTCATCGAGCAACCTAGTGACATCACGGGCAGACACGATATCGGAGACACCTTACGTGGTCTGATGCCACGCAACTTAGCTCGTTGAGCGACCTGGTGATATCACGGGCAGACACGACGAAGACACCTTACGCTGACTAATGCCACGCAGCGTAGCTCATTGAGCGACCTGGTGATATCACGGGCAAACGCGATGGAGACACCTTACGCGGCCTGATGCCATGCAGCTTAGCTCGTTGAGCGACCTGGTGACATTACGGGTAGATGCGGTGGAGACACCTTGCGCGGCCTGATGTCATGCAGTTTTACTCGTTGAGTGGCCTGGTGACATCACAGGCAGACGCGATGGAGACATCTTACGTGGCCTGATGCCATGCAGCTTAGCCCGTTGAGCGACCTGGTGACATCATGGACAGTCGTGATAGAGACACCTTGCGCGGCCTGATGCCATGTACCTTAGCTCGTTGAGCGACCTGGTGACATCACAGACAGACACGGTGAAGACACCTTGTGCGGTTTGATGCCACACAGCTTAGCTCGTTGAGCGACCTGGTGATATCATGGGTAGACGCGATGGAGACACCTTACGCGGCCTGGTGCCATGTAGTTTTGCTTATTGAGCGACCTAGTGACATCATGGGCAGACGCGATGGAGACACCTTACGCAGCCTGGTGCAACGCAGTTTTGCTCGTTGATCAACCTGGTGACATCACGGGCAGACGCTGCGGAGGCACCTTACGCGGCCTGGTGCCACACAGTTTTGCTTGTTGAGCGACCTGGTGACATCACGGGCAGATGCGATGGAGGCACCTTATGTGGCTTGGTGCCACACAGTTTTACTCGTTGAGCAACCTGGTGGCATCACGGGCAGACGCGGCGGAGGCAACCTACGTGACCTGGTGCCACGCAATTTTACTCGTTGAGCGACCTGGTGACATCACAGGCAGACGCGGTGGAGGCACCTTACACGGCTTGGTGCTACGCAATTTTGCTCGTTGAGCGACTTAGTGACATCACAGGCAGACGCGACGGAGACACCTTACGCGGCCAAATATCACACCATATAGCCGACTTCACCGAATATAATGCAGTTTAGCTAGAGCTAGTCAGTAGACAGAATGATCGAATTGGTCTACGTGGACAACCATGCTGGGCTCCTGAGCGGGCAGAGCTTTATCCAATCGCCTCCTCAGGAGGGGGTAATGATGGTGCCAAAATTGTCACCAGCTCTATCCCGACGAATGGTTCTCCAACCGATCAAAGCGGCAAAACTTGCGATATCTCATTATCCACGTGGCAGTAACGGGAGGCGATACGTGAAGACATCAGGGTCCCCCTGGGGGTTATTCTCACCTTTGGATGCACCTTGAGTGGCCTCGGTCGACCGAAGGGGTGACCTTGGGTAGCCAAAGAAAAAGCCCCCCCGAGGAGTGAGCTCGAGATTCAAGGCCAATCCCGACTTTTGGGTAAGCATCATTGTAGCCAAAATAGAACTTGGAATTCAAAAAACACTTCCAACGAAGCCGGCCTCCACCCTTATGAGCAGCTCGCACATGGAAGAGGGCACCTATGGCTGGCGCTGGCAGCTCGATCGGGAGCTCATCCTGACCGAACGCGATCAGCTCGCACGCAGAAGAGGTCGCCCGTGGCTGGCGCCAGCAGCTCACCCGGCACACACGATCAGCTCGCACGCGGAAGAGGTCGCCTGTGGCTGGCACCCGCAGCCCGCCCGGGAGCTCACCCTGACCGCACGTGAGCAGCTCGCACGTGGAAGAGGTTGCTCATGGCTGGCGCTTGCATCTCGCCTGGGCGCTCACCCTGATTGCACGTGATCAGCTCACATGTGGCAGAGGTCACCCGTGGCTATCACCCGTAGCTCGCCCGAGAGCTCACCATGACCGCACACGATCAGCTCGCATGTGGTAGAGGTCGTCTGTGGCTGGCGCCCACAGCTCGCCCAGGAGCTCACCATGACCACACGCGATCTGCTCGCACACGGAAAAGGTCGCCCGTGGCTACGCCCGCAGCTCACCTGGGAGCTCACCCTGACCGCACGCGATCGGCTCGCCCGCGGAATAGGTGTCGCCTACAGTAAGGCGTTAACGAGTCGACAGATGTCATCGCCCCCATGGAACTACGTGGACGATTGTAAGCCATATTCGCCAGCCAAAGGTCGGTCTAGAGCGCCCCAGACTAGAGCCTTCCAAAACGTACACCTGGCCTAAACCGCCACAGCTTGGCAGGCTAAAAGACAAGGGTCATTAAGGGCCCATGTGGGTTGGCCCGTGAAGGGGTAGAAGGTGTGAGAAAGAGCGGCCACCTATCGAACTCTGGTGGTCTGCAAAAGGTCTATAAAGGTATGATCCCCGGCTCCAAAGTAGAGATTCGAAACTCAGAAACCCTAATATTTTCTCACTACTCAACCTTCCCACTTTCAAACCTTCACTGACTTGAGCGTCGGAGGGTCTGCTCTCCTCACGGAGCCAGCCATTCTCACGTTTTCTTTGCCCTACAGGTTGAGCGATCAGGCTGGAGATTTTTCCCCCAACAACTATCATGCTGTCACATAAGACAAAACTATGGAACACAAGAGATTTTTAGGTGGTTGGAAAAAATTCTATCCATTGGGGCCTTGCCTAGTTTGGTCACGCTAGAGTATTGACTTATGTATAAGGGTCTCACAATAAACTTACTAGCTATGTCAAGTCCCAAATTTATAAGAATGAAGGACTACGCCCATATTCAAAGGTGAAGGAAACTTTGGTAAAACTGAAGGAGAGACCCAAGAAGCTTATGTTAGTGTATTTAAAATAAAATTTGTATATTGCCTTATTTGAGAGAGAAAAGGAGATATAGGGTATTGCTTTAAATTGTTCTAAAATCCAACAACTATGGTTTCTTTTGAAAACCCCTTTTCTATAAATTAAAAATCTATAGTTGGGGTTGACCTTGAGAGGCTATTTTGAAATCTTAGTTTTCCATTGATTAACACTAAGATACAAAAATCTAAACTAGGGAGATCATATTCTGAAGACCTTTAGGGTCTGTTCTTTTGCATGGAAATGACCTCAGAAATAGATTAATGAGCGGAAATTGGGTTTCCGTCCAAATTTTCATCGTTCTTTTGTTGATGAATTCACGAAAAGAGAATTTTTCCGGGTGGATGTATTTTTGCGCCCATCAAGAAAATCGTATCCTTCCTAAACCTACAGAAATTGGATTTCCCTCTTCATTCCGGAAATCATCGACATTGTGGGTGCAAATTTTGGCTAAAGCACTCACGAGCCCGCAGTGTATAATTCAAGTGGGGCCAACAATGACAGCTTGAGGCCCAACAGACTATGGTGCAACCCATGGGGAAAATTTTTGTGCCGTCTTGATCAGAGACCTCACCCCATAATTCTTCATTGATGTGGATGGTTTGTATATTGTGAAAATAGAGATTAGGGAGTAGAGAGAGATGACACAAGGAGTTGTTGTCGATGTTCAGTCTTACGACCTACATCTTCGGGCGAGAGGTGTCATCTGGTTTTCACTATAATGGATGTAAAAGGTGGGGTGAGCGTTCTCTCGACAGGCCAAGAGAAGCTTCTTACAATCAGGGGTGCACGGAGCAACCAGAAGTGAACAAAAAGAGTGCTCTAGCTCTTGAATTCTCTCATCTCTTGATCAATCCACAAACCCCTTCTATGTAAGCCATAGGGGTCCTTTTATAGCTGAGGTACGTGCTTGATAAAGCAATGATATTATAGCGGATTTGAGGTAGCGCTGGTCCTGGGCCTTCTTGTTGGGCCTTTACTTGGGCCTCTACTAGGCTCCAAATAAGGCTCGCTTGGTCTGTGGGCCCTGTGGCGATGCTCCATGGGCCTGGACCCATCATTTGGGCCATTGCACTAGCCCAAATGGCTTGGTTGCAGTTCAGGACAAATTTTGCACCCACAGTTATCCCCTCCCAGTCAGGCTAGAGTCCTATGGGTCTATTGGAATTGGTAAGCTCGATTTAGTAGAGTTGTCAGTTCAGTAGCGAGTTGAGACGAAAGACTTTCCAGACTTAGTTTTCCTGGCGAAGTCTGGCCGTGCTTCGATGCGCATGCTTTGGGATGCATGCTCTAGACCTAGCTTTTCGGAGGGAATTCATGCCGTTTTTCGGTGCGCTATGTTTCAGGATGCGCATTTCAGACTTAGTTTTTTGGACGAATTCTGACCGTGCTTCAGTGCACCATGCTTCGGGTGCATGTTTAAGACTTAGCTTTTCAAGTGAATTATAGACATGCTTCGATGCGCCATGCTTCGGGATGCGCATTCCAGACTTAGCTTTTCGGGCAAATTATGATCGTGCTTCGGTACGCCATGCGGTGAGATGCGCATTTCAGTCATAGCTTTTCGAGCGAATTCTTACCGTGCTTCGGTAAGCCATGCTTCGGGTGCGTGTTTCAGACTTAGTTTTTTGGGCAAATTTTGGCCGTGCTTCGGTACTCCATGCTCCGGGATGTGCATTTCAGACTTAGCTTTTCCTCATTCCTTTGCTCCAATCATAGTCCCCAACTGGTACGCTCCCTTCCTCCTCCCCCTCCTTCTTGAATTTTTTAGCCATCGCGATGGAGGAGATGGCTAGGGGGGATGGTCGGACCGTCCGACCCCCACCCACCCCTCATTGCCGAAGATCCCCGCCGAGAGCATGAGCGAGGGGGGTGGGGGGCAGAAGTTAGATCCCTCCCTTTGGTTTGCTTTTGGTCGACACCATGCAAAGGAAAGCACAGGAAGGGGGGAGGAGTCGGACCCACCCCCCCTCTTCTTTGTTTTGGTCATGTCGGGTGGAGAGAACGCACGTGGAGGGGGGGAGGAGTCGGACCCCCCTTCTTCTATGTTTTGGCCGTGTCAAGTGGAGAGAACGCACGCGGGGGGGGGGGGGGGGGGGGGGGGGACTCCCCCCTCTTCTTTGTTTTAGCTGCGTAGGGTGGAGAGAACACGCGGGAGGGAGGAGTTAGACCCCACTCTTCTCTGTTTTGGCCACGCCGGGTAGAGAGAACGTGTGAGGGGAAGGTTTGGCCCATCCGACCTCTGCTGCGTCTCGATCTAGGATACGAGCAGCGGGGAGGGCGTATAGGAGTCCACAAGCGGGTGACTTCAGGGTTGAGGTGTTTGACGGGAGCAAATCAGAGTGAGGCACAGATACACAGTCGTCGGAGAAGAACTCACAACAGATGCGGGGCTGGTGGACGAGGGGACGTGCAGACCTGGGACAGTACGGGGGACTAGGAGCCGGCGTGGAAGGCTAGCGATTCTCCGTGCTCGAACCAGGAATGTGGGTCTCCGGGGTTGCTATTGGCGATGCCCCGTTCATTGACCCAATCGGTCGTGGTAGGCACACCTGCCTTTTGGGAAGCCATCGTTGTCAGGTGACCAGCAGCAACACAGGGGGGGATCGATCCGTTCGACCCCTCTGCTTCTAGGGACCTCCAGGTGTGAGGATATGGGGAAAGGGGTCGATCCCTTGGCCTCTTTTCCCGTTGTTGGCGGGTCATCGTCGAGAATTGGTGTGTGTGGGGGGGGGGGGGGGGGAGAGATCGGATCGTTTGACCCCTCAGCTGCTGAGGGAGGTTGCCTATAGAGAGTACGCAGGGGTGGTGCGCGAGATGGTGCACGAGAAGGAGGTTGGACCCTCCCTTCTTTCGTTGTTCTCAGCCGCTACCGCCGGGAGTACATGAACGCGAGGAAAGGGCGTGAATCCTTTACACGTTTGTTGTGTTGGGTCCGTCGTACATGGGGCGCATCGCGAACCAGGTTGATGGTGTAAGTGTGACTGTCATTGCCGTGGCGAGCAGGATCGCGAGGTGTTGATGAGTCGGTCTGAGCGGGTGTGAGACATGGCATGCGTTACCGTGTAACCTTTCCACTATTCATCTTCGGAGAGAATGGTGGCTCCAAAAACGTCCAAAAATTGTAACTTTTCATACATGCGTCAGATCAATGTGTATAAGGTGTCATTACAGCTGCGTTAAAAAATTGATCAAAGCGGACGTGAAACATGGTGCGCCTTGACGTGTAACCTCTTCGATGTCTGTCTTGGGAGAAAAAGGGTCTTAAAAATTTTCGACTATAATAACTTGTCATACATGCATCAGATCAATGCGTATAAGGTGTCGTTGCATCGGTGTCAAAAAATTGGTCAAACTGGACGTGAAACATGGTGCACCTTAACGTGTGACCTCTCTGATACATGTCTTCGGAGAAAATGGTCTTAAAACTTTTTGACGACTGTATCTTTTCATATATGCATCAGATTAATGCGTATAAGGTGTCGTTGTGTCGACGTCAAAAGATCGATCAGAGTGGATATGAAATATGGTGCGCCTTAACGTGTAATCTCCTCGATGTCTGCCTTCGGAGAAAAAGGCCATGAAAAACTTTTAACAGTCGTAACTTTTCATACATGCGTTGGATCAATGCGTATCAGGTGTCGTTGTGTCGGTGCCAAAAAATTAGTCAAAGCGGACATGAAACATGGTGTGCCTTGATATGGAATCTCTTCGATACCTATCTTCGGAGAAAAGGGCTTTGAAAACTTTCGATGGCCGTAACTTTTTATACATGCGTCGGATCAATGCATATAAGGTATCGTTTTATTGGCACTGAAACATTAGTCAAAGCGGATGTGAAACATGGTTAGCATTGACGTGGAATCTCTCTGATACCTATCTTCAGAGAAAAGGGCCTTGAAAACTTTCGAAAGCCGTAACTTTTTATACATGTGTCGGATCAATGCGTATAAGGCATCGTTGTGTCAGCGTCGAAAAATTGGCCAAAGTGGACGTGAAACATGGTGCGCCTTGACGTGTAAGCTCTTTGACACCTTTCTTCAGAAAAAGGTTCTTGAAAGCTTCTGACAACTGTAACTTTTCATACATGCGTCGGATCAATATGTATAAGACGTCGTTGTGTCGGCGTCGAAAAATTGCTCAAAGCTGATGTTGACAGGTAACTTTTTTGATATTCACCTACATATAAATGTAACTTTAAAAGGCGCATCGACCTGGTTTCCGGCAAGCGTCTTAGAGAGGCATTGACACGTGGTACTTCACTCATTATTATTTGACACCCAACTGCACCTAGTTACTGTGTTCACTAGGGACTGCAGTCATTCCCCAATGATGATGTGGCGATTGTCGCAAGCCCACCCCTAGATAATGGGGGGGGTTTCATGCTCTCTTTTGCTTATAAGTAGCGCTGAATATTTATTCCTTCATTTGTATTGTGCTTATTGTTTGCTTCTTCTTCCTCTACTCGCAGGCTACCTTGTACTTATTCTTTTTTTATTCCACGATAGAGGTTGATATGGGTGCGAGTGGTTCCAGGAAGCATCACAGGTTGTCCCAAGCAGTTGTTGGTGTTCTTCCCCCATAGTAGAAGAAGAACTCCAGTTCAAACGATGAGCTGGGGCCATTGATGCTGATCGAGGATGAGGAGCTCGAGAGATTGTTCTCGATCACGTTTGTGTAGACGAGAGGCGTATAGCATGGCATAAGCTTTTTCTGCAGTTCCGAGATGATGAAGAGAGGTCGTCAATCGATAGTGTGTACATGGCCTTCGGCGTCCGTAGAGACGCTATTTCTTGGCGGAGGCGAGTCTAGAGAACATATAGGGGACAATTGTCACAATAGGACAGATGAGCAGTGGTCTTCGTTTGCTGCTTCCTTCTTTCACGGTCAGGTTGCTATCCGTGTCAGGTATCTACCTTGGGCAAGTAAGCAGCAACGCATGGAAGGTAATATATGCCTTCTGCCGCGTCGATTTTGACTACCGTGAGGTGCTGGGGGACTGCTATTCTTTGATTCCAGATGGCGATCTTCCAAGGATTGAGCTGGGATACTTCTTTTACTACTATCAGTGGAAGCAAGTTTCAAAGTCTCAACTGTTCAACCTTCAAGGGCGCTCAGCTGGCTGTCGTCCTATGCAGGGCTTGGAGTCGTCGGATAGGTATTCATAATATACCCCCTGTCTGTCACTAGTGCTTGATCTGTGGTGATCAGGATCACTGGTATGCCTACGATAGAGGTTGACTCGATGGTTTGGTGGTATCAGCCTAGGGGCGAGCATGGACGACTACTTGGTGCAAAAGGCTTGATAAGATCTTCAGGAGGCTCACTATTGGTACTAACCTTATGGTGAAGTTCACCCATTTGCCAGTACAGATTAACCACAGGGGTCGGTTGGATTACCTTGTTTTAGGACGCCGGAAAATGGGGTAGTGCTTTTCAATTATAAGCAGAAGGTCTCTCGTGGTCCTGATGATCCATCCTGTACCAATTTGATTCACTGGTTGATTGAGCCAGCGAGGGTCACATAAAGTATTTTTCCCGAAAAATTCAAGGTGGCACGGAATAAAAGAAAATAGGCCACACGACTCAAGGTGGGTGTGGAGAGGACCATTCAGACCCGATGCGTTCGGGATTTATGTTTTTCGGGGAAGAATTTGAAGGCGTGTACCACTTTAGCTGGCCACGTCCCTGCTCCTCGGGCCGCTACCTTGGGAGGTGTGGGTGGTGCAGCTGTAAGTGCCAACAACAAGGAATATGGAGGCGTATCTTCTGAGGCTTCTGACAGTTATGGAGAGGTTGGTGATGACGAGCTTCGGTCGCCTGTCGCTAGTGCTTTGGTTGTGATTTCTCCCTCTCGAGATCCTCGATCTCACATGATTGAGAAGAGCCTTGAAAAGGCAATTGATGATGGCCAGCCTGCAACGTTGAGCTAAAGATCTGGGCGTTTGGTGTGCAGGATCAAAGTTGAGAGAGCGAAGGGAAATAGTGACTCATCAACTGAGAAAGGCGCCTTAACCGCACGTGCACCCATGACTCCTCCAGTGAGGACAGTTACAATAGCGGATTTGGAACCTGTGTCTAGAAGGATATTTTGCCCGGATCAGATGAGAGTGATAATGGCGGAGCTTAATGCCCCGAGGGGTGAGGGTTGCTTGGTCTGGCAAACAACCGTCGCCCCTGTTGAGGGCATTATCGTTTCGCATCCGACTCTGGTCGACTGTATTCTTCTTTTCCTTTCCCACCCTTTCTCTTTCGGGTAGTTCCGGGTCCTCTGTCTTGACTGTGTCGCTTATTTGCAGTGTTTGTCGGGGACACTTTGATGTTGGATATAGCATTTTTGGCTCAGGACACACCGGTGCCTCGGCCGGATGAGGCCATTATTAAGGGCACCGTTGGTGAGCCTTCCATCCCGAGGGAGGGTGTATGTGACAAGAAGGAGACGTTTGCTTTGGTGTCTTGGAAGGCAAAGGGGAAAGCTGTGGCATTAGGACCTGTGCCAGAGATGTCGGCACGTCGCCCCGCTCCACCCTCAGAGCTTGCCACATTCTTTACGAGCAACTTGGAATTGCTGCAGGCCCATCCCCCAAAGGTGGTGGACGGTCTTTGAGGATATGGTGAGCCATCTCTTGATCCTCCCCCCTTCTCTTCTTACTTGGTTGTACTGATTTGTTGACCCTTTGTGTCAGATATGGGAGAAGGGAATTCGGCTGTCGTGCGTGACCCTTCTCCAACAGTCGAATGAAGGTTTTACCCTTCAGGAAATGGCGCACTTCGAAGCGCTGAGCTGTGACTTGTTGGGCTGTCACACAAGTGCTGTAGAGTAGAAAGGTAGAGGAAGAACTGACACATGATGTGATGACGGAGTTCGGTCGAAGCCTTCGTCTCCGTGCGGTAAGACGCAACATTGGAATCCACTATCTTTGACTCAAAAGTAGAGCTACCTTTGACATGCCGAGGAGTGCTTTTTCTAAATAGACAAAAGGTGGAGAATGATTCTGAAAACCAGAAAACTCGAAGAGCTCTGGAAAACAGGAAGTGGGATTTTGGTTTTGATTTTGGGATCTGGATTATTTCACAGGGTTGGCTATTTATAGAGATTTGGTTTATGGGAAGTATTCTCCAATATATCAGGGGTTTTGATAAATACCCAGGAGGGGATTCACCAGGTTCCACTGTTGCCTTCGTGGGCCCCAAGTAGGGTTGCGGGTCACATTGTCATCTATATGGGCCCCAGGTAGAGCTGCGGGTCTCATAGTCATCTCTGTGGGTCCCCGGTAGGGCTCGGGTCCCACAGTTATCTCCGTGGGCCCCAAGCAGGGCTGTGGTTCCCACAATCATCTTTGTGGGCCCCAGGCAGGGCTGCGGGTCCTACGGTCATCTCCGTGGGTTCCTGGCAGGGCTGCGGGTCCCACTGTAGAGCGTTATCCAGATTTTGCACCCACAGTTACCCCCTAATATCTAGGTAGTTGCTAACCTAGCTGGCTAGGACTTTCTGGTGCAAAAAACGGGTTGCTCATCTGCTGACTTCCTGTCCGGGATCGACCGTCGTGCCTGTCGATCCCCTGTCAGGGGCCGGCTGGGTGTGTGTTTGCCGACCCGTTGTGTGGGGTTAACTATCATCTGTCTGTCAACCCCCTGTCAGGGGTCGATCGTTGCGCCCACCGACCTACTGCCAAGGGCCAACTAGGTGTGTGTCTACCGACCAGTTGCGCGGGGTCGACCGTCGTCTGTCTGTTGACCCCGTGTCAGGGGATAACTGTTGCGCCTGTCGACCCTCTGTCAGGGGTCGGCCGAGTGTGCATCTGTCGATCCATTGCTCGGGGCCAATCGTCGTCCGTCTACCTATCCCCTGTTAGGGGCTGATCGTTGTGCCCGCCGACCCCCTGCCAAGGGCCGGCCGGGTGTGTCTACCGACCCATTGTGCGGGGTCGACCGTCGTCCATCTGTCGACCCCCTGTCAGGGGCTAACCGTTGCACCCATCAACCCTCTGTTAGGGGGCCGGCCGAGTATGCATCCGCCGGCCCATTGCGCGGGGTCGACCGTCGTCCGTCTATAGGTGATGGGGTGGATGGTGGTGATGGTGATGATAATGTGGATGGTGGTGATAGTGATGGAGATGGTGTGGATGGTGGTGATGGTGCAGGTAATGGAGATGTTGTGGATGGTGTTGATGGTGATGGAGATATTGGTGGTGGCCCATTCTCTATCGGTCTAACTTGCTCTCTCTCTTTCTCTGAACTCTTTCACTAACTCTAACTCTCTCTGTGTTTTCGTGAGTGGAGATGTGGGAGAGGCTGTCGCCCAGTCCGGCGGCAGTAGTGGCAGAGGAAATCATTCCTTCTTATCCACCCTTCTTGACGTCATCTATCGCTCTATCGATGACGAGGTCGGCGGCGGAGCAACGAGAGTGCATCGCACTGGCGAGGCATGGGACCCGCGCCCACCGCCCTCCGTGACGAAGAAGCACGGTAGCGGGGATAGAAGGACCCCGACGGCGGCGGTCGACAAGGCGACGCTCCAACGGAAGCATGAGCACCGAGGGTGAGGTCAAGCCGAGCCGAACCGAGTCGAGTCGAGCCGAGATTTGGACTGTTTGAACTTGACTTGACTATTAACCGAACGAACTCGAATAAGTTCTTATCAAGCTTGTTTGTGAGCCTTTTACGAACAATGAGCCTGCCAATGAGGCGTCCGACGACGGGTGTCTCGTGTGCCTACACATTGTTTGGCGTCGATCATCACGCCCATCGTCGCGTTGTCTGGCGTCGGCTATCGCACCCGTCGATGTATTGTCCGACGACGGGTGTCGCGTCTGCTGACGCGTTGTCCGGGGTCAGCCATCGCACCTATCGTTGTGTACTTTGTCGGGCATCAAGATGGCGATGGCGGCCTCGGGCTTTACTGAGCGCTAAGGCAGTGACGGTGGCTCGAATTTTGTCTTCGAATACTAAGGTGAAGGTCACCTCAGGTCGAGATGGTGGTGATGTCTTGGGTTTCGTCAGGTGCCGAGGTGGTGAAGACTATCTCGGACTTTGTCTTTGAATGTCGAGGCGGAGGTTACCTCAGGCCGAGACGGTGCCAACGTCTCGAGCTTTGTCAGGTGCCGAGGCAGTGAAGCTTTGCCTCGAACTTTGTCTTTGAATATCGAGGCAAAGGTTGCCTCGGGCCAAGACGGTGCCGATGTCTCGGGCTTTGCTTTCGAATGCCAAGGATGTCACCTTGGGCCGAGATGATATCACCGTCTCGGGCTTTGTCTGGTGCCGAGGCGGTGGAGCCTGCCTTGGATTTTGCTTTCAAATACCAAGGTTGTCACCTTGGGCCGAGATGATGTCACTGTCTCGGACTTTGGCTGTTACCGAGGTGGTGGAGCCTACCTCGGGCTTTGCTTTCGAATGCCAAGGCTGTCACCTTGGGTCGAGACGTTGTCACCGTCTCAGGCTTTGTCTTTGAATACAAAGAGCAAGGCCTTGGGCTTGTTGATTGATGGGGGTTAGACTTCGGAGTACTCAGCGTGATGTCTTTGTATCGGTTGGACTTAGACGAAGCGCCGTTTCAGTCAAACTTACGTCGAGACACGTAGCTTTATATTATTGCGGGTTAGTCGGCCATTTCGCAACGCGAATCAAACTAACTATGGCGAGGCACTATTGCCTGTGTCCTTACATGACAACGGGAGCATGTGCGACACCAATGATTCGGAGTACTCAGTGTAGCGCCCTTGTATCGGTTGGACTTAGGCAAAGCACCGTTTCAGTCGAACCTACATATGGGAACACATAGATTTTGTACCGTTGCAGGTTAGTCGGCCGTGTTGCAATGTGAACCAAACTAACTGTGGTGAGGCACTAGTGCATGTGTCCTTACGTGACAACGGGAGCATGTATGATGCCAATTATTTGGAGTACTTGGTGTAGTGTGTTTGTATCGGTTGGACTTAGGTGAAGCGCTGTTTCAGTCGAACCTACGTTAGGGTCATGTAGCTTTGTACCATTGCAGGTTAGTCAGTCGTGTCGCAATGCAAACCGAACTAACTGTGGCGAGCCACTAGTGCATGTGTCCTTACATGACAATGGGAGCTAGCATATGTGATGCCAATGATTCGGAGTACTCGGCATAGTGCCTTTGTATCGGTTGGATTTAGATGAAGCACCATTTCAGTTGAACCTACGTCAGGGTCATGTAGCTTTGTATCATTGCAGGTTAGTCGATTGTGTCGCAATGCTAACCAAACTAGTTGTGGCGTGAGTAGAAGTTGAGATAGAATTTGAGATAGCATTTGAAGCAGTTGTTATTTCAGTGATAACTCAGGAGATGTTACATCGTAGATTTTAGATGAGCGACCTTCCAAGTTGTTGATAGTTGGCGACCTTCTATTCTGATCGATCGATGGGTTACTTCCCTTTGGTGTCCATGATCTTCTGAGGCTTACAGGTCAATCGCCTATCCGCCTCGGCCTCTTGGAGGCTCTATCTTTCTCAGTTTGAGCATTGTGAGCTTGAGCTGTTGGTCTCGTTGGTTCCTTATTAGAAAGACGCTTCTTGAGATCATATTTTTTGCAAGCAACTTAATCATCCTTAACCTCGATCTCCTGCTAGATCCGATTGAAGAACACTCCGAGGAAGGCATGAGGATTGTGGATGAGGTCGTTGTAGATGTGGAGGTCGAAGCATAAGACGTTCTGAAATACGAGCATGACGACTTCATCATCAAGGTGACGCCCAGAGAGCGCAGCGTGCTCGTTCCGGAACCTCTGAGTGAACTCTCGAAGGGTTTCATCCGATCCCATCCTGAGTAGATAGAGGAAGTCTAGCTTCTGTGGGTGCAAAAATTGTACCGGACCGGATCAGAGCGGCATGGGCCCGCACAACGGCCCAAGTGGGTAAGCCCGCCCGGGTTCATGGGCCTACTCTACGAGGCTCGCAGATCAAGCCCTCCCCCTTATTGGGCCCGAACAACAGCCCAATAAGGGCCCAGCAAGGAGGCCCAGAACCAGTTCCACGTCATCATCGCCACGTCATCACTGCCATATCGGGCACGTGCCTACGCTATAAAAGGACCCCCAAGGCATCCAGGAAGGGGGTTGGTCATTCGATCAGAGGAAGAGGGATTCCAGCTCCAGAGCAAGTGCAAGAGCTTACTTCTCTCCTCCTAGTTTCTTTTCTTGTTGCTCCGTGCAACCCCCACTGTAAAAAGCTTCTCTCGGCCTGTCGAGAGAACGCTCAACCCTTTATATTCATATTATAGTGAAGATCAGGTGGCACCTCTCGCCCGGAGACGTAGGTCGTAAGACCGAACTTCGACAACAACTCCATGTGTCATCTCTCTCCTTCTCAACTTTCTAATCTCTAACTCTACAAACAATCCAATTCAATCAAGGCTGTGGGGAGGGATTCACAATCAAGGCGGCTCGGAAATTTCCCCCCACAATCTTTGGCGCCGTCTGTGGGATATCGATAGAGGTCTTACCCACACCTCTACCGACTCCTATTCAGCTTGTGGTGACGAGCCACAAGTCCTCCTCCAAATCAACCTCAAAGCCTTCACCACGCCGACATCAACACGCTCAATGGTGAAGGCCAGCACCAACCCACCAAAGGCGGGTGCTGATCGGACAATCGACGTGCTAATCAAAGAAGAACAAGAAGTCTCGGTTGCAACCAATCGAAGAAATATTTATAAGCGACTGGGGCCACAAGGAAGTCATCCGGGAAGCCACAGCAATCGGCAGGACCCACCATTCCCGAGGCAACAATCTGGCAAAGAGCACGCCACCCAAGGGGACAACGATCTAACTACATACCAAATTTCGGCTGCTGATTTCCAGTTGTTGAACCTTCTCAAGAGGAACGCAGCCCTCGAGCAAGAGAGGGATTCCCTAAAGAAGGTAGCTGAAAGAGCGGGGGTTGTGGCCCACAACTCTCCAACTGCTGATGAAGACCAACCAAGGACTCGCCCAGCCGTGATTCATCATCTTGAAGAATCACATGTGCCACGTATCGAGAGGCGTCAAGTATCCACACAAGCACCAAGGCAAACGGTGTGGGATCGCCTCGACGTCAACGGTGCGCCCAATTATCGCGGAGAAGGATCACCTCAGTCAACAGGGTCTACTAGACATTCTATCCCTTCGCACACGAAAGCAACAGATGCCCGCGAGCTGCTCAACCGATTAAGGCATACTGCCGATGTGGGACGCCGCCATCAAGACCGTAGGCAACTAATCACCTCGGTGGGGCCACTGCATCCCAAGGTTCTTGCAACACCATTTCCTATGGGTTGGCGAACACCGAACCTACCAAAGTTCAACTGCATCCGAGGAGACCCTGCTCTCCATATCCTAGCCTACAAGCAGGCCCTGACGCCCTACGAATATGAGAACCATGTTCTCTGCCGTATGTTTGCGGGAAGCCTCGAGGGACCTGCCCTCGACTGGTACTACACACTGCCTACCGGTACGGTGGCCACATTCAAAGAGTTGGCTGAACTTTTCATGGACCATTATCGGTTAAACTTAAAGCCGAAAAAGAGGCTGGATACACTCTTACCAGCTGAAGATGGGCTCCGACGAGTCTCTAAGGAGCTTCACGATGAGGTTTCGTAATGAGCATTCTGAGCTCACCGGTCGCTCCTATAATGAGGAGGCCATCATGCTGGCATTCCAGAATGCTATCCGGCCAGAGCTCCACGTCTACACCGACTTCATCCGACATCCTCCCAATAACTTGGAAGCGATGTTCAAGTGCGTACAGCAGGAGATAGAGGTGGAAGACAATCAGCGGGCCAGAAGACTACGCGAGCCCCGCGAGTCTCGTGACTCCCGACATAAGAAAGATGATGAAGCTCCGAATGAAGCACACTACAAGAAGTCTGCCCATACCGCGTCCGACCAAAAGGTGCAGGCCAAAAGGTACAATGAAGATCCGAAAGCCCCTCCAGCAGAAAAGAGGCAAAAAAAAAAGCTCCTGGCAAACCAGGTCAACCAAAGACCTTCGATTCCGCCCATTCAAGTCGGAAGCTCGAAGGTAAGTCGGCTACGCCATCTCGAGGCTAAAGACCGATAAAAAGGCTCCTGGCAACCCAGGTCAACCAAAGACCTTCGATTCCGCCCGTTCAAGTCGAAAGCTCGAAGGCAATTCGGCTACGCCCTCTCGAGGCTAAAGTCCGATAAAAAGGCTCCTGGCAACCCAGGTCAACCAAAGACCTTCGATTCCGCCCATTCAAGTCGGAAGCTCGAAGGCAATTCGGTTACGCCCTCTCGAGGCAAAAGTTCGATAAAAAGGCTCCTGGCAAACCAGGTCAACCAAAGACCTTCGATTCTGCCCATTCAAGTCGGAAGCTCGAAGGTAAGTCGGCTACGCCCTCTCGAGGCTAAAGACCGATAAAAAGGCTCCTGGCAACTCAGGTCAACCAAAGACCTTCGATTCCGCCCGTTCAAGTCGGAAGCTCGAAGGTAATTCGGCTACGCCCTCTCGAGGCTAAAGTCCGATAAAAAGGCTCCTGGCAACCCAGGTCAACCAAAGACCTTCGATTCCGCCCATTCAAGTCGGAAGCTCGAAGGCAATTCGGCTACGCCCTCTCGAGGCTAAAGTCCGATAAAAAGGCTCCTGGCAACCCAGGTCAACCAAAGACCTTCGATTCTGCCCATTCAAGTCGGAAGCTCGAAGGCAATTCGGCTACGCCCTTTCAAGGCAAAAGTCCGATAAAAAGGCTCCTGGCAACCCAAGTCAATCAAAGACCTTCGATTCCGCCCATTCAAGTCGGAAGCTCGAAGGCAATTCGGCTACGCCCTCTCGAGGCTAAAGTCCGATAAAAGGCTCTTGGCAACTCAGGTCAACCAAAGACCTTCGATTCCGCCCGTTCAAGTCGGAAGCTCGAAGGCAATTCGGCTACGCCCTCTCGAGACTAAAGTCCGATAAAAAGCTCCTGGTAACCCAGGTCAACCAAAGACCTTCGATTCCACCCATTCAAGTCGGAAGCTCGAAGACAATTCGGGTACGCCCTTTCAAGGCGAAAGTCAGATAAAAATGCTCCTGACAATCCAGGTCAATCTAAACTATCAACTATACTTATCCGAGGCGATGAGAATAAGTCCAAGGCAGACGTCGCCGCTTTGACATGCACCAAGTTCAAGGAGACATCCTTGGCACTCGAAGACAAAGTCCGAGGTGACCAATGCCTCGGCACTCTACAAGCCCAAGGCCCAGCCTTTGGCACTCGAAGACAAAGTCCGAGGTGACCAATACCTCGGCACTCTACAAGCCCAAGGCCCAGCCCTTAGCACTCGAAGACAAAGTCCGAGGTGACCAATGCCTCGGCACTCTACAAGCCCAAGGCCCAGCCCTTGGCACTCGAAGACAAAGTCCGAGGTGACCAACGCCTCGGCACTCTACAAGCCCAAAGCCCAGCCCTTGGCACTCGAAGACAAAGTCCGAGGTGACCAATGCCTCGGCACTCTACAAGCCCAAGGCCCAGCCCTTGGCACTCGAAGACAAAGTCCGAGGTGACCAATGCCTCGGCACTCTACAAGCCCAAGGCCCAGCCCTTGGCACTCGAAGACAAAGTCCGAGGTGACCAATGCCTGGGCACTCTACAAGCCCAAGGCCCAGCCCTTGGCACTCGAACACAAAGTCCGAGGTGACCAATACCTCGGCAATCTATAAGCCCAAGGCCCTGCCCTTGGTACTCGAAGACATAGGCCGAGGCGACCAATGCCTCGGCACTCTACAAGCCAAAGGCCCAGCCCTTGGCACTCGAAGACAAAGTCCGAGGCGACCAGCACCTCGGCACTCTACAAGCCCAAGGCCCAGCCCTTGGCACTTGAAGACAAAGTTCGAGGCGACCAACGCCTTGGCACTCTACAAGCCCAAGGCCCAGCCCTTGGCATTCGAAGACAAAGTCCGAGACGTCGTCGCCGACATATTGGCATTCGATCAAAAGTCCAGGATTAGTCCTGTCACTCAGGTCCAAGCATTAGATTGTCAATGGCCATCACCTTTTCTCGACGACTAATGGTTCCAAACCGGTCAGGGGGTGGTTGGTCTGACTCTGTCAGTGCGTGTCTCCACACTGGTGCAATCGACGGTGGATAACACGGTATAAAATGGTGCTTACTTGATCCTGGCCAAGTCAACACCCTCACGTGATCGTAGTACCTGGTGAATACAGTAACCAGGTACGGTAATACATTGGGTGAAGACCGGCTGGCCATCATGCGGCGTCATCCTAGATTATCTCTAAGAAACCCCCTCGAATGTAGCATTGTCCCTCGCCGACATCCCCGTGCACCAGCGTTTTACCGAAAAAGTGTCGGTTTCAAAGGGGGCTGAAATTCGAAAAATACACTATTTTCAATACCGACACTTTTTGGCCTCTTCTAGCAGCCCCAATAATGGGGTGTCGGCACCAACAAGCAGCCCCCCCCCCTCGGTTTCGCACAAAAACCGAGTGGGGAAGAGGTGACGGCACACCATCAGCAGCACACCCCTCTGTTTCGTCAAAAAACCGAGAGGGGGTGTGTGTCTGCATCAACGAGCAACCCCCCCTCGGTTTCGCATAAAAACTGAGTGGGGAGCGGGTGACGGCACACCATCAGCACACCCCTCGGTTTCGTCATAAAACCGAGAGGGGGTGTGTGTCGGCATCAACAAGCAACCCCCCCTCGGTTTCGCACAAAAACTGAGTGGGGAGGGGGTGACAGCACACCATCAGTAGCATACCCCTCGGTTTTGTCAAAAAACCGAGAGGGGGTGTGTGTCGGCATCAACAAGCAGCCCCCCATCGGTTTCGCACAAAAACTGAGTAGGGAGGGGGTGACGGCACACTGTCAACAGCACACCCCTTGGTTTCGTCAGAAAACCGAGAGGGGGTGTGTCGGTATCAACAAGCAGACCCCCCCTCGGTTTCGCACAAAAATCGCGTAGGGAGGGGATGACGGCACACCATCAGCAACTCACCTCTTGGTTTCGACAGAAAACCGAGAGGGGGGGGTGTGTTCGGCATCAATATCAACCCACCCTTTGGTTTCGTCAGAAAACCGAGAAGGGGGGTGCTCGGCGTCATCCAAACCTATTAGTCAACCCGATTCAAGTGGCATTCGCACACAAGGATCAGCCAAAGACGAAGAGTTATCTTCCATTGGGATTGGTTGAATAGCAACTCCACCTAACCTATTGAGTTGGCCGTGCAAACTTCACAAGCAAAATTCCTCCTTCTTATCTGGGGGTGGACTCGTGGTAACCGCCGCGTCATCACTAGGGCCCGACTGCAGTCCCTAGTGAATACAGTAACTAGGTGCAGTTGGGTGTCGAACAGAGACGGATGAGTTACCGCGTATCGATGCCTCTTCAAGACGTGCGTAGGACACTCGGCCAACGCGTTCTTTAGAGTCATCTCTTTATGAAGGTGATTACCGGAAAAGTTACTCGTCAAGGTATACGATGTTTCACGTCCACTTTGACCGGTTTTTCGGCACCGACACAACGACACCTTATACGCGTTGATCCGACGCACGTATGAAAAGTTACGGCTATCAGAAGTTACAAGGCAACTTCGTTGGATCCACCCCCCGCATGCACCCTCGTCGTGCAGATGATATAGATAGAAGAGAGATGGAGTGGGGTCCGACCCACCCCCCACATGCACCTTCGTCAGACAGCCGGCATGAGCAAAGGATAGAAGGGGAAGGGTCCCGACCCCTCGAGTGCTCACCGCGCCGCACAGCCGGTTTGACCCCAAGCTTCCCTTCCTCATCGCGCAGCCGACCCAGACCCGCGTGCTCACCACGTCGCACAGCCGACCCGGGCCCCGCAGGTGCTCCTTCGCTCACAGCAGCTGACACCGATGCACGACACAAATGCTATGTAGCAACTAGCTTGCCAACTCTTGGGTTGCCATGCCTAGGCTCATCCCATGGCCCCACAAAGATGCTCCCAATAATGAGGGTTTGCCAGCACCCCACATCATGCAGAGTTGGCAACAAAAGTTGGCAACTCATTCCAAAATCGAGTGGTCAAGCCTCAACCTACCTGTTTGGGGGTGCGACTGCAGCGAGGTCTTCGATGTCAGATTGATAAAACCAAGCGGCCAAGCCTCAACACTGAATGGCAGCGTCTCTCAGATTGGGTCCGCACCAAAATCGAGTGGTCAAGCCTCAACCTACCTATTTGGGGGTGCGACTGCAGCGAGGTCTTCGATGTCGGATTGATAAAACCAAGCGGCCAAGCCTCAACACTGAATGGCAGCGTCTCTCAGATCGGCTCCGCGCCAAAACCGAGTGGTCAAGCATCAAACCTACCGGTTTGGGGTGTGACTGCAGCGAGGTCTTTGAAGTCGGATCGATGGAACCGAGTGACCAAGCCTCAACATTGAACGGTAGCGTATCTCTTAGATCGGCTACATCCCAAAACTGAGTGGCCAAAGCCTCAACACAGATTGGTAGCGTCTCTCTCCAATCAGCTTCGTCCCAATACCGAGCGGCCTCTCTTCAACTCCGACCGACGCGCAGCACCATGGGGAAGAGATCAGACTCCTCCCCCTTCATCTTCGATCCAGCATCTTCCGATCGAAACATCCCCCATCTCCGATTCTGTGCGCGATTTGAGACGGATATCAGCCTCCTCAGATCCGACCAACACACCTACAAACCGATCGACACACCCTCGATCCGACCCTACCTTCCGACCCCCCGTGCGTACTTCCCTCGTCGCTAAGCAGAGAAGACTGCATGTGCCCCCCATGCGTGCGAGCCCCACTTCACACGGCGGTGATCATCGACAAGAGGAGGATCGGATGGTCCGACTCCCCCACCGCGAACTCCCCTCGTCGCAGCAGCTGGAGAAGGGGGGAATCGCCACCTTCCTCCGGTGCTGCTCGCCGGCACCCGATCGGCCTTCAGCCACCGCCGATCGCACACCGCTGCCCCGTCCCCGGAGCCGCACGCCGACCGCGCCGCACGCCCCGTGCCGCAGATCGCGCGCAGCCCGCCGCCGACAGCCGCCGCTGCGCCCCACGCCGCAGTCCGCGCGCAGCCCGCCCGCCTGCATCGCTGCCCCGCGTCGCTCCGGCCTCTGCACCGCCTATGCCCCGGCCTCGGTGCACGCCACTGCCTACACGGGCCAGAGGAAAGAGAGAAAGAGAGATGGCTGCTCTCTCACCGAAATCAAAAAAAAAAAAAAGGGGAAAGAGAGAGAGCGGGGTGCAGCCTCACGTGAACAAAACCAAAGAATGGAAAGAGAGAGAGAGCGGGGTGCAGCCTCACGTGAACAAAAGCAAAATAAGGAAAGAGAGAAGCAAAGAAAGGAAAGAGAGAAAGAAAGAAAGGAAAAAGAGAAAAACTGTTCTCTCACCAAGAGGGTCTCGGTACCCTCTCGGTATCCTCTCGGTACCCTCTCGGTATCCTCTCGGTACCCTCTCGGTATCCTCTCGGTACCCTCTCGGTATCCTCTCGGTATGCTCTCGGTACCCTCTCGGTATCCACTCGGTCGGAAAACACACTGCTTTTTAAGAAACACACCCTTGCAAAACCGAGACTTTTTGGCTTGCACCAAAAGAGTCTCGGTACCCTCTCGGTATGCTCTCGGTACCCTCTCGGTATCCACTCGGTCGGAAAACACACTGCTTTTTCGGAAACGCCCCCTTACAAAACCGAGACTTTTGGCCCGCGCCAAAAGGGTCTCGGCATCGGCAGAAGGAGACTCTGCTAATGCGAACCGCGACACCGACAGCCCTTGCCAACCACGCCAGGATCCTAAGGCGTTTGCACCTCGGAATCCCAGCCGACCGAGGGGGTCCTGACCCGACTGGGAGGGGGTAACTGTGGGTGCAAAAATTGTACCGGACCGGATCAGAGCGGCATGGGCCCGCACAACGGCCCAAGTGGGTAAGCCCGCCCGGGTTCATGGGCCCACTCTACGAGGCTCGCAGATCAAGCCCTCCCCCTTATTGGGCCCGAACAACGGCCCAGCAAGGAGGCCCAGAACCAGTGCCACGTCATCATCGCCACGTCATCACTGCCATATCGGGCACGTGCCTACGCTATAAAAGGACCCCCAAGGCATCCAGGAAGGGGGTTGGTCATTCGATCAGAGGAAGAGGGATTCCAGCTCCAGAGCAAGTGCAAGAGCTTACTTCTCTCCTCCTAGTTTCTTTTCTTGTTGCTCCGTGCAACCCCCACTGTAAAAAGCTTCTCTCGGCCTGTCGAGAGAACGCTCAACCCTTTATATTCATATTATAGTGAAGATCAGGTGGCACCTCTCGCCCGAAGACGTAGGTCGTAAGACCGAACTTCGACAACAACTCCATGTGTCATCTCTCTCCTTCTCAACTTTCTAATCTCTAACTCTACAAACAATCCAATTCAATCAAGGCTGTGGGGAGGGATTCACGATCAAGACGGTTCAGAAATTTCCCCCCACAGCTTCTTCTCCGGCTTGAGGTTCAGCTGATAGTATTGAACGAAGATGTTTGCCAGATCCCCGAACCAACTCATACAGTTGATCGGGAGGTTGTGATACTAATCGAGCGATATGTCATCTAGGCTGCCAGCAAATGTGCGGCATAGAACTTGGTTGTTATTATCATATGGCATCATCACCTGCTTAAAGGCGAGGATGTGCATTGTTGGATCTCCTATGAGATAGTTGAACTTGGGAAGAGCGGGGGTTCTCCAGCTTCAAGGAAAATACGCTCGGAGAAGTTGTTGGTGAAGTGGCTCTTTAGAGGCATGATTGTTCTGACGATCATCTCGCTGGTCGGAGAGATGTCTCAGAGGAAGAGGAGGCAGAGAGGGCGTTGGAGTCCCTTTCATCGTCCGATGCCCGATTGTAGCTCGATCATCGTTGTAATATTGCCGAATTCTAGAGCAGTGGCTATCGTTCCGAACATCCTTCACGATGCGGGGATCGAGGGATGACTCAGAACTGAGAAGCTTAGGACGGTGAGTAGACTTATTGAGATGTTCACAGACCATCGGCCAGGGAAGAATAGGCGAGGGACCTCTCGAAAGGGATTCGAGTGACCGTCGAGGGATGTCGACGACGGATTGTCTAGAAGGAAAAGGGGATTGGTCGATCGATCGGCGAATGTCTGCTCCGTCATTGATGCCGGCGGCTGACCGTGGAAGGTTGACTCCCTTATTGATAATGATTTGTCGAAGGGAGTCTCTCTCAACCATGAGAGCAGTGTTCTGCTTCATAAGAGTGAAGAGCTGGAAGTCCTCTGCTTTGATTTGATACGTTGCTTGAGGGTCGACGATGGGTGAGACGTGCGCTTTCCCTAAGCGCTGCGAAGTTGGGTCAGCAAGTTGAGGCGACTGCCGAGGTTGAGCCTGAGTGGCGCTATCAGCCAACGAGTGACTCCTTAAATTAGCAGCGAGTTATTGTTCCGGGTGTTGGCTTGTCACGAACCGATGACTCATCGAGCGAGTCGTTGGGTGCTGAGTGTCTGGGAGCATGCTGCTTCCCGCCGGCTGGTCCAAGGGTATCTTCGCTATTTAGGTGTAACGATGGAGACACAAGGATTGCTCGAGCAATCGGTAGCTGCCGCTTGACCCAAGGAGCTGGGAAGCATGGAGGTTGCAAGTTGATAGAACGTATCCCACAGACGACGCCAAACTGTAAGGGAAGGGAATTTGACCGTCGTACGTGACCCTCCTCCAACAGTCGAGTGAAGGTTTTACCCTTCGGGATGTGATGAGCTTCAAAGCGCTAAGCTGCGACTTGCTGGACTGTTACACAAGCACTGTAGAGTAGAAAAGTATAGGAAGAACTGACATAGGATGTAATAACGGAGTTCAGTCGATCCCTACGTCTCCGTGTGGTAAGATGCAACCTTGGAATCTACTATCTTTGAGTTAAAAGTAGAACTACCCTCGATGAGGAGTGCTTCTTCTAAATAGACAGAGGGTGGAGAAGGAGTTTGAAAACTAGAAAGCCCCAAGAGCTCTGGAAAACAGGAAGTGGGATTTTGGTTTTGATTTTGGGATATGGATTATTTCACAGGGTTGGCTATCTATAGAGATTTGGTTTATGGGGAATATTTTATGAATATTCCCCAACATATTAGGGGTTTTGGTAAATACCCGGGAGGGGATTCACCAGGTTCCACTATTGCATTCATGGGCCCCAGGCAGGACTGCAAGTCCAATTATCGTCTATATAGGCCCCAAGCAGGGTTGCGGGTCCCACAGTCATCTCCGTGGGTCCCTGGTATGGCTGCGAGTCCCACAATTATCTCCGTTTGATCCCAATCAGGACTACGGGTCTCGCAGTCATCTTTATGGGCCCCATATAGGGCTGCGGGTCCCACAGTCATCTCCGTGGGTCCCCGACAGGGCTGCGGGTCCCACTATAGGGCGTTAGCCAGATTTGCACCCACATCAGATGTCAACCCTTCTGGATATCGGGATCCATAGCATGCACAGGGACCTTTTTAGAAAGGTCAAGAGCCTTAAGAAGGAACTCAAGGCAACCTTAGGATGCACTGAATCTGCCGAGAGGACGGTGAAGAAGCTTTCTGTCGGGTCTAAGTAGAACGAGCGATCGACGATGATATAGCGTACCCAGGAGGAAGGTTTCGAGAACGACAAAGCCCTCGATATGAAGAAGCTTGAGGACCATGCGGTTACCATTACCACTTTGCAATCTCAGATCGTCACTTACGAGCAACTAAAGGGGTCGGTGACTGCTCTGAGGACTAGGGTTGCCATGCTCGAGGAGAGGGATTTGGCTCGGGCTGCTCAGCTTGGGGCGAGGGAGACAGAGGTTGCTAGTCTGCAAGAGTGTGAGTCCAAGTTTCAAAGGAAGATCGAGGATCTATGGGCGAGTAGTTAGTCGTCTGACATTGCTAGGGAATAGGAGGTTGCTGGTCTTCGCGAGCGTGTTGAAAAGCTTGAGAAAGACCACGGAGAGTACTACACTGGATAGCTTGAGGCCTTGGAGACCCTCATACCTATCAAGGCTGAACGCGCTTCGGGACCAACTACTATGAGGCTCTCTTGAGCCTCACTCCCCTGACTTGTCTCCCTTTTCTATTTGCCATTATCTCGGTCATCTGATGTAGTTGCGTTCTTGCTTTATAAAAGCGCACTCTTTATGTTTGAGATTTTGATTTTATCTGAGTAATGGTATTCTAGCATGGTAATTTGATAGTTAATTTTCTCATGTTGGAGGATGTTAGCCCTGGGATAACATAATCAGGATTGTTTTGAGTTTCTGCCTCAAATATGCTCGGAATATTAGATTGACCTGGATTGCTAGGCCTTTTTATCGGGCTTTAGTCTTGAAAAGGGGTTGCCGATTTTGCTTTGAGTTTCCGACTTGAATGGGTGGAATCGAAGTCTTAGGTTGCTAGGAGCCTTTTTATCGGACTTTAGCCTTGAAAAGGCGTAGCCGATTTTGCTTCGAGCTTCCAACTTGAACGGGTGGAATTGAAGTCTTGAGTTAACCTGGGTTTCTAAGAGCCTTTTTATCGGACTTTAGCCTTGAATGAGCATAGCTAATTTGCTTTGAGCTTTCGACTTTAATGAGCAGAATCAAATTCTTAGATTGACCTGGGTTGCCAAGAGCCTTTTTTATTGGACTTTAGCCTTGTAATAACGTAGTCGATTTTGCTTCGATCTTCCAACTTAAACGGGCGGAATCGAAGTCTTAGGTTGACCTGGATTGCTAGAAGCCTTTTTATCGGACTTTAGCCTTAAAAGGGCGTAGCCGACTTTTCTTCGACTTTCCGACTTGAACTGGCGAAATTAAAGTCTTAGGTTGACTTGGGTTGCTATGAGCCTTTTTATTGGACTTTAGCTTTGAATGGGCATAACCGATTTTGTTTCGAGCTTCTGACTTAAATGGGCGGACCCGAAGTCTTAGGTTGACTTGGGTTGCCAGGAGCCTTTTAATAGGACTTTAGCCTTGAAAGAGCGTAGCCGATTTTACTTTGAGCTTCCGACTTGAACATGCAGAATCGAAGTCTTAGGTTGACTTGGGTTGCCATGAGCCTTTTTATTAACTTTAGCCTTCAATGGGCATAGCCGATTTTACTTCGAGCTTCCGACTTGAACAGGCAAAATCAAAGTCTTTGGTTTGATCTGGGTTGCCAGGAGCCTTTTTATCAGACTTTAGCCTTGAAAGGATGTAGCCACTTTTGTTTCGTGCTTCCGACTTGAACCGACAGAATCGAAGTCTTTGGATTGACCTGGGTTGCTAGGAGCCTTTTTATGCCTTAAACGGGAGGAAT
Organism: Chamaelirium japonicum; assembly: GCA_947650365.1. Classification (NCBI taxonomy): domain Eukaryota; kingdom Viridiplantae; phylum Streptophyta; class Magnoliopsida; order Liliales; family Melanthiaceae; genus Chamaelirium; species Chamaelirium japonicum. The sequence goes on along the minus strand of OX393557.1, from coordinate 42,081,932 downwards.
CAAACTTCGAGAGATTTTAACTTCGAGAAAATGAGACATTTTATTGATAAATAAAATCTGCGATTATAATTTTCAGAGGCAACCCGGTGGACTTTGTGAACCCACCTTTCAAGGTTCTTAACCTCTTTGCTGGAGGGTGCTTGCATACTGATATAGGTATACATGAACACTGTTTTCCTAGAGGATTTTGTATCCACTTATCATGTTGACTCCCTTCCTTTACTGATGTTGCATTCTATTCTCTCGGCCTGGTTCCCTGTTGGCGATGTAGCTATCGAGTCGCCCTTTTTGGACTAGGTCTTCGATGTCATGCTTTAGCTTTCGACAGGTGGAGGCTGGGTGCCCAAGACTGCGATGGAACTCGTAGTAGACCATCATTTCCTTAGTCAGCTCCAAGTTTGGAGGCAGAGGTTACGACCACTTGCAGAACGGCTCATTATGCAGGTTAGTGAATATATCCTCTATTGAGGTGTTCAGCTCTGTGGGTGCAAAATCTAGCTAACGCCTGACGGTGGACCTGCCAGCCCTGCCTAGGGACCACAGAGACAACGGTGGGACTCGCTAGCCCTGCTTAGGGCCCTCGGAGATGACGGTACGTGGGACCTGCCAGCCCTGCCTGGTACCCACATAGATGATGGTGGGACCCGCCAGCCTTGCCTAGGGCCCACGAAGACAGTCTGGGGCCTGGTAAATCCCCCAGATATTTACCAAAACCTCAGATATTTCCAAAACTCTATAAATATAAGATCTTGTAAATATTCCAAATCGGAATTCATTATTCCTAATTCTACCTATTGTTTTCCAGAGCTCTCTGAGCCTTCTGGTGATCAGACTCTAGTCAAACCTATTCCACCCTCTGTCTACTTGTATAAGAACTTCTCAGCCTATCAAGAGTAGCTCCACTTTTTCAGAGTTAGTGGATTCAAATGTTGTATCTTACCGTACGGAGACATAGGCTTCAGCTAAACTTCATCACCACATCCTATGTCAACTCTCTTTCTTTCTATCTCTTTTGCTATTCTAAAGTGTTTGAGTGGCAGCTCAGCAGACGACAGCTCAACACTCCATTGTGCTTTACACTTGAAGACAACCCTCAATCGACTATTGGAGGGAGATCGTACGGCGGACGTAATTTCCCCCCACGATTTGGTGCTGTATGTGGGATGATCTTAATTGACTTGTGACCTCTATGTTTCCTAGCTTCTTTGGTCAAGTAGCAACCACCAATTGCTTGAGCAATCCGTCTGTCTCCATCGCTATACCAGAATAGCAAAGACACGACCCATGGATCAGCCAGAGGGAAGCAATGTACATTCAGACGCTCAACATCCTATGACTCATTCAATGAGTCATAGGTATGCGATAAACCAACGTCCTAAGCAGCAACCGACTGTAGACTCAAGGAGTCATCGATCAGCCGACCGAGCTGCTCAAGTTCAACCTTGGCAGTCTCCTTAGTTCGCCTACACAACTCCTCAATGCCTAGGAAAAACACACGTCTCACTCGACGTCGATCCCCAAGCGACATACCAGATCTCAGCGAAGGACTTCCAACTCCTCACTTTCAAGAAGCAGAACGCTACTCTCATGATCGAGAGAGACTCCCTTTGACGGATCACCACCGAGGCAGAAGCCAACCTTTTCTAGTCAGCCGTAGGTATCAACGACGGATCAGACATCCACCGACCGGTCGACCCATCTCCTGCTCTATAGATGTTCCATCGTCGACACCTCTCATTGGTCTCTTGAATCCTTATCGAGAGGACCCTCGCCTATCCCTCATAGACCGACAACCTGGGAGCATCTCAACGAGTTTGCTTATCGTCCCGGGCCTATCGGCTCCGAGTCATCCTCCGATCCTTACATCGTGAGGGATGCTCGGAACAATTAGCATTACCCCAGGATCCAGTAATATTATAACAACGATTGAGCTCTGGAAGAGCATCGAACGACAAGAGGGACTCTGGTGCCCTAACTGTTTTCTTTTCTTCCGAGACACCTCGCTGACCAACAAGGTGATCGTCAGAACAACCATGCCTCCGAAGGGCCACTTCATCAATAAATTCTCCGAACTCCTTTCCCTCGGAGCTGGATGACCCCCATTCTCCCCAAGTTCAATTTCCTAACGAGAGATTTGACACTACAAGTCCTTGCTTTCAAGCAGGCATTGACACTCCATGATCACGACAACCAGATTATATGTTGCACCTTTGCAGGTAGCCTAGACGACATGTTGCTCGACTAGTACCACCACCTCCCGACGGGCTTCGTGAGTTGGTTCCAAGACCTGGAGTATCTTTTTGTTCAATACTATCGGTTGAACCTCAAGCCAGAGAAAAAGCTCAACTCCCTCTACCGACTCTGGATTGGTTCGGACAATACCCTTTGAGAGTTTACTCGGAGATTCCGAAACGAGCACGTGTCACTTTTCAGGCGTTATCTCGATGATGAAGTCATTATGCTCGTGTTCCAGAATACCTTGCACTACGATCTTCACATCTACAACTACCTCATCAGCAATCCAACTAGCTCTCTCGGAGTGTTGTTTGATCAAATCCAAAGGGATATAGAGGTAGAAGATGATCAAATTATACGCCATGAGTGTGATCTCAAGAAGCATCCTTCAGACAAGGAGCCGGCTCGACCAGCAACTCGAGCTCATAATGCTCAGGCTAATGAAGGTGGAGTCTCTAAGAGGCCGAAGCGGGCAGGTGATAGACCCACAAAGCCTCGAACGACCACTTTACTGACTGGAATCTGCCCATTGATATCATCCTCGAGCAAATCCAGTACGAGGAATATCTCAGGAGGCCCGGCCCTCTTGAGCTTGATACCAAATAGAAGAAGGACAAGTTAACTTCCACTGGTGCCATGGCTATCCTACCATTCAATGCTATCATCTTAAGTATTACCTGGAAAACCTTTTGTAGGAAGGCTACCTTTAGGAGTTCAAGCCCGATATCGGCCCAACAAAATGATTCACTTCCCTCCTCCTTCCCCTCCTTAGAGAGAAAAGGAGACATGTTGGATCCGCTGGATCGTGCGTCAATCGACCCCATTATCATTCGGGCGGAGATCTACAGTATTCACGATAATCTCCTCCACCAAACTCTGACTCAGAAAGAAGTCGAACGCCAAGTCCAACATGTCTACCACGTGCGCACGGTGGATCAAGTCGAAGAGTCTTGGATCAAGAAGTCAATCAAAGGTCTCCCTTGGCAGGTGATTATCTTCACCAACCAAGACCTTAATGGAGTTTGTACTCAACATCGGGACCCCATGGTCCTCCGACTCATTATTGACGGAACCTCCATCAACCCAATCCTCGTCGACATCGGCAACCCCATCGATATCATGTTCTCCATTTGCTTCAAGAAACTCGGTCACAAGTACGAGAGCCTTGACATAGTCCCTACCATCATCACGGCTTTAATGGAGAGTAGAGCATGACAATGGGAGAGGCAAGATTCATGCTCGATCTCAGTAGAGAGACGCGAGCCTCCGTTCGTCTGCAGTAGCAACCATGTGAAGTCCCTCAAGCGTTGCAACAGTTCATCTCTTATGACATCAAACCGCTCCAGCTCCAAAGGACGAGAAGCCATCCGCTCCCGGTGCGTCGTCAGCTCCTCCCACTGCCTTGCAAGGTCTGTCACAGAAGCTTTCTCAGTTGCCCTAGCCCTTTCCAAGAGGGATTCAAACTTTTGAATCTATACTCAACAAGCTCCCCCATCAAGTCCTGGAAGCCGTAGAGATACTAGACATTACCTTGCGGCTTAATGTCGACTCCCTAACTCGTGAGACAGGAGTAAATCCTTGAAGCAACCACGGGGTAGGGCACCATCCTTCATCACTGTGATGGAAGGGAAGACCCAAACTCGGCCACAGCATCTTCATCGGGATATCTTCATCAGTAAAAATCCTCTCTCCAAGCTTTGCCAACTGGCAGCAGCCCTCCGCAGCGCCGTCCTCCTCAATTTGCTCATGGATGCGAACCCGCAAAGAAGACAAAACATCATCCTCTCGAGAAGCGTGATGGTGGTAGATTTGCGTCAACGAAAACTTTAGGCACTTGCTCTCGCGGTAGACCGTCTCAATAATCCAATCGGTCTTCGGAAGACACTCGAAGGGATGAGTCCTACAATAGGACAGAAGATACAAGTCAATTCCAGAAAAAAAAAAGACAAAACAAGTCTAGAAGATGAGAAGAAAAGGTCAAGTCTAGAGGAAATGCCAGTCAAGACCCATAGAATAAAGTTGAGAAAGAAAAGGCAAAAAAAAAGAAACGGGGTCGGGTTTGCAGCCCCAAATCAGAACCATAGCCCCTTAAAAAAACCTTGGATGAGGCTGTAGTCCCAAATAGAGCCACAGTCCCTTGAGTCAAACCCGAGCAAAGAGAGGGGGTCTAGCCCCTTAGGAAAAGCCAAAACCAGAAAGGGGCCTATAGCTCCCTTCCTATCTCCTTTTGAAATCCGCAACCCCCAAAGGAGGCTGCTGCTTGTGTCCGCGTGACCCAAAGCTTATGGCCCCCATGGGAGGCTGGACCCCGTGCACCCACCGCCTGCGCCACACCGCCGGCCTCCGCAGCTCGCCACTCCGGCCGTACGCACCCGCGGCGCTTGCGCGCACTATTACACACGTGCCAACTGCGCGCCCCACAACTGTTGTTACCCTGGCCTCCGCCAGCGACCACCATCGCCTTCCACCTGCTGCTGCTATTGTCTCCGAAAACCAGAACAAAAAAATAGTGGAAGAAGAAAAGAAAGAAGAAGAAGATGAAAAAGGAGCTTCACCTTGCTTGTGATGATTCTGCCTTTTCCTCGCACTACTCTTTCGTCACCGCCCTCGGCCATGATGGCTCACCTCTACCATCATGCTCCTGTACCGAGGAGATGACAACCATCCACCGGGACGCGTCACCATCGTCTTCGTGCTCTCGTCACCCCCGTGTCGCCCTAGGACTCTGCCGAGACGCTTCACCATCATCTTCACGCTCTCGGCATCCCCGTGCCGCTCTCGGACTTCGTGCAATAGCCACCATCGATGTTGACACCATTTTCGGAGCAGGGGAAGTTCACAACAAGGATGATGATCAAATCCCTAGCGAGGGTTTTCGTCTGCAAGCCGTCGAAAGCCCTTCGTCTCCTACTCTAGCAACAATGAGGGAAACAAAAAAATCGGGGGTCCTTATAAAGGCCTCAATCCCACGCAAATACGCTATCAAGGCCAAGTGCTACGCGTTTTCCGCGAGCACACTCAACCTTGTGGGGCATTTTTTGGACACCAAAATTAGCCCACAGCTCAAACCTAGCTCGCACATAGCATCTCACATGCAAAACTTGGCCCACACACAACGGCCCAAGCACGAGACTCGGTTTGCATGCACCGGATCGCAAAGGAAAGACCCGTACCCGACTCAAACGTACCCACACAAACGGAAAACCAATGCAAGTGCACCCACCGGACCCACAACTCGAAGCCAAAAGAGGGCCCACTGACCCCTTTCTTGAAAACCATGCCCCTCCCCATGGGGGTGGTGTGGCTGACCAATAAGGGGCCGGGTGGGGCCCACCGGCCTCTCTTTTGGAAACCGTTCCCCCTCCCCATAGGGAGATATGGACAGCCACAAGGGGAAAGAATAAAAAAGAAATGAAAGAAACAACCACCATGCGCGGGGGGAGGTAGCTCGGATGCGTACACCAACCATGGATTCACACCAATCCCTCGATCCAACAGACAAGAAACAAAGTCGTGACGTCATCGATTTGAATGTGCAAAGATGGTTCATATCTCAAATGATTGCACCATATCTTGCCCATAACCGTCATTACAAAAAAGGAAAGAGATTGATGTTGTTTTTCCCAAAAAATGAAGACAAATCTCGTTAGTCGATGTTTAAGGGTTGCACAAAGCGTAGCCATGTCTCTCCCTTCCCCCCTTGCCTATAAATAAAAGGGGTGGGGGAAGGCATCAAGGGTTGGAGAAGCCATTAAAGACCAAAGCTAGAGACGTGGAGGCATGAAGACGAGGAGGCTCCAATGCTCGAGGCTTGAAGCTAGAGACTTGGAGGCTCGGAAGACGAGGAGGCTCTAACACTCAAGTTGAAGGTTGAAGAAAAGAAAGCATGAAGGCTCTGCAAAGAAGAAGACTCCAACGCTCGATGACCGAAGGCTTCACGAGGAAGGAGAAGGCGCATCCCAACGGAGAGGAGTCATCCATCAAAGCCCTTATCAACACGAATGCCTTGCACACGAAGATCAAAGCTTTGACTTCTCATACAAAGAAGAAAGCTTGGAGAAGAAGGCTCGGAGTCGTAATCACCCCGTCGCCTCCAACGATCTTCATCAACTCTGAAGATGCCAAAAGCAAAGGTCGGAAAAGAAGATCAAAGACGATAATACCTTGTCGTCTTCAACAAAGGAGTCAACTCCTTGCATGAAGAAGAAATCTTAGAGATGAAGGCCCGGAGTCATCATCACCCCATCGTCTCTAACAATCTTCATAAACTCTGAAGATGCCAAAAGCAAAGGCTGAAGAAGAAGATCGAAGCTGATAACACCATGTTGTCTTCAACAAAGGCGTCAACTGCTCGCACAAAGAAGAAAGCTTGGAGAAGAAGGCCCGAAGCTGGTGCTACATCCGTCGTCTTCAGTAACAAAAGTCGACGCTACAATCAGTGCATGAAGATCGGTGCTACACCCATTATCTTCATCAACAAAAGTCGATGCTATAACCATCGCACGGACATTGGTGCTACACCCTCCGTTTTCAAAAGAAGCCTTCAACTCTAATCATGCCAAAGAAGATCTGAGAAGAAAAGAAGCCAAAGCCGATACCGTAATCGTTATTGCCAAAGATCCATCCACAAAAGAAGGGAGCCGGAAGAATAAAGAAGCTTTGGAAACATAGCTACAGTCGTTCGAAGAGGAGATCAAGCCAAAACTAAAGCAAAAGCCGACGCAAGAAGCCGAAGCAAAGCAACGATAAAGCTCGCGCCAAAGCAACGCACGTGCCAAAGCCAAGCAACTACGACAGTAATGAGCAAAGTACCACACATTCTAGCCGATACGAGGTGAAGTCCGAAGAACTAAAGTATCGCAAGTCTCTACCTCATCCACGTTCAAGTGCAAGCGCCAAAGCAAAGCAAAAAGCCAGAGCCACACCAAAGCAAAGCCAAAGCCGACTCCAAAAGCACGATCGACACCGCGAACCGACGATCAAGGACGCTGAGATCTAGCAAGAATTGAGTCAGACATAAAGATCAAGGAATAAAGCCAAAAGCCCCTCTAGCCAAAAAAATATGAAATACGAAAAGGACAAAAGCAACGACGAAGACTCCTTAGCCTCTTATAAAACCCTCACCCTGTAAAGATTTCTGTCTTGGGCAACCCTTCCAAAGTTCTCGCATGAAGTAACATGGAGACGTGAATCAAAGGGATCTGATCTCTCCCACAATCTTCTAATAAAATCTTCAATGTACCAGGCTCACCACCCACGAGCCCTCGGGTCCCAAATCTGTAATCTTTGTGTGCTCATAATAAAGACGACCCATTTTTTTTTCGCACATACACTCGTATATTATATGTGTTTACTCTTAACCTTTTGTTTCCTTACCCACTTCAGCCACCCCAACCGGACCCATGACCCCCGGGGCTCATCATCTAGAAAATCAAGGTGCATCAAGCCAACTCTTGAAAATCGACGAGGGTGCATGGTTCCACTCTATCACTCGGTGGCCAACAGTTCCCTCCATCTTATCAGTTTTTTTTATCTTTATTTTCCTTCCATCCCTCGGTAGGTTTTCTTATCTCTGAATTCTATTTATGTCTCTTTAGAACTTACTTTTCAATCATTATTGTCACTCTTATCATGAGATGTTGCAGATACATATATATGCTGCAAACTTTTTGATTCTTAATGTATATCAAGATATATCTTTGTACTAAAATACCATCTGTAAAACTAAGATGCATTATAAATGATTAGAAATGCTAATTTATAAAATCCATAAAATTCCAAACTAATACATACACACTTGACATCCATTAAATCCGAGACAACAGAAAATTATGAGGTATGATGTGTTTATGTTCATATTAAACAATATCTTTGTTAAATATATATGATTTAATATTTTTTTTTCTTTTTCAGATGTCGGACGTAAATAATGAGGATGTAATGGATGTTTCTCAATCCGAAAACAACACGAACCAGAAACGAAAGAGAGAAGTGAAGTTACGGTCACATGTATGGAAATATTTCATGAAATTGGAGAAGAAGCCTGGTAAGGATGAGGAATGTAAGTGCATCCACTTTGATCGAATATTTTCTTAAAATTTATAATATTTAGATGAATTTATGTAATTATTCTATGAATCCATATTCTTTTCTTGAAAACATGATATCAAATATGATGAGGAAGTTTAAAAAATATTGGGTAGAAAAAGAATAAAATTTACTATTACCATTAGTTGTTGTTCTTGATCCTAGATATAAATTAAAGTATCTCAAGTTTTTTCATACCAAGACACAGTTTATTGGAAGTAGCAAATATCATAAGACAAGTGAATGATAATTTACATAGACTATTTAATAAATATATCACTTTATATGAGGCGTATTGCATAGAGGAGACCTCAAACATAAGCAAAGATGTTTTGTTACCAAATATAATTTTTTTTATAAAAAAGTAAATAAATATGTTAGAAGAGTTCTACAAATTTAATGATGAGAAAGATATTATGCAGAGTATATCAGAGTTAGAAGTGTATTTAGATGAAAAGCTTCATTCTAGTAAATCTAATTGTAAAGAAGAAAATTTTAAAATTTTGCAATGGTGGAAGACTAATTCTTTGAAGTTTTTAGTTATTTCTAGGACGACACGTGACATTTTAACTATTCCTATCTCCTTAGTTACTTCTGAGTCAGTATTTAGTACTGGGGGAAGGATTCTTAGCAAGTTTTATTGTTCTTTACTTTCTTCTACAGTTGAAACACTAATTTGTGCTCAAGATTGGATTCGAGAGGAGCAGTACTAACTGAGTTTGATGATGAGCTCGATGTTGCTTTTGCTGGTAAGCATATTTTCATTTTTATTAGTTATTATTGTTTACATAACATTTTTAATATTCATTATGACACCATGCTTGCAACCATAACTTTTAATTTAATTTTCTATTTTTTTAGATATTAAATTATACAAAGATGCAGATAAAGCTTAGTCTTATACTCTTTAGTGGGTTTGTGGCTCATACTTTTGATTTCTGTAGGTATTCTAATAGCATATAAATCTATTACAATCTTTTGCTATTCTATATAGCATACTTTTGATTTCTATAGGTAACTTTATGATTTGCTTTAATGGTATTTTTTACTTGGTTGCAGGGATTTTGATTATGACATAATGACATACTTAGTTGATTGGAGAACTCATAACTTTCTTTAGAACTGAATTTTCTATTTTATATTAATTTGTTTCATTAGAACAATAAGTGGATGTACATGTTTATGATTTTGTATTAGTCCATTTAAATATAGTATTCTTGAGAGTTGGTCAATCAATCTTATTATAATTTTAGAACCTATGAAATGACTATGAAACTTTTAAATATAAAATTATAGCTTAATGTTAAAAGCTCTATATGTTATATGTAAGATGATCAATAAGAGTTGCTTTATTTCTTCAAGTATAAGAGTCTATGATTTATTAATTATATTTCAGATACCTACTTTATTTTTATTGTAACTCTTGGTTAATTTGATGGACTTGATCGTGCTCTTTTTTTGTCTCCTTAGGAAAACATGGATTTGTTAAGAATAAAATAGGGGTTATTTGGATGTGGTTCCTAGTCAAAAGTACGGATTATTTAAAGGACAATAATTATTATTTTTCTTGTAAATTTTTTGGCTAAAAGTAACAAACACCTGGGATCCTTTGACCAACCTTTCTGTTACATTCCGTCTCTTTAGTATGATCCCCTGCAATAGCCAAATATTAATATAAATTTATAGACAAAAAACACATAAACCAAATATTTTGGAGACAGCTCATAGATAATGACAAAATTCTTTTATAATGAAAGCAACACAAGTTTTGATCCCTAGTCAAAAGTATGTATTATGTATGGTCCCCTACAATATGCGATATTAATATAAATTTTAATTACAAAAGTACCTAAAAACTGTATATTTTTGAGACAACTTATAAAAAATAACATAATTCTTTTACGATTTGAAAGTGACATATTATATAGGCACGCGTCCTTTTTTTAGTGTTTTTGAAACTGTGATGAATCATTATGGATGGATATGTGGGCTTCCAACGACTGGTCCCTATCTATTTTTTTACCATTTGTCCTTATTTATTTGCACATCAGTCACTAGTGTTTTGTTTGCATCTTTTTTTTTTTTTTTCCGTTTTACCTTGATTTATGGGCTCCATGTTGGAAGATGATAGGAGAACACCCATCCCCCCATCATTTTCCATCCTATGAGGTTATATTTGGATTTTCCAGCATTCGAATAGGTTTAGAGATGCTCTAATACCCATAGATGAAAATTGTTTTCTTCCCCCAATGATTATATTTTATATGTGTGTGTGTTTATCATGATATTGCAATCATATTTTCTATTTGTAGCTATCTAAAATTGAAAAAAATAAACAATAATTTTTATTATTTAAATAGTATCTTTTTAAAATTAATTAAGGAATCATGAATTAAAATTAATTTTTTAAAATTTTTGTTATCTAATGATATTTTAAAAATAATAATATTTACTATTGATATATTAAAAATAAATTTAGATCATATAGATTATCTAAAATAAAGAACACATATAATCATTTGATATGAATTTCTATTGATTATAATTATAAAAAATCATGTTAGTCCTCATAAAGCTTAATGTGTGTTCATTTATACTAGACATTAACTTTTGATATATCGAACACATGAATATATTAGTAATACAAAATAATAATACATTATAATGAATAATAACTTTTATATTCGGATAGTAATTTTTAAATTTAAATCATCAATTAAATGATTATATCTTATATATATATATATATATATATATATATTATTGATCAGACATCATCATTAAAGTATATTAAAAATAAAAAATAATAATTTATTTTCTAAAATTATATTATAAAATCAACCAGTGACTTTTTACCTTTGAATAATGCCTTTTATATTTTTTTGATAGATTTTGTTATGGAAATATTATATATAATATTTACTGATTAATTTGTATCATAATAAATTATTAATAATCAAAATTATGCATAAATAATAACAACTTATTAATATCACGTCATATAAAATATTTAGTATCTTTTATAAAATAAATAGTAACTTTTTATCTATAGTATATACTTATTATTGATGGCCAAATATACATGTTATATACAATTAAGAATAATATATTTCAATATAATAGTTTAGTTTTAATTAAAAAAATAATATAAATATATTGATAAAGTTGTTATTAATAAAATTATATATAGTGATCAAATAAACACGCATAATATCAATGTGATAAAAAATAACTTTCGAAAATTGAATAGTAACTTTTAGGTCTAATATATTTCCTTCATAAATTAAGTTATTAAATGATTAATAATATTTTAAAAGATATTTAAAAACACATAAAACAAACAAAGGTTAATGGTTTTGCAATAATACAGCAACTAATTTGAATAATAACTTTTTTATTGAATAATAAATTTTTAAAAAAATTATTTTATCCTGTACTGATTGATCATTATTGGCAAAGTAGATAAAAATGACAGATGTTTTTATAAAAAAGTTATACTTTGTGCAATCCAAAAATTACTATTTATTTAAATATTAATTCATAGTAGATTTCATATGATAAATATAAGAATATCAGATCATTTTATAAAAAAAATATACTTTATTCAATCTAAAAGTTATTATTTATTCTAATGTTAATTCATAGTATATTTCACAAGTTAAATCTTAAAATATCAGATACTTTAATAAAAGAAAGTTACACTTCATCCAATCTATAAGTTACTGTTCATATGAATGTTTATTTATAGTAGATTTCATAAGAAAATCAGTTTTGATTTATTTTTGTACATATGGAATGCGAATATGTTTAATAGAAGTGCAAATTAATTTTTAGATTTGATTTTTTTAAAAAATAAAAATTAGGGTTTTATAGATTTTAATTTGTATAATATTTAGTTTTTTAAAAAGTAATCCATTGTTTACAATGAAAATTTTATTATTTTTCATCTTGTATATATATTTAAGACTATTATTATTTATATTATAAATTTATTTAAAAAAATTAAAAATAGAGTACCTTCAATTTGATCAGTTCTTGTCGGTTTTTTGTTGGATTCCTGTACGCGATTTCAAAATTCAATTTCAAATCATACTTTAAATAAAAGAGATCTGATTAAAATTATGAGTTTTAAGAGAAATATACATTGAATTCTCGAACAATGATTTTAATGGTAGATAGTGGCAGTTAGTTATAAATTAAATTAACAGTTAATGACACATAGATAAATTTATCAGCCTTTGAAATAGGCGGTGGGTGATACGCTAAATATCAAAGTTATTCTCTCGGGTGTGGTTTGTTCAGAATTGGAAGGTTAAAGTCAATCTTTTGCCATAAATTAATAATTATTTTTACGTTGTTTCCTGCAGACCTTTTGAAACTTTTAGCAGGACTACAAACTAAATGACTATTTTAACTGTCCTTTAACCATCTTGCGTATTTTTTCTGGGATGTTAGGCTAAGTCCCCCCAAAAAATAATAATATAGGCCACTAGGTTGAATAACAAGCTTGATTTATGTTGAAGGATTATAAAGAATGACATATTTTTCAACTATTTTGGTTCTTATTTGGGACTGGTCCAAACTCGGCCTGAAGCCCGAATGTCATGCCCCAGAAATATGAAGACCGATCCCTAAGGTGTGAGGTGAGAAAAAAAGGGTTTTTGGTCAAGTAACTACACCAAGTTGGGGTTCTCACAAGGCTGCTACTTTCTCATGAATGAAAAATAAGGAGGAGGAAGAAACAATAAGAAATAATTTAAAACTTGATTTCATGAAAATATTTTATTAAGAGAAAATAGAGAGAGGTGAAATTTATCGACAGAGAGATGGCCAAGCTCGACCTTTAAAAAAGCTATCATCTCAGCATGTATGATATGTCGATGCCACTACATGCTGATAGAAATTCCTCTAAGGGAGCACAAGGCTCAAGTCTTCGACGGCGAGCCGAGTAGCCTCGCCCACTCTCTAGCAATCGGTGCACTAGGTTTTGAGGTCCTATCTACTGGGTCAGTTAATTAGGTCAATTCTTTTTCTTATATTTTTATTATGATCTAACCTAGGTTTGGGCCTTGAGGAGAGGCCTACCCAAAAGAACTTCAGCAGTATCATTGCCACTAACAATACTAAACTTAGACAAAAGAATTCTCATACTAATCCAATCGATTACATTGCCAGAAATAAACAGACTACAAAATAACATACGGAATGTAGAACACTCCCGCAACCTTAACTCAGCCTCTAGGCTCTTACAGCGGCTACTCCTGAGCCTTCGTATCTGCAGGAGAGTCTACTCGTGGAAAAGAGTAGCCCCCAATGACAGATTAGGAGATTAACCAAATTAATGACTAGTGACATCTTAGTAGTCTTTAATAATATGAGACAACCAAATAGGTCAAAGTTTACAGATAGATATCCTATGCCTACCAGTAGTCTACGTTTTCATGCAATTCCTACTGTCTCTAGGTTGTCTAACATAAAGTCCATTCAGTATTCCACAGTGTTTAAATAATAATTAAATAAGTTATCTATCATAATATAAACCCCGAATATTTCGTTTATCCTACCCCCGGTCGGGCATTACTCTAGGGATTTTTAGTTTGATATAGAGGGCCAACTTTCTCGCCGTACATCCACCAACACTATGCACAAATCACCTAGATAATCATAAGGGGTTTTCAGTCTTTCATGGTGGAGCTCTACCGCCCAACTTGCTTTACTTTGGGGGCTTTAACTATCTCGGGACAGGGTTGCTAGGCCAATCCCTACTAGAGGGCTACTCCTATTGGGTTTATCATAACCCTTGCCCATGACCCCTAGCCTACTGATTTTCAGCTGTGTGAGCAGGGTTGTTCATGGTCCTTGCACGCACGGGATCCCAATCTTTTTACAAGGTAGATTATCGCACAGTTACCGAAGAGACTATATAGTGATCAATCAGTTTCGACGTTTTACACCCAGGATTTGCACCGCACTCACAGCCCATGCATTATATGATATATAATAAAAATAAACACTCCCCCAGGGTCAAATTTAGGTATGATCCCCACACTCCTACCAGAATGGTGGGGGCTACTCTTACCATTAATTATTATTTTATTTAAATTATAGTTTAATTTAAGGGAATGTCTAATTACGGTGTCTATGCCATAATTGTAATTATTTTATTAATATTTTAAAAGCATGCGTCGTCGGACTCACGACTCTAGATGTAAGGAGGGGTCCATTTAACCACATACGGCGATGCCCGGCGGGACCCGCATGCAGTGTCATGGACACCTACCCTAGTTGTTCTCATTTCTTACTATTAAAGATCACGAAAAGGGAAGTAGATGTCACCTGGTTGGTGAGTACAAGCTTCTGCTAGGTGACCTCCGCTCCATCTCCGACTAGGTCAACACGGCCATGAACTGCCAAAAACACACAACGGGTCTATGGCCATTGCTTGCTACCGTGTAATACAGGTTCAGACCCGAGTTGGCCGAGTCAAGAAATTTAGGCATCATCGGACACCGGTTTACCGGCACTCAAAACGATGCTCCTACAGTCTTGGTTAGTCTGCAGTGTCGATGCGAAGAGCCACACTAAGGTCCAATTATACTAATCTGACTAAATGGTCATATCTGCGTCGATTGTTGCCACTAGAATGCTATCGTGCCCGAGGAGCCTTCAGCATCATGACCATAGTGACACAGGTTGGGTCAAGTCTAGGCAAGGTTGGAGGTTTGATTCGTTATCCACCCGAGATGCCCTCGACCGGGCTAGATGCGGATTCTGTCAATTTGGTCCCTTAAATGAGGGACTCACACGGGAATCACAACGGTGGCCAACCTAGGCCACTGAGTAGTGCATTGTTGTCGCCATGGAATTGATCTGGTGTGCATACAACTACACAAGGCATTCCATAAGCATACTCTACCCAGGTGGTCAAAATCGTATCGACATTACGCATTTTTGAGGTATGCGTGATCCGATGAAATCGAACCCACCAATCTCGAGTGTGGGTTCATAGGGCTAGATCTACATCGCGGGAAGGTCGAGAGTTAACATGCAACATAGATAGTAGGTCGAGGTGTGCCCGCCCACGGTGGGATAAATTCACCAAAGAAAGGAAGGGGGTCCGACTACTAGCTGGTTCATGCTCGGCCGAGGTGGTCGAAGCCACCTATTGCCTAGCCACCAACGACGAGGCCATCGGCAACCACGAAGGCAAAAGCCGCAAAGAAAATAGGGGTCGACCTAACTATGGCTGAGGCACAAGGCAGTGCATGGTCGAGGGTGGTCGGTCAAATCACAAGGAAAAAGAAAACGGCCAGCGAGGGTGCAGGCCTGGTGTCTGACTGCCAGCAGCAAAGCTACCGGCAACCGTCGCAGCAAGAGCAAGAGGATAACAGGAGGGTCTGACCCATGTTGGTCGGGTGGCTGATGGGGGCCTGGCTTGGCTGGGAAGGGCCTTGCTAGCTACACAGCCACTGGCCCTACAGCCGATGGCCATGGCCGAGTTGAAAGCAAACCGACATGGAGGGCGTCGGGCTGGTCTCCATAAAACAAAAGAGAAAGGAGGGGGTCGTGACTTGGTGCATGGCTCAGCTCCGGTTCTGGCTCTTCACTCCGACCGATTGTCCTCCGGTGTCACCGTGTGCAGCCACCACAGGGAGGTGGGGAAAGAGATCAAAGAGGGAAGAGAGATAGCTCGGAGGTGAGAGGTGAGAGATCGGAGAGGGGGTGAGGAGGTTGGGCTTTTAAAGGGAGGGGAGGAGCGACGACAGGGTACGGGGTGAGGTCAGGGGCTGGGATTTTGGAGATCGGGGTGAGGGAAGAGCAACTGAGAGGGGACGAGGGATGGTGAGGGAGAGGGCTGAGCGGCTGAGAGGGGGATGAAATTGGGTTAGGGGGGGGCGATGGAGATCTAAGAGTGAGAGAGGAGAGAGATCCGATAGAGGGAGAGAGATTGGGTGCGGGGGGAGAAGAGGGATCCGATAGAGGGAGAGAGAGAGAGAGAGAGAGAGAGAGAGAGAAAGAGAGAGAGAGAGAGAGAGAGAGAGAGAGAGAGAGAGTTAGGTGGGGATGGGTTTGGGTTTGGGTTTGGGTTCGGGTTTTAATTTTGAATTTTATTATTATTATTATTTTTTTTTTTTCACTCTTGCACCCGACTCGTGTCGCGTCATGATCCACCGACACGCGAACCTCGTTGGATCCGACGGACTCGCCATAACCATGCTATTAATTAATTATATTTAAAAGAACATCATGCATTGATACGCGTGCACATATGCTTGTATACAATTACTATTCCTCCAATGTCGCCTCGTGATCCGGACCCGGGACCTATGGTCTGGTCCAACTCAAGTTCAACCAACAACAAGCCATATCAAAAATTTACAATAACAAGGGATCCACATTAGCAATAATATAATAATAAAAGGATGAAATTGGGTTGCCCTAAACGAAAATGACTCTGGAGTACCGAGTATTACAACCTACCCACCATATTAGAATTTTCGTCCCGAAAATTTAATTACTAAACTGAAAATACAATCCCACCAACCAATATTACCAAAGTAACAAATGCGAATTCACAACTGGTACCATATTCTTTCTAATACTGCCAACGAAAAGCTAAATCAATCCACCAATCATACAAAAAAAGAAAGACTCACCCACTGGCGAGACTACTAACCGAACTTATATAATCGAGTCACATAATTATTAAGATAGGATTAGAACATTAGGCTCTCGTGGAGCTCACACAAGGCATAATGTTCAATCGTGGTCCAAATACTATGGACTAATAAATATTTCGTAGCTTTGGATTATCTCCCTTCCCTAGATAGCAAGCGTCGCTCTTATTCAGAAGTGAGGTAGCGATCCGATTCACGAAACAAGATCACGAGACATTCTCAAATAATGATACTAATGCAAAAACGTATTTCCTACACATAAACCTACACCCATACACCTATAGACTGAAAAGAAGACAACTAGATAACTCGAACTAATATGTCTATACGTAAATCCTATGAGATTCCTCTCCAGAGCAAACACCTCTATTACCTACACAACCACTGCTACCCTAATAACCTATAAAAAAAAACTACTATGATACGAATTGGACATCCCAACGTACATACTAACTAATCTAGAAAATGTTGAATCCAATATAACAGAACTATGACATAAACCAACGAGAGTAAGGAGGGAACAATGTTGAATTGAAAACACCGATACTCATTGAAACACATAACACCAGCACTCTCAACTATACTATTTGTGGTATGACTCAAAAACCTTCTAAAGGGTATATTATGGCGCACGAATCAGGTAAGGAAGGAAACTCACTACCCGAATAGAGAGCAATGAAATAAGTGGATAACTAACCTAGTAACAGAAAGGAGCCAAAAACTAGGATAAGACATAACACACACTATACGGCTGGGCGACTAGTCCTAAACTAAAGCAACTCTGATTTAGTTGAAGAAGTTACACACTAGAAACCTAATGGCCAACTAGCGTAAAATATGAAATCCTTATCCTAAACGAATTGAGTTAGATAGATAGAGATCTGACAAACACAAAAAGTGAGAATGAAAGAACTGAGACAATTGAGAAAAACTTGAAACAGATCAAGACAAAACTAGTTAGGCCCAGGCAAGACAACTTAGTACGACAAAGACAACAGAGAAAACTAGCATAATTTCGAACCTACTGAGTACCAATAAAAACTAGTCAGAAAAAACTATAGTGATAAAAGTTACTATAATCGGTGATCAACTAGAAACAAGACAAGGCAAAATGGCTAAACATTGACTATTCCTAAGATCCTAACTGATAAAACATTTTCAAATTTCATAAATATAGGCAAATCCCTAGATATTATCACTAATATCCTTCTAGTACTCAATTATCTCAATTCAATCTTAACATCACAGCCATCTAGCCAGTTTACTCTCTCCCGCGAGTTCAAATAATAACTGTGTCACTAGTTGCCAAAGTTCTTATTGAGAACAATACAAGTTCTACTAGCTACCAAAGTTTCTGAAAAGAAAAACAGTGCACGCTCTGCCGCGAGTCCCAACAGGAACTACGTAACTAGATGTCAAAGTTTCGATTAAGAACAATGTAAGTTTTGCCAACTGCCAAAGTTTTCAAAGAAACAGTGCATGCTCTATCGCGAGTCCCAACAGAAACTACGTAACTAGCTGCCAAAGTTCTGATTGGGAACAGTGCAAGCTCTGTCAGCTGTCAAAGTTTCTGAAGAAACAGTGCACACTCTGTCGCGTGTCCCAACAGGAACTGCATAACTAGCAGCCAAAGCCTCCGAAGAGTCAGTGCGTAGCCTCATTATTGACTCTACCGAACAGTCATAGCTCACCGCCAGAGTTCCCACGGGATAATGCGTACCCTTTTACGAGAGTCTCTATCAATGTATTCCGTAATCTGCTAACTAAGGGAATTCAAACCACCACCAGAGATTTTTATCTCTTGGTTCACTCCTTAAAACACTACCCCCAAGGGTCATCATCATTACCCATAGAATTCATTTAAAAATGACGTATAAGATATATACCAAACTAATTATAACCCATGATACACCAAATAAAACTAACAAGAAGACCAATCCAATTATTATACCTAGAACGAGACAATGGACGATTTTAAAAATACCGACTAAGCCTATAATACTAAAGGTCGATTAAGAATCAAGGAATCATAAGACACCGGCCATGTCTCTAGTACTAAGTGTCAACGAAGATCAATGAGTCCTAAAATACCGGCTAGGTTTATAGTGCTGAGGGTTAATGAAAAACAACAAGAACTAACAAAAAAAGTAATCTCACAACCATGTCGAATAAACCATCAAGGATATTCATCGTTCCAGATATATTTAAATACATCTATCCCAAAACCAATTAATCAAATTACTAACTAGAGTTTAATCTCTAGCCCTTGATTAGTTCGTTACCACTAGAAAGCTCAAAAAAATATATATTAGGATACTCCCAAACTATACTCCGATATTGACTTTAATACTATGCTCCTGCCAAATGATCACAAAACACTACCCTTGGTTAAGATATCCCAGATGGCCCCTTACTAAGAGCTAACACCTGAGTCATCACGACTAATTCTAAACCTAAATATTATAGCACAATCATATGCATAAGGCATATAGATTGACTCCATAAATCTCGATCAATCAAAAACTCTAGCATGGACAATTTCTTAGTTATCGATCAATTCCTCCAACATAACTAGTCTTCAAGTAGACTCAACCCCTAAACTTTCATCCTTATAAATGCTCATTACACTACTACTAACTACTCTGAGAAATCTTACCAAATCAATATCTTGACTATCTCAAGAAAGCACTCTAGTACCACTAGAGTCTAAACCTCCGGTAAAAATAATCACGAGACATAAAACCACATCTTTACAAGACCCCTAGGAATATATCCCTAAGCTCTAATACCAGCTGTTACGCCCCATAAATCTGAAGACCGATCCCTGGGGTGTGAGGTGAGACAAAGAAGGGTTTTTGGTTTTTGGTCAAGCAACTACACCAAGTTGGGGTTCTCATAGGGCTGCTACTCTCTCATAAATGAAAAAGAAGGAGGACAGAGAAACAAGAAGGAATATTTTAAAACTTGAATTCATAAAAATATTTTATTAAGAGGAAACAGGGAGTGGTAAAATTTGTCGATAGAGAGATGACCACGCTCGACCTTCAAAAAGGCTATCATCTAAGCATGCGTGACATGTCAGTACCACTACATGCTGACAGAAATCCCTTTAAGGGAGCATGAGGCTCAAGCCTCTGATGGCGAGCCGAGTAGTCTCGCCCACTCTCTAGCACTCGGAGCACTAATTTTTAAGGTCCAATCTACTGGGCTAGTCTAATAAATCAATTTTTTTTCTTATATTTTCATTGTGATCTAACTTAGGCTTGGGGTCTTGATAAGAGGCATACCCAAAAGAACTTCAGCGGTATCATTTGCCACTAACAACATTAAACTTAGACAAAAGGATTCTCATACTAATCCAATCGATTACATTGCCAGAAATGAAAAGACTACAAAATGACATACGGAAGGTAGAACACTATCGCAACCTTAACTCAGCCTCTAGCCTTCTACTGCGGCTACTCCTGAGCCTCCATACCTGCAGGAGAGTCTACTCATGGGAAAGAGTAGCCCCCAATGAATAATTGGAAGATTAGCCAAATTAATGGCTAGTGACATCTTAGTAATCTTTAATAATATGAGACAACCAAATAAGTCAAAGTTTACAGATAGATATCCTAAGCCTATCAGCAGTCTACATTCTTATGCAATTTCTATTGTCTCTAGGTTGTTTAACATAAAGTCCATTCAGTATTCTACAGTGCTTAAATAACAATCAAATAAGTTATCTATCCTAATATGAATCCCAGATATTTTGTTCATCCTGCCCCTAGTCGGGCATTACTATAAGGCATTTTATTTCGATATAGAGGGCCAACTCTCTCGCCGTGCATCCACCAATACCATACATAAATCACCTAGATAATCATAAGGGGTTTTTCATCTTTCACGGTGGAGCTCTACCATCCAACTTGTTTTACTTTAGAGGCATTAACTATCCTGGGACAGGGTTGCTATGCCAATCCCTACTTGAGGGCTACTCCTAGTCTCCTATTGGCTTTACCACAACCCTTGCCCGGGACCCCTAGTATATTGATATTCATCTGTACACGCAGGGTGGTTTACGGTCCTTGTGCACACGGGATCCTAATCTTTTTTATAAGGTAGATTATAACATAGTTACCCAAGATACTATACAGTTATTAATCAGTTTCGACGTTTTACCCCAGGATTCGCACCGCACTTATAGCCCATGCATCACATGATATATAATAAAAATAAACATTCTCCCGGGGCCCATTTTAGGTATTATCCCCACACTCCTACCGGAAGGGTGGGGGCTATACTTACCATTAATTATTATTTTATTTAAATTATACATTAATTTAAGAGAATGCCTAATTACGATATCCATGATATAATTGTGATTATTTTATTAATATTTTAAAGCATGCGTCGTCGGACTCACGATTCTGTATGCAAGGAGGGGTCCACTTGATCACATACAGTAGTGCCCGGCGGGACCCGCATGCAATGTCATGGACACCTACCATAGTTGTTCTCATTTTCCACTATCAAAGACCACAAAAAGGAAAGTAGATGTGACCTGGTTGGTGAACACGAGCTTTTGCTAGGTGACCTCCGCTTGTTTCCAACTGGGTCAATACGGCCATGAATTGCCAAACACACACAGTGGGCATGTGGTCATTGCTTGCTATCGAGTAATACAGGTTTAGACCCGAGTTGACCGACTCGAGAAATTTAGGTGTCATCGGATGCCGGTTTATCGGCACACAAAACGATGCTCCAATGTTACAGTCTTGGTTAGTCTGCATTGCCGATGCGAAGAGTCGCACTAAGGTGCAATTATACTAATCTGATTAAATGGTCATACATGCGTCGGCTGTTGCCACTAGCGTGCTATTGTGCTCCGAGGAGCCTTCAGCATCAAGGGGGCGACTTGACTGGTGGCTGAGGCACAAGGCGGTGCACGGTCGAGGGTGGTCGGTCATATCACAAGGAAAAAGAAAACATCCAGCAGGGGTGCAGGCCTGGTGTCTGATTGCCGGCAGTAAAGCCGCCGGCAACCATTGCAGCAAGAGCAAAAGGATAACAAGGGGCTCCGATCCATGCTAGTCGGGTGGTGGTTGGGTGGCCGGTGGGGGCCTGGCCTGGCTAGGAAGGGCCTCGCCAGCTGCACAGCCACCGGCCCTATGGCCAGCAGCCTTGGCCGCATTGAAAGCAAACAGACAGGGAGGGGGTCGGGCTGGTCTCCACAGAACAAAAGAGAAAGGAGAGGGTCGCTGACCTGGTGCGGGGCTCAGCTTTGACTGTGGCTCTTCTCTCCGGCCGGTTGTCCTTCTTCGGCACCGCCGCGCGCAGCCACCACAGGGAGGTGGGGGGGGGGGGAGAGAGAGAGAGAGAGAGAGAGAGAGAGAGAGAGAGAGAGAGAGAGAGAGAGAGAGAGAGAGAGAGAGAGAGAGAGAGAGAAATCGGAGGGGAGAGATGAGAGATCGGAGAGGGGGTGAGGAGGTTGGGCTTTTAAAGGGAAGGGAGGAGCGATGATCGGGTACGGGGTGAGGTCAGGGGCCGGGATTTTGGGGATCATGGTGAGGGGAGAGCATGAACGGAGAGGGGAGGGAGAGGTGATGGGAGAAAGGGGGCGACGGGATGGTGAGGGAGAGGGGTGAGCGGCTGAGATGGGGATGGGATCGGGTTAGGTGGGGGGGGGGATGGAGATCCGAGAGTGAGAGAGGAGAGAGATTCGATAGAGGGAGAGAGATCGGGTGAGGGGGGAGAAGGGGGATCCGAGAGAAGGGGAAGAGGGAGAGAGATGGTTAGGTGGGGATGGGTTTGGGTTCGGATTCGGGTTCGGGCTTTAATTTTGATTTTATTTTTATTATTTTTATTTTTTCTTATAGTGGTCGAGCCTGACTCGCACCCGACTCGTGTCGCGCCATGCTCTGCCGGCACGCGAACCTCGTCGGATCCGACGGACTCGCTATTATAACCATTCTATTAATTAATTATATTTTAAAAATTCATGCATTGATACGCGTGCACACATGCTCGTGTATAACCACTATTCTCCAATGTCACCTCGCGACCCGGTTCCGGGACGCATGGTCTGGTCCAACTCAAGTTCCAACAGCAAGCCATATCAAAATTTGCAGTAACAAGGGATTCACATTAGCAATAATATAATAATAAAAGGATGAAATTGGATTGCCCTAAGCGAAAACAACTATGGAGTACCGAGTATTACACCGAATAAGAAAAATGGCCTGAGTTTGGGATCGGCATGTTGAAAAATCTTTTGGCCGAACATGGGCTTGGCTTGGCCACCTATAGTTCGGGCCAAGTTCGGATAAACCCTGACCAATCCAGTCCAGCTCGATTGCCAGGCTTACCTCGAGGCATTGCCCGGACTCAAGATTAGTGTGAAATAAAATTAAGGGTTTATGTATCGCTCTAATCGAGCATTACGATAATTTCATATGGAGGTAAAATTGTAATATAGTATTAAAAATAAGTGCAGAGTGCAAATCTTGGTGTGCAAATAAAAGCTCTCTACTATAAATTTTCCCTACTGATAATCGGAGGAATACGTGCACAGTACCCCCACGACATTTAAATCCGACTGTGAGGCCCATTTCAGATCCGGGGTTGGTTCCGGGATCTGAAAGCGCTCCTCTCTCCGTGGAGGAAGAAGATCAAGATTATCTCAAGCTCAAATCCTTAGCCTCGTTCCTCTCGATCTCTCTCCATCGATCGATTCAACGCGATCCTCCGATCGTCCCGGTTCTTTTCCGGTAGGTTTTCGCCATTTCTACGATCGCTGCCGGACTCATCTCGCCTTCAATCCAATCGTCGGAGGCTTCGATCGAGGATTTCCCCTTTCAATCGGTGAGTTATGCTTTGTTTCTACTACCCTTTTATGTTCCCTCTAGATGATCTGATAGTTTTGGTTCTCAATCTGTCGTTCTAGGGTTTGATTCGTGGAGATTTGGAAGGATTGAGGAAAAGCTGCGGGGATCTGTGGTCAAGCATCTGGGTTAGGGTTTCGGCTGCCATCTTTGGCGTTGAATGCTTAATTTCCGATTAATTCGGATTAATCGGAGATCTGATATCCGATCTAAGGTTTGTTTTGGTTGAAGATTAGTTCTTTTTTTTTTTTGTGTCATGGATTGGATGATCTGCCCTTTGTTTATTTTATTAATTTCTGTGGATTTTTTCTTTGCTAGGTTTTTTACTGTACTTGATCGCAAAAGAAAAAATTATCAAGATCTGAACTTGAGGCGTTGCAAATGGAGATGTTGGTTGCGGTCTCCCAGCATCGAAACCAGTGTTACAGCAGGAGCAAGCCACAGATCTCCGATGGGTTCGGCTCCGCTCCCACGACAGGCTTTAAAGGGATCAACTGCCGGACCTTCCAGTCCGGCACCGGTATTCTCCCATCCCCTCCGTCCATTTTCCCCGTCTATACCAGCCCCTCACGGTCACAGCCTAAGTCTCCTCATTTTCACTCGGAACCCCCCAAACGGAGCAGTCGAAGCGGTCCACTTCCAATAACCCGCATGACACCACCCAAAGGAACCACCTTTAGCGACGAGCTCTCTTACTCTGAGCTGTGGGCAGGGCCTGCGTACTCGAACTCACCGCCTCCGAGCTCTCTACCGATCCCTAAATTTTCCCTTTGCCAGAAACACACCATCTCTCTTGATTTGCCCGCTCTCAAGCTCCACCCGGTTGCAAAATCAGCGCCACCTTCTCCCTCAAGGGAGTCCCACACTTCTGACATTGAGCTCTTCCTCAACACTGACTCTGCTACGCTAAACCTTCGACGCATTCTCCATTTGGATACCACCGCCGAGTGAGATCGTCCAGGGAATAGGGGTTCTGTACATAAATGTCCTTTAGTTGGTCTGGTTGTTTCTAGGTTTTGTATAGTGGTAGCGAATAACTTGATGGGCGGTATGAGTCTTCACATGGTTGTTTAGGATTCTCCATCTGGAAACGAAGAGCAGAACGGCTATTTGAGAAGAATCAAGTATTATCTTCTTCATGTCTTTTGATGGGAAGGAAGGAAATGATGAAGGATGGAAGGAGAAAAGATGGTGGTGGAGAAATCAGTATCTAAGCTCAGGAGGGCCTGCAATGTTCTTCAGTGCTTCCTGAGTATTGGGTAGTCTGTTTTTAGCCCTCAGATCATTAGCTGTGTATATTTGTTCTGGTTTTGGTTTTAGGTTAGAACAGTTAAATTTAGAAGTCTATCCATTTCTCATCGTAGGGATTCTGTAGTTTTATAGACTAAGTAGTTCAAAGCAGGGTTGCTAATCACACATTGAAGGTTTAAGCGTGTCTGTACTCTGTACCGTACCAACACCTTTGTACTCGTTAGGTTTGCATTCTCTAGTCATCTCCCACATCTCTGTTCAATCTTCTGATTTGATTTCATGGTTCTCGTCCCCTTACTTACCTCTGTCCTTGAACTAATCTCTGACTTTTCTCCGATGCTTTTCATAGGCATCTCACGTTCTCCTCACCACTTCTTCTGGTTTTTTGAAGGAAAAAGTTGGTGAGGGAACTGCAAGGAGGACTCTTCTCTTGAATCTCCCATCATCTCCATGCATGTAGGCCTAGTTGTTGCCTTACGTTCTAGTGTGTCTTCTGCTTCTTTGTCTTGTGTTCCATTTGGTCGTTCTCCAATAGTGGAAACATGATCGATAATTAAATTCCCGCTTCAATGTATCGTGGTCAAGTGAGTGCAAAGGTTTTGATTCTGTGACGCCTCCCCATCCATTGGAGACTGCTGACAAGGAGGTACTGCTGCAGTTCAGATTATGTTTCTTCTTGGTTCATGTTCTTCTACGACCTTTGGAGTAATTGATGCATCCTCTAAGTGTTATTTTTACTCTGCTTGTTTTGTTACAGAGTTTGGAAATAGAAGAAGACATTCTCAGCTGGCTGTTTCCTCAGCGTAGATCATAGGTAGTATTTTGAACCATGGCCAAGAAAATGGTTCTTTCAGATGACATTACTCATCCCAGATGGCTTTGATGTATCAGCAATGGAGTGTTTTCGTGTGCTTGATTTGTTCCGCTCAGTAAGACTCTAGCTATGTTCCGTGGAGTGGAAATATTATGTGATATATTTTCGCTAGTTATTTCATGTAGTTCTTTTTCGACAATATCTCTATTTCCGCTGAACTTATGGTCTATGTTAATATGGTAGAAGTTTATTGTTGGTGCTCCTTGATGG
This sequence comes from Chamaelirium japonicum, assembly GCA_947650365.1. Lineage (NCBI taxonomy): Eukaryota > Viridiplantae > Streptophyta > Magnoliopsida > Liliales > Melanthiaceae > Chamaelirium > Chamaelirium japonicum. The sequence goes on along the minus strand of OX393557.1, from coordinate 42,055,731 downwards.
CAAGCTTGAAAGTAATGCTCTTCTTGATACATTGTTCACAAATGTTTTGGGATAGGATAAGAATGGTGGATTCAGATCGTCTCTATTCCTGGATGCCTCTGTTCCCCTATATTCGTTGCTCCCATCCGTGGGATCGGGATTCAACGGTGCAGATGTACTGGTATGCACGGAACCAGTTGAAAATTGATTTGCACTGTTGAATCTTGATCCCGCGGATGGGAGCAACGAATAGAGGGGAATAGGGCCACCCGGGAATATAGACGATCCGAATCCAAGAATGGTGTGTTCTTCAAATATTGTTGCAGTGGTCTGATGATCCTAGCTTATGCCTTCGAAATGTCAGGTATACACCCTTGAATCCTAGCTTCTGTGCCATGTAACAACTTGTTCATAATCTCAATCAGTCTTATTCATGTTTTTTTACTGAACTGTCCATCCCTTATGTGTGCCCTCCTTTCCTGTTCTTATTTCGAGCTCATTTCACGCAACTGCGTGCCTGGTGGCTCAGACCAAGACAGAAAGAGGCTTGTAACTTAGGTCCGTTTCGATTTTGGCCAAGTTTTGGGCTTTCGGTAGAGATTTGGTCATTTTATCAAAATATTGACCAAGACAGTGGGGGTCCACTAAAATCACACGACCCACCGGTTTTGTTATCCATTTCGTTGGAGGTGTTTCTTGAGTTCACTGGATATTGCCCATGGATTAAGACTATAAAGAGGTTTTTCTCCAATTGACCCATAATTCTTCTGATTTGCTCAAACTGGTCCTGCTTGCTTTCAGGATCACTTTACCATTTATGTTTTTTTAGACAAAGACTACTTTAACATAGTTCTCATCTTATTCCTTTGTGAAACCTATAAAGTCCCCAACATAAATCCTTTCGGTTGACTTGTGTTCCGTTTTGGGGTGACTTTCGGTTATACAATATGAAAAGCAAACGTCTGATAAGGGTTCAACGGTAAGAATAAATACAAATGGGGGAATAAGTCTAATTGGTCTATTGATATAGTGGGTATGTCAAATTAATCCTAAAAGTAATGCAAAAGGCAAAAGGCAAAAGGGTCAATGTGAGCAATACCTGCCAATTGATGGTCATTTGGAAAAAAAAATCTGAAAGTTTAAATATTTTTTTTTAAAAAAAAAGCAAAAAAAACATTTTTTACTGTTTCAATTTGTTTTTTTTACCATTTCAGGTAAAATTGTGGATTTTTGCATGGATCGAAATCAGACACAAAACCGAAGTTTAAAACCATGTCTCCTGAATTTTTTTTCTCCGTTTTCTTTCCCCCTCTCATTTTGCAGTAGTTTGATGCCTAGACAGTTTTCTCGTAGAAAAGAGAATACCAGCATATCTGGGCCATGTCTTGCCTGTTTATAGCCTAATCACCTTAGATACCATCTGTGGTCATACTGACCTCTTCCTCTTCATTTGCTCTTAGGGTTCTGATCTCTATGTTTAGACACTCCCTTCAGTTTGCTCAGTGTTTTGTTAATCCGGAACTTAGCCTCACCGTGATGTTTTGTATTGCATAAGTATCATATTATGGGTATTCATGATTATGAAAAGTGAGAACTCTGACACCAATCGAGGATAGAGTCAGGAATGGGTATATTAGAGAAGGTGGTGTTGAAGTGGCACCAATTGAGGATAAGATAGCTGATGAAAGATAAGACGGTTTGGGTATGTACAAAGGCAGAGGCGGTCCTGCTAAGTAGGGGAAAATTTTCAGTACGCATTGCGTAGCACTGGAAATGTTCACACGCGAATCAAAATGGGACAAGTGGCACACCTCGTCTTATTTTGGCAATTTTTTTCTGAGATTTTTTTGGCAAAGGGCGTTAATGCTTGGTTGTTTCGGCTCCCATAAGCCTCGTCTCATTTTATCCGATTGAACTTGTGCCACTTGTCCAATTCTGATATGCGTGCGTACATTTCCAGTGCTACACAGTGCATGCTGAAAATTTTCCCGCTAGGTAGAGGGTCTCGTATCAGTGTGGAGGGCCTACAGAGGAGGAGGGGGAGATCTAGAATATCATTGATGAAAGTTGTAAGAAAAGATATTAAAAAACTTCCATTGATAGCAAATAAAGCCAAACTCCAAGTTGATGGGATATGGCAGCTCGAAGTGGATAGACATGGCTTGATGGTTATGTTACATAGAGCTCGACACCTGTGATAAGCTCATGGTTAAATTACAGTGAAAGCAATTATGTAGAAACATTAAGAAAATTAGAATTTGATAACTGTTATCAGCTTAATATTGTTTTATTGGTAAATCAATGGCCAAATTTGATCCATATACAACTGTGCTATACCTGACTTGACCTCTAGTAGGTCATCATTACTTTACTCAACCTGATCATTGACCTGCACTTAGGGCTGTAAACAAGACGAGCCGAGCTGAGCCGAGCTTTGGCCTATTTGACCTTGGCTTTGGTTAAAACCTTGGTTGTTCAACCTTGCCAGGCTTTGGTCTGTTTGAGCTAGGCTTGTTTAACAAACGAGCCTACTCGAACGAGCTCCCAAGAGGCATATAGGCGCTTGGCTGCATAGCCACTGGAGAAAGGCCAAGTGGTCGCTACATCACAAGCGGAAGCGTCACACCGAGCACGGTAAGGGGCCCACATTGCTCCAAAAATTTACCGAACGAATCAAGCAGAAGCGCCACACCGAGCACGGAAAGGGCCCACTTGGCCCTAGGATATCACCTTCACACACGAGCAGGAGCGCTACACCGATCTAAGAACGGGTATCGAAGCCGGGATAGTGCTCACAAGGAGCGGTTCCACTACCAATTGCCCAAAGCAGCGATGGTTATTTAGTCAAATCTTGGAATATATATATTGGGTCTATTAATGCTTTTATGAACTTGTTCACGAGCTTGCTCACGATCCCTAAACGAACATATTCACGAGCCCAACCGAGCCAAGCTCCAGTATGTTTGAGCTTGGCTCGGTTATTAAATAAAGCCTAAACTCTAGGCTTGAGCTTGACTCAAATAGTAAGTACACATGATATTTGCATGGGTCTGTGCATAATCTCTCTTTAGGCTTCTAATAACTTAACCGATTAGTGTCAGCTAATTTATTTGATGTCAAGGGGACCTGCAGTTTCCCGTGCCTAATCAACCAAAAATATAATTAATATTTGGTGAACAACTAACTATACACAGTGGAGCAAAATCACATAATGAATGGATGGCTAACAATATATAATTGAATTTTTTTTTAGGATGGACCTCCTTGTGTAGTTTCTATTCATTTATCGATTGTGACTAGTTACTGTTTTCACTAGGGACCGCTGTCGATGGTTGAATAGGAATAACAAAAGGAGTCGAATTGTATTCATTGAAATTGTTGCATAAAGATGCTTCTCTACAAATGAGATTACTCAACCTAGAGGGTATAGAGAGAGTAATCCAAATGCAGAAAAAAAGATTGTGTGCAGCATGGCATGCCAGATTGTGTGCTACTTCATTTGCTTCACGTCGGATGAAGTTAACTCCAAGATTGGAATGTTGCGGAAGTATCATTCTGCAATCATGAATGATCGCCTGGAGATAATATATATTTTTTTGGTATTCAATAGGGGAGATAGAAAAATCTTCTGGAGGTGCCACAGCTTGACACGAGCAGAACAAACAAACACCCCAGCAACAACCGCCACCACCGGTGAAAATCTAAGCCATCCACGGCCGAAGAAAGCGCCACACCGGCGCACAACAAGACGTCACACCGGCGTACGAAAGAAAAAAAAAAAAAGAAGTAACAAACCCTCCAACCATCAGCGGAGAACACGCCCGCCGACGACCAACGACCACAAAAAAAAAACAAAAAACTTGTAGATCCTTCGCCACCCACCAGCAACTCGGCCAAGAAACAATGGAAAACAGAAGCATACCCGTCGCCATCGAACTCCGCCTCCACAGCATCTCCGAGATCCATGTCGTTGGCCAACGGAGGCCAATCTGGAAAACCACCGCTTCCAACACGAGAAATTGGGGCCAGATCTGCTCCTCCGCCCGCCGCCGGCAAGAAAGACACGCCCCCGACGCCGTGAGAGAGCCGTCAATTGATGCGAGAGCCGCCACGTGTTTCCATCTCAACGAACACAAAAAAGGTCGGCTGCTAGGAAGCCCCTATCTACACCGGGGTTTGCAAGGGGCCAGATCTGCTCCTCCGCCCGCCGCCGGCAAGAAAGACACACCCCCGACGCCGTGAGAGAGCCGTCGATCGATGAGAGAGCCGCCACGTGTTTCCATCTCAACGAACACAAGAAAGACACACCCACCAGCAACTCGGCCAAGAAACAATGGAAAACAGAAGCATACCCGTCGCCATCGAACTCCGCCTCCACAGCATCTCCGAGATCCATGTCGTTGGCCAACGGAGGCCAATCTGGAAAACCACCGCTTCCAACACGAGAAATTGGGGGCAGATATGCTCCTCCGCCCGCCGCCGGCAAGAAAGACACGCCCCCGACGCCGTGAGAGAGCCTTCGATTGATGCGAGAGCCGCCACATGTTTCCATCTCAACGAACGCAAAAAAGGTCGGCTGCTAGGAAGCCCCTATCTACACCGGGGTTTGCAAGGGGCCAGATCTGCTCCTCCGCCCGCCGCCGGCAAGAAAGACACACCCCCGACGCCGTGAGAGAGCCGTCGATCGATGAGAGAGCCGCCACGTGTTTCCATCTCAACGAACACAAAAAGGTCTGCCGCTAGGAAGCCTCTATCTACACCGGGGTTTGAAAGGGCCCAGATCTACTCCTCCGCTCGCCGTCGGCAAGAAACACACGCCCCCCGACGCCGTGAGAGAGCCGTCAATCGATGCGAGAGCCGCCACGTGTCTCCATCTCAACGAACACAAAAAGGTCGGCCGCCAGGAAGCCCCCATCTACACCGGGGTTTGAAAGGGGCCAAATCCAGTCCCGAAAAACATCACAATCGAGATCTCGGCCTCCCCGGAGCCGTCCCCGGTGACCGAGGAGGCCAAGAGAGGGCACCGAAACCCTAGATCCCAGGGTATAGAAAGAGGGAAAAGAAACTCAGGTGTCCCGAGCCGAGACAAGATTAACAACTGTAAGAGCATCCCCTTCAACCGAACTATCAATCGGATAGATATTACGGCAAATGAGAAGCCCCAGCGCAATCGCTTTTAGAGCACCATCAACATTAAGGGTGTGTTTGGCATTGGTTTTGGAGGCCTAGTTTTGCGTCAAAACTAGTTTCGTTTGCCAAACTGATTTTGGTATAAGATTTTAATGCATTTGGGGTTCGATTAGAAAATTGGTTTTTCAAAACCAAAACCAGAAAATTATCAAAACCCAAAAGCAGAAAATTTCTGCTTTTGGGTTCTTCTTTTGGGTTCTTGAGGCAAAAAGGCAAAACAATAATTAAAAGAAATTATTGTCAATAACATATATGTTGTAGAGAGAAACTATTGTAAAGAGAAAAAATTAAAACCGGAAGAATATATACATATCATATTGTAGAGAGAAAATTATTATAGAGATAATACTTTAAAGAAAATATATGATAGATATAAATATATTATAGAAAGAAAATTATAAAGAGAAGAATATAGATAGAGAGTATTAAATAAATAAATATATAGTGAGAGAAAATATTGAAGATAAAAAATATTATGGAGAGAAAATATTATAGAGAGAGAAAATATTGTAGAGAGAAAATATTGAAGAAAACAAAAGTATTATAGAGAGAGAAAATGTTATAGATAGAGAATATTTTAGAAAGAGAAAATATTATAGAAAGATAATATTTTAGAGAATGAATATGTTATAGAGTAGTTTAGACAGAAAATATTGTAGAGAGAGAACAAAACATAGAGAGAAGAAAAATATTAATAATAGAGAGAGAAGATATCATAGAGAGAGAAAATATAATAGAAATAGAATATTTTAGAGAGAGAGAATATTATAAAAAGAGAATATTTTAGAGAGAGAAATGTTATAGAGCGAAAACTTTGTAGAAATAGGATATTTTAGAGAGAAAATATTGTAGAAAGAGAATATTTTAGAGAGAGAAAATATTATAGAGAGAATATTTTAGAAAGAAAAAATATTGTAGAGAGAGAAAATATTGTAGAAAGAGAATATTTTATAGAGATAAAATATTATAGAAAGAGAATATTTTAGAGAGAGAATATATTATAAAGAGTAAAATTTAGAAAATAAATATTATAGAGAGAGAAAATAATATAGAGGGGAAAAAAATTATTAATTATAGAGAGAGAAAATGTTCAAGAGAGAAAATATTATAGAAATAATATTTTAGAGAGAGAAAATAGTATACAAAGAGAATATTTTAGAAGAGAAATATTGTAGAGAGAAAATATTGTAGAATATGATATTTTAGAGAGAAAATTTTATAAAAAGAGAATATTTTAGATAGAGAAAATATTATAGAGAGAATATTTTAGAAAGAGAAAATATTGTAGTGAGAGAAAATGACATAAAGCGGAAAAAATATTATATATAGTAAATATCATAAGAAAAAATGGTATAGAAAAAAAATATTGTTGAAAGAGATCAAAGATATTGCAAATAGAAAAAATATTATAGAAAGATAATATTTTATAAAAAAAAAATATTGTAAAAAGAAAATGTTGTAGAAAGAGAATACTATAGAGAAAGAAAAAATATTGTACAAAAAAAATATTTTAGAGATAGAAAATATTATTAAGACAAAATATTTTAAATATCAAATATTTAAAAGAGAAATTGAATGAGAGAAAATATTATAGAGAGAAAATATCATAGAGAAAAAAAATAGGGTAGAGAGAGGGGAAATAATATTGTAGAGAGAAAATATTAGAGAAAGTGTTATAGAGAGGATATTTTTAGAGAGAGAAAATATTATAGCAAGAGAATATTTTTGAGAGAGAAAATATTATAGAATGAGTATATTTTAGAGAGAAAATATTATAGAGAGATAAAATATTGTAGAAGGAGAGTATTTTAGATAGAAAATGACGTAGTGAGAAGAGAAAATATTATAGAGAGAACATATCATAAAGATAATATTGGAAAGAAAATATCGTAGAGAGAAAATATTGGAGAGAATATTTAAAAAAAATAACTGCAAAACTAATTTTAGGCTCAAAACTGGTTTTATTGCCAAATACTCAAATGTTGATAATTCTAGAACTGGTTTTCGATAAGTTAAAAGTGGTTTTGCACAAAACTAGTTCTTGGTATTCCAAAATCAAAACCGAAAATTTCAAAACCAATGCCAAACGCACCCTAACTTTGAGTGAGCCATCTTGTGGATTCTTCCATCTCATAGTATTCTTTCTGTCTCGTCTCGACCCTCCCATGCCTTCAGTAGAATCTTTTAGTAATCCATGAGTGTCACATTTGAGGAGAGTCGAGGCTTGGACGCCTATCAGTTGGGGGACTTAGTGATCGGTCCCTAGGATAAGTTCAGACTTGCAATGAAAACATAAATGAACACCTCTTTACATCAAATCCCTGGGCAATGAATAACTTTAGCCAGGGATCCTTGTTAACTATTTGGGTCCATTTCACAGGCATGCCGTTTTACACCAGCAGGTACATCTTGTCCATTGGATTGAATGTAAAAAAAGATATGGATGTGAGGCACCTATCGTGGCTGTGTGAAAAGTACTGATCTAATACATCTCGATCGTCCCCTTATTTATTGATGCGTCTTTGATCGTCGGATTGAATGTAGCAAAAATATAAGTGCGATGTACCTGTCATAGCCGCGTTTAAAGTACATATTGAATGGTTCAGATGCACCTGGAGCATCCTCCGCGGGAGTAGCAATCTTCAAGGAGCATCTTATGCGAGAGCAAAAAAATAGGAAGAGACTTAATACTAAGACGAACTTATAGGAGGGACTTAATGCTAAAGGTAAACATTAGTTGTCTTTAGTGGGTCATGCCCTTAGATCCATAGTAGTATGACACCATGGCATTGCCGACAAGGCATTCAAATACGGGTGTCAACGGGTCGGGTCGTGTCGGGTTTCGGGTCGTGTCCAAAACCCTAGACCCGGACCTGACCTGTTTAACTAATCGTGTCTAGATCCTAAATCCATACCCGACCCGCTAATAAACGGGTAGACCCGATAAGACTCGTTTACCACAGAGGGATCTCTTCAGTTGACCCGATCTGACCCAATCCGATTTGACCCGATAGACCCGCTGGTACTATATATTACAATATCGGATTGCAGGTAGACCCGACCCGATCCGTTGAATTTTAAATGGGTCTTACTGGGTCTACCGTGTCCAGACCCTAAACCTAGACCCGACCCGTTTATTAAACGGATCTATCGTCTCGACCCGTTTACGACCCGAACCCGTTTAGCCCTGACCCAGACCCGCTAACTTCGTGTCGGGTCGTCTCGGGTCTGCCATGTCGGGTCCGAAATTGCCAGCCCTACATTCAAAGAATGACATTTCCTAACCCCTACTTTAGTATTTAATTACCAAGGATAACCAGGAAGCTTTCAACCATTTCCTTTCCAGCAAGGGCCCTCAGCTGTGAAAGACCACTAAGCATAGCTCCTCAAGAAAATGTTTCTTGTCCCACCATTACTTGAATTTTATGGTTTCACCATCTTTCTTTGAAAACTACTCCCCCAAAGGGCGTTTTGGAGTAGATTGTGTTGATATAACTTCTGAAATCTGATTCTGATTTGGCCTAACTCAGCTCACACTCCAAACTAACCACAGAGATGTTTTTTTTTTTGGTATTCATTCAAAGGTGAGATCCCAATCAGATCTCCAAGAGGTGCCACATGCTGTCATAGACATCGGAGAAACTCGTCACCCTACGGAGATCACCACCACCACTACTGGCGGAGTTGAGGACGACAACACACAGCCAAGGAAGGCCACACACACAACAGAGCCAAGAAAGGCAACGGTGCCACCACTGGCAGGAAGACGCCACTCCGGGTGGAGGCCACCGCCACACCGGACCAGGTACAGGGAACACAAACCCCAGAAATAAGAGAAGAAAACCCCATAAGAAACCAAAATATCACCATGAAGCCCGCTAGCTCCCGGGAAAAAACCACCAATAGCACGGCCCGAACAAAATTGGGGACGGCGACGATCTCTCGTGCTGTCGATCCACCTCCTCTGCTACACATCACCAGTAGCCACTCCGCAGTGCTGAGGAATGGGGATCACGAGACACGCCGGAACAGCCGTCGTCAGTTGGCCGGGGTCCGGATCAGCCACTTCCTCTGCATATCAGCAGGATCACAACCCCGACGCCAGGCCTCGGCCAACGAAACGACCAAAGGGGGACCGTGCCACCGTCGGCACTTTGATCACAAAATCGTTGCGCCGCAGGACAACCCATATTCACAAGGGCGGGGAGGGGGAGCTAGATCCACCCCTTGAAGAGCAGGCTGAGGTCCCGGCCTCCCTGGAGCCGCCGCCGGCGATGAGGCCAAGAGCACACTCCGAAACCCTAGATCTAGGGTAATAGAGGAGAGGGAGAAGAGGGATAATGTTCAAGCTAAATACAGAGCTCTTGGAGACACTACCTCTATCACAGAGAAATTGATAATACACAAGGCATCACAACAAAGACAGACACATATAGAAAGTAGCTAAGACTTTGATAGATTACCAGACACCCATGTGTAGATTCTCTCAATATAAATCACAAGACTAAAAATCATAGGGTGCATTTGGCATTTGTTTTAAAATTTTATGTCTTGATTTTGAAATATCAGAATCTAGTTTTGTGCAAAACTAGGTTGAACTTACCAAATATCAACATTTGAGCATTTGACAATAAAAACAGTTTTGAAATATTATATTTTAAATATTATTCTATTACATACTCTCCCTACCACATTCTTTTCCTATAATATTTTCTCTTTTTATAACGTTCTCTTTATATCATTTTTTTTTTCTCTCCAATAATTTCTTATTCTATAACATTATTTACATAATATTCTCTATGCCTATAATATCTCTCCATAGTACTTCTCTTTAAAGTATTTAAATCAGAGAAAAAGGAAAGGGGAAAGGGGAAGGACCGCTCAGAGCCCAATATTGAATCTCTCCCTCCAACCTACTTGCATAATCTCCCATGAACATAAAATTGTAAGTTTATATTCTTACCCTTGATTAAGAGAAATAAGATCGAGCATTCTATCTTGAGAATATGGAGAGAAAACAAGCAATGAAGAACAATGCAAAGTGATCACTCGGTTCCAACAGGACCATGCTTGTGATTAATTGATGCAGCAACAAAGTAGTCTCCATTCTGAGATCACCATATATAATTTCTAATATTAAAGAATGCCTTCATCTTGCTTGTCTATCAGTGTAGTGCGCATAGTTTTTTTTTTTTCCTGGTTCGACCAAGCGCCCATAGGATCAAAACAGGGAGGAGAGACAACGACAGCAAAAACATCAACTATTTTACTATATTCTGTAATCCCGTGAATATAACATCAATGGCCAGGATTCACACACACAAACAAAGCACAACGGCCTTGAAGGAAAGTTTGCACCACAGTGTCCATATCGGGAGTCAGAACATGGAACCTCTCCAACAAGTGAGAGGAAGTACCACCAGGCCATGAGCTCCTTGGTTGTAGTGCGCAGATTTAGATTTCTAATTATATAACAAAAGTTCAAGAAGTAGTGCAATGTTGATGCCCTATTCCTTTTTTTTTATTTTAAGAACATGTTGATGCCCTCTTAGCGGAGTTGATTGACCATTTTTGTTAAATATTTGATATGAGCTTTTGGGTGAGAGATGACTATGATTCTGAATACAGGCAAGGGAACTAAAGACAAAGCGTTTCCAAGTAGACAATGATTGATGATAAAATAATAAGGGGGAACTCAATGAAAATCTCCTTTTAGGAGACTGTTTGGAGTTTCAGTCCAGACAAGATATCCGTTTGAGCTCTAGTCCCTCTCAAAATGACACGTTTTATAATAAGTCCTTATTGACATAGCCTTTTCAATCCTTTCAAACGACAAAAATATCATCTTATTACCAACAAAATATAAATTCCCAATCAAATTGTTACTATGCTACAATAAAATCTATGTAGTAGTCAGTAGTCACTTTACATGTCTATTTCCGAATTGTTGCTCTAACTTATCAAATGGATACTCTAAGGGTAAAATGGGTATTTAAAAAAATAGTTACGGAGGGGCTTATGGCTGAACGAAATTTAACCAAGGGCTTATCGAAATACGAGGTCGGTTAGAAGGGCCTTGGCCTAAAAACCCGGAATTGTTCTTTTTTTTTTTTAAATTTTTTTATTCACTCTCTTCTTTATTGGAAGAGTTTCTTTTTTGTTTTTTTGGTTGAGATCAGTGGGTGTACCGAAACTTTTCGAGCAATGGTCCCTCTTTAGGTTTGGACTAATCCCTCCAGAAATGCGCACCGACCTGCTCATAAGTTTCCTTCCGCAGTTCTGGGTACCTCCTTATTGAAAGAGTTTCTTCGATTGTCCATGTTGGTGAGCATGGTAGGTCTCTAAATCGTAGTGAGTACAAAGATATTATTGAGAATCCAAAGAAAAACCTATTCTTTTGTCTTGCATTCCTCATATGATTAAATGGATATCATATTTTTTTAGAAAAAAAAATTTGTTTAAGCTTGGACAAATCGATCTTCACTGTTTTTTTTTTCTCCTTTTTTTTTTTTTAAGCTATGGAAATGCTCATGAGATGGTATACAAGAAAATGGAAGGAGCTGCTATGGATTGAAAACAACAAAGAAAATTAGAATTAAGCAATTAACATCTCCAAAATTGAGTTAAAAATAAGGTTTTAAAACTCCCTATTGAACAACAATATAAGGGATTTGTAGGGTAAATAAGTTGCTTCGCCTACAAAGTATGCAATTTCTCTAAATAGATACGAGCATGTTTGGTTCGAAAAGATAAATTTGGATGGAGCCCCTGCAAGCCTAAAACTTTTTTGAGAGTTGAGATCAGCTCCTCTATACATAACATTAGGAAGTCATATGAAGAAGAGATGGAGCAAAACATTAGCCATGGAGAGGCTAAGACCATCCCAAACTAGAACTCATCAGAGATCAGAAGATCGAGGCCGATGTGTCGTCCCCCACCTGCGCCGTGCTCGCAGTCCTCCCGAACCTCTTCGACGGCGTGTCTCCCGACCTCCTCCGAAGCATCTGCCGCATCCCGTCCGCCACCCGTACCGCAGGGTTCGATCGGAACTTCCTGCAGTAGGACATGTGTGACTTCACAGCCTCCTCCACCCCACCACAGCCCTTCTCTTTCTCCCTCCCCCTCCCCAACTCATCCCTCACCGCCTCCGCGCAGAGCCCGCACAACCACTTCCCGTCGAAGTCCGCCTTCACCCCGCCTATGTAGTTCTGCGTGCAGTCCTCCGTCAGCCCGCAGCACTCGCACTTGGCGCACTCGATCTCCATGAAGATCTGAAGCTATGGTGAGCCTTTGATTGGTGCAACAGGACAAGGTGGGATGGCCATATGTGTGTTAGGATGGAATGAAATGAGGAGAGGGTGGTTTTCAGGGTTTTAAGGGAAATCAGCTTCAAAGTGGTCCATGCTCATAAGGACAGTGAGAAGGATTGATATGAGATTTAGTGGCTGGGGGAGCTCATGGTTGGCCCATTCTCTTCATTTTAAACATGAGGAGGAGGTGGGGAATGGGATTCTTCTCTTTATCTACTACCCACATGCCATTTGCTTTGATGCCACCTTGTGTAGGTGGCATTAGGATGATTGACAATTACCTTGGTGTTGATTGATAGTTTTTTTTTGTATTGATTTGGGTTGGCTTGACTTGAAATGGGAGGCTACTTGGAAGAGGGCTTTGAGCTTGACCATTTAAGACCACCCTTCATCTTGTGTGTGACTCACAGTGAGTCTCTCACATGGAGCTGTGTTGTGGATTCTGAATTTCATCTTTGATGTGGATGTCTTTGTAGCTCATTGTTGTTTTATTTCCTTGGAGATATGTGATTAGGTGAGCATCTATTGCACTGAAAATGAAGTGTATGGTGTATGGTTTATATCAGGGATGGAGATTGTGACAATCACTTCTCATTAGACATAGTTTTTTTTTAAATTTCATGAGCCTTAAGTGTGGACACCTCTAATATGTCTCTATTTGTTATAGAACTATTGATCTCACATGGAGTCATGCCCTTCTCATTGACATAGACCTCGATTGAAGAGTCTTGGCCCATCAATGACTCCCAAGATAGCGATATGCACATTTCCCTATTAATATCGTACGCCGACGATTGGATGTAGCCAAGATTTATCATCTCTCGATTGATCCATTAGATGCGAGTCTAGTTATGACTAACACAACAAAAATCGACCAATTTGTCTTTGACAAAATATTAAACTTATTGATCTTAATGGCCCCCCCCCCCCCACACACACAAAAAAAAAACCCTACATTCGGTTCTCCTCGAAAAGCTCTATATGCACTCTTAGAGCATCTCCAGTCGGCTCGCTACAATAGGTCCTACGCTACTCTTTGCGAGTGGAGGATCATGCAGTTTTTCACGCTCGAAGGGACTCGCAAGTGCTTAATTCGTTATTCTGATATTTCGCTATAGCTGTCGCTGTTGGGTTTTCATACCTATGAAGACCCAGGCAGGGTGTGCGTACGATGAACCCATTGTGTCCACGATCTTGCCTCCTGGGGACACGTGATTGACATTAGAGCCAAGCAGAGATGGATCAGATAGATTGTGCACACAATGACCCCATCGTATGCACGTTTCTGGCAAGTAAAATTTCGTGCACGCGATGGGGTATTCGTGCACACGATCATCGTGTGCATGTTTCTGGTAAGCAGAATTTCATGCGCACGATGGGGTATTCGTGCACACGATTTTCTTAGTCGTTGGTTTTTAAGCCGTGTCTGTGGGTTCAACTTTTTCCAGCATGTTATTTGGGAGATATAAATATTGGTTATTTTTCGATCCTGATGGTCGCTATCTTTTGGTACTATTCAGAGATGTGTAATAGGTAGGGAGAGGAGAGAGAGAGAGAGAGAGAGAGAGAGAGAGAGAGAGAGAGAGAGAGAGAGAGAGAGAGAGAGAGAGAGAGAGAGAGAGAGAGAGAGAGAGGATCGGGTTGGCGGCTTCGTGATCGTGAGCTTTCGGCGTTGTTGGAGAAGGAGGGGAGGTGAGTGCTTTGTAGAAGAAGAAGGGTGTTGGGTGTATACCATTTGTTCTTCTTTCATAGTGAATATATTCCGAGCTCTGACGACGATGGAAGTAGCGCTAGATTGGGTGAACCACTTTGAAAATATTGTGTGTTCTCTGTGCTTGTTTGTTTTTGTTATTTGTTCTGTGATTGATCTCAAACCTGGTGCTTCTACAACAAGGGGTATGAGAGAGCTTAGGCTCGATTATTTATGGGTTAAAGATTTGTTTGGGTTTGAGATTTATGCTTGTTGAGATGGAGAACAACACATGGACTAGGGGTGGCAATGGGTCGTGTCGAGTCGGGTTCGTGTCATGTCTAGTTTCGGGTCGTGTCCAAAACCCCTAGACCCGACCCGACCCGTTTAACTAATCGTGTCAAGATCCTAAACCCGTACCCGACCCGTTTATAAACGGGTAGACCTGATAAGACCCGTTTACCACATGGGTTTATTCAGTTGACCCGATCCGACCCAATCCGACTTGACCCTACCTAACCCGATAGACCCACTGATACTATATATTACAGTATCGGATTGCGGGTAGACCCGACCCGACATGACCCGTTGAATTTTAAACGGGTCTACCGTGTCCAGACCCTAAACCCGAGCTGACCCGTTTAAAATCAGAAATCAATACGAGAACAATTTCGTAAATATGTCTCCGCCAATTTCACTTATTTTTTTATTTTGATTAATCTTTCTGCTAATTGATTCCACTTTTTGTTAACTAATTCATCTTTTGCTAACTGATTCCTCTTTCTTATAGTACTTTCGAATTCTTATAAGATGCTGACATATGCCTATCCATTTATTGGTACCTACAATAACATCCAAGATTAATCGGATGCTCTGCCATTTGTCAATTATCACACCCACTTTTATTAAGTAGAAATATTTTTCTGCTTTCTCTCTTCATCCTGACATATATGCACTTTCTCATTGGATGCTGCCATTATTCATTGAGTAAAGCTCTGTCATGCTCTTCTTTCTGACTTGACCCCTCCTTTGAGTCTCCCTCGGCTTCCTAATATATCTCTCAATTATCTAGATATAAATCTAAGACATCTTGCATGAATCTTAATTATCCTGATGCAAATTTCAACTCTTATGACTTTGATTTCTCTTTATGTGATATGGGACTTCTAGATATCTTTATTTTAGATTGTTTTCTTACTGAAGACTAGTTCCCATCTCTCGTGTCACCATTTTTTCTCTGTAATCACTTAAAATAAAAAAATGATCTAAAAAACCTCAAAACGATCTTTATTGGGGTTGAAAAATTAGTTTAGTGGTGAAACTATTAACCAAGTCCTAGATCTCGTCGAGAATTTTCTGAATTGGGGTTATAATAAGAAATATGAAAACCAATCATAAAGTTATGGCCGTTTGAAGTTAATAAAGAGTATTTGGACTTTCTAACATTCTCAAGAGTCCATAACTTCTTCCCCATATGCATGCTGTATCATATAACCCCCTTCCATTAGCCTCTGGAGTTCTCTCTAAATACTCCGTTAATAAGCTATCTATTGCTCATATATTCAGCTATCTATTATACATATACCTAAATACTCGTTGCTACAATGTTTTGATATCCGTGACTCATATATATACACATCTACTGGCAGCTATCCATACTCACCTATCAACTGTCATGTTATTTTATGCTATTTGTTATCTTTCATAATTATCCATCTTTCTCACGCAAGACCTTAGATATCTTCTGTCATTCATGTACCTCACGTTCAACTAAGAATCGCCACTCATCACTGTCATCTCATGCTATCAGATATCACAATGTTATCCACTTTCAGTTATTAGATATCTCATTTCTGAACAATTGATTGCTCAAGTCATATTAGAAAACATCTATCATGTACTCATTTGTTCGAAGTTTTGCAGATTAACCAGTACCCCTTTTAATCTGTTTACCACATGTTCTTATATGAGGATTCCACATGTATGCTTATTTTTATGCACCTACAACAATATCAAATGGGGCATTAATAAATCCAAATGGGCAGATCAAATGCTTCAAACTTAAGGTCTAATCTAGTAATTTTCTTAGGGAACATATTAGGAGATGGCCTTGTCAGGATGGAGAAGATGCAGATCTAGAGACGGACGACGTCAAGCAATGCATTTCTTGGATGGGGCACCAATTAACGGGATGAGCATGGTCGAAGATCGTAGGCCATGATGGTTGGTTGTAGTTGGAATCGATGGTCATGGAGAGTAGTAGCAGGTTTGTTGTCAGGTGGCAGGGTTTCTGAAAAAATGAAAGATCTGAAGAAGGAGATCGAGATGAACTTAAGAGATGATCATTTTGTTTGGGACATGGATCGTCTTTTAGCTCATCGGCTTCCTCTTGTGATGCTTCGGTTGGGCGACGAATTGTCTTCTGGTGCGTCAGCTTCCACTTCGAAGGCCTACTTTAAGTTTTTTTGGTAATACATGCTTCCTTTTTATTGAGAGGAGATGGTACGTATACAACCCTATAAGATATTTTAAATTTTTTTTCCTCTATGTTTCTTTGTAAATATTGCTACATATATTTTAAGACAAACAGCCTTCAGGCTGCTACTTTAATTATAAACACTAGATTTACGCACGTACGATGCACTTGTGCAAATGGGACGAGAGAGAGAGAGAGAGAGAGAGAGAGAGAGAGAGAGAGAGAGAGAGAGAGAGAGATGGGTGGTTTACAGTATAAGTTAGTGGGCTAAAGCAATTTTGATTAATTTAGGACCCCGAATCAACTATTATTTAAAAAGCCCTAGATATGGATGATGAGTGGCCCGATCAGCGGCAAGAAAGGGGAATGGGTTTCGAATTGGGCCTGCGCTACAGTGTAAAGCCCAGGTCTTAGAAGTTACCATTGGGCCTCGGCCCGTTTGCTGCTTTACCTCGCAAACGTTGCGCGGGCTTTGTCTGAGCTGCACCACCCGAAGCTGGTTCCCCTCTCCGTTGAGCCTGTGAGACTTTCTAGGGTTTAGGGGGGAGGACATGGAGGAGGATGCTTCGATCGACGAAGGAGAGAGCAGCAGGGAGGCGGAGGTCGCCCCGGCACTGATATCCATCCACCCTCTCGAGAAGTACGTCGCCGTCGCAGTCGGATCCGATCTCCGAGTCTTTGATCTAGAGTAAGCTTCTCCGCATCTCGTTTTAACTCGTTTTTTACGAGAAAAATCACTTTTTTATTCGGAAATGAATGATCGCAAGTTGATAAATTGAGATATTTAAATAACCTGATACTGTGATTTCCACGAAGCTTCTTCTATGAATTTTTCAGTTCACATAGCTTACATCAGTATCTGGTCATATGGACGAGATCATAGTAGCAAAGTTTGGATTCCACACTGATTCGGTGGTGGGTCAATGCGGTTCAGTTCGGGATGATTTGGAAAAATATCTGAGAAGATTCGGGAGTTTTTCGATATTACTTTGATTTTTCAGGATTATTTGAATGTTTTAGGATTTTCATGTGTTTTTGAAGAATTATTCGTGAATTTTTGAGATTATTCGGCAATTTTTGGGGTTATTCAAGATTTAGACGGAGAACTGGCGAATCGCCGGTTTATTCGGCAGACCCTTAATGCGCAAATATTCGAATATTTTTCAGAAATTCGGAGAACTCTGTGACTATGGACGTGATACCCGTGGTAGATCCGCAGAAATTATGAATTCACGGCCGTTCATTTTAAATTTCATTTAGTCTGCATCGCTGATGAGGGGAAATGATCGAAATTTCATTTAAAATCTCAACTTGGATTTCTTATACCATTCTTATGATTTGTTTTTTAAACAGAAGGGATTGCTCGATTTCTTTGTCAGATGATTCTGGTGGGCCCTCCCATTCGGATGCTATAAGAGCAATTTGCTTTGGTGCTAAGGGGAGACTTTTTGCCTCTGCTGGAGATGACAAGATTGTGAAGATTTGGACGACGGATTCATGGTCTTGCATGCTGACCGTGTAAGTTTGTATAATTATGGCTGTGTAGTTCATGTAATGGAGATTGTTAGTTGAGTAATGCTATTTGAACATATTGCGGGACAACCTCACGGACAACTTGCGGTGGTGTGGGGTGTCGGCCAGGGCTTGGTTTGAATGCCTATGCACTGACCGCTGGCCGATGCCCCCACACCACCGTGGTCGATACCCAAGAAACTGTTGTTACATAAAAAGGCACCTCAATTTACTTAGCTATAAAGGATTCTATTATGTGCAAAAGATCCCCCCCCCCCCCCCCCCCCCCCGCCCCCCCCCGCGCGCGCGCGCGTGCGTGCTTGTGGAATCCATGGTTTCTTGAGCTCAAAGTGGGAAGTCACACTGCTAGACTTGGTTCAAAGCTAGTGTATTAGATGTTCATAAGGCCAAATGCTTTGTGTCCTGTGTGTATCCATAGCCTTCCCACTGTCGTTCTCTAGGCAGGTGCTTCTAATTTAGTTTAAGGCATCTCTTTTATTGGTTAACTTGGTGATGAGTTACCTTCTCCGGGCCTACAATAGATGGCTTTTCTGGTTAAGAATGTCATAATTAATGCATCACAATTTAAAGAACAAGTAATCTAGGTTTGATGATGCAGAATGAATGCAAGTGTGTAACCTAGACTTATATACACTCAAGCAAAGTGATTAGCGATGGGGTCCAGGCTTGACGACTGCATCGACTCCACCAGCAATCGACCCAAGAGGCTCACTTATCTATTTTATTATTATTTTTATTTAATTTTTTTCGTAATTAATTAGGGTTAATTTAGACTTGTTGCACAAGTAATGTTTTATACTTTTTTAAGTCCCATGTCCTTGTGGGTGGAACCATATGCATTTAATCCGGCCTCTTATAAAAAGATTGTGGTTCTTCTATTAAGAATAATATCGATGATTCAAGATTGTTTAATTGAATTATGAGAGACCCAATTCTCTGCCCCTCGTCAGTTTGGTATCAAAACTTCAACCATCTTGTCCTACTATGATGGCTAATCTTGCGATCAATGTTTTAAAAAACGGAAGGCGGAAGACGGGCGGTCAAGTGGTTTCAAGGCGGAAGGCGGACGACTAGGCGGGCGCCCGGAGAAAAAGGCGGGTGCCCACCTATATAAAATATATTATATATATTCTATATGTATGTATATATAAAAATTTATAATTCTATATAAAAAAAACAATATTAGAAAGTTTTACATATGCAAACATCAAAACTACCGATCTGAATATAAAAGTTTTATGAAAAGGGAGGAGGGGATTGGGTGGGTAGGGGTATTTCGGTATGGTTACCTCAATACCTATACCCGATTGTCCCTCTAACTTGAGTATACCCTAAGAAGCACTGACACTGGTACGGGGACACGGGTACGACACGACACGGGTTCGCCGACACGGCAAATCCTAAAAAAGGAGGACACGGGTACGGCGGGGACACGGCAAAATAAATTTATATTTTATGTGTGTTTGCAATTCATATATATTTCAATAACCGAAAAAACCTCATAGAAAACAACTAAAATGAAAATTTAATGCATACTGAATCGCTATCGTTAGTTACATCCAGTCCGATCGGTGAATCACAGGCAGCTCTAAATGGTATGGAAAATAATGGTTGTGCTTCAATTTTGACTTCAACCTATCTAAAACTTCAGAGGATAAGATAAGTTAAAGCCAAACTTGAATCGTAACCGTCCATCATAACCATCTTGACAAGTGAATCACACTCAGGCCCAAATAGCATGCAAAAGAACGGCTGCGATTCAGTTTTGGCTTCAACATATCTGATTCTCTGAGGTTATAATCTCAAAGGATCAGATAGGTTGAAGCCAAAACTGAATCACCATAGTTTATAACCCGACCCTATATCAAACAGTCCGTCAACCCGCAGTGTCCCGAGTGTCCGAGGAGTGTCCGGCGAGTGTCCGAGTGTCCGGCTCCCGGAAGCACGTAGGACACGGCACATGCGTGTCCGGTGCGTGTCCGACGAGTGTCCGACAAGTGTCGGTGTCCGACACGTGTCCGACACGGGTACGGGAGGCCTGGAGAAGTGTCCATGCTTCCTAGAGTATACCAGATAATACAGTTGTACTCCAACTTTATTGTGATGTACCCAAATTCCAACCAATCATATATTGTTATCCAAATTCTATCCAAACTCATACCATACAAGAACCAATATAGTAAAAAATCGTAAGAGCTTCTTAAACATTTCATCACAATACATTGAAAAAAATAATTCCTCAAGCAATTGCATATGGTGAAGAAACAGAAAATTCATTACAGAAAAAAAAATTTCCTCAAGCAATTGCATACAGTGAGACCGCCTAGGCGCCCGCCTTTTACCCGCCTAGGCGGGCACCTAGGCGGGTCGGATTCCGCCTAGGCGCCCGCCTTTGTTCAACCCGCCTGCAGTGCCGCTTTTTGCTGAAGCGGAGCGGCCAACCCCCTAAAACGCCTAGGCGGCCGCCCGGACCGCTTTTTAGAACAGTTCTTGTGATAACCCTCAACGAATTAATATTGAAGCCTACACTCAATTTCTTGCATCAACAAGACCTTCCCATTATATCCTATCTCCAACCTCTAACTGGGAAGAAAAGAATGCAAATGAGGTTTCAAGAAAGACATTTGCCTTGAACCTTCAGCCATTCACACAGTAGTTCCTTTAGGATCCTCCTGGTTGGACTTAGGAATGGACATGGGCCGGCCCATGTGCCTCATTTTATACTATATCGGTCGGGCCTATTCAAAAATATGTATTTGCTAGGCCTAAGCCCGGCCCATGTCCACCCCTAGTTGGACTTGGTGACAGAGGTACACCTATATCATCAACATGCATGATGAAATTAAATATGAATGAAAGCAACTAAAGATCCAAGTACAAGCCAGATTTCGACGACAACAGTTAAATCAACAAGTAGAAGGGCAAGCGGGATGACAATAGTCACTAGATGAGACATGCCCATTGATTAGCCATTTTGGGGCTCTAGATGTATCTCCACCTCCGTTGGTGACATTATTGGAGATCCTTGAGAAGACTCCAAACTCCGACGAGTGTTCTCCGGCAGAGCCTTCGATCCCAATGGAGCCTTCACATATGGTGGACGTTTTAGTCTCCATCTTTGGGAACACTCAATCGAGCCGCTTTTGGATGTCGACTTCAGCACATGCGCCTCGATGATTGACTTCATCAGGTTAGATCTTCCACATTTGACTTGGGTACTCTGTCTGTATCGCTTGGACGCCACCTCTTCTATACAAGCTCATCAGCCCGCCTAGGTGAACATCATCGGCAACTTGTACTACTACTGTCCTCGATGCCAACAAATGTTTGCATGGGACCCATGAATTGATTACACTGCGACACAATCACATCTACTGGGCCTACACCAGTACACATGAGCTTCAGACACTGGCGACTACTTTGGAGACCGACCAGATTCTGACGACCCCAGAGCTTTGCTTGACGTCACAGAACTCGTGGGCGAGTTCTTTTTAAGTTGGGGTGAATGATGGGAACTAGGCTTGACGACTGCATCGATTCCACCAACAATCGGTCCAAGAGGCCCATTTATCTATTTTATTGTTTTATATAGTTAATTTCATCGCAATTAATTATTATTTTAGACTTGTTGCGCAAGTCATGTTTTGTGTCTTTTTTAGTACCATATCGGTTGTGGAACCATATGCATGTAATCTCACCTCTTATAAAATGACGTTGATTCTTTTGTTAAGAATAATATCGATGAAATATATGAAAAACGAGAGTTTCTTGTTAGCATCTAGGGTTTCTTGGATTGGAATTCATCAGAGATGGATTCCTCGAATCCAGTGGACTCCGGATCTTCCCCCTTCTCTTCTTTTCCCCCCATGTTTATTTCTCAAACCCTAAATCTCTGTGCAAGCACCGACGGTAGCTGCCCTCTTTTCTCTTCGTTCTGCGATGAAGATAAGAAATACAGAAGAATACAAAGAAGAGGAAAAACAGAGAAAGGACGAAGAGAAATTCTCTTTCCCTCTCCTCGCGAGAACCAACCGCTTTAGCTCTCTTGTTCCTGTTTTTCGCATGCAAAAAAGCCAATCCTAGTCCCTTATTCTTATGTCCGCATGTGAAGAGACCAAAAAAGCCATTCTTCTGCTTCCTGTGGTAAAATAGAGACACATAGTCATTAATTCCGTGTCATCAATCCTCCGGGCACCCCACTTTAAACTCTCATGGCCAACATTATTCCAAAGGCAACCCAAATAACTTATTTTGAGTTTTCACGTGAAAATACCGCAAGGATAGCCACTGATTGTCAATAATTTCTAAGGGCACCCCAGCCATAGTCCATATTTTACTGAGGGCACCCTAGTCTTCCGGAAAATCTGATTTGCTATTTTTGTTGATTCGAAGCCCTTCTTTCGAAGAGATTTTATTCCTGGTTCTCTTATTTGATCGAAGATTTATTCATGTGTCATCATTCCCTTAGTTGTCTTTATTTGGAGATTATCCGATCGTAATTTTCTTGAATTCCGAGGGCCCCGTATCTCATCCCTCATGAATTAGCCTCCTAGATCTACTCCTAGGCCAAACGCTTCTAATATGAATGAGCAACCAATGTTTGAGATTAATACAATTTTAAGTAGGGCAATGAACTAATAAATGAGGCAGAGAACATCATCTAATGCAAATGCTTCAAGAAGAAAATATAAATCAAGATAAAGATTTTCTTTTGAGAGGTAACCACTATACTTTCAAAATACGACCCGCACTTAATACACGTACTTCCTGCTAGTCGGAGGGAATTACACATAATTATATCTTGATTTGATTTATAATAGAATCCTCAAACATATTTATATGCGGATTCAGGTGAGGATGTGTTGCGTTCATAGCTTGCACGTAGACATAATTTTAAAGGCCGTCTAATAAAATAGGGTGTGGATGCATACATGTGGTACAACCGTACAGGAAGGGGCTGGAAGGGGCTGCGTGGCAACAAAGCCCAATGATTATGTTTTAGATGGGGTTTGGTCAAATTCAATTTTGGGACAGCAAGGAGGTCTTTCAGCCTCATCGATAGGTTCAATATTTCAGGTTGAAATTTGGTGGATATGTAGGTTTAGGCGTGGGTAGTCTATGGTTAAAATCTGGGTTTGATCCAATTGTTGGATCGCGAGATATCAGACTTAGATCAGATCAAGACTGTTAAGACCAGATCTCAATGTAGACCAAGTTGGCCTCCAATTTATGGCAAAAATTTGGGCCTTTTTTGTGTTTACGGCTTTGGGATGGTGTGATGGATGTTGGGCTAAAGTTTTATGAGATTTGGATTGCTAAGGTTTGGCATCTAATGGATTTTATGTGAGATTTTTTATTTTTACATTTAGGTTTATGGGTGTGAGGCTCAAGAAGGTTTTTTTGATGGAAAAATGGGTTATGGTGATGGATGAAAGGATTAACAGTTGCTTTTGTAGATTATTACTCCAGATATTATCAAAATGAAAGATGATGGAATGAACTCAGTTTGATAAAGATGATAGATATTGGACTACTTCGACTCAAAGTTTGCACCCCGGAAAAGCCTTGGATCCAAGGTACGAGCTTTGATCAATAAAATCGGAGCAAAGCAGATTTTTTTTATTTATATGAAATGTCATAAGATACATAAAAAAAAGGAGCGGGGGCCTTATATAGAGCCCTAGAAAAAACCCTAATGGGTGGCGGCTTGGAGGAGAGTTTTTCCAAGCCGTGGACACCGTGTGGATCACACCTAGTCCATAGGAAGTCCGCAGCTATGGGGGGTCTATTTGTACAATCGGCCAAAAAGTGACATGTCTCTCTTTTTTCTTCTTCCTAGTTTGCCTCTTCTGCCCAGTCTATCATGAACGCGAGCTCGGTGTATGAGTCCGAGCTAACAAAGTCCAAGTTGGGTCCAAATAACTAAAACAAATAAAAGTTACATCAAATAAAGACAAGTGAAATTTGAAAGGGCACTTTGTTAGCTAATTCAACTATGTTAGATCTTCTGATGCCTATGCAGTTAAAGCGCACCTAGGCGCTAGGCGCACTTGGGCCGCCTCGCTTGGGGTAGTCACAGGTCGTCTAGGCACGTTTTTATGGGCGCCTTTTGCGCCTTCGGTCAATCACCTCGCGCCTAGGTGCATTCCCTTTCCCCCCCTGTTTTTTAGCCTTTTCGGGCTTAGTCGCTTAGACCATTGCCTAGGAGGGAGACATGGATTAAAATGTATTTTTTTAATTTTTTGTTTTTCTATTTATTTTTGTTTCCTTTCCTTATGATTTATATACTTAAATGCCATTTCTGTCTTTTTTCTTACCTATCTATCTATATGTCAGAATTTAGAGTTTGTATAATGTTTTTTTACTAGTATTAATGTTATTGTTTGATTATGTTTTTTTTGGGGCAAATTACAAAAACCTCCTCTGAACTATACACCACATTTCATATTGGTCCCTCAACTTTTTTTTGGAACAATTTGATCCATGAGCTATGCTCTATCTACATTTATCCCCTTCCGTCAACTTTTTATCCCAAAAATATCCATATCAATTTTCAATAAGATTCAAAATTGTTTTAGAATATTTAACTTATGCTTACTGGGATAAGGGTATTTTCGGAATAAAAGTCGACAGAGGAGGCTAAATGCAGGAGCATAGTTCAGGGATCAAATTGTTCAAAAAAAAAGTTGAGGTACCAATATGAAATGAGGTGAATAGTTCATGGGAGATTTTTGTAATTTGCCCTTTTTTTTATATACATGTGATTTATCCTTTCTAGTGCTTCTACTCCAATTTTAGGGTTATGCTAAAGTTTTAGGGGTTGTTTACTATGCTTGATTTGTTTCATAATGATTATTAGGGACCTAGGGTTTGTGACTTTGTGTATGTTCTTTATAACATCTAACTTTCTAATAGTAACATAATTTAGTGATTTAGCATGACAATGATGACATGATATAAATGGTTTTACAAATTCACATTTTAGTGATTTAGCATGACAACGATGACATGAATACTCTTTTTGAATAAAAATGATTGATTTCAGTTGTTTGATTAATTTCACATGATATTTTTAGTGTTATCAGATTTATATTTCAGCAAATCTACGATATTAAAAGTATGGCTAATTCCCATGTTTGGAGGAATTTTAAGACATACACATAAGTTCTAATGCGGTGCGATACATTGTATGGACCCATGTTCTTTGTTGAGAGTTTTTTCAAATTATCTTTGGGAACTCACCTAGTTCTGATCATTAACTTGACCACGTCACCTTCCTGGAACTTGTAACATGCGACGAATGTCTGCAATAGATTTATAATCATTACTCATATTAATTACGCATTTAATCTCGGTTTGCTGTTCATGAATGTTCCTTGCCAATGCATCTGCATATTTATTAATCCTAGCTTCAGGTGGTAAAGGAATAGTCTACATGTTTTCTTGGATTGTAACAAATGACTATCTCAAAAGAACTATGACCAGTAGAATGGTTATTGTAGACATTGAAATATTGCCTAACGCCAGAAAATCAAAAATTTGGCTAAGTCTGGGAAGCTTTATTTCCCTGATGACCAGGGAAATTTTTCTTCCTTACATATTTGGCTAAGTCTGGGAAGCTTTATTTCTCTGATGACCAGGGAAATTTTTCTCTACACTCAGAAATTGGCTAAGTTTGGAAAACTTTATTTCCCTGATGACCAGGGAAATTTTTTTCTTCCTTACATATTTGGCTAAGTCTGGGAAGCTTTATTTCCCTGATGATCAGGGAAATTTTTTTTCTACACTCAGAAATTGACTAAGTTTGGAAAACTTTATTTCCCTGATGACCAGGAATTTTTTTTTTCTTCCTTACATATTTGGTTAAGTTTGGGAAGCTTTATTTCCCTGATGACCAGGGAAATTTTTCTTCCTTACATATTTGGCTAAGTCTTGGAAGCTTTATTTCTCTGATGACCAGGAAAATTTTTCTCCACACTCAGAAATTAACTAAGTCTGGAAAGCTTTATTTCCCTGATGACCAGGGAAATTTTGCTCTCTAGTCTCTACACTCAGAAATTGACTAAGTCTGGAAAGCTTTATTTCCCTGATAACCAGGGAAATTTTGCTTCCTTACACACTGGAATTTGGCTAAGTCTGGGAAGCTTTATTTCCCTGATGACCAGGGAATTTTTTTTTTTTTTGCTTCCTTACAAATTTGACCATATCCCCATCGTCCAAAGGCTATATCTAAGTCAATAGAATAATACTTAGAGATGAGCATCCTTCGACAAGCCGATATACAAGGCCGAAGAATAATCAAGCTTAAGCTCCTACAAGTAAGCTTACGCTAGATTCGACAAACTCGTTGAATCCACCAAGTCAGAAAGGACCGGATCAAGAGTTAACTTTGTTAAAATTTGAGTCGCAGTAAGTCGACTCGGATTTTAAGACCCGAACCACAAGTCGTTTTAATCAGACCGGTTCACTCAAACTCAAAATGATTAAACTACCAGTGGAAGTTACAAAGCCACTTGAATATGATCCTAATCATCAAGGAGTTATGTAAACCACCTGGAAGTTTCTCTAACCATCCAAGGGAGTTATAGAAACCACCAGGAGGTTGCTTCAACCACCCGAAGTAGTTATTCTCTACAATAACTACTTCGACCCTTATAAAAGGAGGGACAGGAAAAGAAGAAAGGATCTTTGGCCATAGCAAGAAGAACCTACAAAGCTCCCGACTGAAGATACTTCAAAGCTCCAAGAAATCCCGGAGAAGAAGGATCGAAGATCGAAGCAAATCAAAGAAAATCGAAGACCGAAGATCGAAGAAGAAGATGGAAAATTGAAGATTCAAGTCCAAAACAAGTCGAAAAACGAGCGAAGAACAAGTGAAGATTCTAGGAGAAGGAGAGTAAAGCAAAGCCCCTAGCCGATCACGCGCAAAGCCCGGAAGGATCAAGCATCGCAACGCTCTTCTCTTTTCATTTTTTCACTTGTTGTAATCTTTGTACTTCGAAATTGAGTATCAAAGGACCTTAGACGGATTTCCCCGCAATCTCCTGATATATTTTGTACTCCGCTCCCTCGAAGCGAGTCCTTTGAAATTTGTACTTGAGTGAAAATAAAATATTTGCTCATACAGTTATCTAAGCTATTAAAGGCAAACTCGGCCATATTAGGTATCGATCCCATTTACTAGTTTGCTCTTCAACGAAACATCTCAAAAGATTGCACATGGTTCATTTTACAACTTCAGTCAGCCTATCAGTATGTGGGTGATAAGCTGAACAAAATTGCAGCTTAGTCTTCAGCTTCTTCCTGAGTGCCTTCTAGAAATAACTGACAAACTCCATGTATTTGTATTTTGTCAGACCTATTGTCTCAGAAAGGCCATGCAATCTCACAAGATGACTTTATTCAATTGATGAGATCAAATAAAACTTAAGGCGTGACTAGGGGAGAAAATCAACTACTTAACTAGATGGATGAACCATATGCATCGAACGAGACCCGAGAGAGGCCAAACCCTAATAGCCTCCACCATTTCTCTCTCCTAGTCATAAGGCGTATGGACGGCTACCTCGGGCCATGAGTCATTCCTCCCTCCCTCCCTCCCATCTCTTCTTTTCTCTTTCTTTCCCTTTTTGCCCCTTCGATTTTTATGAGCTTCTCGTGGCTCCACTTGTGGATACTACGACCCCTATTAACCCTTCATGAAACCCTAATCTTATAAAAATGAGAATTTTGAGAGATTTTTTGAGATCTGAATATTGGTGAAGAAACCCCTTGTGGGGAGCATTTGGAGCGTGGAATCCACATTCGTTACTTGAGCAATCGTCCCCGCTTCTTCCTCTTTCATTCCTCTGCGAGTTTCTCCTATTTTCCCCACTATATTCACCCCGAACTAGTGGCAAATCAGCACTAGTTGTGCTTTCATCTACTTCTATTGTTCATCATATTTCGAACCTCGATCCTCTTGCCCACACCTTCACTACCATCATTTCCTCTACGTTTGGAGGGTTTCCGGTGATTCCTTGGTATTTTCCAGGCTACATGAAC
Organism: Chamaelirium japonicum; assembly: GCA_947650365.1. NCBI lineage: Eukaryota > Viridiplantae > Streptophyta > Magnoliopsida > Liliales > Melanthiaceae > Chamaelirium > Chamaelirium japonicum. Next base: position 42,027,509 of record OX393557.1, on the reverse strand, counting down.
TCAGGTTTCTTCATCCCAAAGTTTTTTAGAGCCCTCTACTTGAGCTTTATTGGCCATCCATCTTCTTTGGGGTAAAAATCTGATCGCTGTCCTTAATCGCAGCAAGGATAAATTGCGGTAATCTTGATCCGACTTAGTTGTATTTTGATGCATCTTGTGGGGAAAGCTATCTAATTATGATCTTATATTTTGCTATTGAATTGTGTTGTTTAGTGGCCTATTTCTATTAAAATCTGATATTAACTGGTGATTTAACGTGCATGTCTATTTGACTAGTTCATCTTTCAACTGCTTAATCTTGTTATGTTTAAGCCTATTCGTATGTCTATTTATTAAGTTTAATATTTGCTCACATGAATATATATTTTGTTGACGTGAGCATACCTTTTAACGCTTCCATCGCATACATCATATTAGTTAGCAAGTGTGCTTGCATCAGGTCTGTAACTTGTGTCTTTGTTACCTTGATAACCATATTTAAGTGTTAGCATCTCCATTGCTATTCCCTTTCATATTATTTTAACTGTACTGAAACATGTCCATAATTTGTTGTTGCTATGGCATTTGTGCAGGCCCAGTGAGAAACGAGTGAGCGCGGTTGCTATAAGCCACGATGGCCGGTTTGTTACTTTTGCTGATAAGTTTGGAGTTGTTTGGATAATGGATTTGGATAAAGATGGTGAGAGTCAAGCATCGGTCCAGAAGAAGGCTGTACCAGCTCTAGGTCATTATTGCAGCATTATCACTGGCCTGGTGCGATTTGGAATCTTTACTTGTCAGTTCTCTCTACCTTTTCTTAACAATGATATGCTTCCCCATTCCAAGAAGGAAAAGAAAAATTGACCTGTATTGCGATTTTCTGATTTAGTTGGTCTTCCAGACAATTGGGATGACTGGGTGTTATATCTAAGTTTCAACAGAAATTTGTAATGTTCCTTTTAATTATTGAGTTGGCTGGATAAAAGAACTATTGTGCAATAATCTTATGATGCAAGAGTATCTTAGCCGACACATCAACTTTGACCATGTCTCAATGCAAGAGTAGCCAACCTATTGTCTACAGTGTATGCCCGTGCCTGTCGGCACTGCAGCTGGCTGCCTTCGGCAGCAACACACCTGAACACGTTCGGCAACAAAACACTTTCGACAACAACACCTGCATTCATAGGGGACACTCATTTCCTCGCCTGTGCCAATTGGCACGAAGCGGGCGCCTTCGATGCGACCAACTCCCCCTCCCCCTTATAATTGATCAATCACAGTTGTCTCTGTTCGAACGGATTCCTTAAGATCGACCCGATGGTTTGGGACGGCCAAAATTTCAGCAGACGGGTTTATAGCCGTTGATGCAAACAACGATCACGGGATGAACGGTCAGGATTAATGCAGTTTCAATGGGCCGGGATTTTAAGGGTTTAGTGCAGTTTAAATGGGTTGGGATTTGAAACCAAGGAGAGATCGTGCTTTGATTTTTGAACGAATGGTTAAATCTATTCGGTTTATTTTTGTCCAGTCAGCTTGTCCTAGTCAGCTTTTTAGTTCCGTTTTGTCTAGTCAGCACAAAACCGACGTCCCTTGTTATATAGTGGTATGAGATATATCTTGTGTTTTCTTATATTGTCTCAAGTCTCAACTATGTTTCATTATATTTACAGTTGGAGTTTGGTAGTTAACGAGTTTATGATCTAATTAAGTCCTAATACATGGGTCTATTTTAGCATTATATGATCTTTGTAGCTTGAAGATGTGGGGATTGCCAAATGCAGCACAATATCCTTGACCAAATTTACAACGGTTGAACACATATACTCCGAATAGGGAAATTTTGTCTTTTTTTAGTTTGTTATAACTTATAAGTAGTTAATATTTATTTTATTTGTGTTAACGGCTCAACTTGCTATCAAGTCATTGTAAACATAATAACAATTAGTCTGGTAATCCATAAGTAATTGTTAAGAGTGTTATTAAACCTATTCTTCTAAAAAATATTCTCTTTCTAATGTTGAGACTCTTATCTGTTTTATTGGTGAGGCTTCAAGTCTATTCTTGATGTTGTGACTCCATAAAGGCCTTGCTTATGGGCTAGTTGAGCTCTTATGGTCTAGTTCAACAAGAGAGGTGAGAAGACCTTTGGCTATCTCTTAGATTATAATTTATTGGGTAAATTACAATATGCCCCCCCTGAAGTTTAGTTTAAAAACATTTAACCCCCTTGCAGTTTATTTTGTTTCAAATCCAAAATAGAGTTTTTAAACTATAGGGGGGTTAAGTGTTTTTGAGCTAAACTTCAGGGGGGTAAAGTGTAGTTTACCCTAATTTATTTTCATAATTTATAAACATAAATAATTGCTTTCATTGAAATGTCGAGCAATGTTGAGCATTTGAAGGCTGAGTAGGACGAGCATTGTGATCAAGAGTAGAAATTCGTCACGTTAGTAAAGAGCCCATATAATATAACTGAGTAGAAGTACACAACTATTGACAATGTTGTGAGTATCTTATGATACCCGATACTTACGGTACGATACGATACGAAACGGGAGGAAAATAATGGATACGAGTGTACCTTTCATTTTTTTACCGTATTGTACGGTACACGATACGATATGTACGATACATAATACGATACAGTGAAAGTGAAGGCTTTGGGGTTTGGTTTATTTTGAAACTTCGAAAATAGTTTTTTTTTGGGTCTCTTAAGTTCTGAAAGGCCTATGCAAGTCCGTTTGAGTTATAAAACACTTTATAACCCTTTCTAATCTTGGGTGAAGGGAGATTGGGTTTTTTAGAGTTTTTTATGGGGTTTCACAAATATTTTTTGATCTTTCTTTATAAGCTGTAAGGATCCAATATTATAAGTTTTAGAGAGAGAGAGAGAGAGAGAGAGAGAGAGGTTAAACTTATTATTATTTTTTTAGTGTCTCAGAATGATAAAAAACTGTTCCAATTTGCTTCTTTTTTACTTAAAAAATAGTATAAGAAATCATGTGATAAAACAAATATATAAATAGATCATATATAGTTTCTTTTTTATACAAATATTCACATCATACTTTTGGTATAGGCCAATGTTACGTTGGCTCGGAAATGAAAGGGAACATGTTACTCTTCTACTCTTTAAATTTTCATATTAAATATTCTAGTATGTTGTTTATATATTTATATATATGTGTGTATATACATATATATATAAATTTAATTGTATCTTACGATACACGATATATAAAAAAGGGAAAACAATACTAGATATGACAACCTTGATTGACTATAATCCTACTAAGCAAGGCAAGAATAACATCCAATCATATGACCAATTTTGTCATGTTCTACACAAAACCTCGCCAAAATAACTGTGTTTGGAGTAAAAAGGCATTAATAAACGCACATTCATAATTATAAGACTATCCTTGTTTGTTCATTCATAATTATAAGAGACTATCCTTGTTTGCACGTATTCTGGAGTTTGAGTCATTTTTTGTTTCTTTATGTTGGGCTTTTATGACTCTTTATGTTACTTTTTTGTGTCTTTTATATTGGGCTTTTCAACCCATTTGGGTCCTTTATGTTTTTTATGTTGGGCCTTTATGTGTCTTGAGTTGGGCTTAGTCTAAGCTCTTTAGGATTTAGTTGGCTCTTCCATATAAGCATGTAATGTCCTCATTTGAGGGGAAACTTTGATTGAGTAAATATATGAGTGTTTTCTCTCACCTGAAGGTGTAATGCTTCCCACCTTGAAGGTGACATTGCTTCTCCCCCCTAGGTGGGTGGCCTAAGAATTTTGCCAGTGTGATACTTCCCCTTGAAGGCGAGATTCCTTCTCCCCTAGGTACGAAGCTCCGTGAGGATTCCATTATGTTGAGCGGTTCCTGACCACCCGAGTGAGCTCCCCGCAGACACATCGTCATCGCCAACCATCGTTCGCCGTCTATTGAAAAGCAGTTGCTACAACCTCCATCTCAAATTGCCATTATCGTCGAATACCACCACTAGCAACGCAACCTACCGCCACGACCACATTGACCAACTCTACCACCGTCACACCACCATCGTCAAGATCTACCACCTCCATCCTCTTCATTATCACCGACCTCCATTACCACTTTCATCTCTGTAGAAACCTATATCCGCCTGGCCCCCCATATCTCATCTTCCCTCTTTCCCCTCTGTCCTATGGAAAAACCCTAACACAAACACAAAAAAGAAAAATAAAACAAAAAATTCACTGAAACCTCTTCCCCTTTAGTTCCCACAACCCCAGATCCTTTTCCTCAGGTCCTCTACAAGCAACTCTTCCCCCGGCCACGGACCCAGTGCCAGGTAGGTTCGACTGGGAAGAAAAAGGGAAAGAGAAAGATGAAAAGAAAGAAAGAAAAGGAAAGTAAAGAAAGAAAGAAAAAGAAAAAAAGAAAGAAGAAAATAAAGGAAGAAAAGGAAAGAAAAAAAGGAAGGAAGAAAGAAACGAAAGAAAGAAAAGAAAGAAAAAAGAAAGGAAAGGAAGAAAAAGAAGGTGGTAGCATGGACGTTTGCCAAACGTGGATCCGTACCGAACCGAATGATCCAACGTTCAAAACACTAGACCGAATTGCCATCAACCAAGTGCATAAAGGGCTCAACCCACAAATAGAAAGGCTCAAAACCAGATCGAAGGCCATAACCACCCCTGAGAAAAATAACGAAACAAATCCTTATGGTTATGATGATTCATGAGGGAAGGGCACAATCGATATTTTGGTAACAAGAAAATCTTATCATATCTCCGTCCACTACCTCCCACCTTGCCTATAAATAAAGGGTCAAGGGGGATAAGTAAAAGTTCAGAAAATGATTCAAAAATCTAGAGGAGAAGCTCTGCCAAGAAGAAGGCGACGCTCCAACCCTTAGAGAACCAAAGGCTTCATGAGGTTTGTGCAAGCATATCTCCTTGTAGGAATTCATGCTTGAACACATAAACCCTCCACCAAGAAGCAAACACTTTTGCATCGATAAGCTCTGCTCCGTCTACGTAGAAGAAAAAGCTCGGAGAAGGAAGATCCAAAGATGCCACACCCGTGGCCATCAAAAGCCAAAGCCAAAGTAAAGTAAATGCAGAAGCAAAGCGAGTGCCAAAGACGAGAAACTACAAAGAACGACGAGCAAAGCAACGCACATCCTTGCCGATAAAGCACGAAGATCGGAAGGATAAAAGCACCACAAATCTCTCTTTTTCTACGTTCAAGAAAAAAAGCCAAATCCAAATCCAAATCCAAATCCAAAGCAAAGCTGAAGCTAAAGTAAAGCAAGTGCCAAGGCCGAAGAACTGCAAAGTACAACGTGCAAAGCAACACACGTCCTAACCAATAAAGAGCAAATCACGGAAGGGTAAAAGCACCACAAATTTCTCTTATTCTACGTTCAAGAGCCAAAGTCGAAGCCAAAATCTAAAAACCAAAAACCAAAGCAAAGTTAAAGATCGAAGGGCCAAAGAAAAACAAGAGCCAAAATAACACGAAGATCGAGGAGGAAAGCAACGCACGTCCTAGCTAATAAAGCGCAAAGTACGGAAGGGCAAAAGCACCACAAGTCTCCTCTTTCTCTCAAAACCCCCAAACTCTTGTAAAACCTTTGAATTGAGCTATCTATCCTAAGTCTCGAAGAAATCCGAGGAGATCGAGGATCAGAGGACCAAAGAGGACTTTTTTTTCTTTCCAACAATTCCTTGATATCTTTTTGCGCATCCGTCTCATCACCCCCGAGCTCCCGGACGTGGTTGTAATCTCGGACGATTCTGGCAATAAAACAACCCATCTTTTTGCGCCTACAACGATGCATTCCACTAGCGGTTAGATTTTTATTAGCAATGCTTAGGTGGGACAAGGCCCCACACCTAGGCATATTGGATGGAAATCTGTACATAAATATTTGAAAGCAATTATTTACATGGGTGATGGGGATACATCAACTTAGAATCTCATCTCAGTACCTGGAATGGATATATATGTAATGCATCTATTACAAGTGAAGCCTATACATGAATAATGATGTATGTAACCTTTTATTAAATTGCTAGCATATACAGTATTTTGCCACTTCGATATGTTTTTTTCAGCTAAAGTTGGGATTCTTGAACAAAGGAGGGAATACTGTATATCATATAATGAGATGAAGCCATTTAAAGTTCTCTCTTATGCTTGTATTGTTATTACTATTTTGGATTGGTAGGGTTTGTTCTTGAATTAATTTTGACCCATGGGCAACATGGCCTAGATGGACAATACATTAAAATTTAATTGGATTAGGACTACTCTGAGCAATTCAGTTGTCCGTGTAGCTTGTAAGGCCATAAAGAGCCTTCTAGTGTGCAATTCCTACTGAAAAAGGTTTAGTGTTTCGAGTCACTTGAGTTTGGCAAGGAAAGATACATTTTTGATTTAATACTGTTATGGTATATGTATTGCATGGGAATGCACGATCAGATATTAGAACTTCTGTTGTTTGTATGTGCATTTTGATTAGCTTGTGTGTTCTCTTGGATCCAATCTATGTAACAAAACTAAAATCCTATTGTATAAGGTAAAGATGAGTGTGGTTTGGTTAGTCTTAGGAAAATTGTTTAGTTCTATGACTTCATTGATTTGGTTTGCATAAATGGTTCTTGCTCTGGCTCTCTATGTAGGTAATAATTGTATTGTTCATCTATTTTTATCCGTGGTTTTAATTTATGGAGTTTTTTTACCATGTACCATGAAGGAATTTTCACCAGACGGGCGATTCATTGCAAGTGCTGATCGAGACTTCAAAATTCGTGTATTTTTACTCTGATCCATTTCAGCAAATCATATATTCCTTGCTTGTATGTAAATACATAGTCTAATGTGCCTATCATTTTGCTATGCAGATTACGAAGTTTCCCAAGCGGCCTTTAAAGGGAGCACATGAAATACAGAGTTTCTGCCTTGGTCATACAGAGTGAGTTAATGACAACAATTCTTTTTTTTTGATAGATAGTTTCTTGTTTGTGGTTCATAATTGCTATTAGACCACTTACTCAACGTTATATATTGAGTCATAATTAATGAAATCATTGAAATCTAAGTTTCCTTCAACATGATGTAAGTCTTCTCCCGTCAACATGTAGTCGACTGTGGGGCACAACTCTAATTAAGTAGGATCGGCAAAAGATTTACAAGTTTTACTTTGATCGGCTGTCAACCTGACGACAACGTCTAAGATTGGTATTGATCTTGGCAAGAAAGGGGTGTGCCATGAAGCGAAGGCCTGGCGGATATGGGGAACTGCCTTGTTGGTTGAGCATTGTAAGCTCATTCGGGAGCAACCCTTCGAGATTCCCCTAGAAAAGGTAGGAGTCTAGACAAAGAGTAGAAGATAAGATCGATGTGGGATTTCCATTCATCTCCGTTGCACAAATTATAAGCTAAAGAGCTAACATGAAACATGTCCTTTTAAGTAGCGCTCTTTTGGGTGGAAATGGAGGGTGGAAACAAACCGATGGGCATAAATGGTTTCGTTTCCGCCCTTCTCCGCCATTCTTTTGGGTTCTAATAGGGTGCAAATGAATCCACCTAGGTGGATCATTTCAGCCGGTTGGGCAGACTTCGTTTCCTCCCAAATTTCGGAGGAAATTATCTTTCCACCCGACAAAGGAAACGTCGAAGGCGATTTATGCGTGAGAGAGGTCTTCTTCTCCGGCTAGGGTTTATGCCATTTCTCCTCTTTTCCGGTGTGATCAAGGTGAGTTTTCGGCTTGATCCAGCACTAGGTTTTGCACACCGGGAAATTTTTCGCCTATGGTTTGCATTCCGACCAATTTTCTGGTTAGAGTTTGCATTCCAGTCATTTTTCGGCGTTTGATCTTTGCATCAGTGCATACATGCTCCATTTGATCTTTTGCATCAGTGCACATGTGCTACATTTCATTTTTGCATCAGTGCACAAGTGCTGTATTTGATCTTTGAATCGGTGCATAAGTATTTCATTTCATATTTGCACCAGTGCATAAGTGCTGTATTTGATCTCCATTTCCTTATATTTTATTATTTTCATTTCCATTCCTTCTTAAAAGAACAACAGTCCATTTCCTCATTTAGTTTTCCTCCTCCCAAAAGAACACAAAACTTGAAAGAGGGCGGAAATGAAGTCCGTGATAATGAAGTTACTGATTTGATTTGATTTGATTTGCATTTCCAATATTTATTTTGAGAACATTAATTTTTCTTTGGATCTCTAAGTGATAACTGATAAGGACTTCTATTGTGGTGGGGACATGGATCTGGTTAGATTGTCTGTGACACGAGTTTACACCCACAGGAGCACAAAATTAGCCTATCACATTGGGATATGGCTTTGAGACTCCTACTAGCATGTTGGTCCATTGTCACTGGGGCCCAATATGTTTCTTTTTTTTATATTAGATTTTTGTTCTTTTTGTCAAGCAAAATTCTGCATGTGTAAATGCACTATATGAGGGTGTTTGTCTTTCATTTGTCCTATGGTCATTAAGGTTAGTAAGTGGTATTATATAAACCCTACGTGCTATCTGATGGGAACATCTTTCGGCCCCTCCTTGTGGCTCAGTGACTAGGTGCCATCACCAAGTGTGCCAGTCCCTTTTATTTTGTGTTATTTATTTCTAGCATTGTAATTTGGTTGTTATGTGGCGTTTAGTCCCACACTGTTAGTCGATGTATTTGTAATGCACTAGGGCCTCTTTATAAAGGACCCCCTCTAATTAGTAGTTAATAAGTTAATGAGATGCTAGCCCACGTGCAACCCCCATACCCCCCTTTTCCTAGGGTTTCCCCCTTTTCTCTCTCCTCCCCTCTCCCGTTCTCTTTGTATGCTGCAGTCGACTCGAGCCCCTCCCCCACATCTCCTTATATCTCTCTCTCTACTTCTCTCTCGTTCTCTCTCTTTCTCTCTCTCTCTCCATCTGTGGTTTCCTGTGTACCGCAACCAGCCCCCACCCCCCCTCCAATCTCCCTCTCTTTGATTTCTCTCCCTCCTGGTTTTTGTGTGCCCTGATCAGGATCCCCAACAGCTCCCGCCCTCTCTCCCCCTCGCTCCTAGGTGCGCTGTGACCCCACCGGTCGCGATCAGCAGGCTTGCCGACCACCAACCACGACTAGCAAGCTCCCGACTCCTCAGTAGCAATCGGCAGCCGACAGGCTGTCGACCACCAGCCGCAGCTAGCAGGCAGCTTGAACCCTCAGCTATAGCCGGCGGTCGCCAGCCATAGCCACGACTGACAGCCCCTACTGACCCGCTGCACCACCCTGTCAGACCCTTGCTTTCTCGCTGACTTGCCTAATCCTGCCGACCAATCGGACCCCTCATGGCCCCCCGCTGCCCTGTCGACCAACCGGACCCCTCATGGTCCTCCGCTGCCCTGATGGACCCCCTGTCGGCCTCCTGCTGAGTGCTGACTTGTCAATCCACGCTGACATCCTGTCGGCCGTTAGGTCGCCACTGATATCCCTCGACCTCGTTGCCTACGACTGATCTACCGACGACCCTGTCGGAGGGGGTTTCGAGATCTTTCACGTGCCGTCGACACCGACGATCCATTCCGACATGTGTTTGGGTCTCCTCAATTGCGTGCGGAAGCTGTTGGCTAATCAGGTTTCATCGTTCCACTTTCCCTCCTGTAATTGAAGGCACACCAATATCATTTACATGTTCGGCCTGTCCCAACATCAAACAAAACTTAGAGTCTGTATTGAATTGGAATTGGTAGTTTGAATAAGAATCCATCTTTACTTGAGTCTGTGACCTTTATTGAATAAACATGTTAATTTAATATTTGAAATCTTGTGTGTAGCCATTGAACCTGTTTTAAATAATCGACAATCCCTAATCCTCGAGAAGTCCCTACTTCTCAAACATCGGTTCTAATTCTTTATATGCGCGAACCTGTAGGACTGTAGTTTTACGAAGGCTTGGTATACCATCATCATCGAATCTCAGTTTCTGAATCCTGTTCATCCATGCTATTTTATTAATATAACATTATTAATTATGATAATCATCAATGATCTCTAAAATTGCATCAATTTATAATAATCCTGCATAATCTTGGTATCAAAGCTCCGGTTTGGATTAGGGGTTAGAAAATTATTTCTTGATCATCCTAGTTGTATCCCATATCATTTAGTGAATCCCACTGCATGCCCACAACTTGGAGTGGTAAAACCGTTAGTAAACTGAAATTGCTAGAGCCCTTGAACTGATCAACCAACGTCTAGGTATCATGGAAGTAAGGATGACTACCGAAGCTGCTGAATACAATGCCCGTTTCAATGCGATAGAAGCCTTCGTCCAAAGTAGACACATCAACATGGGCGATGAGGATGAGGAATTCCAACAGGCAGAAATTGGGATAGGGGTAGGCGACCGGGTCCCCAATAGAACTATGACCGTGGGTGGGACCACGATCAAGGTCGAAGAGACAGACCATACCATGATCATCACGATCCAAATGAGCATGTCATATGATCAGTAAACCTCGAGGCACCCAGTTTTGATGGTCGAATTGACCCGAAAGTCTTCCTCGACTGGTTGTCATACATGGATCATTACTTTGAACGATACGCGATGAGCCAAGATCGTCGAGTCAGGTTGGCCAAGATGAAATGGGCAAGCAAATATCTTTTGAAGCAATGTTGAGCGTAGACTCAAGAGGGCTAAAGAGATGAAGCAGAGACTGAAACAAAAATCTCTCCTATCATTAGAAATTGGTTGAACAATGGCATACTAGCATACGTTGAAGCAAGGGACGATGAGTGTAGCTGACTACATCTCAAAGTTTGATGAATACCAATTGAAATGTAATGTGCAGAAAGATCCACTAGTGACCCTCACGGGCCTCATCAGGTTCAAGATTGGTCTTTGCTATGAATTACAAAAGGAGCTCATTCTTTATGAAGTGCATATGTTAGAGCATGCCTATGGGGTAGTACCAGAGTTGGAACGATATCTCAAGCCTTTACTTACAAGGTGATTTGACTCCAGAGGACCGAGTATGAAGCCCAATTTGTCGAATGCGAGGCCCACTTTCGGGCCAAACAAGTCGTCCCCAAGTGTGCCAACCAACTTTAAGGACGACAGAGGTAAGGGAAGCCTTGGTGAGGCACCACGATGTTTTTTTCTTCTGAAACTAAATGTGACGACCAAGATTCAATAGCCAATAGCCAAGACTTTTGAGGTTGTGATGCAAGATGGCTGAGGTGAGGTGTCCAAGGCCACCGAGTTAGTCTCACTTCGCCTAGAGAGAAGGAGATCATGAGCTACTTATATAATTTTCCCTCCCAAACATAGAAGACAAGTTTTAAAACCGTGCGCCGCTATGGGTCCCATAAGAATTCCATAGTTAAGCATGCTCGGGCGAGAGTAGTACTAGGATGGGTGGCCTCTTGGGAAGTCCTCGTGGGTGCATGGGCAAAGCGAACAATATCTTGTGTGTTTGGGGCGGATGATACACTAAGTGTTTTTGGTGTCAAGGATTTGGGCATAGTGGTAATCAATGCCCGACAAAAGAAGCACAAAATAACGTACTAATTGGGGAGGATGTGAAAAACAAGATGATTTGGAAGTCAAAGAGCATGATCCCACATGTGAAGGTTACGAGGATGCTGAACCGGAGAGGCATCCTGCGCTACTGAACCACATTGGGTTGTCCGGGGCGCCCTTACTCAACCAAAAGAGGATTATGATTGGCGCAAACATGCTATCTTCCATATGTTCATCACATGCGAAGATAAGATGTTCAAGGTGGTGACAATTTTCTTGACCTTCCCGACATTCTCCAATGAAAAAACTCGGTTAAAATCTTCTATCATGTTTAATCATAATTAGTGCCAGCTCAATTCACAAACACATCAACAAAGCACACTTGCAAATATATAAATGAGATTGTTATGAAATCAATCCTCCTAGCAACCCAATCCTTGTAGAAATAAAGAAAGAATTTAATAATGAAACCCAAATAATTTTTTTTGCAGAAAAGTAAGTCAAAGAAACAAAAGGGGTTTGTATCAAAGGATCAGGAGCTAAAGAAAAATCCTATCATAACCTGGGCCTCAACCTATGGTGTAATCTTGACTTTCTTCCTTGTATGTGGTGGAGACTTGTGGCTTTTTGAGGATGGCCCAACGAACATGGCACCATGAGGCAGTCATAGATTGACTTAAAGGCTATTTCTCTAACTAAAAGGTCATGCAGCAGAACGTTTTATATATGAAATTACGTTCGTTGGGGGCCCACAACGGCTGAATAATATGGATTCCATCCACCTACTGTTGCACATGAGTCCCATCAAATCTCATTAGACGGCCATTACGCATGCGGCCCAAACCACCGGTACTCAAAACAACGTTGGCTTACAAGCCGTAAAAAATGCCGCTCGCACCCGAAATGGCGTGGCATTGCAACATCCAGTCCATGGCCCCCACACATTTTTTTTGGGTGTTCCATTCATATGCCATCAGACAGCTCTGAGTCTACCGTACGAGCTCCATGTTAGTCGATTTGTTTCTTCCTTTCCATTTGCCATCCATAAATGCATTCCCACAGTGAGAAGATATGTGCTCTTCAAAAGGGGAGTGGGGAGGCTGCTACGTGGCACCAAAGACCTCAGATTTATAAGAACAGTATAGATGAAAAAAGGGGAGTTCAAGTGGACATCTGCTGCTGCAATTCACGGAGCTCAAAGCGCAAATGACGGAAGCTCCAATCATGCGTCTTTCCTACTTCGTGAAGGTCTTCGAAGTCGAATGCGACACATCTGGCATATGAATTATTGAAGTTTTAAGTCAAGATGAACATCCCATCGCCTACTTCAGCCGGAAAGTAACTGAGCGATGGCAAGCTAAAGTTCTCCATCTACAACAAAAAATAGTGTTTGCCCAATCCTTAAAACATTGGCGTCTATCATTTTGCTCTTTTCATATTTTTCTTCAGTCGGGTACACTCAATATTATCTGTCATTTCTAGTTGTAGTCAACCTAGTGCCTTAAGGTGTACAGATCATGGAGTAGGTACAATAACACACCTAAGAACAATATAAATCCTTTGTGTTTGTGCAATTTCAGCATTGAGCATCTAGTCCCCTTTTGAAATGAAGATAATATGGTAGACTTTTCTAAAATAATTGTCATATGTAAGATTCCTTGCCGCAGAAGATATTTACTGGCATAATTAGAAGAATCATATTTAATCATGGAGTTAAAGAGAGGGCTCTATTGAGATTCCTTTGCCCTGTAACCTGTTTCATATGCTACCAGACTTGACCTATATATCTCACATAGGACCTTGGAATGATAACAGAAATATCCTGACACAATATCATCGTATACTTTGTGAACCCACGCTGTTTATTGGAGTCATCTAATCAATTATTTTCACCATGTCATACTGCACGCCAGCTTAATATTGATGCTTTGTATCATTTGCAATGCTTATTTTGAATATCTCCCGTGATTTAGGGTTTAGGGTTTAGGGGGAGTTGAAGCGCTATGAACAATGTTATTGAGAGTAGATGTTGAATGCCCACTTTATGTTCGCCGATGCTGATTCTTGGTTACTGTGGTTTTGGTTGCAGCTTTGTCTCGTGCCTTGCCTTTGCATGTCCTGCGGATTATCCTCAGGGGTACCTTTTATCTGGAAGCGGAGATTCAACAGTGGGTACTTGCTAAGAAATATAAAGGATTTACTTGTTTTATCAAAATGCAGAGGCTGGAATCACTCTTATTTGATTTTGCAGGTTCGTCTGTGGGATTTCATTTCTGGGCACCTCCTTGATATTTGTGAAGTTGGAGTCAAGGTAAGTTATTTTTCTCTTGTATTTTAGAAATATGATCAAATTTTTATGCAAAGAGGAAAAATGATAATAATAAGTTATTTGAAGATATATAAACAACTTAAGTTGAAACTGACAATAATATAAAAAAGGAAAAGAGAGAAAAGTTAAAAGTATATATCATAGATGTTTTTTTTTTATGGTAAAATCATAGCAAAATTTCTCACAGGATGCCCAAATCACTGCTATATTTATTTTATCTTTGCTTAACAAAATTATACAGTGGCAAATAATTAGCATATATTTCTGTTATATGCCATCATTCTTATATATCGTGTTTCGCCCTTCATTTTTTTGGTTGTACCCTCTCCAATAGTAGGCTTTGGTTTTTCCATATGGATGCTCTGGGTATTATTCTTCACCTGTACCCATGTGTTTCGAGAGCAAATACTTTTTTATTGAAGTTCGTATAAGATTTGGACATGGTGGTAGAGAGAGGTTTATTGTTTTTTTGAGTTTTTTTGCTGTACTTGTTGAAGGCACGAGCTGTGGAATCTAATGGAATCAACAAGGAAGATTATCCAGCGGTTACTGATATCTGCGTCTCTCTTGATGGTTCCGTAGTTGCTGTAGCCATCCAGAGGCAAGTTCTTTTTCATTACAAATTTTTGGGTGTATCTTAGAGTTAGGCCTACCAAGCCAAATATCCTTCTGATTTCTGATAATGATTGCAACTTTTGATTCTACAGCTTGCATGGAGTAATGCTTCTGAACTGCGATTTTTCTGCTAAGACCCTTTCTTTGGCTAAGGTATGAATCTAACAGGAAGGGTACCACTTCTCTCAGAAATGTCTGAAATGATCCTGAACTAGTCCTAGTTTAGTTACTCTAACAGTGCCCATCGGCTATTGATTAACCCTCCTGGTCAAACATGGAGATGGGAAACCAAAATCCATAACCATCAATCCATGTCCCATCTACTTGGGGTCGGCTTTATGAATCCTTCTTCGCCATTCATATCTATTTAGGGCTGTATCGGTTGTCAATGAAAGTTTTTTCATGTCTTTTCCAACAACTTCCATCAATGTTATTCTAGGTCTTGCCCGTCTCCTTGGACCTTCCACACTAATATGAGACCCTCTCCTTATCGGGGCTGCCTCTACTCTATGCTGTACATGGCTAAATCATCTTAATGTATTCTCCATTATCTTGTCCCCAGTTAGTGCCGCTTCAACACTTTCTCTAATGCACATATTCCCCACTCTATCCCTCCTAGTGGGAAACCAAAATCCCACGACGATTAATGGGTCTTAAAACAAGAAATAGTGCAAAAACATCCTCATAATCGTACTCTTTAAGTCCCGCAGGTCGTTTCCATGGAAGGGAATTATGTCCCCACCAGCTTAGGGTGGAGTTCCGAACGCTTATGGATGGTTATGGGTGCATCTAATCTACTGACTTTGGGTTCAAACCAGTTGTTGACCCGTGTGAGGGTCGTCGCTGGTCTTCACGAAGGCATTTCAGATTTCGATGCTAATGGGCCGGCTGTTTTGGAAGACAGCCGAGTTCCTGGTGGTGAGAACCTGCTGTCAACATTGCAGGGAAGCTTTGACGCCGCAGACGAGGAGGCGGTGCTTGCGGCCACGGCGGCAGCATTGAAAGAGGCGATGCGCAATTTGTTTATAAAGAAGCAATATTCTGTGGAAAGGAGAGAGTTGAGGAAAAGGAGTAGAAATGATAGGAAGCACAAACAGTAGATCAGTGGGTGAAACAACTGTGCTCAACTGATTTTTCTGCCTGGTTGTTGAGGATAGTTTGCGATTTTCCCTCTCTTGTAATTTTCTTTTTTTTAATTATTATTGGAATGTAGCAACATTTCAGTCTACCTTCCAGTAATTTGTTTTCCATTGAACCTAGTGTTATGTGTCGAAATTTAAATTATAGATTTTAAACTTTTTCTAAAATTTATTTCTCAGAAACCGAAATGTGGTGCTCCTACGGAAAGTCCGAGCTTGAAGTGGGTCCTTCGACGGAAGCATCTGAGTACCATAGGAGTGCGAAGGGAAACTTCCGAGTGGGCCGATTTGCACTCAGGTTAGGGATTAGTCTGCGTCCGAAGTGCGTCCATTACCGTAAAGATTACGGGAAACCTGTGGATCTCAAAAAAATAAAAAAAAAGCCAAATGATGGACAAATTGCAATTATGATAGTTATGGTGAATTAGTGAATGGCACGACTGATCTGTGGGTTACTCTGGAGGTCGGCGATTTTGGGATTCGTTGCGCTGGAGTCGTGGATTTCCTCCGCGGTTCGTTGATGTCTCGCGCTCGATGCCAGTCTGTTTTCCAGTCGAGGGCTGCGGGATGGTCGGATTCTGACCTAGGCGTGAGGTTCTTCGCCGGTGGCTTTTCAGGGAGCCTCCTCGGTTCGACGGGCGGTCTCCTAGCGGATGGTGGCGGTCGATGGCGGAGCGGTGGTGGTTGCGACTCCGATCAGAATGAGCCGATCTGTTGGAGATGGCGATGGGTCGCCAAATTTGGTTTGTTTCTTTTTATTTGTTGTTTTAGCTCGTGTCTTTTGGGTTTGTGGCCGATGGGTGATGGTGTATGTGGCGCTGGTGGAGGCGCCCTCCCCTTTGTTGTGATCTATGTGGCACCGTTTAGTGGCGGTCTATGTAGGTGTGCCAGTAATGGCACTTTTGCTTGTATCCCGTCGGACGGCGGTCATCTTTCCCCGCCTACTGGTGGTTTCCTATGCAGCGCTGGCATTAGGCGCCTCTCGGAGGTCCGTTTGTGACCACCCCTCTGAAATACCAAAAAAAACACACCACATAATAGAAATCCTCTAATAAAATCTGTAATGGCCATAACAAAGTCTCATTGAAACAATATTTAATATACAAACATTTCTTCTTTTTTTTTTTTTTTGAAAAACCACTCACGATGATGGTATCAGGGTTAGGCGTCCCCCGACCAGTTATTATTAAAAAAGAAAATCAAGAAGTTATCATGTTACAGAAATATCCTGTCTCTACCACCAACCCGCCTTCGAAAAAGGGGGGCAATCCAGCTCTTGAAAACAGAAGCCTCAACCCCCCGAATCAATGCGTCCGGCGAACACTCCCTTTCATTGAAGATCCTGCTATTCCTCTCCAGCCAGAGTAGCCGCGGGATACGTAAGAATCTCTATTGCCATCAACAAATGGGTTCAAGTTCTCAGCAGTGAAAGCATTAGTGGCAAACAGAGCTGACCCAATCAGTCGAAACCCAACGAACAGGAAAAGGATTGGGAGCTACGTAGAGGAGGGGCACAGCCTCTGTAGAGATTGCTATGCAACTTGAATGACAATGGAGTGGGGGATTGAAAGGCAAACAGATGGGGACAAGTCTGAAGCCATCTCTTACTGTGACCACCGGGCGAGGCCCGGAAACCAACTGCTTCAACACCCCCAAATTCTTCGGGCATCAAAGCCTGGGTTCATCGGACGTGTATCTCGAGATTACCGGTCGTGCCCACGGAGATCCCGCTATGTATAAGGAAACAGAAGCGTGGAAACAAAATTAAAAAAAAGGAAAACCCAGCCTGCCATGTGGTGCTCATAGGGGATGCGAGAAGCGAAGGGTGGCCATGTTAGGGCCCTCTACCTTTTATTATTGATATTGCCATTTGCAACTTGATAAGAAAGGGACATACTAAAAAAATTATTCACGAGTTTGGTCTTTCGTAGCCTACGTATATTTTAATCGCTAGAGTGATATTTATGTGGCGAAGGGTGATCATGTTCATCACTTACGCATGAAGCACTTTGATGCCATGCATATTTTGCTCGAAAGATTATCAAGAATATAGTTGTTTTCTTTAGAATAGATTTATATGCAGGATAATCATTCTGATATATTGACGAAACTAGTTTCAGTGACTAAATTTAAGTATCGCTTCAAATTGGTCAAGATGTTATGAAGAGGAACCATCAAGGTGCTGGCACCAACTTGGTGCTTTGACATGTTTTCAGGACAGTTCGTGACACCGTTAGGGTGTTATTAAGTACCATGAAGGTGCACTAGACACGGCAAACAAATTTATGGAGAAATTTCTCCAAGGTGGAGAATTAATGAATTTGTGGCTCAATCTCGATTCAAAATATTTTTAGGTGGAATTTCTATAATTTTCCTAAAACCGTGTAACCTTTTGTATATAAAGGGTATTTCGGAGACTGGGAGCATTAATATGAGAATTTTTGGTGAGTTTCTTAAGAGGAGGAGAAACCCTAATACAAATAGGGTTTTCTCGTTGAGGGAGCGATTGCTTGTACCTTATGTTGATCCTCGGCCTCA
Source organism: Chamaelirium japonicum (assembly GCA_947650365.1). Classification (NCBI taxonomy): domain Eukaryota; kingdom Viridiplantae; phylum Streptophyta; class Magnoliopsida; order Liliales; family Melanthiaceae; genus Chamaelirium; species Chamaelirium japonicum. The sequence continues at coordinate 42,009,386 of OX393557.1, read as the reverse complement.
TAGTGGATTTCGATCGTTTTCATCGGTGTTTTTTTCCCGATTTGACTTTTCCATATTGTTGTGGATGTTGGCTTGAAACAAGCCATTCAACGATCCAACGCTCGTGCACAAAGGAATGGTGAAAGACAGAGCAGCGGAGGAGCGGAAGCAATCCCTGCACAGGAAATTCGCCCGAGCGCTCTAGTCTGACGCCTAGGCGAACCACAGGCTGGTAGAGTGAGTTGAATCGGTTTGTTGTGGATTTGCACGGGTTAATTTTGTCTCAAGATTGCTCCTACAATTTGAACACGAATTTGTGGCTATTTATAGGGGTTTCTAGGTTCAATCTAGAGAGGATTGAAAGACTTTTCTAGGGTTTTGAGAGGGTCGCCGTCATTGAGGGAGAGCGAGGGGATCTCATCTAGACCATCTAGGATTTGGGTTCTCTTCTCTTGGGGGTATCTCTTTGTGGTGCGAGAGGGATTGGTAGAGGACAAACAAACATGCACTCTTGTTTCCTCTTGCTAGTGAATCTTGATTGTCGATGGCCGGATATCGTAAACGATTATTTTTTGTGCTTGTGATTTTTTCATTCTTCTCGGTGGTGGTGATCTTCATATATCAGTGGAGATTCTTCGCACGACGTCGTTCCGTTGCACGGGCATCGTACTGAGATCAGGTACAACAACACATAAATCGTTGTCTCATGCTTGTGGTGTGTTTTCTTTCTCTCTTCTTTACATCTTGTTATTTGTGAATATGTGATTGCTCTGTGTTTGCAGTTCGCCCTATTTGTGTAGATGCTCCTGCTTCCTCGATACAACACTTATCACTTGGTGTGACACTAGTACCATCTGTCCATGTCTTCATCTTAATGAGTATTTTTTTGTTGAAGAAGTACATAGCTATTAGGATCGGACAAACAAACATGGAGAATTATCAACACTCATTAGATCAAACAAAGTAGATGGGAAGCTACAAAACCGAATGCGTTTGCGATAAAGTCCGACGCCTCGCATTCCAGCCAATTAGTTGCTTGGTTGCCTTGACGATCAATATAGGAGAGACAAACATGATCAACTGTAGCTAACAACTGCTTTCAATCATGAAGGAGGATCGTCTCTAGCAACCTTGCTTCGTTCATTCTCGGACTCTCCTCTAGGTTCCTCAGCGTGTCTACCTCGGCTTCTACTCTGGCGGGTGCTTTCATCTCGTGTTGATCCTTCGGTATATCTCTGTATATCTTGGGCAGATTAATCTCTACTCAGTGGTTGTACGGTTGTAGGGTTTGACAAATGGTGATCACTACATGTGTAATCTCTTAATGGTGATTATGGGTGCAAAAATTGGCTAAGGCCATCCCACAAACACATAACCCACCAAAAAGCAGGTCAACAAAGGCCCACATCTCCAGAGGCCCATGAGAACAGCTCGTGGTCCACCAGTAGGCTAGCAGAGGCCCACGAGGATAGCTCGTGGTCCGCCAACGGACCAACAAAGGCTGTACGTACTATAGGAAGCTCACGAGGATAGCTCGTGGCCCATTCAAAAGCCCACACGTGGACCAACTACATGACGCCACATGGACCAATCATAGAACGATAGGTCAGCTCTAGCATTTATGGGAAGACAACACCTATAAATACACCTCAAAACAACAACAAATTAAATGATTTTTTGCCCGTAGAAGCATATACAGCCTCACATGAAGTTGCAGAGCTCTACGTCGAGGCTGATCGGATTTGAGACCACGTCTCATTCCCGACCTTCTACTTCCATTTCTTCTCCACTTCTTTGTACAAGCCTCCCTCGGCCTATCGCAGCTTTTGAAGCGGGGGTTGTCATACAACCTCTCGTAATCAAGGTCAATGATCAAACAATGGTCGGTCCGTCGCCTCGTGGATGTCCAATTAATCCTCCGAGGTGAGCAATTGATCCTCCTAGAGTGATCAAGTCACTCGTAGGAGGATCACATCCCTTACAGGGGGATCACTCCAGGAGGATCATGTCACTTACAGGAGGATCACTCCAAGAGTTTCACATCCCTCACAAGGGGATCACTATAGAAGGATCACATCCCTAGCAGAAGGATCACTACAAGAAGATCACGTCGCTCACAGGAGGATCACCTCCTTGCAGGAGGATTACATCCCTTACAAGGGGATCACTCTAGGAGGATCACATCCCTTGTAGGGGGATCCCTCCAGGAGGATCACATCGCTCTAGGAGAATCACATCCCTCACAGGAGGATCACATACCTTACAAGGTGATCACTCCAGGAGGATCACATCCATCGTAGGGGGATTACTTCAGGAGGATCACATCCCTCATAGGGGGATCACTCTAGGAGGATCATATCCCTCGCAGGGGGATCACTCTAGGAGGATCACATCACTCGCTGGAGGATCACCCCCTCACAAAGGGATCACTCTAGGAGGATCTTATCCCATGCAAGAGGATCACATCACTCGTAGGGGATCACTCCAGGAGGATCATGGCATTCACAGGGGATCACTCCAGGAGGATCACGTCACTCAAGAAGGATCACATCCCTAGTAGGGGGATCGCTGCAGAAGGTTCAACGCATGAGGATCACTCCTGGGGGATCACATCCCTTACAAGGGAATCACTCTAGGAGGATCACATCCCTTGCAGAAGGATCTCTCTAGGAGGATCACATTCCTTACAGGAGGATCTCATCCCTCGCAGGGGGATCACTCCAAGAGGATCGCATCCCTAGCAAGGGGATCACTACAGGAGGATCGCATCCCTTGTAGAGGGATAACCGCAGAAGGATCTCTCCCTGCAGAAGGATCGCATCCCATGCAGGTGGATCACGCAAGGGGGATCACTCCCCTCACGAGAACATTCCTTACAGGGGTATCACTCCCTTCATAGGAGGATCACATCCCTCGTAGGGGGATCACCGTAGAAGGATCACTCCCCATAGGAGGATCGCATCCCTTGCAAGGGGATCACTCCCCTTACGAGAACATCCCTTGCAGGGGGATCACTATAGGAGGGTCACTCGCTTCACAGGAATATCCCTCGCAGGGGGATCACTCTCCAGAAGGATCACTCCCCTCATGGGAACATTCCTAGTAGGGGGATCACTTATGAGAAATCACGACACATAACCAACAACGAGCAACAACAACTTGAAACAGATTCTGCTTTGCATCACGGATCTTGGCCTTCTAGGTGGTCACCTAGCTAAACAGGAGAGGGAAACTGGGGGTGCAAAAAATGGCTAAGGCTAGTCAACAAACACACAACCCACCAAAAAGTAGGCCAACATATGCCCACATCTTTAGAGGCCCACGAGGATAGCTTGGGCCCACCAGCATGCCAACAGAGGCCCACGTCTCTAAGACCCACGAGGACAACTTGTGGCCCACCAACAGACCAGTAGAGGCCTGTACTAGACAAGGCCCACTAGGATAGCTCGTGGCCCATTCAGAAGCCCACACATGAACCAACTGCAGGACGCCACATTGACTAATCACAGAGCGGCACGTCAGCTCTAGCATTTATAGAAAGACAACACTTATAAATACACCTCAAGATAACAATAAAATGACTTTTTGCTAGTTGACGCACCTACAACCTTGTATGAAGTAGAAGAGCTCTGCGTCCAGACTGATCGGATTTGAGAACACGTCTCATTCCCTGACCTTCTACTTCTATCTCTTCTCCACTTCTTTGTACAAGACTCTATCGGCCTGTCGAGGGATAGCTCAACAATTACATGATATAGTGGATTCAAGATTGTGACTTACCGTACAGAGACGTAGACTTCGGTTGAACTTTGTTACCAACTCTCTGTCATTTCTCTACCATTCAGTTCGCTTTAATTTTATAACCCTATAATCAATTGATTGTTGGTGGGATTAATCGACGGAAACAATCCCCCACAGTGGCGATCGAAATCCTTGATTGTTAGTGATATATGTGTTGATCATAGTAGTTGTGGGTGTACCGGTTTTTCTATGCTTTGTTGTTGGGCATGATCTTCGTAGGGCTCCGATTCTCTATCCTCATACTCCGAGCGACCTCGGTTGTGGTTACTAGTGCAACAACTTGGTGGCTCTTGGCTCTGAAGGAATCCACTGATCATTCTTTATTTATATATGCCTGTCCAGGAATACAAACTTTTGGCACCAGCCAATAAAATGTCAGGAGTGTAATGATATTTTATTTTATTTTATTTTTGAAGGGACCAAATAGTCAGTACATCAGTTGTTAGATGGCATGCACAAGATAGACCAATGATTGAAACTCCAATAATAACATATTTACTTTTTTTTTGAAGGGACCAAATAGTCAGTACATCAGCTGTTAGATGGCAGGCACGAGATAGACCAATGATAGAAACTCAAATAATAAGAGAAATGCCCGTTTTTTTTAATAACCTCATAGGTTGGAAGGCTCATCATTACAAAGTGAGAGAAATTATGTTATAATATTTATTCGAACCCTTGAGATATTTCATAATCAGATAATGATATATTCATTGAGCCTTATTTTTGATTTTTAAGGACATGTGATTGCTTTTGATCACAACGAGCTAATTATTATCCTAATCGAGTCATCATTGATCATCGTGGAGAAATAGATTTCTGTCGACGTAGTCAGCACGCATAAATTCTCACCTACATCATCCACATCCACTCCCTACGCAAGTGGGCCCCGCACAATTGGCCTAGTGCAGCCAAAACAAGATAGGATTCCTCTACCGTTGCAGCAACCTACGATTGGGGATGGTAGGTCTCCGATGCACGCCATGTGTCCTGGATCGCATCACAAGGTCTCCGATGCACGCCATGTGTCCGGTCCCGATTAGTGCTTTCAAAATCGGATCGACGAACCAAAAAGGTATCCGATTTGGTCCAAATCGATTCAAACCGGTGATTCAAATGTTTAAACCACATAAAAAAATATATTTTTTAAAAATATATATTTACTAAATTCTTCAATAGCAAGGTTTGATTTATAGATTAATATACAAACAGGTTTATTTAAAGACCGAACCGAAACATGTTCCGGCTCTGGTCCAAACTGGTTGAACCGTCCGATCCGGTCCGGTTTTCAAAACACTCCCTACTATGAATCTCACTTAGTTTATGGTATGATGTGTGTATCCAAGTGTAGCCAACCACAGATGCCAAAATCGTAGAGGATCTAAATTTAACCAAAACTTGGAAACATGTGTCAGAATCTTCTACGGCTCAGCAACCTACAGTTGAAAACAGTAACCGGCCGATGCACGTCATGTGAAAGTAACAACATCACATCACAGTCATTGTGTCTAAGTACGTTTCAAAGTGGGACCCAATGGTAGACATTCACGATAAGTGAATCGCACTCAGTCGGACGACTGTGATGATGCTGGTATCATGTGGTGCGCATCGGACGACTACCATCCCAATTGTAGGTCACTGAAACGGTAGGAGATTCGAACTCTAGAAACTTGGAAGTGCTGGCCACGTCTGATCTACTTCCTAATTGAACATACAAGGGGACATACTTGTGAACATAATAAAGACATGAGTGCATCGGTTAGCGCTCGATGCATCGACAGCATTATGTCCACTGGTACGTCCCCATTTATGTTCAAATAGCATCTTCTTTCAGGAATTATAGGCCCATCTCCATGACGACTGAGGTGGGGTATATTAGATGTGACCTCAGTTTGTCCCAGGAGCATTTTTACTTAAAATCAAAAACTAAATGGTAACCGTCCGTTACACCTAACCCGATTGGTGAATCACACTCATCCCCAAAATACATGCAAATAAACGACTGATTCAGTTTCGACTTCAATCACAAGATTCACAAGTGCCCGTTACATCCAGCCCGACCGATGAATCACGCTCAACCCCAAGCAGTATGTAAAAGAACAACTATGATTCAGTTTTGACTTCAACCTACATGATCCTATAAGATTCCACAACCGTTTGCTACCCGATTGATCTGCTATATTTGCTCATGGCCCAATCGTGATCTGTCACATCGTCTATCAAAAAGATTCGCAACTGCTCTCTAGTGCCCCCTCACCGATTGTCACTGCTCAGACCAATGGGCTATCGACACGATAGAAGTAAGAGACTACCTAATCAACCTATTCGATTGAGACGAAACGTAAGGTATGTGCCCCCAAGCTTTACAAAGAGTTCAGATCTTCTCTAGTCGGTCGGCCTCGGTCTGTGGGCCTTTGCGTATCACAACCGCACGAAGGCAAGTGATCTGAAAGTGAATCGTACTCAGCCAACCGCATGTTGTTGTGATGCATGCCTGGCCCACCGACAGGGGCGATCGACTGGAGGAGATCCGAACTCCATTACAAAGGGATTAGGTGGAGTCGTGAGAAAGCGAAAGGAGCAGTGAGGGGGTTAGACATGAGTGAGTGAAAGCGAGGGCTTGAAAGGAATCTGACTAGTTTTTTTTAGAGACAGAGATGATTGAAGCCAAATTAGGGTTTTCTTGAAAAAAAAACAAAGGCACCACACTGTACAAAGAAAACAGACTTATCACAAAAGGAGAGTGAGGGATGATAGCATTTTTTTTTTGGTAGAAAACATTACACTACAAAGGCCACACCGGCACAAAAGATCACTACAATATCATTGTCTACATTCGCGCAGGACCCCGGTATCCTTCATATCGTGCCCTGCTATCACTTGTAATGGCCCAGGAAAATCCTCATACCAAATTTGTGATTGTCTGAAAATTCTGCCTCTCGTAGCTAGCCAGTCTGCCACTGAGTTACCTTCCCGAAAAATGTGAGAAATACGAACATGTCTCTGGAGCTGAATTAAGGCGCGACAATCTTCTAAGATTGGATCAAGAGGCTCATTTGAGAGTAGAAGTTGAATTGTGGATAGCGAATCGCCTTCGATCCATAGGGACGCCAATGGAAAACTTCTAAGACCCTCTTGCAATCCCGCCCATAATCCCCAGCCTTCGGCCACCTGCACAGAAGACAAAGACAACGAGATAGCACCCATACACAGAATATTACCTTGAGAGTTTCTAAAGACAAACAAGAGAAGGCTTTGATCATTTAAGGAATGAGAGGGTGGGTAGTATCTCTCAGTTGACCCCTGACTTGTGTTGTTATTGCCACCATTAAAGCTGTGTTTTTTTTTTCTTCGGAGAAATGAAATTCCCATGAAATGGATCTATTCTCATGCTAGCTCTTTCAATAAATCATTTGTGCGTCATCTATCTATCTATATAGACATTGGTTTCACCATCTTTCTGCACTGGAAAGTCCACTACACATTGCAATCCACCAGAAGTATCTTACCCATCATTATCATCGTCATCATCTAAGTTTTATTTCTTCACGATGGGACCCACTTGTAAAGACAATCGATAGGAACTTTCTACCCAGCTATCAATCCACCGTCAACGCCCCAAGTTTGGTGCCAGTGATCTTATTGGGCGGCTCGTCCGAAGGGAGAGCGAATCAACAAACGATCAGGCACTTGCAAGAAACAATTCACGCAGACAAGGTATAACAACGATGCAAAATCAAACACAAAAAAGGGGCATAGAGGTTTACAGAGGTTTGACAACTTGCCTACGTCCTCTCACCACATCCACCGATTCCATGATTCTTTAAATCCGAGAGCAAATCATCTGATTACAAGAGCCTCACATTTCTCTCTCTCTCTCTCTCTCTCTCTCTCTCTCTCTCTCTCTCTCTCTCTCTCTCTCTCTCTCTCTCTCTCTCTCTCTCTCTCTCTCTCTCGATGAGTACCAGATACTCCTAGCCTTCATATACTAACAGATTGATCTTTCAAACCCTCGTAGAAAAAGTTTCAAATATACCCCTAGAAGAAACCATAATAGAACTGATATGTTGGCTGAAGAATCCGTGTTGTGTGCTCGACGAGAAGAATGTGCGCACGACTATTCTGATCCGAAGATCAACCACATCACTCATATTGTTGTTCGTTCAAGATTGTGCACACAATGGGGATCGACATTGTGCGCAGATCTTTCTAGTAGCTCCAGACCATGCGCATGATGGGGTGATCGTGTGAACGGCCATTTTTATCTTTGATTCTTTTGCAATCAGGTGACTGGGGCTGTAGGCCCCTTCACCTCTTGGCTCTTGGGTAATATACTCAGGAGCATTGTTCCATGCTATTGGTCAAAAGGGGTTCTTACAGGGGTATGTGCAAGGGAATTTCAGAAAAGTCTATATAGATGATGATAAGCCGTGTAGCATATCTGGCAAGGATGATGTGACAGTAAATTTACCAAGTGGGACAAGTTTGAAGTTGAAGGATGGCATGCACGTCCCTCAACTGAAGCAGAATTTGATCTCTATTGGTTAGCTAGCAGAATTGAAATACAGAACCACTTTCGAAGGCGATACATGGAAGATATCTCGGGGTACTATAAAGATTGTACAAGGCAAGAAGGACGATACACTGTATGTCACAAAGGGCACGATGAACTCCATTGCAGTTGCCTCGATGAGTCTAGGTGCAAAGTTGTGGTATTATAGACTTGGGTACATGAGCGAGAATGACATGCAAGCCATGCACACTAGAGGCAAGTTGAAGGGATTGAAGCACCTTGAATTGAAATTCTATGAGGATTGCGTCTTGGGGAAGCAACACAGAGTCAGTTTCAACAAGGTCAGTTACTCTCCAAAACTGGCGAATCTTGAGTTGGTGCACACGGATGTGTGGGGACTATCCCAAGTACCCTCACATGGTGGATCACAATATTATATTACTTTTATTGATGATGTCCCAGGAAGGTGTGTGCCTATTTTTTGAAGCAGAAGTCGGAGGTCTTCGACAGGTTCAAGAAGTGAAAGGAGATGGTGGACAATGAGATAGGATTGAAGTTCAAGTGTTTGCGGTCAGATAATGGTGGGGAGTACTGTAGTAGTTTTTTTTTTAATGGCTATTGTGTTGAGCTTGGGATAAAGGGTTCCACGAACCCCCCAGTAGAATGGAGTTGCATAGCAAATGAATAGAACCATCTATGAGCGTGCCAGGAGCATGAGGTTGCATGCTAAATTATCAAAGCAATTATGGGCTGAGGCTGTATCCACGGTGATATATTTGATCAACAGGGGGCCATTGGTTGCATTGGAGCTTGGGCTAATAGAAGAAGCACGGACATGAAAGGAGGTAGATTTGACGCATTTGTAAGTGTTTGGTTGCATTGCCTATGTTCACGTTGACTCTGTGGAGAGGAACAAACTAGATGTCAAATCATGACGGTGGGTCTTTGTTGGATACGGGGGTTTGGAGTTTGGATACCGGCTTTGGGACCAAGAAAACCGGAAGGTCTTCAGATCAAACAATGTTGTATGTATTCAATGAGAAGGCAATGCACGCCGAGACTTTAGAGGAAGGTGAGGAACATGTAGACCTAGTCTTTGTGGATCCTAAGAGGACCCCATGAGCTCTTCTCAGAAGCCTTAGTAAACCCAAGAAGAGGATCCACATACAAAGGAACCAGCTGCTCCACCATAATTGAGAAGATCGACTCGAAGCACACGAGGTTAGGGCCCTCAGTGTTATGCATCATCTCTCAGTTACTTATTGTTGTCAAACGGTGAAGAGCCTGAGTGCTAAGAGGGAGTACTGTAGAACGAAGCCAGGAAATAGTGGGAGCGAGTTATGGATGAGGAGATGAACTCACTAGAAAAGAACCAAACTTGGAAAGTGGTGGAGTAATCTGAGGGCTTTCAGACCCTGATTAGCAAGTGGGTTTACAATATCAATGAGGAACATGATGGGAAGAAGTAACACTAGACAAGACTAGTAGTCAAAGGGTTCCAACAAAAGGCCGGTATCGACTATTCCTAGATATACTCTCCACTGGTCAAGATTGTAACTATTAGGTCAGTACTGAGTTTTGTGACGGTAAAGGATTAACATCTAGAGCAGCTAGTTGTAAAGACTACACTCCTACATGAATATCTCGAGGAGGAGATCTACATGTAGCAACCATAAGGGTACACTAAATGGGACAACGAGATCCTAGTTTGTAGAATCAGGAAGAGCTTGTATGGTTTAAAGCAAGTGCTGAGACAGTGGTATTACATATTTGATATGTTCATGAAAAGTGCTGGATTCATACATTGCCATGGAGCCCACTGCTACTACTTCAAAGATCTTGGGAGATCATACAACATCTTGTTACTGTATGTGGATGACATACTTGTTGCAGGATCAAACATGTCAAAGATTAACAATCTGAAGCGTGAACTCTCAAAGGAGTTTGAGATGAAGGATCTAGATATTGTAAAACAGATCCTTGGGATGCGCATCAGGTGAGACAGACCGAGCATGCGGGTGTGGTTGTCTCAGAGCGAGTACATTGCCAAGGTACTCAAAAGATATAGCATGTCAGAGTCTAAGCAAGTTAGCACTCCACTAGGAGCTCACTTTATATTGTCCAAGAGACTTGATGTAGGGATACAAGAGGAGAAACTTGCGATGAGCAGGATTCCAAATGCATCGACAGTTGGGAGTCTTATGTACACCATGGTGTGCACGAGATCCGATATTGCTCACGTAGTGAGAATTGTGAGCAGATTCATGAACAACCCTAGGCAGGAACATTGGAGGGCAGTCAAATGGATATTGAGGTACTTGAAGGGTACCAAGGACATAACATTGTGCTATGGTGGGTCAGAGATCAAATTGCTTGGCTATGTTGATTCAGATTTTGCAAGTGACTTGAATGGCAAGCGGAGCATTACCGGGTATGTCTTCATATTGGATAGTGGTTCCTTCAGTTGGATTCCAAGTTGAAGGACATCATCACTTTATCTACGACAGAAGCTGAGTATGTGGCTGGGACGGAGGCTAGCAAGTAGTTGATATGGCAGAAGAAGCTGGAGAAGGAGCAACAGGATTGTATGCTATATAGCGACAGTTAAAGCGCTATACATCTTTCGAAGAGACATACGTCACCACTTCATAAGGATGCAGTTGAAGAAGAATGTCTTGAACCTAGAGAAGATCCACACAAGTAAAAATCCTGCAAACATGTTGATGAAGATCGTCATGGTGGAGAAGCTGAAGGCCTATTAGCTTCTATTAGACTTCAAAAGTGAAGGTCCGGGTACCATACTGATTGCCACTACCATAGGGGAGAAGAGCAAACAAAGCGTTCAAGAGGAAGCTATCATTCTCTCTAGGTCTCCAAGTGGAAGATTGTTAAAGAGGTGGAGACCAAGTTTGAAGAGCAACAACAAGCCCAAGTCGAACCCGAGGTGGAGCTCAACATGATCAAAGAAGAAGAAGGAGCAAAGCAGGATACATGGGATGTCGTGCACACGACCTAGTGTCCTGAGCATGATTTGGGAAGGTCGTGTGCACGACTTATGCATTGCACGCACGACCTAGGTCTACAAGAGTCATCCGCACGACTGCCTGGGCACGATTTGCTCCTGGTCGAGTCGTGCGCATGACGACGATGGAATTTTAGATCTGACTATTTTGTTTTATTCTCTTTTGGGAGTTCGTGTATAAATGCTCCATATGTTGTGTAACCTAACCCTAATCTCTTTACTGAATTGGGAGAGGCTTGATGACTAGAGATCGGCTAGGGTTTGCTTCTGAAGTCGAGGAGGAGGAAATCCTTGTTCGTTAATTGGAGATTCTTGTAGAAGCTTGGTTGAGGTGAGATCCTTCCTTATATTAAGTAGTTTGCTCTTTTTGATTGAAGGTAGTGGAATCAGTATGGTGGAGAGAGGATGTATGCAAATTTGTCGAATTTCTGTAATCTATGTCTATCTCTCTGCGCTTGTGACTTGATCTTGTATTTATTGCTTACTCTCGGTAATCCGTAGAGGCTGCCTGATTGAGTACTAAGTTTTTAGAAACAATCTCGTTGTTGGATCGTTCTTGTCTTTGAGTTTGTCACGATCGTGCGACATCTGATGATCCTGGTGTTTTTGCTACGCTAGTTGGTTGCCTGAACACCAACACAAATGACCTATAATAAGTGATTGAATTTTTTATTTGCCATGATTTAAATAACGAATCCATTTTGTTTGACACATGCCATGCTAGAAGGTATGGTATGTCATCCAAAATATGACTCCACACTGATGATGTGATGATCATGATCTTAAAATACATAATAATAAACAATGGTTTAGATACTTAAATTGGAATATCTAGTTATTCAAGCCCTTAGTTGTAAAGTAGTCACTCAAGATTGTGTTCTCTCTTGGGAAGTTGGAACTCTGAAAAAAAAAGGGGCTATCGTTATGCTCTACCCATAAAAAGTATGTACCATTGTCTATGAAAATAATCCTCATGTCTTTTTTTTTTTACATCGGCGGGTGTCCCATAACCTTTCGGGCAAAGGACCCACTCTTGTTTTGGACTAATCCCTCCGATAATGCACACCGACCCACTCGAAAGTTTCCCTACACACTCCAAAATAGATTGAAAGAGGGGGGGGGGGGGGGGGGGGGGGGGGGGGTGAATTGAATCCACAACCTCCAATCAACTCCCCTAACCCATGGTGGGTAATAATACTCATGTTTTCATCATGAGGATGGGGGAGGTACAAAGTGATCTACAAAACTTAGCTTTCGATTGAGAAATAAAATCTCGTAAAAAATGGGTTTTTTATTTTTCGGGGAACAAGTAAACATGCAAGCCCCATCTCCCAAGAAACGAAAACAGGTTAATTAGAATATCCAGTCTATATGTTGTGTGTTTTTTCAACACATTTAGAGGAATAAACTAAGGGGGTGTTTGGTATGTGGAACAACTGTTCCCTTTAATCCTCTTCCAGAAGAGGTTATTATCGTCAATTACTATTTTTAAAGCAATTTGATGGTCCAACGTTCCTGTTGGCATAGAAACAGTCAGAGTGATATTTTTTATTTCCCAAGTCCTTCATTCCACCGGAATAATTATTAGCCGTTATTTTCAAATCATGAAATTTGGAATGGAAATAGATTGTTCCGGAATGATGCCAAACCACCCCTGATGTTACATCCTCATTAAGATAAGTCTTTTATGAACAAAATGGAAACCAATTTGACCATACCCACTACTTTTTGTTTGGGTAAATTAAGCAGACTCCTGTAGTTTCACCGATTATCACTTACACTCCCTCATGTTTAAAAACTACAAATACCCCAATTAGTTTGAAAAACCTTACACATAGACCTCCTTTGGTGGTCCCTCTAGAGAGGGTGCAAATGATGTGTTTTTCAAACTATAGGAGGGTATTTGTAGGGTTTTAAACATAAGGGGATATTCGTGATAATCGGTCAAATTACAGGACTTCTATGTGCAATTTACTCTTTTTTTTTTTTTAGTATCCATCATCGTCACATTTCAGGGGGGGTTAGACTGGAACCTCTACCAATTAACTACTAGATGGAAGCAGGATTCGATCCTGGTCTCTCTCTCTCTCTCTCTCTCTCTCTCTCTCAATCTCTCTCTCTCTCTCTCTCTCTCTCTCTCTCTCTCTCTCTCTCTCTCCACAATAGGCTTGCATTATTGAAACAATTTTAGTAGTGCAAAGTAGACATTGGCCAAACATTGCTATGGTGACCATTTCGGTAGGAATGGCCCAAATTTCCTCTCTAAGCACAAGGACATTGTGAGCATTGCTACTGAGCTCTTTGATGCTGTCTAGCCCTAGGCCATGTTCATTGGTCATAGCTCAAATGACCCCTACCTAAAGGGGGGGCCCAATCCACCGTCCATCAACGTTGGGTGCAACTTGACCAAACAGATCGATTAATCATGAGAGGCCCACTGGTGCATGATCAGCAAAACTCCCATCACATCATTCCTCCGTGAAAGGGCTAACAGAACCCGAATTGGAATGGCCCTACAAGATGTGGGGTTCGACTCATCTCCATTGATGATTGTCTCCCCTATCAATCGCTGACTGACAATTTAGAAAGCGACAAGTGATGATTCGAAAATCAATGGCCATGATCTATGACCATGGGCTGAACCCAAAGGAGGATGCCACCATCTCCTGCCACCGCCCATGCACCGCCTGTAGCCTTCTCCCTGGCGCCGTCGGTGACGAATGGCCAGTGGTCGGCGATGATGGACGGCAGCCAGGGGTGATGGCATCCCCCTTGGGTTCATCCCATGGCCATAGATCGTGGCTATCGAATTTTGAATCGCCACTTGTCGCTCTCCAAATCATCAACGATCGATAGGGGGGGACGATCATCAGTGGAGAGGATTCGAACCCAAGATGTGGCCCTCTTTGATCAACTCACTCTAGGTAGGGTTAGAAATGGATTCCACTGGGCAAACATGATATAACCCCTTAACTTAGTCACCTCAAACCACGGTGTCCAGCCATCGACACATGTTATTTTCACCTGTTTGGATGGTTCTAGATTGTTGAGATTTACAGGCCACAGAGAGAACCTAGGGGGCTTCTATCATAAGAGCCGGGTGATCAAACTGGTGGGGACAGATGTCCATGACTGGACAGCGTGGTTCGGGGCAACAATTTTTAGTCATTCGAACGTTGATAGTATGGCAGTCCCAAATCTGGCACCCCCTTGAGCCCAACTAGGGCTAGCGAGAATAATGACCCGCGATAACTATGAATGCCAAATGGGTCGGGTAGGCACATGCCCGAACTTTGGGGCCGACTCGATATGGATTTTTATCCAACTAGAATTATGGACCAATGGATCTTAGTGGATGATTTGATCCTACATGACTAGGATAGAGGACGAGAATGATTTTGTTCCTACCTCCTTCACGGCCCTCTCATTGGTCCGTTTCAAAGGTATGTATGTCATTTCATGCTATTAATCATAATGAAATGATCAAAAACTCTTAAAATGGACCAATGAGAGAGCTGTGAATGTTCCAACCTCTTTAAGAAGATTGAAACAAAATCGTCCTCGATAGAGGATTGACATGGCCCCACCAAAGCCGTGATTTCTTTGAGTTTTTTAGAGTTCGAGCCCGATGGTATCACATCACACGGAAAGTGGGCAATTGGACGCTATGTGATTCGTATATTAGGGGCTCTTGTCATTGGATGAAGTGAAGAATTGAAAATTTTAGAGGGGTCAAGTGTAGGTTTTTTCTAAAATTTCCAAAGCAACAAAAGATCCCAAGAGCTTTCCAAAATTTACGAGGGGGGTGGGGGGACGTGGCCCCCCATAGTCTCCACATAGGTCCGCCCCTGATCGAATGACTATGATAGCATAGGGCCAAGATAAAGGACTCCTCACTATAGAGGAGTCGATTATGGCAAAAGTCTACCTCACTTGATATGAATTGATTTGACTTGGTATGATCCAATGAAAAATAATTCAAAATTTGCCCTTAAAACTAGGCCCCGATTCGAATTGAGTGAAAGAACATGTTCCACTTCTCTACCATTCGTCATTTCTCTCGATTTACTTGGTCAGGACAAGCACACCGCACACGTCACATCCTCACGATGATATGTATCCCAACAAATGCATCGCACTCAGCCTCATCTGTGCCTCCATCAGGGGGTTGTGAATCCCATTAAGTAAACCGAGAGAAATGAAGAACCGTGGAGTAGAGCTTAAAAAAGAGGGTTATGGGTCCAATCGTAGACCTAAATCCATTTCGTGTCGGGACTGGACATTCCAGCTGCTGTTAATGATGATGCATTTTCTTCCTTTTTTTTTTTTTTGGTGCAAAATTATTTTCTTATTTTTAATTTGACCCTATAATTTTTTTTTTTTTCTAGAGATCAGTGGGTGTCCTGAAACCTTTTGAGCAATGACCCATTTCAGACTTGAACTAATCCATGTGAAAGTGAAGCTTACCCCGTTCAAAATTTTCCACCACAGTCCTTGGTAAATCGAGAGAAGGAGTCGAACACACAACCTCCTCACCCAAGTATCAGTTGCTTGTCGACTCTCCTATCCCCCGATGGATAAGGGATCTTCTCCCTCCACCTCATAGGTCAAGTTGTTGTCATGGTTACTCTTTGCTATCATATTAGAAATTCGTGTGCTGTCATCGCCAATTTGAGCCACCTAAAACAACCACGAATTTGGTTTTGGGCCTACAACCATAGAAGTTAATAAAAAAAAAAAGAGAGAGAAAAAAAGAAAAAGAAAAGAAAGGAAAGAAAACAGCTCCCATTAGTGGTGATGGATAACATTATTGTTCTTCATCATCATAAGCTTCTTATCCAAACACTGTACCCATTCCATCCTAATCTATTTCCACTAACAGCCTACCCAACTGATTACTAAATGACTAAACAAAGGTAGAACAAGCCTTTCATGTTGCTTAGATATGTTTATCTGTTTATGATGATTGAGCGGTTAGTCCTGCATTGGGAGCGAAAATCATTGTCTTCACATATCTGTTGTGCTCTCCTCTCTGCACAAGATCGATCTTGTAGAGCACTCATGATGTTGTCAAAATGTCCGATCGGAAGCAGGATGAACAAAATATCCGGGGTTCACATTAGGATAGATGATTTACTGGATCGTTATTTAAGTACCGTAAAATATTGAATGGATTGTGTGTTAGATAACTTAGTGACAGTAGGAATTGTATGAGAACGTAGACGACTTGTAAGCTTATGTTATCCTTCTGCAAATAGCAATGATACTAGAACTGCTAAATAAAATTTAATCGGTTGTCTTATATTATTAAAAACTATTAGGATGACATTAGCCATTAAATTAGCTAATCTTTAAATTTTCCATTGGGAGCTACTCTTTCCCACGAGTAGACTCTCCTGCAGGTCCAAAGGTTTAGGGGAAGCAATAGGAGTCCAGAGGCAGTTAGAGTTGCAGTTTTGTCTTTCCGTTTAGTATGTTAGTCTTGTAGTGTTTTCATTTTCAGACGATGTAATTGTAATGGATTGGAATACAAGTTCCTTAGTCTAGTTTAGTGTTCTATATTTGTTAGTGGCAATGTACAACTGAATTTCTTTGGGCAGGCCTCTCCTCAAGGCCCCAAGCCTAGGCTAGATTACCATGAAAATATAAGTACTTAAAAGACATAAATAATCAAGCCAGTAGCTAGAACCTCTTTACTAGTACACCCGAGTGTTAGGGAGTGAGTGAGACTTCTTGGCTTGTCGTCGGAGGCTTGAGTGTCGTGCTCCCTTAGAGGAACTCCTGTCAGTATGTAGTGGCACCTACAAGTCACACATGCTGAGAGGATAACCCTTTTGTAGGTCGAACCTGACTTAATATTTTTCTCCATTGACAAAATTTCAATTCTATGCTTTCCTCTGCTTTCTAATAAAATGTTATTTTTTTTTAAAAAAATAAGTTAAAAGACCCCCTCTTGTTTCCCTTTCCTTCTTCTTTTCCACATGTGAGAACACTGAGGAAGTCCTGTGAAAATCCAAATTGGCATAGTTATTTGACCTAACCCAAATGCCTTATTCTTCTCACCTCACACCTCACACCTCACACCTCACACCTCAGGGATTGGTCATTAGATTTCTGGGACGTGATAGTTGCGGGTCCCATTGTCGTCTTCGTGGGCCCTAGGCAGGGCTGCGGGTCCCATTGTCGGGTGTTAGCTAGATTTTGCACCCACAGAGATGGTCTGGGGCCCACAAAGGCAGTCTGGGGCCTAGTAAATCCCCCCAGATATTTACCAAAACCCCATATATTCCCAAAACTCTATAACTAACAGATTCTGTAAATAATCCAGACCGGAATTTATTATTCCCAACTTCACTTTCTGTTTTCTAGATCTTTTTGAGCCTTCTAGTGATCAAACTCCAGTCAAGCCTACTACACCCTCTATCTACTTGTATAAGCACTCCTCGACCTATCGAGAGTAGCTCTATATTTTCAGAAATAGTGGATTCAAAGGTTGCGTCTTACCACACGGAGACATAGGCTTTGGTCGAACTTCGTCACCACATTATGTGTCAAAACTCTCTTTCTCTCTATCTCTCTCTATCTCAACAATGTTAGTGTAACAACTCAACACGCTATAGCTCAGTTCTCTATCGTGCATTGCACTTCGAACTCCACCTTCAATTGATTGTTGGAGGGAGATCGTACGACGGTCGTAATTTCCCCCACAATGAAGATCATGAGATTAAAATCATGGATAAGTCATGGGGCGAGTTGGCTCCACAAAGGAGAGAGTGAGGAGAGAGATAAGAGATCATGGGGGAGGGGAAAATGTGCCCTCCCCTCTTTCCTTTTTTGTTCACGGACAGGGAAGAGGTGGGACAAACCTCCACACCTAGTTTTACATACAAGTAAAAGTAAATACATAAGCAAATTAAAAGCAACTAATTGCACCATTTTTGAGATACATCAATTCTCCCTTGCTTCAAAAAACTTGTGCTCGAGTTTAGTAGCATGCTCATAGCTGAAGTTGACCGAACTTCGAAGGATGTTTCCTTTGCAATACCGCTTCGTCATCATAATTTGGTAGTGGAGACCTATCACACGATGCCACACCGCACGATCCTCTTTCATCGAGCCCCTCACACAATATTTTTTGAAGGAGCTGTGAGGTCATGGATCGGTGAAGCATTGGTCATTGTCATTGGAGTGGAGCATAGTGCTATTCCGGAGGCCTTCATGTCACATGGATCAAGAAAATATGAGGGCCGGTTGCTATTATGGAACATATTAACTCGTGCATTATAATACCGCTTGATGAGATCCAATATTACAACACAAAAGCTACCGACAATAAACAAAATTCAAACATGGATTTTGAAAAATAAAAAACACATAATGATAGTAGCACAAGGGTGTGGATAATTACGCATGTGAAATAAGAGGTAGGGGACACAAATTGAGGTAACACACAAAGGGAAAGTAGGGGAGAGTGCCTATATCGGTACAGGGTAGATAAAATAGAGTAGGGTTACCGAGAGGGGAGATGATGAGGTACCACTGTGAGGGGGATGTTGATGAGCCATAGAATTGAGATTTTTAAAAACATTACTGGGAAGAGGAGAAGATGTGTTGTCATCAAGGAGGATGAAGAAGACACGGAGTCACATGAAGGAGGGGAAAGAATCATCACACTAAAAATCATCAAGTTGTTTGGAAGAGGAGGATGTTGCGTCGCCATGGAGGAAGTCATTATGCCATCATAGTTCAAAGAGAGTAGATGGGGGATATCTATGGAGAGATGATGAAAAAAAGGATTTTGTTGATGATTGAAAAGAAATAGAGATATTTATGAGGTATCTTCAAGCCATACTTACCTTTTCATTATCTTTCTTTATGGGAGCTTCAGGGATAATTTTATAAGATTTTCAAGCAAAGAGGGCTGCAAGAAGAGATCATGGAGGATGTGATAGAACTCATGGGAAAGTCACGGGGGGAGTTGGCTCCACAAAGGAGAGAGCGGGGAGAAAGATTTGAGGGAGAGAGGAGAGAGAGAAGAGATCATGGAGGAAGGGGGAGGAGAAACCGTGCCCTCCCATCTCTCCTTACTGTTCATGGACAAGGTGTTGGAATGATATCGGAGGCGCAGCGGAAGGTGGAGTCCATCCCAAGGATCATTTCGGTGTGCGGTACATTTTAAAATTTTCATTCATATTAATCATATGCGTAAATGATAAAACAAATACGAATCGAACCCCTATAGTCATCTATCGAAATGATTAACATATCTCATATGTATGCATTATGATAGATCTAGGGGTTAGTAGGTTATACCTTCGTGCGGGATTTAACACCGCGAAGAATTGCTTCAATGTTGATGAAGACAAATTCGGATCTGCACAAACACACTTCAGTGCAAAGGCCGTAACTTTCTATCCCGACATCGGAACGGAGCGAAACTTGATTTTACGGAAAGAATACTTCAACTCCAAAAATTTGCAACCAGTTTGAAGTCTTTTGGACTTCTATAGCTCCTGCAGCGATCAAAACAGTACAGATCTGCCCGTAAAATCTGGGCAGCAATCACGAGCGGGATCCTCGCGCAAGAGAGAAATGAATCTCATCGGATTCACCCGATCTCACATATCATCCCGGATCCTTGCACTCTAATCTCTAAGTGCCTCAGAGTACAAGCGATCTCCATCATTCTCTCACACACACACTTGGAGAAGAAGATGAAGGAATAAGAGAGAGATGAACCCGAGAGAGAGAGAGATGGCAAAAAACCGAACCATAAGAGAAGGGGCTTTGGTTCTTCATAGGAAATATGAGAAGGATGCACTATTTTTCATATCTGAAATTCGTGCCCCTTACTCTCCCTTGCCATATGAAACCGTTCCTCTCTCTCTCCATCTCATTACTCTCAAATTCAATGCCCTTTTTTATTACTAGTTGCCATATTAAAATTGTTGCAATTAAGGAGATGATTCAAATTCTTTCAAATCTGAATTAATCCTTTAATTATAAGTTTGATGGCCATGCAAGCTAGCCCTAGTAAGGATGGCGGCCATTAGAGCATACGGAACATTTTAAAATGACCAAAATGCCCCCATGCATCTAGTGGTCATTCACCTCATACGGGACTATGTATGGCCCATTTACGTGCATGATAATGCACCCTAACACTTAGGGCACCTCATCGGCATCAGCAACAAGTCAATACACCATGGGATGATGAATAATATTTTTACTATTTACTGGGGTGCCCTTAGTAAAAGGTGGGGTGCCCCATAGTAAAAATTACTAAACTTGCATTCTGCGTTCTAGTGCAATACGCACACACGGAATGAACTCCTCATGGTATAATGGCAATATTGTATGTCTCTACACTACTCTGGGGTTGCCCCCTAGTGAACACACTTAGTCCTGTGCAACCACCATGCTCTAGTGCGATGCACTCACGGAACACAGGATTGTTAGGCATTATTTCTTCAACTCATAATATGCTGTGAGACAAGGAGAAAGTAATGATCCGTAACGATCGTGGATAGGGTGGAACCTTCAGGGACTAGGATTCATGGCTTCCAACTGAACCCGATCGACACACTACCCAAGTGTCCCTATCAATCCTCTGGGTCCCGGTTAACCTGCGTGGCCACCTAGAGTGCGACGCAGGCTGCACTCCAATTCTCCCAGACTTATTAAGCTCTCTCGCATACCCCTGCTCTCCGCTTAGTATTGGTAATACGATATCCCTCCACTTGGTGCCATGAGTCAACTCGAGCGGTGGAGAGCACCGTCAGACTCGAGTGACCATATGACTAGGTTCCTTCCAGGTTGACTATCACATTGCACCTCCGATCGCTTTGGCCAAGCAACCGGATTTGGTCAATAGCTCAACTGCTGACCACCAGGCCTGGGTTTAGTGCGGTGTATGTCATACCAAGGAACGCACCTCCCGGTAAGGATATGGATGGCCTGCAAGAGTGGCGTGCCAATGCAACGCCAGCCCGGTAACCCAGCGCACCGTGGTATTGGGTAGTGGTTAGATCCCCCACACGTTGGTGAACCAAAGTTACACGCAACTGGTTAGTCCACCGGTCACGGTTCCTCAGGGTTTAGGACCGATTACCCTAAGCAGAAACACGGCTATATGCACCGGTCTATGCTCACCGATCTGTGCACCGTGTTGGTTCCGTTCGGCCACAGACACTGTGCCTGGTAATGACCATTATGGAGATACTTATGCTCTGTCATTCCAACAGCTTATCCTGATAGGGCGACCAACCCAAATCAGAGCTGCGAACAATTTAGGCTCATAGGACCGATCCACTGAGTCTCCCACTCAGATGAACTACTATATAGCCATAGCTCCTTAAGTTCTGTAAACAGAACACGTATAAGAATACGTACCTATATACAATCCTAAATAAACTATCAACCATATACAGCCAAACCTAGGGTTTACGAGCTGTAGACCACATCAAACCTAACACAAGGGAGAGGGGGGAGATTATGAAAAAACCGCCGCTCCCCCCCTCCCCATCCGTTCGGCAAAAAGAAAGGAGGGGGACATTTTTGACATGGGCACCCCTCCCCCCTCTTGCTTGATTTGATAAGAGCACCCCAACCGTAATAAGAGATTACTAGGCTTCGGGGAATAATTTTGATTTCAATTTAGAAAATGATTGTTTTGAGATTATGAAAACTAAATAAAAGACGATTTGAGAAACTAAATTAAGTTGAAGATTTTAAGAGTCTATATTTAATATCTATTATTCACTTAAGCTAATTCTAAATATTATGAGTTTCTTTCAATTGTTATTTTAATATTATCATTAGAAGACTTGTTTTAATTTTAACCTCCTTAAACATTTAAGTCTAGAATTCCTTCACCCCTCACCTTGCATCACATTAATTCTAAGACGACTCTCCCAAGAGAGTTTAAGGTCATAAACTTAGCGGGTGTTTAACCCGGAACAATCTATTTCCATTCCAAATTCCATGATTTGAAAATAACAGCTAGTAATTGCTTTGATGGAATAAAGGACTTGGGAACTAAAAATATCACTATGGCTGTTTCTATGCCAACCGAAACGTTGGACGATCAAATTGAATTAGAAATAATAATTGACGGTAATAATCTCTTCTGGAAGAGAATTAAGGGGGACAACTGTTCCATATACCAAACATCCTCTTATTGGCTCACAAATGCCATCCAAAAACTTGCTAAGCTAAAAAAGTTTAGGTTCCTTAAAGAACTCTCTTATTGCCAGAAGAATCCAAGGTGAGTGTGCCCTTGGATTGGAAGAATTGGGACTTTTTGAAGAGAGTGATGCAAGCTATCAATTAATTGTTGGGTTTGGACTTGTTTAAATCCCAATTTTGTCAGACCTTTACCTAATCGTTAGACATAGACATAAAACTATCTCACCCAGGTAAAGCCAAACTTAAGACCCCAAGGCCCCTCTAACTAATCATGTAGTTTTATAAACCCCTCTAATTGTTTCGTAGTGCATTGAGTCCCTCCCTCACTCTAACTACATCAGGTTCTACATGTCTTAGTGTACGTGTAGTTTTATAAACCCCTCTAACTATAGTTTTAAATGATCATTTTGCCCCTCTAACTACCCTGTAGAACCTGATGTATAGTTTTTTTACATGCGTTGTATAGTGAAATCCCCAATAGTAGACCCAACGCACTGTAGTTGTTACAGTGATTTTACTATAGCAGTAGATCACTGTAACTGCTACAGTGATTTCAATGTAGCAACTGAATTTATACTCTATATACACCCAAATTTATACTCCATAATTGCTTAGTGATTTCATTATAGCAGTAATATTTTTGAGTATAATTCGGTTGCTACATTGAAATCACCGTAGCCGCTACAGTTATTTCACTGTAGCAATCGAATTTATACTTCATATATACCTAAATTTATACTTCATTACCTTGAATTGAAATTATTGTAGCTACAGAGCCTAGAGTACAAATTCGAGTTAGCGGAGTAAAAATTTGATTGCTACAGTGATTTCATTGTAGCAACAAAATTATACTCCAAAATATTACTGCTACAATGAAATCATTGTAGCAACTATGGAGTATCAATTGGGGCTAGCGGAGTATAAATTTAGTTAATACATTGGGATAATGGTAGGGGTATTTTAGTCATTTTATAGAGGTTGAACAGGTCAATAGGGGTTTAATGTATAAGTGTCTTTTCGAGTTGGGTCTTAGCTCAAATGAAACTATTATCGAGATGGTGTTTAACAGCATCTTCTATAAAGGGTTTATCGCAAAACTCCTCCTTATTTCATTCACCCAGATAAAGCCAAACTTAAGACCCCATCATGTTCAACCTTAATTCCATCTTCTTCTTGGTCTGGCTACCATTTGAACTTCCTTAGGGAAATTTTATTCATACCCCAAAAATACTTCACATATTCCCACCTCGTACCCCACCTGCTTCCTATCTCGTCTTCCACACCGCCGGAACCGCCATCGCTGGAGTCACCACAACTTCCCCTTCTCCTCCTTACCCATCACCATCGGAGCCCTAATTTAAGACCTGATCAGAGCCTCCAAGTCCTCAACGACAATCCAGGTGGTGTCATGGGCGATGCCTTGATTGTGGCGATGCGACCCAGGTGGGGGTGGATCTGCGGTCGAGATCAGGGCAGCATCGAGAGTGAGATCCATTGATGGAGAGAGCAGCGAAGTTGTGGTCGATGTCTCCGACACAATCGTTATAGTTCCGGAGGAGGCCAAGAAGCGATAGGCCAACTGAGGGTTCGAAGATGAAGGTCGCATAGGTTCGGAAATAAAGTTGGTGTAGGATCGGAAGGCCTCATCAAAGATGGAGGAGATTTGGCCGGGGGTGAAGCGGACGCTGGGGTTGACGACAGTGATGAGTGCAGGCAGCGGCTCCAGGATATGCGAAGTAGTTTTGGTGTATGAATAAAAATAAAATACCACTTGTGTCCCAAGGCCATTTTTTCAAGTACCAACACACAGTATGTGTGGGGGGGGGGGGGGGGGGGGAGCAGGGGGGGGGGAGGGGGGAGTTGCAGCGCGGTGGCAAGGACCCATCACCATTATCGCCACCTCATGCCTCCGTCTACATCGTTGTCGGTACTCGTGTAGCTTATTGTTGGAAATTATTCCATGGTAGAGGCCCACAACGGAAGCAAAGTGTAGATCCGAGGACCGTGAGCAATGTGTGTTATATATCAAAATTTTCATCGAAACGATCTACACGTGTGTGTATGAATCTAGCATGACAACTATACGAACTCCTAATGTCGATCTAGCGAAAAGAATAATCTAGCATGCATGCATATTCTATCTCTACACTAGATCTAAATATTAGAACCAATACCTCCGTGCGGATTCTTTCACCTTGAAAAGTTTCTTCTTTGTCGATGAAGATGGGCTCGAATCTGCTCGACATGCCTTCGGTGCAACGATCATAACATTTTTCTCTTAACTCTGATTGGGCTAAAATTTGGACTGAAGGTAGAGAACTTCAAGACGTAACTTTTACAAGTAGTTTCATATCGTTTGAGGTTCTGTAGCTCCCACAGTCACAGAATCATCGCTGATTTTCTGTACAAAATCTAGATAGCAAAAGCTTGCGGGAGACGCCTTCTAGTTCACCTGATCTCGCACGATGCACGACACCTCATCAATGGATCTCTGAGTGCCTCCATGCAATGAGCCTTCTTCTTTTACGAAACCCCACGCGAGGAGAACGAGTCGCCATCCAATGGCACAAGCGAGGGAGAGAGACGAGAGAGGAGAGGAGAGAGGGGCGGCTAGGGTTTCCTCATGGCATGGCCGGCCCCTATGGCTTGGCATGGCCAGCCCCCCTCTCCTCATTGCCCTTATATAGGGATGACCTATCCTATGGATAAGGCCCATAACGGATAAGGTTTGATCGATTCAAACCTCTCCCTTTATCTCTCCTTTTACCTCTCTATCTCTTGGTTTTGAAAACGATCAAAACCAGCCCATTTCCTGTGCCTCATGACCGGCCCCTTAATTGAAGGCAACAACCTCCTAAAACCAAGGGGGTCGGCCTTGGCCAGTCTCCCAACACCTAGGGCCGGCCCCCTTAGAGTATAGTGGTGCATGATTTGACTAAAATGCCCCTATGTCACAAGTTAGCCATCCCTAGTGTACGAGAGTGAAGTGCACTAGTGATTTTACTATTCTCTGAGGTTCCCGTAGGGTGCCCCTAGTAAAGTCAACAGTCAACTCGCAACATATCCTGGTGCATCGCACCTATATGGTAGAGTCCACTTATGGCAAGGGATTGCTACATGCATCTCTGCACTAATCTAAGGTTTCCACTTAGTGCATACACGTAGTTACGCATTTACCGTGCACTAGTGCGAATCACTCACGGAGCGTAGGTTTGGACTTCTTGCTTCCTCTAACTGTGTCCTGTGTTTCGAGGAGATGGTACAAGGACCGTACATAATGTGGATAAGGTGAAACCTTCAGGGACCAGGGTTCATGGCTTCCAACTTAGACTCGATCGATACACTACCTGAGTGTACCATCGATCCTCTGAGCCCGAGTTAACCTGCGTAGCCACCCAAAGTGCGATGCAAGCTGCACTTCAATCCACCTAGACTTATTATGTTCTTCGCATATCCCTGCTCTCCGCTTAGTGTGGTAAACTCGATGCCCCTCTACTTGGTGCCATGATGCAACTCGAGAGGTGGAGAATACCGTCAGACTCGAGTGCTCATATGACTCGGTTCCTTCCAGGTTGACCACATACGTTGTACCTCCGATTACTCTGCCGAGTAACCAGATCCGGTCAATAGTCCAACTAATGACCACCTGACCAGGGTTTAAGACGACGTAGGTCAGACCAAGGAACGCACCTCCCGTTAGGGATATGGATAGCCTGCAGGAGTAGCACGCTGATATGACGCCAGCCGGGTAACCCAATACACCGTGGTTTTAGATCACATATCTGGACCCTCACACATTGGTGCGCCAAAGCACCACACAATTGGTTAGCCTACCAGACATAGTTCCTCAGGGTTTAGGACCGTTTTATCCTAAGTAGAAACACTTAGTGCACCGGTGTCTGCTCATCGATCCATGTACCGTGTTGATTCCGTTCGGCCACAGACACTATGCATGGTAATGACCGTGGTGGAGACACCCATATTCTATCATCCCAACAGCTTATCCTGATAGGGCGACCAATCTAAATCAGAGCTATGAACGTATTTAGCTTATATAGGATCAGTCCATTGAGTCTCTCACTCAAGTGGATTACCATGTAGCCATGATTCTCTGTTTTGTAATCAGAACACATACTAAGGTACGTACCAAGATGCAATCCTAAGCTATCAACCATACATAGCTAAACTATAGATTTTTACGAGCTGTAGACCTCACCAATTCCAACAATCTCCCACTAGGTCTAACGAGGAAAAACGGTGTTGAGCTCTATAGCTTCTACATGCTGCCCAAAAGCCTTTGCATGAATTCTCTAATGGAATTGGCAATATTATCTGCAGATGCTAACTCAGTACCGCTACTTGTATTTCCTCCTATAACTGTCAGATAAAGTGGAGTTTGTACTTGATGGGTTTTCCCTCACAATGGTGCCTAGGCTCCTCGGACCTTGCTTACCGCTCTTCTGTTACAACAACAGATAACTGAGCCTCTGGTATGCGTCCCATATTCTCCAAGAACTTCCTGAGCCATACCACCTATTGGACTACCTCGCATGCAACAACGTGCTTAGCTACTATAGTGGAGTCTGTGATGCACTCTTGCTTCACACTCTACCAACTATCGCTTATAATCCCAAGATAAAAACAATTCCTGAAATCGACTCTCTTGAACACATATCTGACACTAAAGTCAGACCATGTGTGTCCAATCGATATCAGGACCTTTGAAGTACAAGCTAACTCGCAATCCTCACTTGATGAGGACTTCTGAGTATACCCTTCATATCGATCCAGTGATCTGGACCCGGGTTCGATTGAAACCGACCCATCATTCCTACTGCGCAATAGATATCTAGCCTTATAAATCAAATCTGGCTAGAATCTTATCTTCATGCGTAGACTGTGACAGTAAGAGAATCTTGCTCTGTTAATTTCGAGTTATCTTGATTTCCAGAACATAACTCGCCTTACTAGGTCTTTCATATCGAATTGTAATGATTATAAACCTTTACCGTAATCAATATTCCTATGTCATTTTCAATCAGTAGAATATCGTTAACGTAAAGTACTAAGTACACCTTTGTAGCTATTTCACTTTTCTTGTACCCACTTGGTTTATCCTCATTCTGATCAAATCCGTGTGAGCAGATTCTCTTGATCAAAATAGATATTCCAACTTGAATGCTTGCATCAGTCCATAAATAGACTTTTGCAACTTGTATTCCATATATTCTTGACCTACTGACATAATGCCTGGGGCTGCATCATCTATATGTCCTTTCCAAATTCACATTAGGGAATAACTGTCTTGACATCCATCATCCAAATCTTCTAACTATAATGGGCTGTGATGGATTAAGAGGATCCGAAATAGACTTAGACATAGCTACCGGTAAGAAGGTTTTAATATAGTCAATCACTTCTCTTTTGGTAACTAATCTATCCCTTTTTTTAAGTCTTTACTGGGTCCTCTTCCTATACACCCCTTACACCCTAAAAGGGTAATAATGTAATAAGAGTCGAGACTATTTCAAAAGATATTGATGTAAATTTGCCTCCATAGTCTTTTGCCAGTCAAAGCTGTCAAAAGCTCCCATTACTTTTTTGTAGCTCTAGGGATCATCCTCCTGAATTCTCTAGATTAACTATCGAAGTTTTTCCATAGTATCTTTCAGAAGCTCTGATGGTCCCACAAAGATGAGGTGGTGGTGGTACAAAAGTGAATCGTTTATACAGTATCTGGTATACTAGTTTCTGTATCATCTACTCCTACTACGTTTTTGGATGCGCACTCTCTACCAGTACCCAATAGTTCATCCAGAACTACATTACTGATAAACTTATGGTCTACAATATAATCCTAGTCTAGGTAGATGGTATTCGTAGAAATGATTACCTTCCAAACGTCAAGATCATAAAATAGTCCACCTTATGCCTCCTTAGGGAACCTACAAATAGATATACCTGGAACTTCATCTCCATCTCATCCCTCTTTTCATCTGCACAAGTTCATGATAATCCTATATCCTGAGACACTATAGTGTCAGCTTTCGTTTAGACCATAGCTCTCTATAGGTTTGAAGCACTAATTTAGATGAAAGATAGTTTCAGATATAGGCTATTGTTTTAAGGTACAAACCCACCAAAAGGTGAGTTATACACTTGGCAATATTCATCATACTATGAACCATGTTTAACATGGTCCGATTCCTTCTCTCGGAGATTTTGACGTGTCATCCTTGGAGTATTTAACTGGGAGATAATTCCATGCTCCCTCAAGATCCTATGGAACTCGTTCGATAGGTTCTCGTTCCCTTGATTAAATCGAAGAGACTCCTATCGTATGAATGTTCTTAGAACCATAGATGTCAAAATTAACTAACACCAGTACCTTAGTAGCCCTTTTAGTTATTTTGCCTTCCAAATAACACTCATACGTTAGAATTTATCTGAGGTAAAATATCGAAATTAGAGGGGTCACAAATGAGATAGCTTCTCCGAAGGATTTAGATGAATTTTAATTAAACGTTGCAGCTGTCATGAAATCTATTTTCAAATTAGGATTAAATACAAAGAGATTATTATGATCTATTCCTCTAGAAATGAAGCTATCTATTCAGTTTAAGATACACACCTACGGTGCTGTCTAAAACTAAAAACTTTATTTACCAAGGAGAAAATAGAACTAAATCTCTAAAGATCAAAATCCGTGTTTTGGAAAAACTAAGACAATAATTTCTAACAGCTTCCGTAGCGGCGTATGGCATCGGTACTTATGTTAGGATCACTTCACCATAAAGTAGCCTTCTGCTTTCCTTGAATCTCTGTAGACACGAAGTCCACATTCAAGAAGTAGAAGAACTACTACTAAATAGTGACTTAACCCCTAACACCCTGAGGCCATACACAATCTTCCAGTACCCTCTAGAGTCGCTACAACTTAGGAGTCCACACTAGTTTCTGCACTTATATAGTTTTTGTTTCTGATAAGTTACTCCCTTAGGTTCTTCTAAAGAAGACTTAGGTTAAGCACTAAAGGCATTGCCTTTAATCTTGATCCCATCCTTTGTCACCTGAAAAGCTTCTCAGAAGTTTTGTATTTATCATCTCTAGCTTGCTAAAGCTAAAGTTTCTGATAACGCATTCAAAGGTTCTAGATAAGGATGCAAGACAGATGTCTTCCACCACCTCGTCATCTGGAATCATGTCTTTGGAATCTAGTTCGATCTGGAACTCATAGATGTGTTCCCGAACAGGCATATCTTTAGACATCTCAGTACCGACAAGTCTATTGATGAAAAAGAAATGAGTTTATAAACCTCACCTCTCTGATATCTTATGCAAGTAAAACTTTATTTTCGAAGACCCGGTATATCTCTGACTTGCATCTAAAGAGTTGTCTGCAAGTCTGTTATAACATAGCACTTGCACACTTCCTTAGACTCTCGCTAGTCGTCATATGCCCTAGTTAGTGCCCTAGTGACATCTGGACCCGTTAGGTCTAGTACAGGGATATTAAGTTTGAAAGCCAATGTACATTTACTACCCTAAGCATAAGCTAAAGATAACGCTTCCACTCTACGTAGTTAGAGATCTGATAACTGGTTCTCTTATGGGATAGTGGATAGGGGATCTATATGGTTGAATGAAAAAATACAGAAAATGGTTGAATGAAAGAATGCAGAAAAACTTATTTTATAGATTTTAAAAACAAGCTAATTATATCCAAATGCCAATGCAACCTTTACAACGAAGACACATCTATGGATTAATTAATTATGTATGTGAAATCTCGGAATCGGATACATCTGCCCTAGGGGGCATGGTGCAGTGTCATCCGCTCACGCGGGTCTTTCTTTGACCCAGTCCAAATCTGCCAACTAAGGGCTTTGATGGACCATGGTTATCTTTTGGCCAGTGCCACGTGATCCCCATTGTCAAAGCAATTGATGCCTCACGTGTACTTCGGATGCACAAGCCTAAGCAATTACGACACGGGAGTTCATATGGCCCCCACTATAGTAGAAAAAAAGCCCTTCTCTTTTGGCCCCGTAATTGTCATATATGTAAGGAGACTGCTAAGTCATTTGATATAGAAAAACATAACCCTCACCCTAGGGGGTATCGACCTACGCCCTTCCACCCAGACACAAAAAAGTTGGTTGTGGAGACCAGAGGATCTCGACGAGTCCTCTTATACATCCCTTATTATAATTGAGGGTTATTTTATGCAAGTATGAGTATACACTAAGGTCACGACAACCTATACACTAGACCCTGGTTATATCGTGCTCCCACTAGCATTTCAAGCCTTTCGTTTAGCATTAATCGATCTCGGAATATCATAGTCCCTGCCTCAAGTGGATTTCTCTATCCAAGGGTCACATTACATATCCTAAGAACGTCGATGATCTGCAAACCTAGCTATTACACTAATGCCCTGGAGCCTAGCCTAAGATCAGACAGACATGAAAGGTCTCCCACTACCATGGTGCCTCGCTTATAAATTTGAAGATTGATGTCATAGTAGAATTCTAACTCATTCTAAGTTTCGATGCTGGCCAAATAGGCACACCCGACTAATCGGGTATTGACCTAATTGTAACATCCACCCCAAACACACAAGATATTGTCCGCTTTGCCCGTGCCCGCACGCGAACTTCCCAGGGAGGTCACCTATCCTAGTAATGTTCTCGCCCAAGCACGCTTAACTACGGAGTTCTTACAAAATCTGTAGCGGCGTACGGTTTTAAAATATGTCTTCTATGTTTGGGAGGGAAAATTATATAAGTAGCTCAGGATCTCCTTCTCTCCAGGTGATGTGGGGCTAACTCATGACCTTGTACACCTCACCTCACCTCACCTTACCTTATCATCTTGGTATCACAGCCTCAGGAGTCTTGGCTCTTGGGTATTGTTTTATTGGGTCTTGGTCGTCACAATCCACTCCCCTTAGGGCTACACGTCATTGTGTAGGGTTAGACCCCCCCCATCCCGAGGAGAACTGGCTTTGATACCATTTTGTAAGATCTGCCCCAAACGTCCTTGTATAGGGTTAGACCCCCCCATCCCAAGGAGAACTGGCTTTGATACCATTTTATAAGATCCGCCCCAAACACACAAGATATTGTCCGCTTTGCCCGTGCCCGCATGAGAACTTCCTAGGGAGGTCACCCATCCTAGTACTGCTCTCGCCCGAGCACGCTTAACTACGGAGTTCTTACAAAATCCGTAGCGGTGCACGGTTCTAAAACACATCTTCTATATTTGGGAGGGAAAATTATATAAGTAGCTCAGGATCTCATTCTCTCTAGGGGATGTGGGGCTAACTCATGGTCTTGTACACCTCACCTCACCTCATCCATCTTGGTATCACAGCCTCAGGAGTCTTGGCTATTGGTTATTGGCCTATTGGGTCTTGGTCGTCACACTAATAGTGGCATAACCAAATATGAGGAATTCACATATCATCAAGGATCAATTAAATAATAGGCATCAATAATGGAATCCTATCCTAATAAGGTCGCTTGGACCCGAGGGGAAAGGACATCCCTCTAAAACACTGATAATAAAATTATCACATCGGGGTTCTCTACTGAAACATAAAGAACTACTGAAATAAACAACCACATAACTGAATTAAGTTCAGGGTCCGACCCCTGAACCTGACTGGCATAGCGCAGTCTCTCTGTCTCCTTCGTAAGGTTCCTTGATCCGGTGCAAGCCTTTGTATATGATCTCCTGACGCTTTCTGCCATTTGTCGTCATCGTGTACGCTTCGCCGGATCGCCATCGATATCCAAGGTTTCGTTTATCCTTCGGTAGTGGATCTCTATGACAGGTTATCCTCTTTAATCTGTAACCGAAAAAGATCTAGTACGCTTCGAGCAAGTGCTCACTCGTACACAATTTCCTAGAAAGAAAAGAAAAATAAGCCTAGCAAAAAGCTTGAGAATCAAGGGTGGTCAACTTCCACCACTTGCCTGACTATAGCTCTCAAACCTATCCCCACACAGAAGAAAACCCATCCAGACAATTTGCTAGCATGGGGTTCGACCCCCGGTAGTAAGCAATCACATATCTAGATTATTTTAAAAGCGACACCCTGCAAGAACGATTCATAAAAAACACAATATATACTATGCATGATCTACTCGTAGAACCCGATGGTGGCACATACTATTCATGAAGGCACATGATGATTTCATAAAAAATATGAAACGCACACCACTAGCATGGCTCTGATACCAATTGTTGGAAATAATTCCATGGTAGAGGCCCGCAGCGGAAACAAAGTGTAGGTTCGAAGACCGTGAGCGGTGTGCGTTATATATCAAAATTTTCATCAAAACGATCTACACGTGTATGTATGAATCTAGCATGGCAACTACATAAACCCCTAACGTCAATCTAACGAAAAGAATAATATAGCATGCATACATATTCTATCTCTATACTAGATCAACATGTTAGAAGCCATACCTCTGTGCAGATTCTTTCACTGCGAAAAGTTTCTTCTTTGTCGATAGAGACGGGCTCGGATCTGCTCGATATACCTTTGGTGCAACGGCCATAACGTTCTTCTCCAAACTCCGATTGGATAGAAATTTGGATTATAGGTAGAGAACTTCGAGACACAACTTTTGCAAATGGTTTCACATCGTTTGGAGTTCTATAACTCCCACAGTTGTAGAATCATCGCTGATTTTTTGTACAAAATCTGGATAGCACAAACTTGCGGGAGACGCCTTCTAGTTTATCCGATCTCGCATGATGCACGACACCTCATCGATAGATCTCTGAGTGCCTCTATATGATGAGCCTTCTCCTTCTATGAAATCCCATGCGAGGAAGATGAGTCGCTATCCAATAGTGCAAGCGAGGGAGAGAGACGAGAGAGAAGAGAGGGGCAGCTAGGGTTTCCCCATGGCATGGCCGACCCCCCCTCTTTTCATTGCCCTTATATAGGGCCGGCCTATCCTATAGATAAGGCCCTTAACGGATAAGGTTTGATCGATTCAAACCTCTCCCTTTATCTCTTCTTTTATCTCTCCTTTATCTCTATCTCTTCCTTGGTTTTGAAAACAGTCAAAACCAGCCTATTTTCTGTGCCTCATGACCGGCCCCTTCATTGGAGGTAACAATCTCCTAAAACCAAAGGGGCCGACCTTGGCTAATCTCCCAACACCTAGGGCCGTCCCCCCTAGTGCATAGTGGTGCATGGTTTGACCAAAATGCCCCTATGTCATAAGTTAGCCGTCCCTCGTGTACGAGACTTTGCAAGGCATACATAATTGAAGTGCACTAGTGATTTTACTATTTTATAAGGTTCCCGTAGGGTGCCCCTAGTAAAGTCAATTAGTCAACTCGCAACCTATCCCGGTGCATCGCACCCATGTGCTAGAGTCCACTTATAGTAAGGGATTGCTACATACATCTCTGCACTAACCTAGGATTTCCCCTTAGTGCACACACGTAGTTACGCATCTACCGTGAACTAGTGCGAAGCACTCACGAAGCGTAGGCTTGGACTTCTCGCTTCCTTTAACTGTGTCTTGTGTTTTAAGGAGATGGTACAAGAACCGTACATAATATGGATAAGGTGGAACCTTCATGGACCAGGGTTCATGGCTTCCAACTTAGACTCGATCGACACACTACCCGAGTGTACCATCGATCCTCTGAGCCCGAGTTAACCTGCGTAGCCACCCAGAGTGCGACGCAAGCTGCACTCCAATTCTCCTAGAATTATTATGTTCTTCGTATATCCTGCCCTCTGCTTAGTGTGGTAAACTCGATGTCCCTCCACTTAGTGCCATGATGCAACTCGAGCGGTAGATAATACCATCAGACTCGAGTGCTCATATGACTTAGTTCCTTCCAGGTTAACCACATACGTCGTACCTCCGATTACTCTGCTGAGTAACCGAATCCGGTCAACAGTTTAACTGATGACCACCTGGACTGGGTTTAATACGACGTAGGTCAGACTAAGGAACACACCTCCCATTAGGGGTGTGGATAACCTGCAGGAGTGGCACGCTGATGCGATGCCCGCCGGGTAACCCAGTACACTGTAGTTTTAGGTCACGTATCTGGACCCTTACACGTTGGTGCGCCAAAGCACCACACAACTGCTAGCCCACCAGACATGGTTCCTCAGGGTTTAGGACTATTTTACCCTAAGCAGAAACACGACTTAGTGCACCCGTGTTTGATCACCGATCTGTGCACCGTGTTGATTCTGTTCGGCCACAGACACTATGCCTAATAATAACCGTGGTGGAGACACCCACTATCTGTCATCCCAAGAGCTTATCCTGATAGGGCGACCAACCCTAATCAGAGCTGCAAACGTATTTAGGTTACATGGGATCAGTCCATTGAGTCTCCTACTCAAGTGGATTACCATGTAGCCATGGCTCTCTATTATGTAATCAGAACACGTACTAAGGTACGTACCAAGATGCAATCCTAAGCTATCAATTATACACAGCTAAACTATAGATTTTTACGAGCTGTAGGCCTCACCAATTCCAACACTTATCGCATCATCGCCTCCTTCCTCTACAACCTCCCTACTTTTCGTTGAAATCCTAACGTGCTATTTTGGTGGCTACTGACCAACATCGTTAGCAGCGAGTATCTACCGATATGGTGTTAAAACGTTCACACTGAACATTTTCATACCATGTTGGTGGCTACCCGCCACTAACGATATCGGCCAGTAGCCATTAACAAGGTGGGTAAGGATTCCGGCTAGGAGTAGGTAGAGGAAGCAAAAGAAGGATGATGAAGGAGAATGAGGGATAGGGAGGAGGAGTTGGAAGGAGTAGGAGAAGAAAGAAGAAGTGGGTGGAGGAGGCAGGCTGCACGAGTGTTGGCGGTGGCATTGATGAGGGTCTGCATAGGTGGAGGCAGCAATTAATAGGAGTGGCTTGCACGAGGTGGCAGCAGCAACCCCCCCGGTGTGGTGGTACTTATGAAAATGGTCAGGTAACAACCGGTATTGTTTTAAAAAATTATGGTGGTACTTGGAGAATATTGTTGGTGAAAATATTAATTCCCTTATTAAACAAACTAAAAAATGCTTGATCTTATATTTTATTCTTGAAATTCATATGAAGCCAAGCTAGTGAAGGCACAAGCTCTCTCTCTCTCTCTCTCTCTCTCTCTCTCTCTCTCTCTCTCTCTCTCTCTCTCTCTCTCTCTCTCTCTCTCTCTCTCTCTCTCTCTCTCTCGTTGGGAAATTGGCTTCTAAAAGGCTACCCGAAGGGAAGAATCGTGCAGGAATTCACCTAGGCACTCAACAGTTTTGCCCGGGCACCCCTAGTGCGATTCAAAAGGTAGCTCGTGTAGGGAATTCACTCAGGCGCCCGACACATTCGTCCGAACACCTCGGATGTAGGCAAAGACCAAGGCTCCTAAGAAATTCACCCAGGCACCCAGTAAATTCGTTCGACAAATCCAAGACAGGGGCAACAAGTCTGGTCTTACGGGATTAACTCCTAGACAAGTTTGTAATGCCAAATTTGTTCATATTTCGTCTCTTCTCTTTTCAAAGGGTAGAGAAAATATCATAGAGAGAGAATGCTATAGAAAGAAAATATTATTGAGTAAAAATATAACAATATGTTTCCTCTCTACAATATTAATTATTTCTATATATGACATATTATCTTTATAATATTTTCTCTCTCTACAATATTATATGTTTATAACTTTCTCCATAATATTTTTCCTCTTAACAATATTCACTTTCTATAATATTTTCTCTCCCTACAACATTCTCTCTCTTTAACCTTTTCTTTATAATATTTTTTTCTCTACAACATTATCTTATAATATTTCCTCTTCATAATATTTTCTCTCTATAACATTCTCTCTTTAGAATATTGTCTTTACAACATTATGTGTATATGACACTCTCCACAATATTTTCTCTCTAGAATATTCTCTCTATACAATATTATCTCTATATCACTTCCTCTCTGTACAATATTATCTCTCTACAACATTCTCTCTATAATATTTTCTCTCTAGAATATTCTCTCTATATTTTCATTCTCTATAATATTTTATCTCTATAACATCATCCTATATACCACTTCCTCTCTCTGTAATATTTTTCCTCTCTATAACATTTTCTTTTTCTAGAATATTTTCTCTTCATAACATTCTCTATCTATGGCACATTCTCCCCATAATATTCCTTCTCTAGGATATTCTTTTTTGTCAACTTTCTCTTTCCATAACCTTTTCTTCTCTATAATATTTCTCTCTAGGATATTCTCTCTACAATATTTTCTCTATAACACTTCATCTTTCTATAAATTTTCACCCTATTACATTCTTTCTAGAATATTCTCTCTCTAATATCTCTCTTTAATATTTTCCCTCTATAACACTAGCTTCCTCTCTCTATAGTATTATCTCTCTAGAATATTCTCCCTCCGCAACACTCTATCTTTGACACTATAATATTTTCTCTCTACAACTTTCTCTCTCTAGAATATATTATCTCTACAACATTTTCTCTCTATAAATCTCTTCGGCACTCTACGTACAATATTCTCTTCCCAATATTTTCTTTCTCTATAGCATTTTCTCTTTGACATATTGTCCCTCTACAATATTCTCTCTACAACATTTTTCCTCTTATAATATTCTCTCTACAATATTTTTTTTCTCTCTACAACACAACAACATTTTCTTTTTACAATGTTCAAATTCTAGAGAGAGAAAGTTGTAGAGAAAAAACCAAGGAATAAGGTAGACCGGGTTTACTTGGAAAAACTCTTCGCAACGTCGAAGGGAAAAAACCACGGGACGGGGCTAGAATGCACTAGTGAGCCATAACAAGTTACAAGCACTCACCTTGACCCAATTACACCAAGAGAGGACCGGCCTCCCAAAATGCCGACCTCTGTAATCTCACTTTCTCTCAAGCTCCGAAAACTGTGAAATGCAATGGGCAGCACCTTCTCCAGAAATTCAGTCCCTCTTTCTGAAGGGGTAGGTCCCCTTTTACAGTGTCTTGGAATGATAGCTGGGGCGCTCCGCATGGGGCGACATTGATGACGTGCTCCCATAATTTACTCAACTGTCTGCGTGGGGGCAACGTGTCGCGTGACTGGAATCCGATAATTATGGCTCGGGTTATTTCCTGCCTTACCGGCCAACCGGGAATCTCGGGAGCATGGGCAGTCTTTCCGTAACCGTCGTGCGATCAAGATTCTCGGGTTTAACCATCGTGCGATCTGGGGGCGTGATCCTTGGGTCAACCCTTTGCATGAAACTCGATGCCCCTAGATTACTTCTTCGTGCGCGGCCGACTACCAGAGAGAAGGGGGGGACCTCCCTCCCCTAGCTTCCTCGCGCGCAGTCGACCAGCAGAGAGGGGGGGAAGCTCCCCCTCCTGGCTTCCTTGTGCGCAGCCGACTAGCAGAGATGAGGGGGGACTTCCCCCTTTGGCTTCTTCGTGCGTGGTCGACCAGCAGGGAAAGGGGGGGGGCACTTGGTCCGCGTCCGGCCCCCTCCCCCTGGTTCCTTCGTGCGTAGTTGACCAGTAGGAAAAAATGGAGGGGGGGACCTTGTGCGTTGCCGGCCTCCCCGAGGTGTGAAGCGCGCGGCCGGCCCGAGACAAAGTTGCGACCATCCTCCACTCGGGCAACCGAAGTGCGCAGTTGGCCCTTCCTCGAACAGACGAAGCACGCGGCCGGCCACCCCTCGGGACGAAGCGCGCGGTCAGCCGGTGGGGAGAAACGTGCGGCTGGCCAGCCTGCAAGATAAAGCGCATGGCCGGCCCGAGTGAGACGCATGGCCTGCGGGGCGAGGCATGCATCCGCCCGGTCTGCGGGGAGAAGCACGCAGCCTAAGCGTATGGCCGGCCAGGATCGAGGTGCACGACCAGTCAAGATCGAGACGCACAGCCGGTCGAGACTTTCACCATCTTTATTTGCTAAGGTACACACAATACCCCCTCCTGATCGGTCAGTCTTCGGGTGCTTTCCGACTGATCAGGATCATTCTTCTTTCATACCCTGCTGGTTATGCATTGTGGTGACTGTGCGGTTGTCTCGGTTGTGCATTTTCACCTTTCAAGTGTTTTCATCAGCTAGTCATACTCCTTGTTGAGTCTGTCGATCGGTCGATCTTTCCTGATAGGTCTTTACTATTACCGATGGATAGAACTCAGTTTAGACTGTTATATACCCAGACGGCTTCGAGAACTCACCCCTGCTCCACGATGGGGGCAAGTGGCTCTCGGAAGAGGAATTTTGCTTGACCCAACTCGTGGGGGGTCAAGTGCTCCCAGAGAAGGCTTTTGTCCTGACCCAACTCGTGGGGGGTCAAGTGCTCCCGGAGAAGGCTTTTGTGTTTCTCCTTTCATGCATCTTCACTGACCGGTCGTACTCCAAGTCGAGTCTTTCGACCAACCAGTGTTTACTGCGGATCGATCTTTTTACACGATAAGGAGTATTTCACCCTGGGCATTTTCACCGGCCGATTGTACTCCTTGTTGAGTATTTCGACAGGTCGGTTTTTACCGCCCCTTGGTCTATGCTCCTGCCGAGTGATAGAACCCACTTTAGGGTGTTATATATCGCCCGAACTTTTTTACATGTCGGTCATACTCCCTCTTGAGTCTATTGACCAATTGGCGTTTATGATTTACCCTCAATCCACGAGGGGAGAAAGTATCGGTCGATCATACTCAACATTGAGTCTTTTGACCAGCTGGTCTTTCGCCCGACCGACTCTTTAAATTCAGTCGGCCGAGTCTTCTTGGGGGAGGTTTTTGGCTTGACCCAACTCGTGGGGGGTCAAGTGCTCCCGGAGGAGGCTTTTGGCCTGACCTTACTCGTGGGGGGTCAGGTGCTCCCGGAGGAGGCTTCTGGCCTGACTCAACTCGTGGGGGGTCAGGTGCTCCCGGAGGAGGCTTATGGCTTGAGGATGGACGATTTTGTCCGGGGTCGGTCTTCCCGATCCTTCGCCACCCCCAGCCCACATTGCTAGAGGATCTTGGACAATGAACTTTTGCATATAGTCTTTATTGATAAAACGAGAACTTGAAATGTTCCATTAAAGGCATCAAGCCATTACATTCTTAGGCCCGAGAGGCTACAAGCAGTAGTGATTAGTTAGCAGAGGGCGTGCCTTCCTGTACCTCATCGACAGGCTTGTGGGCCGTACGTCGGGGATGGTCAATGAACTGGTCGAGGTAGCCTGCTTCAACGAGGTCCTCGATGTGATTCTGCAACGCTCAACGCTGCAAAGTAGTATGTCCATGTTCCATGTTGTAGTCACAGTAGCGAGATAGGTCCCGTGAGCTCCTCTCTGTTGGGTGCATCGGCGGTGCCTTACGAAAGTACTGCTCCTCCTTGATGATCTCGAAGACCTCGTCAATCGGCATATTCAGCACCGTGAAGTCCTGATTCCATGAAGTGTAGGGTGCACTACCACGATCACCCCGCTTTTGGCGCTTTGTGTCGTGTTACATCAACTCGCTTGATTGTTTTTCTATGTTCCATACAGCTGCTGGTTGATTGAAGGCTGGTTGCTGGTCACCAGTGTCTTTAGTCTTCAGCTTTTATTCAGCATCTTTGATCTTGATGTATTTCTTCACCCTCTGAAATAGCTCATTGACCATCGTGGGCGATCGCTTGATGAGTGATGCACTAACCGGTTGATTAGGCTGGACCGAATTCTTGAAAGCCGCTACCACCATGAGGTCTTATCCATCAGCATCTCCCAAGCTCAAGTATTTAGCCCATAATTGGTGGTAGAATTACTTCAGCGACTCCTTGTGGGTCATGCTCATCCCGAAGAGAGATTCCAGAGTCTTCAGCTCTCGGCGGTTGTAATGATATTGATCGATGAACCATATGCTCAATTTCGAGAAAGATGAGATATATGTGGGTCTGAACTTGTGGAACCACTCGACAGGAGTTCCCGACAAGCTGTTGGCGAAGGTCCGACAGAGTATATGGTCATCTTTGTGGGGGACCAGGGCATCTCGAAAGGCCAGCACGTGCTCTATCGGGTCCATTGATCCATCAAACTTGGGGAGGCGGAGAGGATTCCACCCGCGTGGGAATGGTTCCCTGAGGAGCTTTTTGATGAGTGGTGACCGTGCAGCTCCTCGGATGATGACATCCTCTAGCCGACCAAGAGCTCGGGCTCCTGGTCGGTCTCGCTGGATTCCTTCTTGATCTCCAAGTCGCTCTGAAGCATGTAATCTGATATGATCATGGACGCTTCTTCTGTCAGCAGTATGAACCGGCTGCCGACTAGCCGGTGTCACACGAGTATGGTGACTATCACTCGGTTGACGATAATGTTCATCTTCTCATGTTGGGTGGCGAGGTTGCGCTGAATCCGTCTTCGAGTGGTACTAGGATGCGGGCGGCTATCGGGGGTGTGCTCCGAGCCGGGACCAGACATCTGAGCATGCCGATACTGCCTGGGCTCATTTGTTTCTTTATACAGGTTCCGGCTACTTGAGTCTCGCCCGTCGGGATTCGTGCTTTGGACCTCCACCGAGC
Source organism: Chamaelirium japonicum (assembly GCA_947650365.1). Classification (NCBI taxonomy): domain Eukaryota; kingdom Viridiplantae; phylum Streptophyta; class Magnoliopsida; order Liliales; family Melanthiaceae; genus Chamaelirium; species Chamaelirium japonicum. The sequence continues at coordinate 41,968,339 of OX393557.1, read as the reverse complement.
GATTTGCTCTGACCTCCACCTTAGGATTCGACGGTGGCTGCACTAGCCCTGGTTGGACAACTTGTGAAGGAAGGCTTTGTCCAGCTTAGGCCAGTATGCCCTGGTTTAATGGGATCTCGACCGGTGTGGCTCGAACGAAGTCGCGCAACTCCTCATAGTTATATTGCATGATCTTGAGCTGTACGGTGAGAGCTTGTTGGGTCATCATCATGGTAGCCAAAAAAGCCTCATATAGCCCTCCTCCTAGAGGGGCTATGGTTACTACCGGAGCTTAGCTGGGCTCCCCGACTCCCAGTGCGGGATTCACTAGCATGACGACGCACTCAGAGTTTGGTGGTGGTTGAACTAGATGTCCGACATCATTGACATTTCCGAGTAGAGCAACATTGGAATGGAGCTGCGAGGTCGAACGGGTATGATACGGTCCACCAGCCATTGTTCCCCATTCTTTCGGTCGTAGTGATGACTCCTAAGTTTACTGGTCGGTCGACACCCACGGGTCGGTCAGTCAATAGACTCAGGCAGGTTGCAGGTAGACTCAGACCAGTCGACACCCATGGGTCGACAATCGAGAGCTCTGGTAGGAAGTCTCAAAAATTGATCCCACAGACGGTGCCAAGATTATGGGGGTTTTTTCTAGAATCGGGCGGTTCAGTTGGTAGGCACAATCTAACAAACCAAGGAACAAGGTAGATCAGGTTTACGTGAAAAAACCCTTCGCAACGTCGAAGGGAAAAAACCACGGGACGGTGCGAGAATGCATTAGTGAGCCATAACAAGTTACAAGCACACACACTGACCCAATTACACCCAGAGAGGACCGACCTCCCAAAATGCCAACCTCTGTAATCTTACTCTCTCTCAAGCTCCAAAAACTGCGGAATGCAATGGGCATCACCTCCTCTAGAAATTTGGTCCCTCTTTCTAAAGGGGTAGGTCCACTTTTATAGTGTCTTGGGACGACAGCTGGGGCGCTCCACACGGGGCAACATTGATGACGTGCTCCCTTAATTTGCTCAACTGTCTGTGTGGGGGCGACGTGTCGTATGGCTGGCACCCAGGAATTATGGCCCGGGTCATTTCCTACCTTACCAGCCAACCGGGAATCTCGGGAACGTGGGCTGCCTTTCCATAACCGTCGTGCGACCGAGATTCTCGGGTTTAACCTGTTGGAAATTGGATCCGCTAATCAGAGTCGCAGTGGAAGCAAAAGAAATATCCAAAGATCATACGGTGTATGTTTCATTACAATTAATTCTACAAAACAATCTATATGCAGATCTATGATCTTAACATATGTGCGGACACCCTAGAGGCATACTACGATCTACGGAAGACATGCATGCATCTAGTTAGGTGTTTAGAATCATCATACCTTATGGATCTATGATCCGGAGATGACGGAACGATGAAGAACCACACTTGAATCGCAAGGGAAACTGTCAGATAGCACATTGTCCTTTGCGAATTGAAGAATCCTCGAAATCCCGTCTCTGAGTGCAAGGATTACGAGCCGACGGAGGAATCCGTTGCGAAGACGATGGCGAGCCGCTAAATTTCCTCATTCTCTTTCTCTCTTCTTCCTTCTCCTTCCTTCCTCTTCCTTCTCCCTTCTTCTTCCTCTCTTTTCCTTGGCCGAAACCACAAAGGAGGAGGACTAGGGGGGTTCGGATTTTTTGGAGGATAGGAGACCATAAGGCCGGCCCCTCCCTCTCCCTATTCCCTTATAGGGCCGGTCTCCCATGGCTTCAAGGAAGCTAGGGCCGGCCCTAGTAGGATTAGGATAGAGAGGGGGCAGTTTTTAGGGATTTTCAGTATCTATCGTGAAGCCTGGATGAAAACGCCCTTCACGAAAAGTGGAAAACTGAAAGAGAGACTGAGTGAGGTGCGCTACTCGGAATCGAGTTCCGTCAGTGCCTATGAGCTCCTGAAATTATTCCGCTCATTCTAAGATCCATATTCAATGTGTTCCGAGCCTTATTTCAGTATTTACCAAAATACCCCTATGGCCCATAACACATGTGAATTAGGTTCTTAGGCTCCGGGCTTGCACTCCATCGCGCTACTTCGCATCCAATGTATCCAACTAGGTCGGGGAACAATTTCTATACACAACGACAGGGTGGAACCTTCAGGGTTCGGGATCTCTGGCTCCAACCGGATCCCTGATTAACTATTCCGGTGACACACCGAAAGTTCCGTTAATCAGCCCTAATCCGATTAACCCGCATAGCCACCCAGAGTGCGACGCGAGTTGAACTCTAGTGATCCTAAACTAATGTTACTCCCTCGTAACCCTGTTCTCTACTATACTCCGATAATCATCCGTCCCTCCTATTACTGGTGCCATGATACGACTCGGGTGGTGGGGAGCACCGTCAAATCCCGATCGATCATCTGACTAGGTTTGATGACTTGTCATCTATAACACCACACACCTTCCGGTGCTATGCCTAGCATCCGGAACATCGTCAGTCATACTGACAACCACCAAACCTGGGTTAACTGTATGGACAGATTGACTCTGGTATTATCATATACCAAAGTAGTATTCTAATTAAAGCAATAACCAAAGTCATCTTTATTAATGTTAATACAGAAAATCCATGCTAAGGACACACGAGCTACAACAATCTCCCACTTGGCCTAGCAGGGAACAACAGTCTTAACTCCCATGGCATCCACGTGCTTCTCAAAAGTCTTGGTCGGTAACGCCTTTGTGAAAGGGTCCGCCATGTTATCTGCAGACGCCACCTGAGTCACTGCAACCTCCCCTCGCTTCTGCAAGTCCCGGATAATGTAGTATTTCCGCTCGATATGCATGCTCTTCTGGTGATATCTTGGCTCCTTGGATTATGCTACCGCTCCACTATTATCACAGTAAAGGACAATAGGATCTTGAGCTCCCGGTACGCATCCTAAGTCCATGAGGACCTTCTTGAGCCACACCGCTTCCTTAGCTGCTTTGCACGCCGCAACGTACTCAGCCTCTGTCGTCGAATCCGTGATGCATCCCTGCTTCACGCTCCTCTAACTGACAGCTCCTCCTCCTAATAAAAACATAAACCCTGACGTCGATCTCCTGGATTCCGGATCTGACACAAAGTTAGAATCCGTATATCCAATCGGCATCAGTTCCTGTGAAGAGTAAACTAACTCATAATCTCTCGTCCTACGGAGATACTTGAGTATACTTTTCATAGCAGTTCAGTGCCCTGGACCCGGATTTGACTGGTACCTGCCCATCATACCTATTGCATAGTATATATCTGGTCTCGTGCACTGCATATCATACATCAGACTCCCTACAGCCGAAGCATAAGATATCTTCTGCATCTCTGCCCTCTCCTCAGGAGTCTTAGGACCCTGATCCTTGGACAATTTCATTCCATGTCTGAATGGAATCAGTCTCTTCTTGGAGTTGTGCATACTAAATCTGACCAAGATAGTATCTATATAGGCTGACTGTGACAGCGAGAGAGTCTTGTTATGGCGATATCGAGTTACCTTGATCCCCAGAACATAACTCGCTTCACCCAGGTCTTTCATGTCAAATTGAGAGGATAACCACACCTTCACTGTAGACAACGTTCCAATATCGTTTCCAATGAGCAGGATATCATCTACGTAAAGCACTAGAAAAACTACTACAATCTTATCGCTCCTTTTATAAACACATGGTTCATCCACGTTCTGCTCAAATCCATAAGATTGGATAGCCTGATCAAAACACATGTTCCAACTTCTGGATGCTTGCTTCAGTCCATAAATGGACCTTTGCAACTTGCACACCAGATATTCCTGACCTTTTGCGACAAAACCTGGAGGCTGAGACATGTAGATGTCTTTTTCCAAATCCCCGTTGAGGAATGCGGTCTTGACGTCCATTTGCCAGATCTCCCAATCATAATGGGCTGCAATGGATAAGAGGATCCGGATAGACTTAAGCATAGCCACTGGCGAAAAGGTTTCGTCATAGTCGATCCCTTCTTGCTGGGTATAACCCTTAGCGACTAGTCTAGCTTTGTAAGTCTCAACGGTACCATCCAGACCTCTTTTCCTTTTGTACACCCACTTACACCCAACAGGTTTAATGTTGTGAGGTGGTGTTACAAGTGTCCAGACCAAGTTTTGGGACATCGATGTCAGTTCTGCCTCCATGGTTTCCTGCCATGCTGCATGGTCAGAGGATACCATCGCTTCGTAATAGTTCAGAGGATCATCCTCCTGAAACTCTAGATCTACCATGAAGGCTTCTCCAATGTATCTATCAGGAGCACTTGTGGTCCTCCCACTGGGACGAGCCTGCGGTGGTTCCATAGGAGTCGATTCTACAGTATCGTTAATCTTAGTGGTATCGGCTCCCACTACGTTTTCTGTCTGCGTACTCCCATCAGTACCAAGCAATTCTTCAAGAACTACTTTACTGGTGGGCTTATGGTCTATTAAATAATCCTGCTCCAGGAATACGGCGTTCATCGAGACGATAACCTTTCTATCCTCAGGATCATAAAATAAACTACCCTTTGTCCCTTTTGGATTCCCAACGAACAGACATACCTTAGTTTTTGACTCCAACTTATCTCGCTTGTCCTTCCGCACATGTGCTGGACAACCCCAAATCCTAAAGTGCTGTAGGCTTGGCTTTCGCTTCAACCACAGCTCCCAAGGAGTTAGAGGTACTAACTTTGATGGAACAAAGTTCAAAGTATATGCTATCGTCTCTAGGGCATTTCCCTAAAAACTAGGTGGCAATGTTGCATAACTCATCATAGCCCAAACCATGTCTAACAAAGTCCGATTTCTCCTCTCAGATACACCGTTTTGTTGTGGTGTCCCTGGTGCAGTCAACTGGGATACGATCCCATACTCACGCAGGTACCCAATAAATTCATCCAATAGGTATTCGCCTCCTTGATCCGATCGAAGAGACTTGATAATTTTACCCGTCTACTTTTCTTCTTTAGCTCTGAACTCCTTGAACTTATCAAAGGATTCAAACTTCCACCGCATTAGGTATATGTATCCAAACCTCGAGTGATCATCCGTGAAGGTAATGAAATACTCGAAGCCTCCTATGGCACGGACACTTATGGGCCCACATATATCAGTATGTACCAACTCTAATACCTCCTTAGATCTGCTACCTTTGGCTCGGAAAGATCTTTTAGTCATCTTGCCTTCCAGGCAAGACTCACACGTCGGTAGGCTTTCTGAAATATCTAGACTTAAGAGTCCTACCTTAACCAACCTGTGAATCCTGTTTGAGGCTATGTGTCCAAGCCTTAGATGCCAAATGAGTATTGGATTATCTAAGGAATTTTTTCTTTTAGATGAATTAACCACACAAGCTTCAGTTATGTTATCCTGCTTATGATTGGAGTTTAATTACATAGAGACCATTCTGTGTATTTCCCTTACAAACAAAGGAACCATTCAATTTAATTGACACACCAGAAGCATCAAATAAAACTGAAAAACCTTCATTATTCAATAAGAAAATAGAAATTAAGTTTCGTCTCAAGGGCGGTACATAAAGTATGTTTCTAAGTAATAAACTTCTTCCATGCTTAGGATCATCTCCCCATCACCCAGTTTTCTTGTCTCCTTGAACTCCTGCAAATTATTGCAAGCATGGTTAGTGGAACCAGAATCCACAATCCATGAAACTGGAGAACAACTGGATGCTACAAGGGATTCCACTATATGGATTTGAGATATACCTGTCTCAGCCTTCTTGGGAGCCGCACGGCAGTCGCCCTTTCAGTGCCCCTTCTTACCGCATCGGAAATATTTTTCTTTGGGATTCGCTGGACCATTCTGCTTAGGGACCTGCAACTGCACCTGGCCCATCTTTATGGGCTTCGTAGACTTTATTTTCTGAAACTTGTCTTTGGCTTTCAGAGAAGAATTCCGCTCCACGTTCAGGGATTGGGCTCCTGCCTTCATCCCGTCCTCTGCCGCCTGGAGCACCGCTAGGAGCTCTGTGTTAGACATCTCCAATCGGTTAAGGTTAAAGTTAGTAACGAAGCCCTCAAACGCTCCTGACAGAGACGCGAGGAAAATATCAGTCTGGATCTCTGCATCCAAGATGACATCGAAGGAACCAAGCTCATTGACATAGCCAAACAGTTTCAGCATATGATCCCAAACTAAAGTCCCCTTTGTCATCTTCGTGGACTTCAATTTCTTGATGGTCAGGTAACGAGTCACCTGACTACGACCCTCGAACATTTCCTTTAGGTAGAGCATCATGTCTGAAGCAAAGGCCATGTCTTCGACTTGCTTCTGAAGGACGGTCTGCAAGGATGCCACTATATAGCACTTACACATTTCATCAGCATCTAGCCAGTCTTTCCATTCCTTTAACTGGGCCTCAGTTGCACTTGGTCCCGGCATGGCCGGTTGAAGGGTACTTAGGGCAATTGTGTGTTTGCCAACCCTTAGGACGAGCATCAGGTTACGCTTCCAGTCCTCGTAGTTTGGTCCCGTAAGTTTGTTATCATTAAGTATGGAGGCAAGGGGGTCGAGCTTGGTCATGATTTCTGTAAACAATGGTTTATAGCAAAAGTTAGGGTCTACTACAATCTATTTCATAGAATTTAGAAATAGATAATGTTTACTCCAGCCGCTATGTCTTCACTACCTCAAGTAGAGACATCCAGGAATCTAAATTTCCTGGGCTCGAGCACTGAGACTATCGGCCCTGAATTGGAGACAGCATCTCGGTGAGAGCATGCAACTGCTTCTGCTAACGGGGTTTTTACGACCCAGTCTTTATCAGAATTATCCATGGTAAACTGAAAGACCTCCCAGTCTCCTTTTGGCCAGCTTTATGTAACCCGCATGCGCAGCAACGACGGCTTCACACAAGCTTTCGGATGCTTTCCACAAATCTAGGTGGTGTCGGCAAGGGGGTTCATAGGCTCCTGCGGTGCAGAAAAAAACCGTCACCCACTGCCACCAGCATCCTCTATGTCCCGAAGGAAACCACTAGGCGAACCAGCATGGAAGGAAATACAGCTCTCACTCGGTGGGAATATCGAACTGCGTACCTCCCACCCAGACCCTTAGCCGGTTGATTGTGGAGGCCAGGGGCTCCCCTTTGGAGGGAACCTCTTACACATCCATTCTTTATGAGATTTTATGCATATCTAGATAGGTCACGACCTCCTAGACTTAGACCCTGGTCTACTGTGCTCCCATTAGGATTACAAACCTTCCCGCAAAGCATTAGTATCCTCGGAAAATATCATAGTCCTTACCTTGAATACTCAGCTTTCGCCTTTCTTGCAAGGATCACATTACATAGATTTCAAGGATCCCGATACTTCACTAGTTTGCCCATAATCCCAAGATCTGGAGCCTAGCCTAAAGTCAACATGGAAATGACTCCCACTACGATGATGCCTCGTTCATAATTTGATGCCTGATGTCATAGTAGACCTCATCTCATTACAGGTTTCGATGTTGGCCAAATAGGAACATCCGACAACCTCCGTCGGACCTCAACCTAATGGTGGCATAACCAAATCGTGATGAGTTCATACTACCATCAAACATCATCTAGAAACGGGTATCACATAGTAAAATCCTAACCTAACTTGGTCGTTAGGACCACGTGGGGAAAGGGCATCCCACTAGGGTTATCATACTTCTTATGGAGACATTAGTTAATTATCTCTAAACAAATCTAACACTGCGTCTATCTCGGTGCACAGTACTTGGCTACCTGAACTACCACGAGGGCGGTTACCACCTTTCCTTTTAGCTAGCCACCGGATTCGCACGTGTTAGAACCATATAGAGACATCGATGAATCCATAAGTTTAGTACTAATCCTAAGCCTGATCTAGAGACAAACTCACAAGCAAGATAGATAATCACATTATTATTGGGGTTCTCTAAACACTAAGTAAAGAGAAACAACAGAAAAACATCCAAACTGAATCAAGTCCAGGGTCTGACCCCTGAACCTGAATAGCACAGGCAAGATATCCTGCTCTTCCATTCTGCACGATCTCTGACGACGATCCCCATCATCGCCAACGTGCATGCTTTCGCCGGGTCTTTGCACGCCATGGTACCGCTTGCCCGAACCGTGGATGTAGCATCATCTTCTTCTTCCTGTGACCGAAAAACTAACACGCTCCGAGCAAGTGCTCGTTCGTGTTTAATTTTGCTAGAAAGAAAAGAAAACAATCCTAGAAACATGGCCAGGGAACCGAGGATGGTCAACCCCCACTCTCGCCCATCTAGAGCCTTAAAATCCACAAGCACAATTATAATCAATGCAAAAATAAATCCAGGGTCCGACCCCTGGATGCATGCAATCACAGATTACTATTCAGCGCGGCACCTGCAAAAAGACAATACATAGCACAATCCATATGCATGATCTATACCAAACCCCGACGAAAACATATGTCATCATATATTCACATGATATTTTCACGAATTCATGCATGAAACATACACCAAAGCGTGCTTTGATACCAATTGTTGGAAATTGGATCCGTTAATAAGAGTCGCAACAGAAGCAAAAGAAAGATCCGAAGATCATACAGTGTATGTTTCATTACAATTAATTCTACAAAACAATCTACATGCAAATCTATGATCTTAACATATGTGCGGACACCCTAGAGGCATACTACGATCTACGGAAGACATGCATGCATCTAGTTAGGTGTTTAGAATCATCATACCTTATGGATCTATGATCCGGAGATGACGGAATGATGAAGAACCACACTTGAATTGCAAGGGAAACTATCGGATAGCACCTTGTCTTTTGCAAATTGAAGAATCCTCGAAATCTCGTCTCTGAGTGCAAGGATTACGAGCCGACGGAGAAATCCGTTGCGAAGACGATGGCGAGCCGCTAAGTTTCCTCCTTTTCTTTGTCTCTTCTTCCTTCTCCTTCCTTCCTCTTCCTTCTCCCTTCTTCTTCCTCTCTTTTCCTTGGCCGAAACCACAAAGGAGGAGGACTAGGGGGGTTCGGATTTTCTGAAGGATAGGAGACCATAAGGCCGGCCCCTCCCTCTCCCTATTCCCTTATAGGGCCGGTCTCCCATGGCTTCAAGGAAGCTAGGGCCGGCCCTAGTAGGATTAGGATAGAGGGGGGGCGGTTTTTAGGGATTTCCAGTGTCTATCGTGAAGCCTGGACGAAAACGCCTTTCACGAAAAGTGGAAAACTGAAAGAGAGATTGAGTGAGGTGCGCTACTCGGAATCGAGTTCCGTCAGCGCCTATGAGCTTCTAGAATTATTCCACTCATTCTAAGATCCATATTCAATGTGTTTCGAGCCATATTTCAGTATTTACCAAAATACCCCTATGGCTCGTAACACGTGTGAATTAGGTTCTTAGGCTCCGGGCTTGCGCTCCATTATGCTACTTCACATCCAACGTATCCAACTAGGTCGGGGAACAATTCCTATACGCAATGACAGGGTGGAACCTTCAGGGTTCGGGATCTCTAGCTCCAACCGGATCCCTGATTAACTGTTCCGGTGACACACCGAAAGTTCCGTTAATCAGCCCTAATCCGATTAACCCGCGTAGCCACCCAGAGTGCGACGCGAGTTAAACTCTAGTGATCCTAAACTAATGTTACTCCCTCGTAACCCTGTTCTCTACTATACTCCGATAATCATCAGTCCCTCTTATTACTGGTGCTATGATACGACTCGGGCGATGGGGAGCACCGTCAGATCCCGATCGATCATCTGACTAGGGTTTGATGACTTGTCATCTATAACACCACACACCTTCTAGTGCTATGCCTAGCAGCCGGAACATCGTCAGTCATACTGACAACCACCAGGCCTGGGTTAACTGTGTGGACAGATTGACTCATCAAAACACACCCATCTAATACTGGACGTCGGATAACCTGTAGGGATTACATGTCACTCAAGCGCCAGCCGGGTAACCCAACGTACCGTGGTATTGGACTATGGAAGGTTCGCACACGTTGGCACATCAAAGCACCACACAACTGGTTGGCCCAGTGTACATGGTCCCTCAGGGTTAATGACAGATTATCTATAGTAGTAAGATGGTTTCTGCACTAGTGTCTGAATCACTGAACTGTGCACCATCTGGGTTCCTGTTCAACACGATCATCGTGCTTGGTCAGGTGAATAAGAATCCCACGTTCCCGTGGTGGAGACTTCACCACATCCTCTACCTGCCAACAGCTTGTTCTCGGTGAAGCGACCGGTATCACCTAAGCTGTGAACTAGTTCTAGGTCTACACAGAACTGGTCCACTGGGTCTCCCAAGCATGGATCCTCCTTGCGCCTCAGTGGCCTACTATGTTCCCTAGGGTCCTTTTATGATATGAGTATTATCATATACCAGAGTAGTATTCTAATTAAAACAATTACCAAAGTCATCTTTATTAATGTTAATACAGAAAATCCACGCTAAGGACACACGAGCTACAACATAACCGTCGTGCGATCTGGGGGCGTGATCCTTGGGTCAACCCTTTGCGTGAAACTCGATGGCGCCAGATCGCTTATTCGTGCGCGGCCGACCACCAGAGAGAAGGGGGGAACCTCCCTCCCCTGGCTTCCTCGCGCGCGGCCGACCAGCAGAGGGGGGGGGGGGGGGGGGGGGGAACCTCCCCCTCCTGGCTTCTTTGTGCGCGGCCGACTAGCAGAGAGGGGGGGGGGGGACTCCCCCCCTTGGCTTCTTCGTGCTCGGCCGACCAGTAGGGGGGGGGGGGGGCACTTGGTGCGCATCCGGCCCCCTCCCCCTGGTTCTTTCGTCCGCGGTCGACCAGCAAGAAAAAAGGGAGGGGGGGCACCTTGTGCGTTGCCGGCCTCCCCGGGGCGTGAAGCGCGCGGGCGACCCGCGACGAAGTTGCGGCCATCCTCCACTTGGGCAACCGAAATGCACAGTCGGCCCTTCCTCGAGCAGACGAGGAGCGCGGCCGGTCACCCCGCGGGACGAAGTGCGCGGCCGGCCCAAGTGAAACGCGCGACCAGCCGGCGGGGAGAAACGTGTGGCCGGACAGCCTGCAGGATAAAGTGCGTGGCCGGCCCGAGTAAGTCGCACGGCTTGTAGGGCAAGGCACGCGTCCGCCCGGTCTGCGGGGTGAAGCGTGCAGCCTAAGTGTATGGTCGGCCAGGATCGAGGTGCGCGACCAGTCAAGATCGAGACGCGCAGCCTGTCGAGACTTTCACCTTCTTTATTTACTAAGGTACACACACCTCCGGCCCTCCAAACAAAATCACCCACTGTTTAGGTTAATATACAGTTGTTTAATCACGACTGGGCCAACCAAACAACCATCAGAGAAAAGCCACATTTAATAAATCTTCCATACTTATAACTTAGGGGAAAAGCTTGATGAGGCGGAATCACCCGGGGGTGTCTGTGTTGACTTGTGAATTGTGCGGGCTGGTTGAGGAGTCGACCGACCATCTGCTCCTACTTTGCGACTTCTCTCGGCTAGTGTGGTCTCACTTCCTAGGTAGGCTGGGTAGGCGCCGTTCATCGGGGTTCGTCAAGGCTCTGTGGGGAACCTGACGACGAAGACAGTTCCGGGGGCCATACAGGAGGGGGTGGGACATCCTCGCTATCGGGATCTCGTGGGCAATTTGGCTCGAGCACAATTGTAGGACCTTTCAGGGGAAGACCGGCACGACAGAGGATGTCGTCTCACATATCAAATCATTGGTCCACCTTTGGGCTTGTAACGCAGTGCGTTTTCATCCTTGATCTTTGTAATATGAGCCGATCAGCTGCTTGATCTTTATAACTTCCTTTTAACCTAATAAACCGGTAGGGGTCCAGGCCGAACCCCCCCTCAGCCACGTTGATTGGATTTCTCTAAAAAAAAAAAAAAAACCTTATGACTTATAAGGGGCTATATGAGCTCCTCCATCTAGTCATGCAAACCAACTCAGAGCAACAGAGCAGGAGAGAGAGAGAGAGAGAGAGAGAGAGAGAGAGAGAGAGAGAGAGAGAGAGAGAGAGAGAGAGAGAGAGAGAGAGAGAGAGAGAGACTCTGGTTTCCTTCCTATTTTCAATATCATCTTGTTATCTATTGGAATTCTTGAGCTGTGGAAGCATTGAATCAGCTGCTTGCCTCCTCGTTCCAGAGGCCTCCCTCCATTTCTGATGGCAGGGAACCAAGATACCATGCTGAGGCTGAGACCCAAAGCAGTCAGCAGCAAACAAGGCCTGATGCCTCATACCACCTCCTCTCTTCTATCACCACCCACCCCCAGACCCAGCAGCCCCACATCCTCCTCTCTCTTCACCTCTCCAAGGCTCCTCCTTGGCCTCTCTCCAAAGGGTCTCTCATACCCTGAGGCTTCCATGAGCCCAACCTCCATTCTTGAGGCCAAGCCCTTATCTCCCATTTGGAACCCCTTCTTCTCTGATAGGAACACTGGGCTGGGCATTCTTGATGCTCTCAGCAATGACACTACTGACCTGAAATCCTCCAAGCCAGAGAGTAGGAGGGTCCTGCTTGGATCAGAGCTCAAGGTTCAAATCCCTCTCATCAAATCCAACCCCATCTCTCCGACCGCTTCCGTCGAGTCCCCTCATTCGCCAATCGAATTCGGCGTCAAGACGAAGAACTCTCAGCTGGCTTTGCACTCTCCGAGGGATTGGAGATCTCCGAGAGCCTCAGGCAATCTGGGCTCCGACGTGCGGGCTTCTTCCCCTTCGGTCTTCACGGGGTGCGTCTCCGCGAGCGAGATGGAGCTCTCGGAGGACTACACCTGCGTGATCTCTCATGGGCCGAACCCAAGGACCACTCACATCTTCAACAACTGCGTCGTGGACGGCTGCGTCGATGACTATCTCGCTTCGAGGAAGGAGAATTGGTTCTCGGCCGATCAATCGGCCTGTCCTCCGGGTGACTTCTTGAGCTTCTGCTGTGCTTGCAAGAAGAATCTTGGGCAGGGGGAAGACATTTTCATGTACAGGTCAGTCTGCTAATCTTCATGAATTCTCACTTGAAACTTGCTTCATGGCTTTCTTGATAACCTTGAATTGAACTCGTGTGGTGGTAACTTTTCTTTGGTGGATTCTTTAGATCATCACAGCTGAATTGAGCTACATAGAACCTCTCCTAACATTTTTATTTGTTTTTTTTTTCTTTTTCTGTTTTTTTTTTTCCATTCACCATGTCAATCAAGACAAGCTATTCTAATTCCCCTCTAGATATGACTTCTAATTCTCATAAGGGTCTGTTCATTTGGTCGGAAATCAATCCATTACTGCAGAAATCTATCCATTTTTGGTTTTTTTTTTGGGTGGAAATCAATCCACTTAAGTGAGTCGAAATTAAATAATTTTCCTTCAAACCTTGGAAATTATGTCCGAGCTATTTAGAGAGGAAATGATACGAACAAAAACATGAGTGAGTGGAAATTATATAATTTCCCTTCAAACCGTGGAAATGATGTCCGGTTTATTTAGAGAGGAAATGATATGAACGGAAACTTGAGTGAGTGGAAATGAGATCAACGGAGCATATTTTCTAAAATATATTTCCTTGCTTAATTTCCTTAGCCAAAAGAACAGATAACTTAAAAGTGAATGGAAATGAGATCAGGGAACTACTCGCTTAAGAGATTTTCATAGTAATCTTTACGTTTTTTGCATTTTCTTTCGCCTTCTTGTACTTCTGTATATCTTATTTTTAATATACTGGTAGGGGTCCATGCCAAACTCCCCCTCGTTCACTGAGAGGGAATTCTCAGAAAAAAAAAAAAAAGAATGAAAATGAGATCTCAATGGAAATCATTTTCATTTTCACTCACTTATGAAAATAAAAAGAGCATACCCTAATTAAGAAAATTTTTGATCATCTTCTGCTTCTGTTGTTTGTTCATTCCTTCAATTCTGATCTTTCAGAGGTGAGAAAGGTTTCTGCAGCTGCGAATGCCGGCACCAAGAGATACTGTTTGCCGAAGGGATCGAGAACTGATCGGAAGATCTGTATGGTCCTCGCTAGGTGGTAACCTTCTACATTGCAAGGGACTGAAGGAAATCCTTGAGCTTCCTCTTATGAGTGTTTTTTTAATTTTTTTTTTTTTAAGTTTGTAAATTCAAATAGTTCATGATAAGGATCATCAGCTATGTAGCTTTTGTTGTTGTAGAGATGTAATTGATAAATATCTGGGTTTTTTTTTTTTTGTGAAATTGACGGTTGCCCGAAACCTTTTAGATAATGGATCCACTTCGGGTTCGGACTAATCCTTCCAAATATGCGCACCGACCCACTCGAAAGTTTCTCTACGCACTCCAGAAAACCCCAAGGGGGGGAGGAATTGAACCCACAACCTCCCCACGTGGGACAAAATATCTGTTTTTAAGCATGGGCATTGCCTGGCTCCACACAAACGGCTGTCTGTGCCCTTATGCACGACCTGATTGGACGTATCCACGTGCCAAGCTAATCCTATGATTCCTATCTATTAGCTCCATTATCATGGAACAATGAAAGCAAATAGTTTGGCTATGGACCATATGGTTTAAGTGGAAAACCACCAATATCTTGGATGACTAGCCCTCCTCCGACTCCGGGCCGCCCTCCATCGATGGCGGGCTCTGCATCGATGGCACAGCGGGAGGAGCAGTCTGCATTCATCGTGACCATTCATGTCAAGAGACACTCATCATGCCAGAAATTGACGGAAATCGAGGATTACCCATCCGACATAAAAATGGAGGTACTTAGTTCGATTATATGATTTTTTTTTTTTTTACAGCAACCTAGGGGATCTATTTATGGTGCCCCAGACCAAAAAATAACAACGATACATGCCTAATCATCATGGTTTGGAGAAATCAAGGAAGACTCTTCCTCATATACATTAAGTCTATTGCATGGCTTGAGCCCATTACAAAGTGGGTTGCACCATATCTGGGACCAGGCTGATGTGGCCGTGGATCTTGAGAAAATACATATAGGGCATGCATGTAGGGGTGGCAATGGGTCGGGGTCGGGTCGGGTTGAGACATAGGTATAAGGGCAAAACATCCAACCCGAACCCGACCCGTTTAATAAACGGGTCAAAAACTTAAACCCAAACCCAACCCGCCTAATAACGGGTTGACCCGACCCGACCAGTTTAACCCGTTTACTAAACAGGTCGTGTCGTGTCGGGTCGGGTTGGGTCAACAGAACCTATGAAAACCTATCGGGTTGGATTGGGCCGGGTTGGATCGGGTTGGTTCAAGTTGGTCAGGTCAGTTCGGGTTGGCTCGGGTCGGTCGGGTCGGGTTGACACGACCCATTTGGTAAACGGGTCGAGTCGGGTCAATCGGGTTGTAAGGACAAACCCGAACCCGACCCATTAAATAAACGGGTCAATCGGGTCGACCCGTTTATGACCCGAACCCGTTTAGAGCAAACCCAAACCCGCTAACTTTGGGTCGGGTTGGCGGGTCGGGTCAAGGATTGCCACCCCTACATGCATGTACTCTTTAGAACCAAGTCAACCAGACACATTTTGACTTTTACCTCCCAAAAACTTTCGGAAAATGGCCCACTTTGGATTCAGGCTAATCCCTTCAGAAGTGAAGCCTGATCCACTCAGAATTTTAAACCGCACTTCTAGACATATCGAGTGGGGGGGGGGGGGGGAGGAGTCGAACACACAACCTCCTCACCCAAGCATCCATTGCTTGCCAACTCTCCTATCCTCTGGTGGGTCGAAATATCTGCCCTCTTGTCACATGAATAGAGGGGGTACCTACATTAGTTTGAGATGATAATTGGCTTGACAGTAACAAGGACCTCCTCAATTCATATCATAGTGGGCAGGGTCGATATCTTGTTCAATCAAGGGGTCCATGTCAATCCCCCCCCCCCCCCCCCTTTTTTTTTTTGGCAATCAAGACCTATTAAATGATTAAGCATTGAAAAACGCTTGATCCGTAATTAATCTAAGCAGGCTTTGTCGTATAGTGTGGGTATAAACTAACAATCTTGAATTATCCTGTTGAGAATAGTCCCACATTGGTAAAGGGGTACTTGGGAGTTCCACGTCTTCATGTACCATTGTCCTCTCCCTCTCATCACCGGTTTTGAGAGGGCACAGGAATCGTAACATGGTATCAGAGCTAGGTCCCACCTCGTCTCCCCTCCATGTGGTCCCATCGCACCCTCTTTCTCCCTACAATCGAGATGTTCTTTCTCCCTCTGATCGAGAGACGCTCTGCATGTGTATCACACTCAGCTCCAAATATGCCTCTATCGGACATATGTTATCGTGCCTTAGATTCCCGACAAAGGAAAGATGAAGTTAAAGAGGACGAAGATAGAGAAGAGGAGCCATCTGTTTATTTTCTTCAATTTATCTTCTTTTTAAGAGTCGACTCATTCATATTAGTAGTACTTATGGAATCACACTCACCTAATCTAACTGATAATATTTAGGAAACTAAATTTTATGATTAGCACTGAGATGAGAAACTAATATAGGGAAGCCCTAACATAATAAAAACATCTTTTTTATCAGTAAAACTAATGTTACTCACTATGTAACGCCATTGCTTACCCTCTGCGCTCGGTGCCTCAACGACTGAAGATGGGTAGACCGATATTCTCTTCAAAGCATTGGTGTCTGAAGATATTATGATTAAACCAAGGCTTCAAAGCCCAGCAGCTTCACTTAAATATTTGCCCAGATCATTTGCAGGAGCAGTTTTAGAAGCTGTTTAAGAGTTAAGCAACTATGTTACAAGTTAGTCATTACTTTGAGCCATGTCAGCAGTGACAGCTATAAAGTTAGAAAGTTAGTTATGACTAACTTTCCGAATCAAGATTCGGATGGGGATGCTGACCCATCTGATGATCTTGCCATGCAGACTAAGGTGGAACTTTGGGAGGAGAGGTGTAGGCCTCGCAATTCCTCGAGGGTTCGTTTGGGAGTCCAGCGGGGCAAACATCCCAAGTCTCGGAAATAGGGCTTGTAAGGTTGAGGTGCCTGCTTTCTGACCTATGTTGGTTGTATAGTGGCTTTATGCCCTGCGTCTACCTACTATGAGGCCCCTGGTCTATATGCAGTCTAGGGTTTCAATCTACAAAAAAAAAAAAAAAACTTTCCTAATCAACTATAAATAGAGTACCACTCCTCTATCCTAGGTACAAGATTATGGACTTCAAAACTCTAGCTTTCCACTTCTTTAGCGATCATTGATCTGACTTGAGCTTTGGAGGAGAGATCTCGGAGATCAATCTCCCTGTTTTCTCTTGTCTTTTTGTGCTTGTTGATCTACATCCATTGGCGGAGGCGATCTTAATTTTGTGATTAGCACTGAGATTTGAAGCTGATATAGGGATGTCGGTGACATTTTGAGAACATCTATATATTTATACTAAAGTGGAAGCCTCTCTCCCGTGTTGTAACACGTGGACATCTTTTACTCTCTCTCTCTCTCTCTCTCTCTCTCTCTCTCTCTCTCTCTCTCTCTCTCTCTCTCTCTAACAAGTGAATCATACTCACTTCAGATTTCACGCCTCTTCGAACAGTTGCGATGTCGTCTTTGTCAAATGGCGTGCATCAAGCACATTTGAGCATTGCCCGGGTTTCTTACTAGTATCACTAAAACTAGAACTACTCACTATACTAAGCCACTTCTTGCCTCAAGAGTCAAGATTATGTTGGGGAATATGCGCGCGCGCGCACACACACACACACACACACACACACACACACACACACACACACACAGAGAGAGAGAGAGAGAGAGAGAGAGAGAGAGAGAGAGAGAGAGAGAGAGAGAGAGACTCTGGTCACCAAAACCGTTGTTGCCTTCTAGCCAATATGCAAATTACCAAATTTCCAATTCAAATTAACACTGCTAATAGGCCAGTGTAGTAGTTATCAAGATCCAACCGCAAATGCTACTGCCATCTGGCAAATTCGCAAACCGCAAAGTCGTCCGCCAGGATAGTGCGAAGTCAGATGCCAAAATTCCCTTTTGGAACCATACAAAGGTTGGTGCCAAAGTTCCCGAGGGAACAATCCAAGCCTGAAAACTGACGCCAAAGTTCACAAAAAAAACAATGCAAGCCGAAAGCCAGAGACCAAAGTCGTCAAAGTTCCAATTGAGAATAGTGTTGTTAGTGATAGTGTATAGTATTGAGATACAGATACCCGTAGATAGCCTGTATAGGATACCCCTTGCTTCTTTCCTTGTATGATACACATATATATTTCGCCCTTGGCCTAATGAGAAAGATCAATCCTTCTCCCCAAGATCCCTAGCATCTCTCTCTCTCTCTCTCTCTCTCTCTCTCTCTCTCTCTCTCTCTCTCTCTCTCTCTCTCTCTCTCTTCATGCTAGTGATTCTTGTGACATGGTATCAGAGCCAAACTCGAGCTCTTCTCCGGATCTCCATCTGGATCGTTACATCCAGATCTGAGATCTCCTCACCGTCCGGATCTGCTCCTTCCTCCGGCCGGATCATCGCTTCCTCCGACCAGATCTGCTCCCTCCAGATCTGGCCTCCTAGAATCTGTGAGACCGGAGCTCCACACCGGAGTGCCGATCTGTGAGATCTCCATCGCCTGAGCTCCACTCCACGCCGGAGTGCCGATCTGTGAGATCATCATTGCCTGAGCTCTATCGTGCCGATCTGTGAGATCTCCATCGCCTGAGCTCAGCTCCAGAATTGGCCTCCTCGGATCTGTGAGATCGGAGCTCCACGCAGGAGTGTCGATCTGTTCGATCTCCATCGCCTGAGCTTTATTCAGATCTGTTTAGATCTGTGAGACCGGAGCTCAATATCGCCTGAGCTTTATTCAGATCTGTGAGACCGGAGCTCAACACCGAGATCGACCACCGGCTGTGCCCCTATCCCTCGCCGAAGTGTCGATTTCCCTCCAGATCTGAACAAATTTGTCTCCGATCTCTTCTTTAGATCCGACAGATCCACTCCGACAATGAGTGAGTCGACATGGCCGACTCCTCCTCCGTAGATGCTCCTCCGCCCGTGCCACCACACCCTGAGAGCCTCCCGTTCGAGTATACTCGTGACTTCCTACCGAGCTCGACGGATTTCCCTCTCGCCTCCTCCGCCGACTGGGAAGCATGGCAGCAACCGTTCAGACCATGCTTCTCAGACGTGGCCTTTTTGGATTATTCAACGGTACCACCACGGCACCGAGTCAGGCTTTCCTCGCTGCTCTTCAAGCGTGGCGTCTTCATGATGCATGGGTCGCCGCCTACCTTGTCGCTTCGATCGATTGGACGAAGCGTGCTGACCTCGCCGCTCTTGGAGCATCCGCAGCCATATGGTGCTCCTTAGTTGAGCGTTTCGTGGAGTCTAGCGACGCCCGCGAGTATTCTCTCCTCTCCCAGGTCCAGTCCGAACAGCAGGGCGATCGTACGATCCAGCAATTCCATACGCAGATGCGTGGTTACTGGCGGGAGCTTCAGTCACTGGTACCTCCCGTCCCGCTCGAGTGCCGTGCCTCCCACCAAGCCTTCTGGGAGCGCCGTCAGCTTTATCAGTTCCTGATGGCCCTTCGACCAGAATTTGGCCCACTTGCTGGCGCCCTGATCCACCGAGACCCACTTCCACGTTTGGATGCTGCCATTGCTGAGTTCGTCGTCGAAGAGACCAAGCTGCGCACCATCACCACCATGGCTATTCTGCCCCCCTCCAGCCACACGGGCGTCCTTGCTGCAGCCCCAGCTGCCTCTTCTACTTCTGCTTCTGGTCGTGATCGGTTTGTGTGCACTCACTGCCACAAACCAGGTCATGTTGTCGTCACATGTTGGAAGTTGCATCCAGAGAAGAGGCAGGGACCCCGAGGACGTGGTCGACCCGTTGGCTCTACTGTTGTTGCTGCTATTGCTCTGTCCTCTCCTCGCACGGTTCCATCATCACCCCGGGGTTCCTTGGACGCCCTTGACACTACTCAGCTCCTTCAGCAGCAGCTTGCACAGCTTCAGTTCCGCCTAGACCAGCAGGCGAGCTTCAGCTCCGCCGAGACTTCCAGCGCCTCCAGTTCCTCTGCTCACTTAGCCACTCCCGGTACCTTCGCTACTTGGATTCTGGACTCTGGGGCTTCCCATCACATGACTTCCAACGCTTCCTTGCTTACTGATTGCCGATCGACATCGCATATTCCATCGATACATACTGCAGATGGCTCTTCTTTAACCATCTCGCAGTGTGGATCGATTACCACTACAGAACCGAGCGGTCGCCTCTCTTTACCCACTGTGTTGCATGTCCCCCAGCTTCGCATGCAGCTCATCTCCATTAGCAGCCTTTGTGACTCTAGATGTGTTGTGACTTTCTCCCCTTCTTCTTGTGTTGTGCAGGATCCACATACCGGACGGGTGATTGGCGCTGGTTGTAGGTCAGGCGGGCTGTACCACCTCGAGCATCTCCATCTTCCCATTATTTCCCCTTCTGATGTCTGTAGCCTAGCTTCTCCTGATGCCGACTTGTGGCACTGAAGAATAGGTCACATTTCTGAGTCTCGACTTAAGAGCTTACTGCAGACTGGAGCTCTAGGTCATTGTTCTTTTTCTCCTTTATCTACATGTACCGGTTGTAAGCTTGCCAAAGCTATAGCCCTACCTTTTCCTTCTAGTATCTCTCAGAGTTCTGCTCCTTTTGACTTAGTACACTCCGATACCTGGGGCCCTGCACCTCTTCCTTCGATGTGTGACTATCGCTACTATATCTCTTTCATTCATGACTTCAGCCGATACACTTGGGTCTACCTTCTTCAGCACCGCTCTAAGGTGCCTCAGATCTACCAGTGATTCTTCCACGGAGTCTTCCTCCGTCCCCTCCTCTCCTCCGTCCTCGATTGATTCCGTAGGTCTTCCTTATACTCCCGATACCCATGGTACTCCGCCTGCTACGCCCAGTCAGACGTCCCCGGTCGTGGATCCTCGCCCGCCGCCCCGCTATCCTCAACGCGAGCACTACCCACCTGATCGCTTTAGCTTTAGCTCTGGCCCACCTGACCGTTTTGGCTTTGCCACGGTCACCTCTTACTCGCCTCAGTTTACAGCCTTTCTTGCATCCCTTCACACAGACCAGGAGCCTCGATCGTACCGAGAGGTCGTCCAATCCCCTCAGTGGAGGCAGGCTATGAGCGAGGAATTTTAGGCTTTTG
Source organism: Chamaelirium japonicum (assembly GCA_947650365.1). Classification (NCBI taxonomy): domain Eukaryota; kingdom Viridiplantae; phylum Streptophyta; class Magnoliopsida; order Liliales; family Melanthiaceae; genus Chamaelirium; species Chamaelirium japonicum. The sequence goes on along the minus strand of OX393557.1, from coordinate 41,947,210 downwards.
AGCAGACTTAGACTTGGGATACCGTCCCCCTTCCTGCTGGCATTGAGCATGTTAGTTGCCGGTGGGTCTACAAGGTCAAGCGGCGACCTGATGGTTCCATCGAGCGGCACAAGGCTCAGTTGGTGGCCCGTGGCTTCACTCAGGCATACGGAATAGACTACGAGGAGACTTTTGCACCCGTAGCTCAGATGACCTCCGTTCGTGCACTCCTGGCAGTTGCAGCAGTCCGCCGATGGCCTCTTCTCCAAATGGACGTGAAGAATGCCTTTCTCCATGGCGATCTTTCTGAGGTCGTTTACATGCAGTCACCCCCTGGTTTGCATACCCCTCCCCAGCATGTCTGTCGCCTCCGTCGAGCCATCTACGGGCTCAAGCAAGCCTCTCGAGCTTGTTTTGAGTATTTCTGACGAGCCGTCACCGAGATCGGCTACATTGAGAGCTCGGAGGACCACTCATTTTTTGTGCGGTCATCTACTCAAGGCAGGGCAATTCTCCTATTATATGTCGACGACATGATCATCACAGGTGATGACTCCGCTGCCATCACTTCCCTTCAGCAGCATCTTCGGCGCCGGTTCCAGATGAAGGATTTAGGTCCTCTTTGCTACTTCCTTGGGCTAGAGATCGCCCACAGTGAACGAGGGATTCTGCTATCCCAGCAGAAATACACGGCTGACATCCTTAGCCGAGCTGCCCTTCCGATGATCGCTCTGCCGTCACCCCTCTCGAGCTTCACGTGAAGCTTCGTCCCACCGATGGTGAGCCTCTCTTAGATCCTACTCGGTACCGACAGATCGTTGGCCAGTTGGTTTACCTCTGCATCACCAGGCCCAATATTGCTCACGCCGTTAGTATCATCAGCCAGTTTGTCGAAGCCCCTCGCTCTGCTCACTATGCTGCCCTTCTTCGGCTTCTCTGTTATCTCCGAGGCACCATCACCCGGTCGCTCTTCCTATCATCAACTTCTCCTCTGGTCCTACGTGCCTACTCGGATGCCAACTGGGCTGGTGATCCGACCACTCGTCGATCGACTACCGGCTATTGCCTATTTCTTGGAGATTCTCTTATCTCATGGCGCAGCAAAAAGCAGAGCGTTGTCTCTCTCTCCAGTACTGAAGCAGAGTTTCGAGCCATGGCCTCTACTACCAAAGAGATCGTTCACTTGCGACGACTTCTCGGAGATCTAGGAGTTGAGATCTCTGAACCTACAGCCCTTCACTGTGACAATCGGAGTGCTATACGGATTGTCACCAACCCGGTCTTCCACGAGAGGACGAAGCACATCGAGCTCGATTGCTACTACTCTCGCCAGGAGTATGAGGCCGGGACCATCTCTCTCCCATTTGTTTCCTCTGAAGAACAGATTGTTGACTTCTTCACGAAGTCACATCCTGCTCCACGTTTTCAGTTTCTGCTTAGCAAACTCATGGTGCATGACCCACCTTGAGTTTGAGGGGGGCTGTTAGTGATAGTGTATAGTATTGAGATACAGATACCCGTAGATAGCCTGTATAGGATACCCCTTGCTTCTTTCCTTGTATGATATACATATATATTTGGCCCTTGGCCTAATGAGAAAGATCAATCCTTCTCCCCAAGATCCCTAGCATCTCTCTCTCTCTCTCTCTCTCTCTCTCTCTCTCTCTCTCTCTCTCTCTCTCTCTCTCTCTCTCTCTCTCTCTCTCTCTCTCTCTCTCTCTCTCTCTTCATGCTAGTGATTCTTGTGACAAGTGCAATCCTGAATACCGACGCCTTAGTTCCAGAAGGAACAGTATAAGCCGAAAGCCAGACAACCAAGTTCCCGAAGGAACACCGCAAGACTGAACCTAGACACCAAAGTCGTCGAAGGAACATTGCAAGGTCGAAGGCGGTCGCCAAAGATTCAATTAGTAACCGTGAAAGCCTGAAGGCTGACACCAATGCAAGCCGAAAGAAGGAACAGTACAAGACTGACACCATACGTCAAAGTCACCGAAGAAACAGCGCAAGGGTGACACAACTTGGGATCTCGTCACAACGTGCGCTCCTGAAAGATATGCTTCTCGAAGCGTTCGAATGTACTTCGAAAAATAAATCTGATTTCTTTCATACCCTTCGCTCGATGAGAAAATGGGTCAGATTCTACAAGATCAACCAACCTATGGGCCTTGAAATGATGCAAGGGAAAGAAAATCAAAATAAAATAAAGAATAAAACAAAACAAAAATAAGTAAATATATATAAAAAAAAAGTAAAAGATGGAAGAGCCCAGATTCCAAATGAACAAATTCAACCTCGAAAGGGACACTACACAGACTTGAATCACCTGGGTATTGCAACAAGTCTTCAAGTCTGCATACTTGGAGTCTTCTGAACCAAAAAGAGACTAGAGTAGCCTGACACTAGGACAAAGCCCAGGCGGTCAGACCGGGCGCTAGAGCTTGACCTCAAATAGGTCCAGAGATCGAAACAGGGGAGAGGCAGCATAGCTGCTACTTTTATTAAAATTCATAACACATGAACATGACATGAAGTTAGGATTCATTTCATGATACATTTACTCTATCTTCGCACATTATTCAACGAGGGGCATGGTTTTCCATCCCAGAATAAACCATGAAGATTCAACAACTTAATCAAAAGATCCAACCAGAATCTACATCAAGTCTGGTCCAAGCAATAGGCCTGATCCTGCAGTCAATACTTGGATCATATCAACATATGTAAATCATGGCTTGAACACATCCTAGTTAGGGCATTCAAAAAAGATAGAATGAAATTTGCCCAGCTTGAAAGGTATGTATATGATGAATATCACATTGAGCCACAAACAACAGATGACTGTCTGACAATCCCTGAATAGCCCTCTCCACCCTTGAGACTTACAAACAACCCTCAAAACTAACACAAGTATAACATGTAAACAGAGGCCAGCATCTTAGACCCCAGTAGGAGGGGCGGGGGCGACAGAAACCACAACAGCAGCAGCAGGTAATGACCTTGATTAGGTCTAAATCCTCAGTAATGCACACCCTAGAATGCTCCCACGGCACTGGGTCATGGGCGCCACCGGCCGCCACGTCGGCCTCTCGCTCCCAACGCTCAGGGCATCCACATCGGACAGCTGCTTGATGCACTGATTCCTCGGACCAGGCGTGATCACTCCGCCAATCATGTATATCCCATCCCCCGCACCAATCATCCCAAACCCGATCCGGCTCTGGAACTCTGAGGCAGACGACACCACATTGTCCGGTGGATTCCCCCCCTGCTGCTTCAGAATGAAACAGTTGGTCAGCACATACGGCTCGCCTCGAACCACCGCCATCGGGCCCTGGAACCAACCGTAGTCCTTGACAGTCCAACTCTGCCCCCCGTCCTCCAGAATCTGCACCGTCGATAAACCCTTGTGCAAGACATGCATCTTCCCTCCGATCACCACACCCGAGCATGCAGAACTGTGGGTGAGGCGGAGATCAGGGAGCGGATGCCACTCGTCCGCCTCGGGATCATAGATCTCAGCCTTCGATATCGATATTCGGCAGTTGGTGAAACCCCCTGCAACGATGATCTTACCATCCACCGCGCAGCATGCAAACATGGCACGACGTACAAGCATAGGTGCTCGCTGAGCCCATTTGCGTACGAGGGGATCATAAGACCAGACCTCGTTCGTCGCAAAGATCCCATCATGGTCTCCAGTTAATGGGTCGACTCGGTCGCTGCCACCGCCGATCACAAAGAGCTTCCCGGAGACGGAGGCCACACCAAAGCGAGCGAGGTGCCTAATTTCCGATGGCATGACTGGGAGAGTCATCCAAAGGTCTCTGAGGGGATCATAGAGTTGCCATATGTTCTCAGGTTCAAATGCTAAGACACAGAGAAGCTCCTCAGAGGCACCAACTTCGCAACGTGCTTTGAAGATCTCGGGGCTGCGAAGCGCGGCTCTCCACGAATGGCAAACGAGCTGCAGACGGGGATGCAAGTAGAAAGGCACACGTGCTAGGCACCTGAGAGCAACTTCATCGGGGAGGCCGTCAATTAGGCGAGACATTGTGTACTAGTCATTCAGATGATTCCTGGCCCTAGATTTTAGCTGGAGGAATTGCAGAGGGATTAACCTGAAATGAGCTCACACTGGGTTATTGCTAACTCAATCAAATATAGCTACACCAAATAAATGAAAACCAGCAAACAAGTGAAAAATAGCAGCCCATTAAAGTGGTAAATGAATATTGAACTATTTAGAGCCAATTCAAGTTGGTTATACATCTCTAGGTTACAAATTAATTTTGTAATTATAGAAGAAAAAAAATCAATGTAAGTTTCAGAGAACCAGTATAAATATCTAAGGCAATAGATCGAACAAACTAATCTATAGTTGTCATCACAGAAAACACCAGGACAATCAATGAGGGGTATTACTATATCGATATGTCACAAGTAAGGAATAACAACGCATATTAACAGGATCATGAAATTGATCTCCAAGGGTTAAATTCAATTTGTATATATAAATTCTTAGAAATTAGTTTGATATTTAAGAACTTACAAGTTACAGATACTAAATATTGATAAATAAAAGTGATCGGAAGTATAGAAAGTACTTCATTTTTTTGTACTTCTCGCTGATGTTAAATATTGGATTTCATTGAATGATTCTCTTAGTCAATAACTGGATTTGAACAAGAAAGATGACAACAAGATAAATCTCCGATAGCCTGAATAGAAGACCTAAAGCAGAAAGCATCCATGTTCAGACAGCAGTTTGAAGATTAAGATCTTGGAAAATTGATGCAAAACTTATCTAACCTTTTACATATGGTTAAAAATGGACCCTAGAGGGGAGTAATGTATAAATTTTTTTTAAACCCCTTAGTGTCTCATCTTAAGGAGAGTTACGTGGACCACCCCTACCAGTGGTGAAGGCGGAATTCGATCCCAATGTCTCTGGTACAACCACCAAGAGACTTTACCAATAATAATAATAATTTTTGAATTCTAATTTTATAAATATTAATAGTTATCTTTACCTTTCATGTCTTCATATTATATGTATTTCTCTTTTACCATTGTGTGGTACTCACCCGTAGGTGACCACACCTTTGTAGGTTGAATATAATGTTGGCCTTGTGCCCTAATACATTTGAGTATTCCTCTTGAGAGTTTCTCAAATGGTGGGCCCTTTGGGCTTCTTCCCATGCTAACATGGTATCAGAGCTTCGGCTCCTTGGCCATCCATCGCCAGTTCCAACCATCACCGGCTTCATCCGTCATCGCCGGTTCCAACCACCATCGGCATCAATTAGCTCCGTCAACATCACTGCGTACTCTGCCTTCATCAAGGTACAGCCTTGATCCAGCATCGTTCGGTACATATCTAGTCCCATCTACAATACTGATTCCGTATCCACCGCCATCAAAGCAGTGTCGATCGCTCAGCATTGCTCCATTCAATCTGAATTAGATCTGCTCTATCTTCATATCTGATCCATTAAGATCTAATCTATCGCAGAAAGGCACATTGTCTAAGATCGATTCGAGATGAACCACCACTGAAGAAGAGCTTGGATCTCTCTAGTTGAAGCTTTATTTTCGATGTCCTCAACGATGACATCTTGTGTTCTTCATCAGGCAAAGTGCAAGAGTCGCCATGGAAGCTTTCGTCGAAGCTGAGAGACAGCGGGTAGTGTTGTTGCTTCCTTGGTCGAGATCCTCCCACTTTGGTCGCTGGCGATAATGGATGAGAAAGGCAGAGGAGCAATCAGGAGAACGACAGCGTTGTGCAGCTCTCATCTAAAACATGAGGATGGGAGGTGAAATATGAGCCATTGGGGTCCCTTATCAAATCCGACAGCTATTGAGCTTTCAGATAAGAATTGGATCGGCTCTCTTCAAATTGGAATGAGTCCAACTCATGCACAATTATTGGATTCGACCCGAGAAGAAGCAATTATGCTTCTTCCCAAACGCGGCCCTTATGTTCTACAAAAAAAACGCTCTTCTGCTCCGCCATTGTTCACTGCCCCCATCCATGTCGTTTGTTGTTCTGCGAGATCCGATCCACATGTTGTTCTGCGTCACGGAATCTTGATTCTGGTTTGTTGTATCCATCACGTGCTCTGGGTCTTCATTGTCGATCTCCTATATTTCTAAGAGAGGGTTACCGAGCACCATTGTAGCTTCCAATCAATTCTCTGGTTCGGATTCCACAACACCACCACCAAGATCTCGTGATCATCGTCGATCTCCATCGATTTGTGGTCATCCTCAATCCCACTACTCGCGGTCTCGATCCCTCTGGCTCATCGTCGATGAGCAGATCTTCTCTTGAGACTGGCCCTTAGATCCAACGCTCGACTCGATCAGCCACACCTATGCCAAAAGTGTTGCAGTGGATTTACCGACGAATGACGATCTATAATGCTACTCCTTGTTCACATGCCAAGCTCTCGCCCTGATGTCGTTATCGCTGTCTAGAAAATAAATGCTACATAGGAGCTTTCATGTTGCATGCTCTTATCAGGTTTGTACTACGGGTTTCGTGTGCACCACCATTTGCATTGTGCTCATGCCTGGAGGTGTTCGACACTCACGCTTATTAGCTATTTGGTCATGTGCTCCACCAATCACAGTTGTGTCGTGCTACTCATGCATCGTGCATCAAGTTGCTCAATACATTGCACCGCGTTCCATGTTTTGTGCTAACTGCATTGAGGTGTTTCAAGCATCTCTTCACATTGCTAGTGTTTCCAATTGTCGTCACTCTTTGCTTGCCCGTTGCACATAACCGTCGCTCGTGCTCATGTGTCGCACATTCCATTATTTGTGAATCACATAACACTGTGATTCATGCTCTATGCATCGCACTGCAAGTGCTTCTTGCACCGCACCTTAAGCTTGTGCCCCCATGCCTTGCTCTTCATTCAATCTTGTTGTGCATCACTCTTCTTTAAGAAGCACCTTTTTGTACCACACATTGCTTTTCATTGAGCCACACTTGTTCTTCGCACCACGTCTTGCTCTTCATTGAGCCGCGCTTGTGACTCGCACAAGTGTTTTAAAACCCGAAAACACAACTTAACACGGAACCTTCCCGAGTAGAGTCGACTCGAAAACTCGATCAAAACTCGGCTGAGTTGTTACCTAAAAACTCGGTACATAAAATAAGTTACTAATATTTATTATATATTTCTCTATAGCATAAAATCGGATATTATCAATATATTGCAAATAAATTGATGAAAATTGTAACTTGGGCGAGATTTGAAGCGAGTCAACCGAGTTTCGGACAGAGTCAACCGAATTTTGTACCGAGTCACCTAAATCTTGGATCGAGTCGACCGAGTTGTTACCGGTCTTAGTCGATGGACGAGTTGGCTCGATTTTTTATTGAGTCGAGTCGGAGCGAGCTTTAGAACACTGCCTCGGACCACGTGCTTGCTCTATCTTGAGCCACACCTCATGCTCTGCACCTCTTCTTCGGCTGTGACAATCGAGATCTCTCAGGAGTCAAGCATTTGCTTCGGTCGAACGTTTGCCTCCTTCGGGATCTCATGTGTCCATTTCTCGGTTCTAAATCACCGACATCCGTCTCTGCTTTGCTCTTCCTCTAGCCACGCTTCTTCTTCCTGCATTATCTTCTAGCTGCGTTGCTTTTCGTTGAGTCACTTGAATCACGCTTTGCTTCACCAGGTGGCACCTTTATCTTGCAATACTTCATTATAGAGGTCGATGTTGGTGGCTTCATAGCCTTTAGTACTGTCTGTTTATCCTGCATTTCTCCATTATAGAGGTCATTGTTTGTGGCTTTCATAGCCTTCAGTACTGTCGGTTTATTTTGCAATCTTCCATTCTGGAGCTCGCTATTCATGGCTCATAGCCTTCAGTAGTGCCGGACCACCAGTTGAGGGTTCTTTCTCTAGTTCGTTCGTGATCGTGTTTCCTTCAGCTCGTTCTGCAGACTATTCTCCCACTTCTTCTGCTACCTTTTCTGATTTGCTATGTTGCTCTCGACACTCCTCTTTTTTGTTGTCGGTTTACTGTTTTGTCTTCTCAAAGGAGGGGGGGTTCAGATGACAATATGGTTACCAATTTTCAGGTCGACCTGCTTACAGGTTGGCATGTTCCCCGATCAGTCTGCTTGCAAGTTGGTCGGGTGTCCCAGTTGGCCTGCTTGCAGGTTCGCCGAGTTCCTCAGTTATCCTGCTTTCAGGCCAATTAGGTTTTCAGGTCGGTCTGCTAGCAGGAGGCTTGACACTTTTGTTCTACTCCTTCTGCAAATTCTATGTGGATCCTCACCTTGAGTTTGAGGGGAGTGATAAGAGTAGTTATCTTTACCTTTAATGCCTTCATATTACATGTATTTCCCTTTTACCATTGTGCGGTGTCCTCACCCGTAGGAGTCCACACCCTTACAGATTGTATATAATGTTGGCCTTGTGCCCTGATACATTTGAGCATTCCCCTTGAGGTTTTCTCCCATGGTGTGCCCTTTGAGCTTCTTCTCATGCTAACAACGACCATAGTGTATTATATTCTTAACCCTGAGAATGAGACTTCTAATGAGGAACTTTGCAACCTACGACTCCTTCAAGGATATCATACATACAATATTTTTAGGGGGACTTAGCGGTTCGTCCCTGGTCAAAAGATCAAATTGCCTAAAGGATAGTCAAAATACATGACAAAAATACCCTTTTCCTCACTTCAAATTTTCATTTGATGCCACTCCATTCAAACCTAAACATAAACCTATAATCCATTGTTCTACAGGTCATGGGATGAACCCTAGACCTAATCTGAATCGAATCAAACTGACGAGCCGAACCTAACCCTAAACACAAGGTCTAGAGGCCATGAGATGAACCCCTAAACCTAGAAGTTCTAAACCTAACCAGACACAACCAAACCCCCCCATCCTCGATCCTTCTCGTCTCCGCTTCTCGCCGCAGCTGCTGCTCGTGCGGTTGAGAAGGAAAGAGGAGGCATCGGGGGACGGGAGGAGGTGAAGGCTAAGGTCCCGTTGCAGTCCATTGCTGCTCGTCGTTTAGGAGAAAGGCGGAGGCGTCGGGGAACACGGCAGATAGAGGTTGGCATTTTCGGATTTGGTGAGGATAGTGTTGGGTTTTGGCAGCCCTTTACACCGAAACGATCTGCTGGTGAGGGGCTTCAGGCTGAAGCTACCTATTGCCTGTCCTTTTCACCTCTATGATCTGTTGTCAGGGACCTTAGACACGTAACCCCATATTTTTTCTCCAGTTACTTAAGGGAAAAATATCATACTCTGTTCCCAAAGAGCAAAAAATGGTCTATGAGTAATGACACAAAAGTTTGCTATACCTGTAAAGGTGAGCTGCGATTTTGTACCTCCATGATACAGTGCCATTATAAAAGCCACCTTCTGGATATGATTCTCAATGCAATTTGGCAAAACTAAGTAGAAAAAGGTCTATAGTTACTTGAGGACATCATGAGATACTCCATTTTGATGCATCAGACCATAGTGCAGAGCTGACAATTGTTTCAACTGTTGGGATGATGAGGCAAATCCTATAATGTAGTGTGCTATAGGGATTTGCTACCAATTCGATGAACATATTACAATGCAGCTGATACAAAGATTTAAGATACCTTGACAAAGGTCATCCAATGGGCCAAAAGAGAATAGGATAGATGCATAAAAGTGGTGAAAGTTTCAACCTAAATGCTGATGTTAAAAAAAAAACACTTAAATGATGTGCTGGAAATAAAGTTCTACAACTAGAAGGAAAAAATTAATTTTTCATATATATATATATATATCCTTTTATAGAGGACCTCTCAGCTTAAACTATTATAAAAGAAGCCAAAAAACTAAAAAATCAAAAGTTTAGGACTCAAATTAAACTAAGACAGGACATACTTCTTTGGTGAAGAATCTTGCAATATCTAGGTATTTTCTTAATTTGGGGCACATTATTTTTTTTTTTACCAGGTTTCTTCATAAAGCAACAAACAAAAAAGGAAGAGAATCCCAATATGGCTCCCCACTAGCTGTTGGCCTCCCATAGGACTTCTAGAGGAAATACATGGAACAGAGCCCCCGAGATATAGTGGGAGGGAATCCGTGATTGCTTTCCCTTGAGGGAAGGAGTCCTTTACTCCTTTCCCATGAGGGAGAGGAGCCAGCCCTCATTTCCTTCTTTAATTTTGTTTTAAAAATAGATTCTAAAGCTATTGGTCTAGCTGGACCTTATTCTTTAATTACCCCTTACTTCCATAAAGGCCTGACTAACCAAAATATCAAAAAGTATAACCTCCCAACCCCACCCAACCCACAAAGTCCCTCCTTGCTAGAAACAATATAAAAAAAAATCTGAAAATTAGAAATAGGACAACAAAAAACAAAAAAGACACCGTAAGTGCTTATTTTTAACTCAACTTTGAGGTTAAAAATAGTGATCAGAGACGCTTGGGATCTAAATTTGCTCCTGAATCAATCTCCCTGGTTTGGGGAGATCTCGACTCCGTCGAGAAGCTTGGAAGATACTCCATGTAGACCTCTAGATCCCTCTACATTATATGTTTTTCCAATATCCATGACCGACCAAGAAGGTCTTCCAAGCCACTTGACATAAATCTGGGAACTAGAAGGGATGGGTGTTCTAGGCAATCTAGACTTTTGGATGGATCAGGTAAATAGTCTAGGCTAGGGACTAAATGATTCACCAAATCTAAGGTGTAGAAATTGATAATAATTAGCAAAGTTTCAGAAAAAACTGCACTTACACGAGGAATAAGACTGAGGATAACTACTAGAAACATGTCTCTTCTACCAGGAACAGAGTCAGCATCTACACTAACGAATCAGTAGCAGCAAAACTGCAAAAGCAACAAAAAAAAAAGATCTCAGAAAACTTGAATGGCCATTATATTGGCCAAAAGGTTATTTATATGGGTTACAAACCATAATTGGCCCTCCTAATGCACTATCAAAAGAGATTGGTTCGTCTATTTGACTCCACTAAAGACCTTGTATCCAATCAACATTAACGATTAAATCCGACATGGTAAAAGTCCTAGACAAATTGAAATTGGGACCCTCGTTAGAATAACATTACAAATTGGAGTCCAAAAGAGGAGGCACTTCCAATGAAAGCCAAAATAATGGGCTGCACCCCTCGTCGGCTTCAATGATCAGTGGCTCATCTTGATGAGTAAGGTAGGCCCTTTTGTTTCTACAATATTTTTTTTCTCCGCTTCTAAAATCATCTAGATCGTTCAACTTCGCAACATGGGAAACTACTCGAGTTTTTCACGATAAAGTTAACTAATACTAACAGGACTTCGTATTGATGCAATCTAACTAGCATGTGACGGATCATAGTAAAGATATACTCCTACATACCACACAAGGTACAATGTCTTCCCTTCAAGAGTAATGACACACGTTTATATATGTTTCTCAGAAGAGTGATAGCCATGTTAAGGCTTACAATTTTACTCAACAGTCACAAACTTTTCACTCCCAAAGAATTCCACTTGGCTTGTGTTTCTTTTTGTTCTTTTCTCTATGGCCGTCTTGGTTTGATAAAGTCGAGAATCAACAAAACAGTGAAGTTGGAGGGTGTGTGAGTGCAAGAGGCATGCTGGCATGGGCATGTCTGCAGGGAAGTACTCTTTGTTAAGATTTTGCACACACAAGTGTAGTTGTATGTGGGAAGCGGCACTCAAACATATTGATGAAGGATGAATAGATGACCATGTGATGAGAGGGAGGGCCGTACAAAAATTAATTCAATCTTTTGAACTATCAAATGTCCTCTAGGATTACAACGTCGACAAACTTTCTTCCAAATTTCCTTTTTTTAGCTTTACCAAATTCAATGAGATTGTTTGGAAGCTTCCTATTTCGAAACATCTTGGATCACATCCTTCGGATTCTAGATCTTGATATTTTCTTTTTTGTTCTCTAAATCATCCTTCAAATCTTCGACAGTGTGAAAATATTATTGTGGAACTTTTTATGATGTAGGAAAGAAAGGGCTTGGCTAGATCTAGGGTCGATTGCATTCTAGAGAGAGAAAGAAAGTGATTTCAGATCCAAGTTTGATATGAAAGGGATTGGAGAGATCTAGAAGTGATTGCAATCTAGAAAAGTGAGTGATTTCAGATTTACGTTTGATCTGAAATTGCACTATGAAAGTGGTTTGAAGTTGCAAAGCATAGGGTAGAATTTGTCAGCCATCAAGGGGATGATGGATTTTAAAGGTGAAATTGAGGATCAGTGGATGAGATCTTTATAGGTGTTTTCTATAACTTGCATATGACGGACATAATCAGGGAACTAGAAGGGATTGGCTGGGTATGCTAGGCTACATGGGCTTTGGATGAATAAGTAATCTAAGCTAGGAACTAAAGGATTCAACTAGTCCAAGGACAGAAATTGATGAAAACCAGTAGAAATTCAGAAAAATTGCCCTTACAATGGATAAGAATGTGAAAGACAACTACTAGAAGCTCCGAACTCCTAGCAGGAAACTAAGGAGTCAACAGCTTGATGTTTATGAGGCTAAAATAAGAAAAACTTGGATTATGGTACCTAAAAGACCCTTTAAATAGGGCAATATATCACCCCCTTGCGTTCCTCTCTTTTTGACTGGGGTTGGAACACCAATTCAAGTAAAACTGATCCAACAAGTCATCTACAAAGTCCAGCCCTCCTAATGCACTATAGAGGAAGTCCCCTAGTTGACTCTAGGAAGGACTTTTGAGTCCATTTAAACTTAACACTTGGGACTCCAAACAAATTTTGAAGTCCTATTCAAACCGAAATTGGTACTCCAAATCTCTGTTACTAAAAACTCCGATTTTTTAAATAAGTCTCGATTAAAACATGACTTATTCAGTAAACATTCGCTATGCGACTCTTTTCTGATTTTTTGAAAAAAATCACGATTTCCATGTTTTAATCCCGATTAATTGTGTTTTAATCCCATCATTTATTGCTCAAAAACCTATTGTAACATCTATATATAAATATGTTCTAAAATTCTACCTCTTGTTTTCCGACTCTTTCTCGACCTTCCGACTTTTTTCCAATTTTTCCTACTTCTCCACTAGCCGATTTTTTCCCAACTTCCGACTTGGTAACTATGCTCCAAATCAGAATTACACTTGAATTAGAGTCCTAGGAGGAGGGATTCCACCAAAAGCCAAAACAAAGGGCCAGACCCCTTGTGGACTTCAAGATGGTTGACAGCCCTCCATGGTGAGCAAGATAGGTCTTTTTCTTCCACATGTGCAGCTACTTTTTCCTCGTTCTTTTTGTTGCATTTTCACTTCTTCCTGCTGAAACTATCTGCAACAATTACATATGCCATCATTTCCTATAACCATTTGTCATGTCTAGGCTATAAGCAAAGCCACGTATGATCCTTTTTACCAGTATTTTAAGTTAAAACTTAAAAATCAACTGGTGCTATGCATCATTCCCTTAGAGAATGAAGCAGACTTGCATTCTTTCCAAAAAAGCACAAATTCTGAGTAATACAAACCTGAGTCAATATGTAATCCATATACATTCATACAGAATAAGGCTGCAAGCAACACCAAATACATTTCTTGGAGTATAATACTATCCTCTAACGACGTCACTCTCACAAACTCAAGGTGGACCAAGATTTTGCTGTGAGAAACAATCAACCATGCAATTGGAATGCATCCTTCAAAAGGAAGAAACAGCATACCTTTAACATAGAGCAGTGGCGTGTGACTTAAAAAGGAGTTGCCAAACAATTGCACAATAATCAAAGACAATGCTTGAGGGCACAATAAAAAGGATGACTCATGACTCATGAGATAGGAAGCGCCTATCATTTGATAAGCAGAGGCCATGAAGGTGTGTGTATTAGATGACAAAGCAAGTCTCCACCTGAGAAGAGATGGTACCTAGAACCAGAGGAGCTACATGGAGCATGATCGATAACCATCTCTGCATTTGGCAATAAAGGTTAGCTTTTTACTCGAGGCTAGCATTGAAAGGTAGCTCTAAGAGAAGTGTGTATGACTGTTGACTCTCGACTTGACCTTGTAATGTAGAGCTGCAAGCTGACAAGGGCGCAGGTTGGCGACATGATCAAATAGCAGAAAACTAGGTTGGCATAGTCAATTGCCATCAAGATTGACGAGGAGTGATAGATAGGAACTCAAAGGCAAATAATTTGGAACTATAGAGGCAGCTATGCTGATAAGGAACAAGCGACTAATAAATACGAGAAATGCTATTCAGCCCCAAGGTTTTCCTGATTCCGTTCAGCCCAATTGACGTGGCAGTGTGCAACTGGTGGTGTAAAAGATTTAAATGTCGCTAGTGGGTTTCAACAACCAGGTCTATGCTGCCAAGTCAATCGAGCTTGCGGAATCGGGAAAACCTTCGGGCTGAATAGCATTTCTCAATAAATACAGCACAAGGAAGGTAGTAGTCCCATGTCAAGTATATCAAGATGATGGGTCAGTGTACAAGAATCCTTACGAACGAAAAGGATCGATGATGTAGAGGGAGGAAATATTGGATGCATTATCATGGGTGAGGAACCCATGAAGAATACTGGTATTAAGAGCGGTGATGATTCTATGAAGCAAGTTGTCAACTCACGAGATGAGACAAAAGCTAAGTTTACAATGTATGATAGAATGAAAGAAGCATAAAGGATCCATATAATAATAATGGTTCAATTTGAAGAAATTGAAAGGACCAAACATAAAAAATGAAAAGGAAACACCATGCCGTAGCTTGAAAATGTCAATACTAAGAATTGAGATGTTGGTCACATGAAGCTTCTATGCAAGAAAATGGGAGTAGATAATATATATCAAAGAAGGGCAACCGGACTTGAGCAAGATGGATTTGTAAGACATCAAAGAAGGGGCAACTGGACTTGGTGGGATAAGCCTTGTGCGGAGGGGGTTGGACTCACAAGCCAAGCAAGACAAAATCAAGGAAGGCCAAACGGCTATTATAGTAAAGCTTAATAAGGTTTAATCAATAATATGAAAATGGGAAAGATGGATTTGTAAGCACTGAAATCCACAATAAGAAACAAAGACAAAAATGCAAGAAGACACCGAAGAGAGAGTAAACCAGAACAATGGGATTTGTTGTGAGAAACCATAAGAGAAGACAAAGGTGATATGAAGGCCATTGAAGTTAAATGGCCAAGCGTATTATAATGCAAGAACATGAATAGACTCAACTTGAATATATTTGAGGAGATACAACCACAAACAACCTAGGTGAGATGCAGGATAATCACAGAAATGAAGGTCTTGTACTGAATTGTTGCAGAATAATCAAAGAGACAAACCTTTATATGTCATTGGTGCAGAAGCATAAAAGACTTTGGGATTTGGGTGAGATTTGGAAAAATAAGTAAGAAAAAATCTGAAATTAACCTAAGCACACTAGATTAGTAGTCAAAGATGAACAAAGAATTTAATGAAGACTATAATCAAAGAGGATGAGAATCGAAGGGGTTATGCAATCTGGTGAGGATTCATGAAGGAATTTCTACAATATGTGCTTGTTAGATTTTAAAATTTATAGTAAAAATTCTAGATTTGAGAAGGCTAATGTGGGGCTTCTTGGTGGATATAAGCATGAATGATTCAAGAAGTGGAGATTAACAACGATTAACTTAAAAAATGCATAATTTAAGAGTACAACTGTAAAGATTTAGGGAAATAGCAAGTACATAAAAGATTTAAAAAGATTAATAATAGAAAGTCTCACTTCTAGGGGAAGGGTTAAAGCATCAGACCTTAATGTTTCCTAGGCATCGCACCCAGGGATCGAAGAATCTCATCAAGGCAATGACAACAATATGCAGCACATGAGGGAAGACCTAAGGATTTGGTTGATTAAATTTGGTGGCTATAGGCACCTTTATACCACCGATTTTCATGACTAACCTAGGTTTTTCACTTGGATTACTCGAGTACACCCAACTGAAGTCAGCCTGCCTACCTACACTAGGACTCTTTCAATGTTGTGGTCTTTTCCACATCCCAGTAAATGGGTTCATTCCCATGCTCTTTCCAAAAAACTGCACATGTGTCACCTATGCAGACCTTACTTTCACCATCTTCCCACATCAGGTTACATGTTTTCACCATGAGGATGGGGAGGTACAGAGATTCAAAATTCTTAGGTTTTGGTTGAAAAATGAAATTCTCTAAAAAAGTGGACTTTTATTTCCCATGGAACAAGCAAACAAATAAGTCCTGTTGTGGAAAAAATATAGGAATGGGACCAATTAGCTAGGAATTCCAATTCCCATGAAAAGAACACCGCCAAAACACTTCTATACTAAAATAAGAATCCTAAACCCACCTAAAAAAATGACCAGAAAACATGTATAAAACTTCCAATAAGAAACCCACTAACCTAGGATTCCAAGTCCAATTCAAACTGGAATCGGATTCCTAATCAAATTGATAATTTTAAACAATTTATAATTTCGACTCTAAAAACAAATTAAAATGGGATTCTAAAGATAAGGAGTTGCCCCCCCTTGTGACGTCCATGATGGACGGCAGTCTTTTCTCCTCCGTACTAAGGCCAACGACATTTATCGTTTTTGCTGCATAGGAACTCAATTTGAGTTGTTCAAAATTGAACCATGTGTCCACTGAAAAGACATAGAATGGTGAAACATGGTTTATATTGCGCCATGTGTCCACTGAAAAGACATAAATCAAGTAAGAGGTAATAGGCATTTAAGAGGGTTGAACACTAAAAAGGCATAAAGTAAAAAGTAAAAGAGGGTTGAACACTTTCTCAGGACACGTGGCGGCTTCTCCATCAGGTTACATGGTTTATATATATATATATATATATATATATATATATATATATATATATATATATATATAGGCATGCTATAATGCGGCATGCGGTAAGTGCGGCACCGCATAGTAGCCGTCTGATGCACCGCTGCGTGCATCGCATGCACGCAACGCGTGCATCAGACGGCTGCGGTGTAGTGCCGCACGTACCGCATGCCGCATTATAGCATGCCCCTATATATATATATATATATATATATATATATATATATATATATATGGGAATAGGGAACACGGTCCTCCCGACTAACCAACACGCTAGTCCTCCCATCAATTTGGGTGCCACATGACACTTTTTAACCATATTTTTTTTAATGGATGGTCAATCCACTCTACTTAGATCAAGATTTTTTAAAAAAAATCTAAAAAAAAAACTTAAAACAACCCGATCAACGGTCGACAAATTTAACGGTAAAATGTAACGGACAAATAGTCCTTGCTATGGTTAATTTAAAAATGCCACTTGGCATTTTTCTTTTTCAAATTTTTTTTCATGATCATTGTTAGGAGGGGTGTACCCACCTTGACCAACCCCTAACCCCAGTTAAAAAGTGTCATGTGGCACCCAAATTGAAAGGAGGACTACCGTGTTGGCTAGTCGGGAGGACCGTGTTCTCTATTCCCTATATATATATATATATATATATATATATATATATATATATATATAGAGAGAGAGAGAGAGAGAGAGAGGGCTGATTGGTTGCGTTGTGAGCTGCCAAGGGGGGAAAGTGAGCAGCGGGTATTTTGACCCCCTAAAAAGTTTTGGAATTTGATGAAATTTGGGGAGGTTGTTGTCTAGGATAAGATGGTCATCCTCACCAATTTTCATCAAATTCCAAAACTTCTAGGGGGGTCAAATGGTCGAAGCAAAATCTGCATATTTTAACGGTGACTGCGGATGACAGATTTTGCTTTGACAGTTTGACCCCCCTAGAAGTTTTGGAAGTTGATGAAAATTGGTGAGTATGATCATCTTACCCTAGACAACAACCTCACCAAATTTCATCAAATTCCAAAACTTTTGGGGGGGTCAAAATACCCGCAGCTCACTTTTCTCCCCGGTAGCTCACAGCACAACCAATCATCCCTCTCTCTCTCTCTCTCATATATATATATATATATATATATATATATATATATATATATATATATATATATATATATATATATATATATATGGGGAGGGATACTCTCACTAATGGCCTCTTACTAATGGCCCTTACTAATGATCCGGGCCGTTGATCAAAATCGAGGGAGGGCTCTGATTTTTCCTCCCTCCCACACACTCTCTCTCTCTCAAAACCCAGCCCCTTCCCCCCGACCCCCCCGACCCAGCCCCTTCCCCCCGACCCCGACCCCGACCCCGGCTCCGGCAGCCTCATCCGGCGACATCGACCCCCCCCCCCCCCCGACCCCGACCCCGGCTCCGGCGACACCGACCCCTCCGACCCCGGCTCCGGCACCGATCGCTCCGGCCTCTCTCTCGCCGCCGGAGCCGGAGGGGAAGGGCGGTCGGGGGCTGCCGGGGGGTCGATCGGGGTTGCCGGTGTCGCCGGTCTGGGCTGCCGGTGTCGTCGCCGGAAGGGAAGGCCGGAGCCCGGGGGGGAAGGAGGAAGGTCGGGGTTGGGAGGGGGTCGGGCGCCGGTGCCGGAGTGGGGGTCGCCTGTCGCGCCGGTGCCGGAGGGGGGGTCGGGGGGTTGCGCCGGTGCCGGAGGGGGGGTCGGGGGGCTGCCGGAGCCGGAGCCGGAGGGGTCAGGGTCAGGGTCGAGGAGGGGTCGGGGAGGGTCGGGGTCTGGATGGGTTGGTCGAGAGAGAGAAAGAGATAGAGAGAGAGGAGGGTTGATCTCAGCCCTCCCTCAATCTTGATCCAACGGCCCGGATTATTAGTAAGGGCAATTAGTAAGAGGCCATTAGTGAGAGTATCCCTCCCCTATATATATATATATATATATATATATATATATATATATATATATATATATATATATATATATATATATATATATATATATATATATATATATATATATATATATATATATATGGGCTTGGATACTCTTACTTATGGAATTGTTACTTATGCAATTATACACCGCCTTTTACCTAGCCTAGAGGTTTCATAATTTGATGAAACTTGGTGAGGATGCTATCTATGGCCGATCGATAAAGTTTCAAACATCGATTAAGATTTCTAAACTAGCTTTAAAAATAGGCCAAAAGAACTTTAATATTATAAAAAGGGAAAATAAGCGAACATTCACACTATATTCAATGATGTCATTAGAAAATCCTCCAATCTAGCATTTATTTCTCATGCTAACGTTAGAAGGAATCATAATCCATCAAGAAATCCTCCATTGAATAGGACCATCATCAAAGAATCCTATTTTTAGTGATTATTGTAGGTTGAGTAGAGTGCTATTCTCACGAGAAAGCCGCCTTGACTTAGGTATCCTATTCGAATTAGAAATCTTAATTGAAGTGGGAAAACTAGAAAACTTAGAAAGGTTTTCTTTCACCCTGATTAGTATCAATA
This sequence comes from Chamaelirium japonicum, assembly GCA_947650365.1. NCBI lineage: Eukaryota > Viridiplantae > Streptophyta > Magnoliopsida > Liliales > Melanthiaceae > Chamaelirium > Chamaelirium japonicum. The sequence goes on along the minus strand of OX393557.1, from coordinate 41,927,805 downwards.
GATTTATGTTCAAATATTGTAGCTAAGTATCATGCAAAAAAAGGAAGGAAACAATGAGTCAAATGGGTAAGAACAAACTTTATGAGTATGATAATTCCACTGTCAGAGAGGAATACACCACATGGAAGATGTTATTTCCACCTGCTCTGCCATTGATTTCTAAGTTATCCTGGAAAGTGTCCATTCCCAAGGGACAAACCTATATATCACGATGCACCAACATGACTCGCCCTTGTGACCAACCTTTTAAAGATATCCACTTTCAACTGGACATTATTCTAGAAATATAGTATATGAATCACCTGACCCAACAATTGGCCATGGAAGAACAGTAACTTACGTATGACTACCAGCAAATTGCAAAGAGAGCATCAGCCTTTGAAATTTAAAAAGTGAAATAAGTAAATATTGACCACCAACATTCAGAGGCAACTTTCAATAGTTAATCATACTAATTAAAAGTCAAAGGAAAGAAAACGGGAGATATTGTCACATGCAGAATATATCCTCTTCCGAATCACTTGGACCTGCAATTATCCGCACTGAATATCAAAGCTAAAAGTATGCAACTAAATCCAATTCCGTGACCCACATCCTATCGTCTTTGACACGGACATAATAAGATTCTGATTAACAATTCAACATTATGACAAGCGCTAACAATATTTACTTATAACATCTGGTCCATTTTCAGAAGCATAAGAAAAATATATCTAGAAAAATAAAAGAAGAGTACAAGGGTGATACAAAAAAAATAAAGTTCTACAAGGGTAGTCAAACTTTGCACCAGTATCACCTAAAAATCTTTGGATGTTGACTTAAAAATCATTATACTAGACACTTTTTTTGGAGGTTACCGCACGGTCAATACATCACCTATTACTATTAGTGCATAGAGCACAACATAGATCACGGCTCGAACCTTACCTTTGCTTGTAATAGTGCCACATAGGAGCATAGATAAACCCGCCATAAAGGCGAGAGATAAGCATGCCACAAAGGCGAGTGATAAACCTGCCACCAAGACGGGAGGGTGCCCACGAGACTCAATTACACAACTTGCCGGATGGGGGTAGGAGCTTTGCCACTGGGATGCGACCTCAAAAACATACTTAAACATCTTAAAAGTTTATAGATTACTGTCCATTAGAGAATATGTGATATTCATCATGGAACATCCATCAGGTTTCTAAAAAAGATATTAGCTATTAGAGGTTATTCATTATTAGAACATTAGCTATAAGAGAGTCAAATGTAGGACTTCCGTGATACCTCCTTTTTCCTTCGTTCTAAAACTTTTGTTGTCGGGGTTTTGGGAAACAATGTAAAGTTAGTGATGGCAAGTATGTATTTGGTTCATTTGCACTATTTTTTTCACTGCTTCAATAACTTAGCATTAAAAAAAAGAAATTGAAGTGCTATCCATGTCAAAGAGGGTATGTGATATACCTTCTAACTAAAATAGTGAAGCTTTAGTCCAAGCCTAAGGATAATCCTGCAAAGTGCAAACCCCAATGTAAAGGTTACATTATATCAAGGTGAACTTTGTGATTATTCAAAGAGAAATACAAATAGGTAGCCAAAACGTCTCCACTTAGAGAGATCAATTCTGATGTTAGTATTAATGCTTGATTTATCCATGCCTCTTGGAAGCCATATCTTTGTACAATTATCCAATCCTTTGGTATCTAAATAGTGCTTCAAACCAAGAACTTTTACTTGAGCATATTAGTCACTTGTGAGTTGAAGGATTTTGTAATGCTAACTAATAGAGAACCATAGAAGAAACAAGTGGTGTTGCCATATCCGATCATATGCAAAGTAATGAGCCATGACTATTGGCGATGTGAACATGGTTGAAATCTCTCCTTGCTAAATAGAAGCCATAGTAATTGGTCTCTAAAGATGTATTTTCACAACTAAGCAGCATAAAACTTCCCCAAGAACCCAGGATTTCATGAACAAACCATACATATTGATGTGAATACTTATAAAGAAGTAATAAAAGCCCTTACATCGTGTCAAAGGAACAGTTGTGTAATATGTTCACAAATGCTTATGTGAAAAAAAGAAAACTATAGATGATATTCCAAGCTAGGGTGCTTTAATATCTTTGCTCAAACTTTGAGTGTGTGTTGAAAATTTCACTTGATTTGTGAGTAGAATTCTCTTGAATGTAGCGTTCTATAAAACATGTGTCTATACTTCCGCATAGCTTTGAAAATCTCCTGTCTATCCAGACTAGGGATAAGACTGCTAATCATGCGCTTGGGCCACACGAACCTCTTAAGAAGCCTCTTCGATAGCAGCAAAGGCAAAGATAGAGTTTTACAATGATAAATAATCACAATCATAACCTTTACTGCCCATTGCTGTAAGAGGCAGAGGTCACATGGGTGCCCCCTTCCCCGTTACAACATGGTCAGTCGTTAAGGCAGTTTAGGGAAGGGGGTATCTCGACGGCTACCTCAAGCCATATCAAGTTCATAAAAGGGGGGCTAAGGCGACCGCCCAGGTGCCTAGCTGCATATGCCTCAAGTCGTACATTGTTTGTGAAAAGGTGAGTTCAGGCAGCTAAAGATGGAATTTTGTGTTTGGATCAGTTGAACTAGTTCCACTCATAAATAGACTCCCTTTTTTATAGTTAACCTGCCTAGGAGATCGCTAGAGCCTAAGCTTTAGGACACTTATATTTAATTTGCTAATATTCTTATAACTTTTTTTTTGCATGTATTTGGCCTTTATTTTTTCATTGTGCCTAGATTCATAGTCCGAAGCTTCTGATGTAACAATAGGTAGCTCCCAATGAAATTTTGGCAACTCGGACACCAAAGCCTACAAATTAAATTGCGCACTCCCATCCTTGTTCCCTTCGTAATTTTACAACTTTATCCCATATCAGCTTCTTGCCTTCTCTCCACTATATTTTCTTCCTTTCATATATTGGTATCGAGTTTTTATTTCAATTTTCTTCTTTCATAACTTCCCCTTTTAAGCGGCTATGGTTATATACAAAACTTTTAGCATGAAAACACACAAGTTTAGCTCCTTTTAAAGAACCATAGTGTTAAAACTTAGATTGCGACCTTGAGTCACTACAAGAATATTGGCTAATTTTTATAATCAGTCATCATGGTCTCATCAAACATGCAAGATATCTTTTGGATCGATCAACTTCTCCAAAAGTGATACGAGCATTTGTCTCAAGGTTGCAAGCATAGTTAAAATGCATGGAGTGTACGATAGGAGTTTAGCTCTCACTTATGATTGTGTTAAAAAGAAATTATTGTAAGTGATTAATTTCAAAGGGGAGGGGTTTGCTTTTGTTATAAGTTCAAGATAAGTATGATGATAAGCTTCACGCAGAAGAACCTTGTGGCATAGAAAAGACCTTCAGAATCCATGAATTTAGGCAAGAATTTTCCAATGCACTTCTAACATGTTAAGATGCAATCTCATGTTACTGGCACTGCAGCAAGTCGAGCTTCCTTGTTAACTCTGATGTTTCAAGTTTCAATGACTTGTTTGATTCATTGGGCTCTCTAGTCTCTACATTGGGAAATCTCAAAAGACTGTTGGAGTATGAAACACTGGCAACATCCTAGTTTGAGTATCCATTGAACTAGAAGAGTTACGATCACATAAACACTTGGTTTTGAGGATGACTTGATCCCTCCATGTATGTTGAGTTGAACATTCGCTATTTAGCTTTAAATTACTGCACTGTCTTGTGGTATGAGTCGTATGACACACACGGTTATATCTGTCATACCTTAGTCATTCTCTCATCGTTTAGCCTCATTTCTACAAATGGGGATGTTGTTTCATTTCAGCTCTTTCCTTTAGATTTTGTGCCACTGCCACATAGATGAATGGAATTCCCTATATCAATATCTTACCGTCTACCATCTTTTTCTAGACGCATTCTCAGTCTAAGGAAACACTGAAGATTGAAGGGTTGCTACCGAGTTGCTTGAACGTACACTTTGTAACCAAAAATGTAGGTCAATCATCGAACCTACCCGCCAACTGACCATTTAGGTCTCTTGGCATATAGCTCTCTCACTAAGTTGTCTTGTTCCTGTTTTCGGCACCAATCTTAGATGTCGAGGCCGGTCAAAAAAATCTTGGCAATATTCCTTATTATCGAAACAATCTTGATGGATGAGAGATGATGATGCCATGTTCATCACGCCCAGACATGACCCAAAAAGCAAACCAAGCAGGCAACATTGAACCGAACACACCACCCTATCGAACCAATGCGTCCCTATCGCCAAAACCCCGAAAGAATATATATGAAGATCAAGGGAAAGGTAGGCCTCAAAAAACATCTAATTCGGTAAGCGAACGTCAAACTGAACCAAGTAAAACAATGAAAAGCTCTCCGAAAGCGATTGAACAGAATTTTACAAAGGGTTGTCGAAGCCCTTATCAAGGGAAGGGGATATTGATCCAAGATAAAGAAATTTCAATATCAACAGAACCATATCATAGAGATAACTACATCAAGAACCGAAATGAAGGGCAAATCGCACAATGGCAAACAAACAAAGCCCGAAACCTCACAAAACAGAAACATTTCTCAGAAAACGTGAATCTCCTGATCGATTTGGGCCCAAACCCATCTCGAATCCACTACCAAGACTGATGGGTACCCATCGATTTACGATCACAAGGTGGTATTCCATTGAATCTGAAGGGCCTAAAGGGCAAGAAACGCATGAAATGGAGGAAACGGGGTTGGGGGGTGGGGGAGATTGTACCTCCGTCTGGGGGGGTGGATTGGAGAGGCTCCGTCGAGAATTTCCTGCTTCTTTCGTGTGAAAAGAGAAGGAGAGAGTGAGAACCCTTCGAACAGGGATTGCGTTGAGATGTCTAATATGCGCATATCAGCATATGCCTTCAGGTGCGAAGTGCGACAGGTTAGCTCTCCCACCATCAACGATCGCGAGAGGGAACAACGTATGGACGGCCATGATCGTCCTTTGTAGTGTGTGATCAGTGAGCACGACCCGGGTAGCGATTAGGTATGGCAATGGGTCGGGTTTTTGAGAGATAGGCACAACTCACAAGGGTAAAACACCCAATCCGAACCCGACCCGTTTAATGTACGGGTCAAAATTTTAGGGAAATTTTATTCACACCCCAAAAATATGTAATTAGCCCCCATTTTCAACAAACTTGAACACACCCCATTTTTTTTTTTCATACCCCATTCTTGTTCCAAAAATACCCTTCCCCCTTACACCCCACCATCAATACACCCCACTTGAATGGCCCGCCCCAACTTGATTATACCCCAATCAAACACATACACCCTTAAATATACCCCAATTATACGCACTCTTGAATACACCCCACTTTTAAGTAAACGGGTTCGGGTCGTAAACGGGTCGACACGATAGACCTGTTTAATAAACGGGTCGGGTCCGGGTTTAGGGTCTGGACACGGTAGACCCGGGAAGACCCGTTTAGTATTCAACGGGTCGTGTTGGGTCGAGTCTACCAGCAATCCGATGCTATAATATATAATACCAGCGGGTCTTTCGAATCAGGTCGGGTCGAGTCGGATTGGGTCGGATCGGGTCAACTGAATAGATCCGGGTGGTAAACGGGTATTACCGGGTCTTATCATGCCTACCCGTTTATTAGCGAGTTGGGTATGGGTTTAGGATCTAGACACGATTAGTTAAACGGGTCGGGTCCGGGTCTAGGGGTTTTGGACATGACACGAAACTAGACACGACACGAACCCGACACGACCCGACCCATTGCCACCCCTAGCTGCAACTTGGGTGGGCCAACCTGAACCCAACTCGACTTTGGGCGGGTTAACCCGAACCCACCCCGCACAACCTGGCTAACCCGACGGATTTGGCTTGGGCTAAGTTTAAACAAACCTTGGGTTGGGTTGGGTTGGGGGTACAAAAGACGCTTGAGTAAGGACTTTGGGGTTTGGGGTAAAAAAAAAAAAAAAGGGCATTGTTGGTATTAAAGGATTGTTGAGTAAGTTATTGAGAAACGATAGGGAGACGGGGGCTAATTACAGATTTTTGGGGTATGAATAAAATTTCCCAAATTTTATTCACACCCCAAAAATATGTAATTAGCCATTTAGCCCCCATTTTTAACAAACTTGAACACACCCCGTTTTCTTTGATCATACCCCATGTTTATCCCAAAAATACCCTTTCCTCTTACACCCCATCTTGAATACACCCTAGTTAAATGGCCCGTCCTATCTTGATCATACCCCACTCCTTTCCGTTGTTGAAGCCCTATGAGGTTAAGGACGTGGGGAGGGTTATTTTGATTATTTGTCATTCATTGATGGCTTGATTGGGGGGGGGGGGGGATCCGATCGGGGGAATCCCATTGCTAGAGGGGTTAGATCTTGTTTGGAGGAATCCGATCATGAAAATCTCGACTGTTTTCAATTGTAGTTGATGTCCAAAAGTTTATGTTTTAGGTTTTAGTTGGAGGTGGGTATAAGATGAGGGTATAAATGATATTTTAAAATTGTTGAGTAAGTTTTTGTGAAACAGATGGGAGACGGGGGGCTAGTTACAAATTTTTGGGTTGTGAAACCCATTTCCCAAATTTTAATGGTAAATTAGATATAGGTCCTTGACAATTTTGCAATATTAACCGCAGTGCACCATAATTTGTTATAGTAGCTAAGGTCCCTATAAGTATGCATTTGTCCCGATAATTTGTTTCATTCGTTTTTATAAAGAGTACATTCGTTGCAAAAAAATTATACATTCGTCTTCCGAAGGAATATATATTTGTCGGGAGGGACTTGAGCTATATTTCGAAATTAATGTGTCCTTAGACTAAAAGTCATCTCTCAAAAAGGATTTATATCAAACTTTTTCAGATTTTAAACCCAAAATCAACCCGTCTAATAAACGGGTTGATCCGACCCGACCCGTTTAAGCCGTTTAATAAATGAGTCGGGTCGGGTCGAATCAAATTGGGCTTGATCTCTTTATAGATTTAAAGCTCCCTGATCCAAATGCCTAAAAACCTATACCAATGATCTCAAGTCATGTTTTCACTATAGAATTTCCATGCAATTAAATAAACAGACGGGTTGACCTGAATAATTAAATAAACGGGCAAAATCTTATCAATTGGGTTATAATTTAGACCCAAACCCAACCCATTAAATAGATGGATCAATCGGTCAACCCGTTAGGCCAAACCCAAACCCATTAAATAGAAGGATCGCCACCCCTAGCAATTCTTGATGCTACCCATCTACACGTAATAAAGGGAATTGTGTTTGGCTTAATCATATTCGGATCATAAACCGACTAATTTGACTAACACAAATAGGTAAGCTGGTTGTGTCTGGATTTATGCTTCGAACATCTGTGCTCTAAAAAAAATTATATGCTTATAATATGCTTGATGGGTTTTAATTAATAAGTCGTGTTAAATCGCCACCCCATATGACCCACTTAACCCGTATAACACTAGTGCATGCTCGTGCCTGTCGACACTGCAGCGGGCCGCCTTCGGTGGCAACACACCTGAACGTCTGTGACAACAAAACACTTTCAACGACAACACCGGTATTCATAAGGACACTTATTTCCTCGCCCGTGCCGATTGGCACAAAGCGCGCGTCTTCTGCGCGACCAACTCCCCCTCCCCCTATAATTGATCAATGACAACTGTCTCTATTCGAACGGATTCCTCAAGATCGATCCGATGGTTTGGGACGGCCAAAATTTCAACAGACTGGTTTATAGCCGTTGATGCAAACAACAATCACGAGATGAACGGTCAGGTTTAGTGCAGTTTAAATGGGCCGAGATTTTAGGGGTTTAGTGCAGTTTAAATGGTTAGAGAGGGAGTTAGGTGACAGAATAATAGAGATCGTGCGTTGATTTTTGAACGAATGGACGGAAAAATAGAGATCGTGCGTTAATTTTTGAACAAATGGTTAGATCTATTTGGTTCATTTTGTCCAATCAGTTTTTGTTTTGTCTAGTCAGCACAAAACCGACGTGTCATGTTATATAGATGTTAAGATGTTTATGGTGTTTTTTCTAGTCAGCATAACAAGACTTTTTTTTGTTTTAGCACACATGGGTCAAATCGATGCCTATTAGAGATTAGCTTTGAAACTCACCACGGATTGAAACCGATGGCTATCATACATATATCGACAATGGATGTATACCTTACTCGTCACCTGGGGCGCAAGAAAGAACCCACAAGACCCATGATATCGCCACAAGGGCACCAACTAATGCAGTCCACACGATCCACAATGGCTCCATAAATTTGCCCACAAGGGCACGAGAGAAGATTCGAGGTCGTGATCCACTGATCCTTGGTCACGAGGAGAAATATAATATCAACTACGCTAGGAGTTGAGGAAATAGCAAGATGTAAATCTATATCATTCAAGCCTCATTTCTTAAGACTATACGAGTTATTTATTCATGTTGGAAAATTTCGATGAAAGGAATGAAAAGATGATGGACTAAGGCGTATCTAAAGATACGTTATTTACCCCCACTAAACGGATTGAGTTTGTTGTAGGGCTCATGTCACGCCCCAAAATTTGGAATAAGAAGAGCGGGTCTAAACCTTTTAGGGTGTGATGTTGAGAGGTAAACATAAACCACAAAGTATAACAAGTAATAAATAATTATCCAACTCTAATAAAAGTAAATCACTATCTCAGTGTCCAATTATATCCATTAATGAAAAGTACTTTGAAAGGAAAAACTGACAAGTAAACTCCCGTTCTCACTTATATCCTCATCAAGTTCTGAGTCACTCTGCTACTCCTACTACAACTGAAAATACAGTCGTGCTCCTAGTACTTCATCTATGGATGAGAACCTGGGGGATAAAAGAAATGCAACACTCCCCCTGAGTACAAATGCCAAGTGAATCCCTATTAAAAGACAAACCACAAAGGAAGTCTGGATAGGTAAAAGAATAGGGTTGAAAGAGAGGAAAGAGGAAAAGATAAAATATGTTTTAAAGCCCGGGAAGAAAAAATTTCTGATATATATATATATATATATATATATATATATATATATATATATATATATATATATATATATATATATATATATATATATATATATATATATATATATATATATATATATATATATATATATATATATATATATATATATATATATATATATATATGGGCATGCTATAATGCGGCATGCGGTAAGTGCGGCACCGCATTACAACCGGCTGATGCACCGCTGCGTGCATGTGATGCACACAGCGGGTGCATCCTTATGTGTGTGGTTGGTATGTTACATAAGTTGTATTCAGGCCAGATTTTGATCCTGGGACCTCTGGGTTATGGGCTAACACACTTCTGTTGCCTTACCCAAATGGAGCTAGCAATCAAATCTCCAATCTAGTTCCAAAATATCTCATCTTAATCCTTCAGCAATAGGAATTCATATGCACCAGCTATTACATAATATCCCGACGACACATGTAATATATTGTCTGCTTGGCCCAAAGGCTCACGACTTTTAAATGAATCTTACCTATTTTTGACAAGAGGTATATATATATATATATACCAGAAATGTTTTCTCCCCAGGTGATATGAGACTAATTCATGGACTTTGACACCTCACCTCATCTCATCCATCTTAGCTTTCCTCACCTTAGAAGTTTTGGCTATTGGGCTATTGACTATTGTCTCTTGGTCATCACAATCCACCCCCTTAAGGGGCCACACATCCTCATGTGGGATAAGTCCGCCACCACGAGGTAGTTCGACTTTGATAGCATTATGTAACATCTCAACCCCACACATAAGATATTGTTTGTTTTGCCCCGAAAGTTCATGACTTTAAGATGTGCCTTATATATTAAGGACGAAAAAATGTTTTTCTCCCCAAGCGTTATGGGACTAATTTATGGACTTGAACACCTCATGCATATTACCTCATCCGTCTTGGCTTTTCCCGTCTCAAGAATATTGGCTATTGTTTCTTGGCTCTAGGTCGTCACAATTCACCCCCCTTAAGGGCCACACATCCTGGAGTAGGATTAGCCCCCCCCACCACAGGGCTTTGATATGATACCATTATATAATATCCCGACCCCACACATATAATATTGTTCGCTTTGCCTGAATGCTCATGGCTTTAAAACGTGTCATAGTTGTTATTCCCATGTGCGTTCAGTATGCCGGTAGCCTGGCCCTCTCTCATGTCATATTCCTCGGGTGCACTGAACACGCCAGAAGCTCGGCCGTCTCACGCATCTCTCTTCCTCTACCAATAGAACTATGCTAATCCACCCTCCTTCTTCAATGTGCCTACCAATCAGACTTTCCCGATTCACCCTCCTCTTCTCCTCTCGATCGGACCATGCTAATCCGTCTCTTCTCACGATCGGATTATGACGATCACCCTCCTCCTCTCATGATCGGACTGTGCCGATTTCCCTCCTCTTCTTATGATCAAACTGTGTCGATCCACCCTCCTTTTTTCATGATCGGTCTATGTCGATCCGTTTCAGCTTCTCCCTCGAATTCGTCGTCCAAGTTTACCTCGATCTCCTCTTCATTCACTTCTAATACTATCGACTGTCTTCGTCATCGCTTCTGTCACATCCCATATTTTGGACCCACTTAGAAAGAGAAGAAAAAAGCCAAGTCGATCCACAAATAGAATGCGAGGGGATTTTTTTTGGAAGATAACAATAGTATTATACATGGATAAGATAAAAAACACTAAATAGAAAAATCATATTCCAACTTGAAAGTCTTGAGATTACATTCATGCTTCAAACTAACAAAAAAAAATAACTAAACAAAATAATGGAATTAGATACTACTAGCCACTGCACGTGTAGTTGGATTTGGTGGGTGTGTTTTGTGGTGTGCTTTTCTTGATTGTATTGAGTCAACGAAAAACCGAGTTGACCTTTTGTTTTGACCCATCCAATATATGCTTAGTGACGACCTCCTTCTTGAATGCCTCGTTTGTGATTCATCTTATTTTCATTACAATTGACTTAATTTTCTGAGACCGTCATATCAAGAATCACCTCAATCGGAGATCTCTATAATTTTCTATAATTCTTTTTATGATTAAATAGACCTTGATTAATTAATTTGAGAGGCACATGACCTTCTAGAACATTAATTATGCTAATCTCCTTTCCCCTTCTACCTCACCCTCACACTTCGGCCTTCGGTACCCTTTTCCTTTGTATCGGAAGTCGGGGCGTGACAATCTGGTATCAGATCATAGGGATATGACCCTAGGGACTTAGTTTTGGTGTTGGGACCTAGATTAGGAATAGGACGACTAATGTTTATTGTTTGATGTTTGCAGATGCCTCCACATGCATCCTACCGCTGTACGAAGACCCCCTGAGCTTGTGTCTGTCATGGACATGCTCCGGGGAATGGCCGAGGTGTTACAGCAGCAGTAGGCGATGTTACAGGAACAGGTGGTGTTTACCTAGGACATGCTGACACGGGGTCAAACTCAGAGGTCCGAGGATGGGTGTCTTGGGTAGGTGATGAAGGACTTCAGGGCGGTGCTATCTCCAGTCTTTCGGGGATCCCTTAACCCCATGGGGGCAGATCGTTGGCTGAAGCATATGGGAAAGATTCTGGATGTGCTTGGTGTCACTGGAGAGCAGAGGGTGGCGCTAGCCTCCTACATGTTCAAGGCAGAAGTAGACTACTAGTGGGATATGGTCGTGAGGGCTAGAGGAGCCGATTGAGCGTCAGTTACTTGGGAGGAGTTCGAGGAAATTTTTTGGGAGCAGTTTTTTTCCAGAGAGTGTGCAAGATGACCTTGAGCAAGAGTTCTTGTCCTTGTACCAGGGCTCACGCTCAGTCGCCCAGTACGAGGCCAAGTTCACAGAGCTGTCCCTCTACGCCCCATGCCTGGTAGCGACTGAGGCCTAGAAGGCCAAGAGGTTAGAGCAGGGCTTGAAGCCCAAGATCAGACGTAGGATTGAGGTCCTGAGGCTGAGGACCTACTATGAGGTGTTAGAGTGGGCCCTGATAGCTGAGCACGGAACGAAGGAGTTTCATAGGATTTTGGAGAAAGGCAGCATCAGTCGCGACAGAGAGTAGCAGTGCCCATGGAGATCGATGTTCATGGAGTTCCGACCATCCTTGCAGTATCTCTTCAGACCGTTAGTAGCTAGACCCCTTGGACTGTGCACTGTTACTCAGTATACGGCCAGATTCGAGGAGCTATCATCTCACATCTGTTCCCATCTGAGACCACTAGTGGATTGCCACCGTTGTATGCTTAATGTGGTAGTTCGGTGTCTTCATTTTGCGATGACTTGATTTGGAATGTATTCATAATTCTAGCCCTGTCTTCTGCTGGAGTGATGGAAGCGGTTTATCGTTCGGTTGCTGGACTTTCTTTGTTGTGTGTGCTGTCTTTTGATTCTAGTCTTTTGGAGTTGTGCTGTGGATGAGTTTCAGGTAGTGGATTGTGTTGATATCTCTTTCCCCTTTCCCCCTTCTCTCTTTTTGAGACTAAGGTTAGGTGGAGCCATTCTTGAGGGGAAAATGGCTACCAACCGTCAGGATGAGATTATCGTGTGTTGGCCTTCAATATGTTCTTGATATTTCCTTTTCTGAGTTGAATCTTAGTTTTGAATGTCAAGGATGGAATTCTTTTTCAAGGACGAATTTCAAGGACGAAGTTCTTCCGTTCTTGTTTTTGAGTTGAGTATAGGTTGTTTTGAATTTTGAGGATGAAATTCTTTTTAGGTGTGTAGGTTGTAGTGACCTGGGTTTGGTGGGTGTGTTTTGTGTTGTGCTTTTCTTGATTGTATTGAGTCGACGGGGAACCGAGTTGACCTTTTGTTTTGACCCATCTGGTATAGCTCAATGACGACCTCCTTCTTGAACGTCTCATTTGTGATTCATCTTATTTTCATCACGATCGACTTATTTTTCTGAGACTGTCAGATCAAGAATCACCTCAATTGGGAGATCTCTACAATTTTCTATAATTCCTTTTATGATTAGATAGACCTTGATTAATTAATTTGAGAGATACATGACCTTCTAGAACATTAATTATGCTAATCTCCTTTCTCCTTCTATCTCACCCTCACACCCCGGCCTTCGATACCCTTTTCGTTTGTACCGAAAGTCGGGCCGTGATAGCACCCACATCGAAGGAAGACGGCAACAACTATGACTTTGCAACATTGTTATTGGACTACTCCCCTCTTACTGATTACATGTACCTCAAAAATACCACAGGAGGTGAAAAAGTGACAAAACCACTGTGAAAAAGTGACAAAACCACTGTAGTAAAAGAAAGTAGTAATACATTTTAATTCTTACCGAAGTAACCCAAAAAAAAAAAAACATGTTTCAGTTTTTTAACATACAAGAGAGAACAATACTAACAAGGTAATCATTTCTACAATTAAAGGGAGATCAGACAATTCAAGTTTGACTATTAAAGGGTGAAGCATTGATAAAGCATAATATTGTTCTCTATTATTTAAAACTCAAACTAAGGTCTCCCTTATCTGCAAAGTTTTTTAGGCAAGTTGCCAAGTATAGATTTTTTGGTACAAACATACTATTCACTTACCAATGGCCATGACACCATGGCCTCAAATTTATCATTATAATTTATTTTAATTGAAGTGGACCCAGTGTGTGTGTGTGTGTGTGTGAGAGAGAGAGAGAGAGAGAGAGAGAGAGAGAGAGAGATAACAAGTCTGATATGACCACTACCAAATTGTTTCGTCTTTCATGGAGGAGCTCCATGCTTATCTTGCTTCCTTCGAGAATCCTAGGATTCCACAGGACGACGTCACTCGAAGACATACCGGCGGCTATTACACCTTCGGAAATCACCAAGTGGTTCCTAGGACGATGGTCACCCCCTTTAAACTAATCGTTGAGTTGTTATTAGATGCATTTTATGTTTCCAATAGATGGGTATCCCATGACCATTTGCCAAGTAACTATAAAGGGGTCCACATTCTCCACAAATTAGTTAGTTTTTGCACGAAAATCCATCATAATCGTGTTTTCTTAAAAATTCTTGAAAACAATCCATTTTTACATTTCTTGTGCTTCTTTACATTTGAACATTTTTTTGCATAGGTAGTGCATACATACTTAGCCATGTCCGGTGCAGGGGAGCCACACTTGTGGAACCCCATTGTGAGTCAACACTTAGAGACAATCTCATTTTTTTCTATGTACGTGAAGAACTTCAGCACTTTAGGGACCCCAACAGTCGTTCGATCGCCCAAATTATCCAGTCCAAACATTCGTTCGGAAGGATTTAATTAGTTCGAACCATCCATTTTGGTCCGAACGGATAAGGTTGTCGTCCCAAAAAGTCCTCGTGCGATATGGGCAAAGCGGACAATAACTTGTGTGGGGGGGGGTGTGATGTTACATGTAGCCTAGTTGTATGCCCATTTTAGGATGAGACACTGATTTTTCTTTACATCTAATTTTATTGCATATAGTTAGGTTTTTTCACAAAAATCCATAATAATCGTGTTTTTTTGAAAAATCTTGAAAAACAGTCCATTTTTGTGTTTTTCGTGCGTCTTTGTATTTGCACGCCCTTTTGCATACATGATGCATACATGCTTAGTCACATTAGGTAGAGGGGGAGCAACACTAATGGATACCCATTATGCGTCAACACTTAGAGACAATCTTATTTTTTTCGAAGTGTATAACTTCAATACTTTAGGCACCCGAACAATTGTTTAGACACCCAAGTTATCCAGTCTAAACATTCGTTCAGACGGATTTAATCGGTTCAAACCGTCCACTTTGGTCCAAACATATAAGGTCGTTCTTCTGAGAAGTCCTCATGCAGCATGGGCAAAACGGACAATATCTTATGTGTGGGGAAGGATGTTACAAGTAGCCTAGTTGTTTGGCCGTTTCTAGGATGAGACACTAATTTTTCTTTGCATCTAATTTTCTTGCATATAGTTAGGTTTTTGCACTAAAATCGATCACATTTTCTTGAAAAATCTTTGAAAAATGTCCATTTTTGCTTTTTTCGTGCTTCTTTGCATTTGCACACTTTTTCGTACCTACCGTGCATACATGGTTAGTCACATTAGGTGAAGGGAGAGCCACACATGTGGAACCCCATTGTGAGTCAGCACTTAGAGACAATCTCATTTTTTTTCTAAGTGTAGAATGGATAAGGCCATTTAATACCTTCCATTCTAACTCCTAAGTTCGTTTCGATTGATTTTTTTTATTCTGGAGTGGACACTATATCAAACACCTAGCTCATGACGTCCGAATAGTCGTTCAGACGCTGCTGGGATGTTGGCACCTATAAATACCGTTTCGTAATTCTGAAATTTCATTCTTGCCGGTTCGGACCGGGTTGAGTTTTTTCTATTTTTCTTGCATCCTTAGGGCCTGTTTGTATTCGGTCAACAGGTTAACTAGTAAAGTAAATCGGATAAAAATTTTACTTTGCTGCTGTTTGGATTCAAAAAGCTATAGTAAAGTAAATGGTAGGAGATTTACTAGTAGCCAAAAAGTTTTACTTGGAAAAAGCAAAGTAAAACTTTTGATGTCTAGAAAAAGCTCTGTTGACCCCGTCACGTCAGCTAATGGTACAATCAAGAGAGCATCACATGATAAATTCAACTATTTGGGGAATGACATGTGGCCTTGTCGGCCGCCTTGCACCACCACCGGCGGCCACCACCCCGCCCGCCACCACCACCACCCCACCGTCCACCATCATTGTCGGCCGCCTTGCACCGCCGCCTCCCAGTTGTCTCCCGTCTACCCCCACCCGCCACCACTTGCCACCGTGCGGCCAGTGGGCGACGATGGGTAGTAGCCGACAGTGCGGTGGCGGGTGACCGGTGGTCGGTGAGGGTGGTGGCTAGCGGTGGGTGGTGGACAGTGGCCGATGGAGTGGTGATAGGTTTGTCGGTGGCTGACGAAAAGTGGTGGACGGCGACGGCGGCGAGCGACCGGTAGATTTATTTATGATTTACTTTATTGGTCAATCCAAACAGCCGTCCAGAAGTAATGGTTTACTTCACTGGTCAATACAAACAGCAAGAAGTAAATCATATTTACTAGTCGATCTGGGAGATTTACTAGCCTTTACTTTACAGGTCTGAAAAACAAATAGGCCCTGAGTGTTGATATGACTCTTTTCCCTTGTTTAGTGTCTGGATATTTGACGTGCGTGTTGGTTAGGGTTTTTCCATCTCTGGACCTACCCTTAGCACCTTTGCTCCATCATGGTCTCTTCGCTTCGTCTTCTTTCTAGATTTCTGCTTCATGATCTTCGTAAATTCCTTTGATTTTCCATGAACTCTTTGATTTATTTGTCTAATTTTTCATTGTCTTTTGAGATCCCTACCCCTATGGCTTGGACCTTCTTGACCTAGGTCTAGGTGTGACTTAGTGATGACTTAGGGTTTAGTACTTGTATCTTATCCTAGCCTCCTATGTGTCTCTGGGTTTTCAGGACCTCTCTTGTTATCAAAGCTTCTCTTTCACAAAAAGAGAGATGTCAATTGTGGACCGAGTCCCGTGTTTAGTGCCGGAGTCAAATTCAAGGTAATAAAAAGGTGTTGATTCGGTGCGCCTCTCGAGACCTCAACCTGGAATAGGGGTGTTAACGGGTCGTGTTGCGTCGGGTTTCGGGTCGTGTCCAAAACCCCTAGACCCGGATCCGACCTGTTTAACTAATTGTATCTAGATCCTAAATCCGTACCCGACCCGCTAATAAACGGGTAGACCCGATAAGACCCATTTACCACATGGGTCTATTCAGTTGACCCGGTCCGACCCAATCCGACTCGACCTGACCTGACCCAATAGACCCGCTGATACTATATATTACAGTATCGGATTGCGGGTTCACCCGACCCGACCCGATCCAACACGACCCGTTGAATTTTAAACGGGTCTTCCCGAGTCTACCGTGTCGGGAACAAAATTGCCAGCCCTAACCAGGAATCATCATTGGGAAGACACCCTCTACCTCTAATCATGTTGATAAGTCAGATGGGTGTTGGAGATATTACAATCAATCAAAGTCTACATAAGGGTGGTATGGGTAGGGCTGGCAATTCTGGACCCGACACGGCTAGCAGGAATGGGTCTGGGTTAAACGGGTTTGGGTCGACACAGTAGACTCGTTTAATAAACGGATCGGATCCGGGTTTAGGGTCTGGACACGGTAGACCCGTTTAAAATTCAACGGGTCGTGTCGGGTCAGGTCTACCCGCAATATGATAATGTAGTATGTAGTATCAGAGATCTTATCGAGTCAGGTCGGGTCGAGTCGGATTGGGTCGGATCGGGTCAACTGAATAGACCCGTGTGGTAAACGGGTCTAACAGGTCTTATCGGGTCTACCCGTTTATAAACGGGTCGGGTACAGATTTAGGGACTATACATGTTTTTAAACGGGTCGGGTCTGGGTCTAGGGGTTTTGGACACGACCCGAAATTAGACACGACACGAATCCGACCTAACACGATCCATTGCCACCCTTATGTATGGGATCCTCTCTAGTAAGCGTGAGGGTCCGAGGGAGTAGTGTAGGTGTAAGTAAGAGAGCGATGTGAGTACCTCAAGCCACGGTTGATCGGCTTGAGAGGTGTTTATACACATTTTACATAGGGGATTGTCCCCTCCCTCCCCATGCTTTTTTCTTTTTTCGGTAAATTAGGTATAGTTCCTAACTATTTTGTAATATTAGCAACAGGACATCATAATTTGCTATATTAACTAAGGTCCCTACAGGTATACATTCGTCTTCAGAAACAGTATATACATTATTTGTCTCCAGAAAGAGTATATATTCATCTTCAAAAACAGTATATACATTATTCGTCTCCAGAAACAGTATATACATTATTCGTCTCCAGAAAGAGTATATATTCGTCTTCAGAAAGAATATATATTCGTCGGGAGGGACTTGAGCTATATTTTTAAATTAACGTGTCCTGCAACTAAAAGTAATCTCTCAAGGACTTATGTCAAATTTCCCCTTTTTTTTTTGGGAAATTTTATTCATACCCCAAAAATCTGTAATTAGCCCCCGTATCCCTTGCGTTTCTCAATAACTTACTCAACAATCCTTTAATACCAACAATGCCCTTTTTTTTATACCCCAAACCCCAAAGCCCCTGCTCAGCGTCTTTTGTACCCCAACCCAACCCAATGTTCGTTTAAACTTAGGCCACGCCCAACCCGTCGGGTTGTGCGGGGTGGGTTCGGGTTAACCCGCCCAAAGTCGGGTTGGGTTTGGGTTGGCCCGCCCAAGTTGCAGCTAGGGGTGGCAATGAGTCGTGTTGTGTCGGGTTCGTGTCGTGTCTAGTTTCGTGTCCAAAACCCCTAGACCCGGACCCGACCCGTTTAACTAATCGTGTCTAGATCCTAAACCCGTACCCGACTCGCTAATAAACAGGTAGACACGATAAGACCCGATAAGACCCGTTTACCACCCGGATCTATTCAGTTGACCCGATCTGACCCAATCCGACTTGACCCGACCTGACCCGAAAGACCCACTGGTTTTATATATAATAGTATCGGATTGCTGGTAGACCCGACCCGACCCGACATGACCTATTGAATACTAAACGGGTCTTCCTGGGTCTACTGTGTCCAGACCCTAAACCCGGACCCGACCCGTTTAATAAACGGGTCTATCGTGTCGACCCGTTTACGACCCGAACCCGTTTAGCCTTGACCCAGACCCGCTAACTTCGTGTCGGGTCCTGTCGGGTCGAGGAGAAATGATTCGGGTTGGGCTCGGATTAGCCCGCCCAAATTCGGGTTGGGTTCAGGTTGGCCCGCCCAAGTTGCAGCTGTACTTGTGCCTTCAAGTATCAGCCAACTGCATGGGGTTTATTTAAGAGTGGGGTGTATTCAAGAGTGCATATAATTGGGGTATATTTAAGGGGGTATGTGTTTGATTGGGGTATAATCAAGAGGTTTTTACTGAAATGGCCACCAACTCTCAACTATTGTTGAGAATGGACTCCGTCAAGAAATCTGAACGAAAATGACCACCGGCACGTGGGAAACAGGTCGCACGATGACACTAACCAGGTAAAAAGACATATTGACCCTTACCACTGTAAAAACCTATCGTGGCTGGGTAACTTGGTTTCTTACCCACTGTAAATGGACGAAAAATGGACGAAAAATGGACGAAAAAAGGGACGAAAAATGGACAAAAAATGGAACGAAATTGATAAAATTAACAGCACATTTTAGGACAAAAAATGGACGAAAAAAGGACAAAAAAAGGAACGAAAAATGGACAAAAAATGGACGAAAAAAGGAACGAAATTGATAAAATTGGCTATTCATCATTATGGTTAAGACGAAAAAGGAACGAAAAATGGACGAAAAAATGGACGAAAAATGGACGAAAAATGGACGAAAAAATGGACAAAAAATGGACGAAAAATGGACAAAAAATGGACGAAAAATGGACGAAAAAATGGACAAAAAATGGACGAAAATTGGACGAAAAAATGGACGAAGAATGGACGAAAAATGGACGAAAAAAGGACAAAAAATGGATAAAAAATGGAACGAAATTGATAAAATTAACAGCACATTTTAGGACGAAAAATGGACGAAAAAAGGACAAAAAAAGGAACGAAAAATGGACAAAAAATGGACGAAAAAAGGAACAAAATTGATAAAATTGGCTATTCATCATTATGGTTAGGACGAAAAAGGAACGAAAAATGGACGAAAAATGGACGAAAAAATGGATGAAAAATGGACGAAAAATGGACGAAAAAATGGACGAAAAAAGGACGAAAAATGGACAAAAAATGGAACGAAATTGATAAAATTAACATCACATTTTAGGACAAAAAATGGACGAAAAAAGGACAAAAAAAGGAACGAAAAATGGACGAAAAAAGGAACGAAATTGACTATTTATTTTTCGTCCATTTTTCGTCCATTTTTTGTCCATTTTTTCGTCCATTTTTCGTCCATTTTTTGTCCATTTTTTTGTCCATTTTTTCGTCCATTTTTCGTCCATTTTTTCGTCCATTTTTCGTCCATTTTTCGTCCATTTTTCATTCCTTTTTCGTCCTAACCATAATGATGAATAGCCAATTTTATCAATTTCGTTCCTTTTTTCGTCCATTTTTCGTTCATTTTTCGTTCCTTTTTTTGTCCTTTTTTCGTCCATTTTTCGTCCATTTTTTCGTCCATTTTTTCGTTTCTTTTTTTGTCCTTTTTTCGTCCATTTTTCGTCCTAAAATGTGCTGTTAATTTTATCAATTTCGTTCCATTTTTCGTCCATTTTTTCGTCCATTTTTTCTCCATTTTTTGTCCATTTTTTCGTCCATTTTTCGTCCATTTTTCGTTCCTTTTTTTGTCCTTTTTTCGTCCATTTTTCGTCCTAAAATGTGCTGTTAATTTTATCAATTTCGTTCCATTTTTCGTCCTAAAGTTGCAGTCGAAAGAGGTGGAGGAAGCTGCCGTCCAAATGAGGGTAGTTTGGTCCCAAAGAGTTTCAGTGGTCATTTTGGTAAAGCCAAAAGCAACCTGGCCATTCTCAACAATAGTTGAGAGTTGGTGGCCATTTCGGTAAAAACCTCTATAATCAAGTTGGGGCGGGGCATTTATTAACTGGGGTGTTTTGAAGGTGGGGTGTAAGGGGGAAGGGTATTTTTGGGATAGAAATGGGGTATGAAAAAAAAAACTGGGGTGTATTCAAGTTTCTTGGAAATGGGGGCTAATTACAGATTTATGGGGTATGAATAATATTTCCCTTTTTTTTTCCTTTTGCGTCACCCTTGTTCTTTCATTCCCAATTCAGCTAATAAAGGTTCAGGTCGATGGCATGGAGATGATGGTCATTAAAAATCCATACCAAATGGTAGGCTGACACGTGTCACCCCCTTGTTCTTTCACAGTTCTTGCAAAAGGAAAAGAAGCAAGCAATAGAGAATCAAGTACCTGCACAGATAATCAATGGACTTAAAACTTTTTCAGCTAAAATCATAAGGCATGCCCTGAACAGAACAACCATATCATAGCTTAAACTTTTGTTCATCTCCATGGCAGTGAGTATGGACTCAGATCTTCAGTCCCTCTTTTCAGACAGTAGAACAGTAAAGAATCATATCAAGAATCTCAACAAGAATAATTGCTGTAGGCCACATGGGGGCTTTTCGCATTGGCGGAATTTCCCGAGTTCTTCAGTGTCACAGATTCATGATAGAATGAATCAGAGCCTGCGCCGGCAATCTTTATCTCCTGATTCTTTGGTTGAGAACTCCGAAGAATCTCTGAAAATACAACAGAAGGATTGTGTTGAAACGGAACAGTGAAGGAAGAGGAGATGCCTTGGGATTAGCTAGCGACGAACGCCCTTCTTCCTTTAGTCTCTGCAATGAAAGCCATGGATGGAATCAATTGTATGTATGAATGAGATTAGCAAAATGAAGGCTAAAAGTTTTATAATATGATGATGTACTATGACTTAATTAACAACCCTTAACCAAAATGCTCTTTGTGATTCCAATACATGAGGATGTTTAACATCATGCCTTGATATGATGTTCACCCTCTATAGTTTGGTGCCAAATTATTGGGCAGGTCAAGCCAAGAGATTGCGTGCAATGAAACCTACAATGACAGGTTAGTGGGGATCGTAACTTGGTTATGCAAATTAAGCCATTGAACTCCCTCCAAGATCCCTCTTGGCATGGAAAGAGCCTAGATCAAAGTGTAAGAAGGTAATGCTTGGTGAAGGGAAATGTGCGATTGCACAAATTTCAAGGCAAATAGCCAATTAGGAAAAATCCTTTGCTAAGGATATATTTCTCTTGTTAGTGTCACCAATAACCCTAGGAGAGAGAGAGAGAGAGAGAGAGAGAGAAAGAGAGAGAGAGAGAGAGAGAGAGAGAGAGAGAGGAGGCTACGGTTTTGGGGGAGAAGGAAAAGTTTCTCTCATTAGGGTAAGAGCCTAATATAGAGGAAAGTGGATATCAATCTCATACACTTAAGGTTGATCATGAACCAAAAGTTTGTTAAGTAGGAACTGAAAGTATGGAGCTGGGTGCGACTTCGTAAATAAGCCAGCGATTTGCTCCCCATAGGAAAGTAAGGGAGATAGATAGTCCATCTTCATACTGCTCTCGAGAGAAGTAGCAATCAAGCTCAATGTGTTTCGTCCTCTCGTGGAAAACCAGGTTGCTACCTGTATGACACTCCAGTTATCATAGTGAAAAGTTGTAGGCTCATAAATCTCAACTCTTAGATCCCCAAGGAGATGATGCAGGTGAATGATCTCCTTGGTGGTAGAGGCCATGTCTCGAAACTCAATCTTGATACTAGAGAGAGAGACAACCTCATGCGAGCTACGTCATTAGATGAGAGTATCCAAGAAACAGGTAGTAGCCAGTAGTCGAGCAGCAAATAGTCAGATCCCCAGCCCAGTCGGCATCAGAGTAGACTCATAGGACCAGATATGAAGTTGAGAACAGGAAGAGCGATCGAGTGAGGTGCCTCAAAGGTACCGAAGAATTCGCAAGAGGGAAGCGTAGTGAGCAAAACGAGGGACCTTAACAAACTGGCTGACGATACTTACTTTGTAGGCAATGTCGGACGACTCGGACCTGGTGATGCAGAGGAATACCAACTGGCCAACGATCTGTTTGTACCGAGTAGGGTTTGAAAGAGGCTCGTCGTCTGTAGGTTGGAGCTTCACATGAAGCTCGAGTAGAATGACAGAAGAGTGATCATCGGAAAGAGTAGCTAGACTGAGGATGTCAGTGGTGTACTTCTACTGGGAGAGCAGAATCCCTCGCTCACTATGAACGATTTCAAGCCCGAGGAAGTAGCAAAGGAGACCTAAGTCCTTCATCTGAAACTAGCGCTGAAGGTGCTGCTAAAGAGAGGTAATCGCAATGGTGTCATCACCTGTGATGATCATGTAATCGACGAACATAAGGGTAATCTCCTGGTTATGAGGAGAGGACCGCATAATAGAAAGTTGTTCTGCGAGCTCTTAACAAAACGACCTCTGTGATTGCTAGCCTGAACCACTCAAACCAGAAACAAGAGGCATACTTGAGCTAGTAGATTGCTCAGTGAAGACGACAAACATGCTGAGAGGGAGTGCGCAGGAAAAAATGAGACTGTATGTAGACAACCACTGAAAGGCCATCATGAAGAAAAGAATTATTCATGTCCATTAGGAATAACGGTGAACAACTGCAACCGTCAGGAAGGCACGGACTGTGGTCATCTGAGCCACGGGCTCGAAGGTCTTCTTGTAGTCTATCCCATACTCCTGAGTATAGCCACGGGCCACAACCGAGTCTTGTATCGCTCAATCGATCCATCAGATAGTTGCTTGACCTTGTAGACCTATTGCAGTTAACATACTCAGCACCAGCAAGGAGTGAGACGAGGTCCCAAGTCTGAGTCTCTTCGAATGCCTAGAATTTCTCTTCTATTGCCACTACTAAAAGGATCGGACGGACTCTCGGTATGATCGAGGCTTCTGGTCAAAAGTGAAGGGAAGCAAGAAAAATGGTGAACTGGGGCGAATTGGAGGTGACAGTAGCAAAACCAAAAAGATTTAGTGGCCCACAGCCATAGCTAAAGCAGTCAACTGGGCGGTGCTTGCACTGAAGGTAGCAGGGTAACGAGCACGGATCCTCGAATAATGAAGACTGGCTATGCGCAGTAGGTGGAGTACCAAAGGTAGCACGATCAAGAGGAGTACCAGAGGAACCAATCACCATCTGAGGAGAGGATTGAAAAGGGGCAAGAGCGTGCCGACAAGTGTAGACCTAACAAAAAGAGGGTAACTACCCGACGAGAAGACAACACCAAAGGAGGAAAAGGGTCCCAAAAAGAGTTCCCAAAAACGAGGGGAGTGACGGAGGTGGAAGGGAAAAGTGATGGAAGAGGCTTAATAAACGAAGACAAAGTGGGGAGGAATCTCAAGAAAGATGATGTCCTGAGTCGCTGAGAAGTAGTAAGGGGTATCCTCGACAAAGGAGACGTGTCGGGAGATACAAATACGATGAGTCAAGGGGTCATAGCAACGGTACCCCTTGAGATTGGCACTGATCCCTTAGAAGATGCACTGAGTTGCCTTTTCGGACAACTTCGTGCGCTCGTGGGATGAAAGGAGGATAAAACATATGCATCCAAAGGTACGAAGATGATTGTAGTCAAGAGTGGAGAAGATGCGCTCGTGAGGGGACACACCACCTAAGAGAACCGACGAAGGGGTGATTTTGATGAGGTTGACTGAGGTCAAGGCATCCTCAACCCAGAAGGTGTGAAGAACGAAGGAAGAGAAAAGAAAAGCACACATAGTCTTAAGAATGTGATGGTGCTTCCTCTCAGCTTCTCTATTTTGTTCGTGAGTGTAAGGGCATGAGTGCTGTAAGAAGGGTCCGCATAGCAGTGGAGACGCCAGAGAGGTATTCAAAGGCACAATCAGACCAAAAGATCTTGATGCAACAACCGAGCTACGTGTGGGCCATCAAGGCAAAGGAATGTTAGACCTAGAGAACCTCTAAGCAGTATCGAAGGAGGTAGACCCAGGGAACCTCTGAGCAGTGTTGGAGGAGGTAAACCCAGGTGTACCTACTAAAGTCATCCACAAAAGAGAGATATTATTGATATCATGCATACAAGAGAGTGGAGCAAGACCCCAAATATCTGAATGCACTAAATCAAAGGGAGTACGACTATGAGAGACACTAGAAGGGAAAGGTAGGGTTGCAGTTTTGGCAAGCTTGCAATCGGTACATGTGGATAAAGAAGAGAAAATGCGTCAACTTAGAGCTCCAGTATGGAGTAATCTCTTAAGTCGAGGCTCAGAAATAAAACCAAATCTCATGTGCCACAAGTCGGCATTAGAAGAAACTATCCCACAGAACTCAAAAGGACAAGATCTAGAAAAATGAAGGTATTCCATGAGGTATAGCCCGCATGTCCTGTGACCAGCTCTAATTGCTCGTCCGATATGTGGATCCTACACAACACAAAAGTGGAAGTCTTAATGCACCCAGAGTCACAAAGACTACTAATAGAGTTAATTTGCATGCAAAACTGCTGAAGATGTAACACAGAAGATAAGGAGAGGTGGCCGCTGGGCTCTGTGGTGGCTGTGATCGATCCATACTACGAGATGGCCAGAAGATAGCCATCTATGGTGTGCATCAAAGGGATGTGTAGTGCAGGGCGGCAAGCTATGAGCAGGGAATCATCTGGAGTCATGTGACGAGAAGTACCAGGGTCCATGATCCAGTGGCAATGGTACCGGGAGTGGCAGAGTGAGCTGAGACCTCTATGGAGCTGGAGGTCATCTACTGGTCAAGGCAAAGCTGAATCTGGGCAAATTGCTACTGAAAGAGCGGAAGAGTGTTTGGAGAGTCTGGTGTACCACGAGGAGATGACAAAACGATAGCAGGAACAATAATGGTGTTGACTGGTCAACCACGACCCCTAGGACTTTACCGCTTCTCCGGTGCAGCTTCTAGCAAGTGGAAACGATATGACCCGATTTGTAGCAATGAATGCACACAAACCGACCACGAGTAGTAGAGAAGGCAGTAGACGCAAGCAAAGCTGATGCCAGAACTCCTGTGAAGCTGGAGGGAGTGGGAGAGGCCTTGGTGGCGATAGTGCCAAGTCTGGTCTCCTTGGCTACGCACTCAACGATGGTAGCATCCAGACACGGGAGAGGGTCCCAATGGATTAGAGCACCGACCAGTGATCTGTAGTTTATGGGCGAAGGGTAATTAGAAACTGATATAGCTGACAGCGCTCCTAGAAGACCTGGTGGGCAGCACGACACTCGACGGGTACATCAGGAACTAGTGATTGAAGCTCCATCCAGTAGCTGCACATCTGCATATGGAACTGTTAAATCGTTCGATCACCCTACTGCTCAGTCTGCACATTAGAGAGAAGAGCACACTCACAAGACCAATTGGACGTCATGAACCGCTCTATGAGGGAATGCCAGATTGTTGCGGATGTGTCAAGAGCAGCAAGATCAGTGCGCATCATCCCGTTAAATATAGACCATCAGGTAGGCAGCGACTCGGGCATCGCGTAGCCGCAACACGTGAAGGACGGCAGGGAAGGTCGGACTTTGTAAAGGAGTGGTCCTATAGAGGTGCCAAGAAGACCATGCTCAAGCAGTATGGTCTGGTCGGTAGCTGCCCAGGCCTCCCAGTCATTGTAGGAGACAAGGGAGGAGTCCATCGAGCTCAGGAGTAAGTCACGCATGTACTCTAATGGAAGGCTCTCGGGAGGTGGTGGTGGAATCGGAGGCAAATCCACAGAGGAAGACTTAGCCATGATCGCGCAATAGTGAGGATACGAGCATGGAGGTGCTCTCAGATACCCTCAAAAGAGGGCTGAAATGGGGGGAAATAGGTGCCAGAAATAAGTCCTTGGGTGTTCGATCTGGATTTAACTCTCTGGGTACCATATCTGGGTGCCCAATTTCAGGTTCAGGAGAGCTGAGGCGAGAACTTCATGGCGAGATTGAGTGCGGAGGAGTTCCTGCTGGATCTCGTCGGTCGGAGATCGAGGCCGAGGATGGACAACTTATGGCTATGATACCGTATTACCAATAACCCTAGGGGAGAGAGAGAGAGAGACTAGGGTTTTGGGGGAGAAGGAATAGCTTAAGTCATTAGAGCAAGAGCGCGATATATACGAAACTGGGTATGAGTCCCATACAAAATGGAATGATGTATATCCTAATATGTACAAGTATTTCTAACAGTAAGAACATATGATTTGACTTAGGATGATACCTGTTCCATTCTGTGGATCAACGACTACTGAATCCAGCGAGGCTGATGTTCAACCATGGGATTCAACAGACGCAAGAAATCCTGGTTTCCAGTGGCCAGGTCAGAAACCAAAGTACATGAACAAGTACAATTTCGTGGTTATCTACCCTTATATGCCTACCTTACGAGAAAGGAGCACTTGTTTGTGTCCGACTAGAAGACATGTCTGCAAGTTCTGAGCTCCAATCAAATTCTCGCAGCAATTGGCTTCATACACGCAAAGCAAAACTGTAAAGAGGCTGCAAGTTATACTTGATCAACAAAAAGATGAACTGAATCAAAACACATAGCACACCCTATCAAAAGAATGTGTATCCTTGCGAGTATGGCAGAAGTTCTTCAATATCTACACGAGAGCTAGGGGAACTCAGATTCCTGATTCTGCTGTGGTTGATCGATTCCACCTCTGCTGCAAAGATGGTATAAACGGGCCTATGGTCGGAAAACTTGGACTCCCCACGGACGTACGACAACTGGTTGAGGCCCCTTCCGTACCATAAAATGCGGTCACACCTTTAAATACAAACAAATACCCCGGTTAGCTTCACAAACCAATGTACGAACAGAAATTGAGACTTCTCCAATGTTCTCTTGAGGGTTTGAATTAACCATGCAGGTGTTCGTCGCTTCTCTTTCGGGTGCCTGTCATCTCCAGCATACCGATCCGAATTATTTGAGTATTTATAGGTTGGAGGAAAGTATATTCTTCCTTCGTTCCAGCCCTCAAAGACACGGCCGCATCTTTGCTCTATTCGAAGCTGTTGATAAGAGATAAAAAGGTTTGGACCCATGTTTTCGCAATGAATAAACAAAACAAGAGAAGAATCGTGGCTTTCTCAAAACCACATGAAATCTACCTTTAACTAATGCATATAAATTAAAGAAGATAAAGAAAAGCATGAGAAGAGACACTGCATTATCCATCCTATAGGAAATCTTTCAGCACTTTTGGAAGAGGGATATCTTATAAAAATGAACAACCATATAGCACTAGAAAAGGATTGCCAAACTACCTGATCTTTTTCTAACAATGCTTTCCAGTTGCGCATTTCAACTAGAGCCTTCGCGGAGCGATAGGAAAGAGCGATTCGGTAATTCAAATCCCCAAGCCATATTATTCGACTAAAACCATATAAAACTGATATTACATCCAAAGCAATTGAATTTAAAAAAAAATTAATTAGCGGATTATATGCTGCGAGCTTACTCATGCTCAAGGATTGTTTCAGGTGACCTCTCGTCACCTTGCCCCTGAACCCTTGGGAATCTAGTCTTCCTCAGAATCTCCATGACATCGGAATTCCTCCTTAGCTCATCCCCATCCTTCTGCCCCGAGGTTAAATGGCTGCAGATGAAGCAGAAGCTTGTTTGGTGCAAAGACATGCTAATCGAAATCGAACCCTGGAAGAGAAAAGTCGAGGATTTTGTTTTCTTGGAATACCCATGACAAGGATAAAGATCGCAAATTACAGAACAATATTCGAAAGAGAGAAAGAAATCATCATGGACAGCCTATAACAAGTACCTCAATGACTCATAAGTTCCTAAAAACAACAAGAACACTTGAAGATAATACATTAATTAGTCCCAGGATATGAGTGAACTACTGAAAAAAAACCTAAAAATTCAGAGAGGAATATGACGTTTTACCTTGTTCCCAAGATAACCCATTAATCCCCTTCCTACACAGGAGACTTTCATGTTCCTTATATCATCTCTTATTTCACGCCGCACCCACACTGTAAGAAATATCCCAACCATCTGCTTAGTTGCAACCAAACAGTACCTGACATTGGGACAACATTAGCCAAGACGTCTCCGACTCCGAAATTCATGAATCGTCACATAGGATAACATAAGAAGTTATATAAGCACTCGAAATGGATAGTTTATTATCGACATATTGAGAATATGTCCAATATCAACTTAAAATATTTCAAGAGAGATAACATGTAGGTATACTACACAGTGGAATTTTTATCAAGAAGGGTTAGTGCAATCTCATGTGGGGTTACCTTGAATGTCCTGTCGATTGATCTCTCTCCTCAACAGACGAGGGGGCACCATAGCCATACGACATTGTTGAGAAGACGGTACTAGGTGAATCTCCGCAGGTGTTCTCATCGTCAGAGGACCCTCCACATCGGAAGTTGGGATCGAAATCGCTCGGTCTACCCCCAAAGATAGCCCTCTCGCAGACGCTGTACCGACGGTCCAGCCTCGGTTGTGGGCCCATGGTATCACCATCCATCCGTACACTCCGACTCAGGGACTGGAATGAGCGTCGGTGGTAGAATGACGGATTCTTCTGTCTCGACGACGATGACCCCTCGAAATCATCATCCAGCTCCACGATTGGATCCGGGACAGGGGAGGGCGTATGGTAACCAACATTGCTACTGGTACCAGGAAGGGTGTTTAGTGTCTTTCTAATGAGGGACACCCATTTCCTCGCAGGGCCGTTGTCTTCAGAGCCTAGAACATTTCCAGCATTCAGAGGGACTATTTCTTGAAACCTGAAGGACCAAAGGAATCAATGAGTTGGGATTTGCCCAGCTACTTAATAGAGTACCCAAAGATCTGGGTTATAGACAAAGGTGAGGCATATACCCCAAAACATATATATCTGTAGGGGGTGAGGCATGGAGCCAATCCTCAAGGTTCAAATAACTTGGTGGGGACTTCCCACCAACATTCCATGTGGCAACAAAGATCCTACTTGAGAGAAGAGAACAATCAAAGGTGGCACTCCAAGTCCGAAGAACAATTCCACCAATAAACATGAAACAAAAATGAAATTATGGGCTTGTAATTTGAAATACCTGTAGTCCAGAGTATCCGTGACTTCTGCTGGATCGAGATCGATCTTTCCTCGCCGGACTCGATCATGGTTCTCCTTCAGCAATCTTTCTGATGACCCAAATTAAAAAAAAATTAAAAAATCAGAAAATATATGCAAGAAAGAGAAAAAATAACAGCTGTTTTGCTGTGGTCCAAAGCCATTGGGCTGAGAGGCTGGCACTGTAACCTGTTTTGCTTTTCTTAACTGTACACGGCCCTCTCTCTGAGAAGCTGCTCCTCCATTCCCCATCACCTCCTGAAAAGAGCACACACTTCAAAAAACTAAAGAAGAAGAGAAAGGCTGCAGCCATCTAGCATGGAGCCCTCTGCATGAGACTCAGGAATGCAAGTAAAGATTTTTATCTTTCCATTGAAGAGGAGGGTTGCAAAATGAAGCAGAGGGAACCATCCTACTACTTGCAGTACATGAGCATAGACCCTAATCTCCAAATTACAAACTAAACTAAAATACCCATTAACCAAAACCCAAAGAAGTGCAGGATAAACAGGAGCAAGAGACCCGCCTCTGGACATTGAACTATTTTCTGCATCATCTGCATGGAAGTCCTGAGCTTTTCCCTTCAGATTGAACCATTTTCTGACCAGGGACTTGGACCATGAGAGCTTCAGACCCCAAAAAAGAAAAAACAATCAGTAATTGCATTGGCTGAAGAAATGAATGGAAGAGCACAGAGCACACCTTGCTTCTCTTTGAGTTATCATGTCTCATTGTTCCAGAACTCCCTCGTACAGCTCATGGAATGGCCCCCCTCCCTTCCCCCTCTCACACCTCTTCAACAATCTGGGTTTTTACTTGGAATGAAAATGGGGTGGGGGAGGCAGAAGAGAAACGAACTGTTCCTCTGGTTCTCGTCAAAAAGGGGCTGAAGGCCAAAGACAAAGAAACCAAAGCAGAGATTTGATGGGATAGAAAGAGGACGGTTGTTTCCTTCCTTATTGACCCATTAAATATCTGGGTCTTCTTCCAATAGGCATTTCCACAAATGGGTCTCTCCCCCCTTTCCCCATTTGGTGGGAAATTAGATTGCAGCAGTGGCAGCTAAAACCCAAATGCACGGAAGTGAGGAAGTTATAAGGGGGGGGGGGGGGGGGTGTGTGTGTGTGTGCAGAGGAGAGGGAGGACTCACTCCTCAAAGCCACCTCCGGATCAGAACAAAAGTGTATGATTTGAAGAGAAAGAGAATAAAGTGTAAGGTTTGAGTCTCTGTCTCTGTCTCTCTCCCTCTATGTGTGTCTCTCTCTGGGCCTTTTAACCCATATTGAAGGCCAACTGAAAACAGGGTAATGGACAAAAGAATGATTTAGACAGAAACTAAAACAAAAAATAAGAGAAAAAGGGCTGCCCGGGCAGCTGCCCGTCCCCAGCCCACTTTGCATATGCACCCTCAACAGCTGCCCATGGTCAGTCATCTTGGACCCCCTCCTGCCTTTGGTCCTGCCATGGGGAGCAGTGGAAGGAAAAGCAGTTAAGAGAGAGAGAGAGAGAGAGAGAGAGAGAGAGAGAGAGAGAGAGAGAGAGAGAGAGATCTTTTCTTTTCTTTCAAAGATTTTTCTGGGTTTGGGTATGTGTGTTTGCATGGGTATGGGGGGTGTGAGGGAATGGTTTTCCTTTTCTTTTGTGTTCTTTTCCTTTCACCAGAGTTGTATTCTGTGCACAGTGTTTTTTTTTTTTTTTTTTGTTCAAAGTGGCTAAGGGCAATGGGAATGTTTTGGGGAGTTCTCCCCCTTTGCATGGGGAAGGGCTGATCACCTAGGCTTTGGGGGAGCTGGGGACTTGTTGTTGAGCATGGCTTTTGAGTGTTCTGAGACCTTAGTGGGTGTTGGATTGGCATGAAGTGGGCTTCTAGAATTTTGGGCAGTCTCTCTCTATAGGGACAGATTTGGCTCAATCTAGCTAGGGCTCTCTGTATCTGGAGGCCTTCATAGGGTTCTGTTAGCTTAGGGTTTAAAGGGTAGACTACACTTGAGTCAATGCTTGGGTGGTGAAACAATGAAAGGATATATTACACTTGAGTTTAGGGCTGCACTGTTAAACCAAATATCAAAGGCCGAATGCCGGCGCGACAAGTGGCATCAGAGTCACAGTACTTGAGAATGCTAGGGAGTTATAGTAGGAATTTTTTTTGCTGGAGCATAGGGATGTTCCAGATGCTCAGTGATGCATCGGGGTTGTTACCCAATGTGTCCGAAGAAAAAGAGCCATTGGATTGGACCCCTAAAAAATCCTCCACGCAGCTCATGTACAAAAAAACAACTAGTAAAACTCTATGCATTTCATGTATAGAAAAACAACTAACAAAACTCTATGTATCTCATGTATAGAAAATCAATTAGTTAATCTAATTTAATGATTAAAAGTAGCAGAGAGCGCAGCTTGGTCCAAAAGGACCACTAGATCATCTCATGATCGTCTTGCATGGTTTAACCCATGCAGCTTTTGTTGGGGTTCTATCCGCATAGAGGCGACCCAAAGGGGGAGGGGAGCACAGCTCCTTCCCAATCAGCCAACAGCAGCATCACGGTAGAATGGACCCTGGATGTCTTGGCATTGGCTTTGGTAGAGAACAATAGACAGCAGCAACAACATGATCAAGATTCGTGGGCACGGCATGTATCATGACCACGACCTGCGAGGATCGTGGGCATGATACAGGTTCGTGCTCATGACCTACACCTACAGGTTTTGCTGCTTAGGAAGGATTTTCGAGATCAGGAACTTCGTGGGCATGACTTGGAACTTCGTGAGCACGACTTGGAAGTCGTGCCCACGATGTCAGGCCAGGCTGATGGGTTCAGGTGGCTGACGAGGCTTAATTATTTTGAGGGCTTTAAAAGGTGCTCTTTGGGGTCTTCTTGAGAGACTTAAGAAAGGGCTTTAAGAGGGCTTTTAGGACTAAAGGTGCAAGGGAGAATGGAAGCGTTTTCTCTACCACGGAGGAGGGAAAACTCTACGAGGATCGATCTAAGTGGATAAATCGGATCGGAGCTTGCAAGGAGGTAAATCTTCGAAGTTTTCTAGGGTGTCATTTGTCAAACTGTAAAGGGGGAGAGGTGTAGATCTTGTTAGAGGAAAAGGAGGAGTCGGGTTGTACTCATTCGTTCTTACCCTCATTGATAGTGAAGCCTTCCAGAGCGCTTGCTCACAATGGTTTTTTCCGCAAGAGTTTATACTTAAACCCCCGTGTCTTCTCTTGTGATATGTTTCCTTTGTATTTGTGTGATTGTGATCTTTGTCTTGAAATCGCAACAACTTTTTCTAGTTAAAATCACTAACCTATATTAACTACGGTGCTATTCATGTAACTAACAATCTATCAATATAGATTGTTGGGTCTATCAGAAGATAAGCAATAAAATTTAATATCTATTATGCAATCATGAGATTGCCCATAATTCATCTCGAATAGGCAAACACCAAACTCTAATCTTCATTGAAACTTTTTCTCCATGCATTCTCTTGATTTGTTGGGTTTTCTTTTGAGGAATTAGTTTGCCTCGTCTCTGTCGTGGTACTATCACCGCTCCATGTCTTTGGCATTTTCAACATCTTCTTGATCTCAAAAAACCATTACAATGATCGTATACTCCCACTCATGGAGTGTAAATGAAAGACAACATGGCTATAAGGAAATTGAGTTTATAATATACTCGCCCTTTACAATTGTCATCCAACAATTAACATAGTAGAAACAAAATCATTCATCATCATCACAAAACGGTCATATGCTTTGTGGAGGGATACATAGGACTTCCAAACATCACATATACATGAACAATTAATAATATGATATACATCACAATACAACACTAAAGCATGGCATCATCTAAAATAAATTTAGAACAACCTAGAACATGATCTCATCATGTGTAGTACCTCATAATCAACTTAAAGAATCTCATCTTTAGATCCAAAGGAAAAAAATGTAAGATATGTTTTGATACCAATTGAAGGTTATTAGTTAGGCACAACAGAAAGTCAGAATCAGTCGTACATTTTCAATTAGAACGTTGGATAAACTCCATACACAATAAAAAATAACCAATGTCAAAACCTAATGATTATGTAAGATGATACCTTACATGTTCAATGAAGAGACTTGTGGAGAAGATGTGACAAAGAAGATGCGATGTGATCTTGAGAATACAACTATTATTCCCTCAAGCAAGGTTTGACAATGGAAGCAGATGGGTGCTTCCCCCTCTTCCTCTTAATTTCTCTGTCTTTATCCTCTTGGACAGCCTCTATGTTAGCACATATAGAGCCTTTAGTATGTTTTGGCACAACTTGGGTGATTGGATAACTTGGACAAAGTATTGTAAGTTTTGAGTTGTAAGTGCGTCTTGAGTCCTAGTCCCTGAGTGTCTGAGAAAAAGTCCAAATGAACCTTTGGAGAAAGATACAGATGAAAGACTCATCATAACGATCAAAACATCCTTTAAGGATAAAGATAAAGAACTTAGTAACTTTAATAGTCATTGATACATTTGCTCCATATAGACATTAGCGTTAGCCAAGACGTACTGTGTGCCCTGGGTTGAACCATCGTATGCTACTCACATGGGGGTCCAGCTCCCTAGTGAGCTCATGGGGTTCCAGGAGGTAGCGCCACCTAGTGAGGGGTTCAGTGCAACGCTCCCAAAACCTAATTAGGATTTAAGCTTCACACTTGCATGATTTCATCAATTGGGCATGCATCATACACTGCTCTAACTATTTTGTTATCGCTTTTTACCTTATTGCTCTTCGAGGGTCAAGAGGCTCTAGTTTCCTCTCTCCCTTCCATGGGTTAGGGTTTTGCTAGAATCCTCTTGGCCTCCTCGGTTGCCATCGCTGGTGGTGCTAGGGGGGGGGGGGGAGATCTTCGACGGTAACCCTTCTCGGGCTCCAGATCTAGTTTTTCCCCCTTCCACTTCCTTGTAGAAATGGGTGTACATGGTTTTGATCCTGTTTTTTTGGGGATTTTGGTCTCATGGTTCGGCTCCGGCTGCCCCTCGGGTCCTGTGGCCCTTCAACTCCGGCGAGGTGTGGAAGTTTGGGCTACTCGGTGCAGAGGCCTCTGTATAGGTCCATGGACCTTACCTCGACTCGTTGCAGCGGCTCCCGGCCTTGATGGTGAATGGAGGTTCTTGCTCGGGCGGAGTGGCGGTCCCGGAGTACTGGCTGGCGGTGTCCTTTAAACACGGTGGTGCCGACTGGATCATGCTTGTGGTGGGCTATTTGCCTTGATGTTGGGTAGCCGGTGTGGCGGTTTTTGGGGCTGGTGTCCTTGTGGTTGTTAGCCAGTGTGGCGATATATGTGTCGGGTTTAGGCCGTGGGTGTCTCCGCCAAGATGTGGCAGTTTCTTTTTCGCCGAAGTGGTGACTCTTTGTTGCTTGCACCAGGCTGTGGTGTCTTCTAAGGTCTGTCGTGATCTCCCCTTCAATGCACCCAAAAAAAAATTCAATTGGGCATGCATCAAATTTATCGATTGTACTTTTATAGTATTATGTGCATTTTGATTATGGGTGTGCTCGGTTCGAAACCAACTTATTTAGGCAAAACCCAACCCGATCCAACATTAGTCAGTTTTGAGGATTTTCAATCCGATCCAAACCGAACTGAGATTGGAATACAATTCAATTCAATTAAAATCGATTTGGATTGGATTAGATGGTCGGTTTGGGATTTGGCCCAATGCTTATTGGGTTTTTCCCCCCTTCTATTAGGACATAGTTTCAACTTAAAAAATAAAAATTATTGTCATTAGGCTTAAATAAGACTTTTAACTTATTTTGAGTCATCCTACAATATTGCAAAGGTTGTTGGTAGCAAGGGTATATGGGGACATATGGTATATTTAATAAAATATTATATCTATATATATGTCGGTTTGGTTCGGTTTAAGTCGGTTTTAAATTTACAAATCCGTCAATCGATCCAATCATGTCGGTTTTTTAAAAACCCAATCCAATCTGATCCATGGAGTGTGTCAAAACTGATCAAAATTGGTCGGTTTGGTTTGAATCATGCACACCCCTAATTTTGATATTTGGGGTTAGTTGAAGTGGGTGGACTAGCATCACAAGCATTTCTCACTTAGAAATCCTTAAGTGCAGAAACTTCACAGAGTCGTCTGAATAAATTTTCAGACTCGGTCATGAAACCGCTCAAACAAGTTCTTGGACTAGGTCCTAAGGTCGTCCTAACAACCGTTCGGATGGCCTATGTCAGTTCAAACGGGTCATAGGGTCCCAGATGAATAAGATTGATTTCCACAGGGCGTTCGAACGACTGTTCGAACTGCCAAGAGCTTGGAGCAAAATTTCTGAGTCTATCATCCGAACAATTGATCAGACTCCCAAGCTAAGTCATCCGAACAAGTGCTTGGACGACGTCAGGACAGGGGCCACAACAACCTTCTATAAATAGATTGTTTTGTCTTTTTGAGATGATCATTTTTGCTGGAATTTTTGGAGAAGATTTTTTACAACCACCAAAGGAGAAGAGATGAGAAATCCCATATTGGAGTACGTTTGATCTTTAAAAGGGAAATCTAGAGCTCCATCTAGGGATTTTATGATTTCTCCTTTTGGTCTCTCTTGATTTTTCTTTACCGATTCATTTAGTGCTATTGTAAGCATTTTTTCATCTATAGGAAACCCTAGGCGACATCACTCATTATCATCATCTATACTTGAGAGTGTTTGACCACTTGGAGAGCAGAGCTTCTTTCCAGGGGGAGATCGAACTGTCAGGTTCGTAGCATTCAATCCTGTGTGTCAGATTGGATTGAGACTGAAAAACTAGAGTCGTCTTCACAGAGAGGAGGCATGAGTGACGCAAGGCATTGGATCGTGGGCACTAGTGTGAGGAGTAGCAATGTACATGTGAAAAGACAAAGCGACGTGAGGCTACACAATCATTGGGGTTGGGTGAGTCGAGTCTTGTAACGTCTTACCTCACATAGTGCATAATCCTAGCAAAGGCTAGAGGTGGATCAGGGAATCGCTCGAACCACTTAAAAATCTCTCATATCAATTCTGAATGCTTATCTGATTGCTTATTAAAATTGAAAATTTATTTTGATTATGTGGTAGAAACTCACAAAGGCATGAAGAGATAAAATCCATCAAAGTGCATTTTTATTAGGACATATTTAGTCGTTCCACCTATTCAACCCTCTAGGTGATTTTGTTATATTTGCTTCCGCATCGTCCGTGCGATTTCAATATGTCTGGGGACTTTAATTAGGTTGGAAGGCCAACCATGGGGAATCCCATTTGTAGGTGCAAATTTTGGCAGAAGTTTATCAGCTACCGCGGGACCCACCAGCCCTGCCTGGTGGGCCCACGGAGACTACCACGGGACCCACCGGCCCTGCCTGGTGGGCCCACGAAGACCACCGCAGGACCCACCGGCCCTGCCTGGTGGGCCCACGAGGACCACCGCGGGACCCACCGGCCCTGCCCGGAAGGCCCACGAGCCTATGGAATCCCCCACTGTAGGTGCAAATTTTGGCAGAAGTTTACCAGCTACCGCGGGACCCACCAGCCCTGCCTGGTGGGCCCACGGAGACTACCACGGGACCCACCGGCCCTGCCTGGTGGGCCCACGAAGACCACCGCAGGACCCACCGGCCCTGCCTGGTGGGCCCACGAGGACCACCGCGGGACCCACCGGCCCTGCCCGGAAGGCCCACGAGCCTATGGAATCCCCCAGAAGATGGTAGCGGGGCCCGCTAGCTTTACCTGAAGAATCCCCAGATACGACAGCAGAAAACCGCCATTTGCCCCGGAATTCCTCCCCGGAAATCCTATAAATAGCAGAGCCTTCGAATGTAAAAGGATCGAATTCTCGGTTCTAAAACCAGAGCTCTGGGATTTCCAACTTCCCATCTTCCACCTCTCTTTGATCTTCTTTTTCTCTCGAAGAGATCAGAGTTTTCAGTGATACTCGGCCTGTCGAGATCACTTCAACATAAGTGTTAGTGAATTCGGGTTGCTCCCCATAGCACGGAGACGTAGGCTTCGGCTGAACTCCGAGATCACATCTCTTGTGTCAAACTCTCTCTCTGATTGCCTCTCTGTTTACATATCGAAAGAGGTAACTTCAACTCCAATCAACAGATCGACCAACGATCTTCGACATCAACTTCAACTTCAATTGACTGGTGCTGCGAGAGTCTTCGGGTCGGCACGAAGATTTTCCCCCACAGTTTGGCGCCGTCTGTGGGATCCGATCAAAAAGTCCAACTCTCCGTTACTACTTGATCGGTTGAACCTACAACTGATCTTGATAGTCAAACTTCCTCGCCCTCTCGGTTGATCAGACAACTGAACGGCACTCTCGTTGCACCTTTCGCTCTCTGAATGGCGAGGACGAAACATCAAGGTCAACCAGAAGGAAGTAACACTCAACAACAAGCTCGTCTTGAGACTCGTTCAATGAGTCAAAGGCTCAACTTCGGACAGCCCCTTGCTGTTCCTGAGATGGGGGTTCGTTCAGGGAGTGGCAAGTCTATCGATCGACCTATCGCCCACCCCGCGCGACAATCGATTGGGCAAACAACACCCGCTCCTGCTGAAGACCCTCCGTCGACCTACCAAATTTCTGCAGTCGACTTCCAATTGCTCCAATTGGCGAAGCAGAACGCCACCCTCACTGCTGAGAGGGATGCTCTGAAGAAAGCAGCTTCCGAGGCTAGGATCGCTCTACCTATTCCCTCTGCAAGCGAGAGGGTCGATCTTCCACGACATTCAATCCACTCCGAACAACAGAGGTCAATGGGTACTACTGCCCTCGAGAGGATTCGACGTGATCCAACCCCCTCTGCTGCCCCCTGGAAGCAGAGTGTTTGGGATCGCCTCGAAGATGAGTCATCCCAATCTTCTTCTGGCCGCAACTGCGACAAGAGAATACCTTCGAAGCTCAACATACCAAGGAGGCATCAGATGAAAGACGCTCCTTCAAAGAGTCGAGTTTCCCCTTCCATCCCACTTCAGCGTGGGTTTGGATCGGACCTCCGACATCGACTTCAACCGGCAAATACTTCGATGCCTGAGCAAGACCTTGCGATCTTGCCTCTTGACCCACCTCTAGGTCGAGGACATGGTCGCAGGGATGGCTATTCTTCTGCCGGACCTCTACATCGAAGTCTCTTTGAGACAACATTTCCAAGAGGATGGAGAACTCCTGTCCTCCCCAAATTCAACTACGTCCGAGGAGATCCTACTCTCCACATTCTCGCATTCAAGCAAGCTTTAACACCGCACGAAGAAGAAAACAATGTGCTCTGCCGCACCTTCGCAGGAAGTCTCGATGAGCCGTCGCTCGACTGGTATCACAATCTCCGAGCTGGGTCTATTACCCAGTTCGATGTTTTAGCTAAACTCTTCGTGCAGCATTATCAGCTCAATCTAAAGCCCGAGAAGAAGCTCGACTCTCTATATCGGCTAAGGATGGGTGCTGACGAGACTCTCCGAAGTTTCACTATGAGGTTTCGCAACGAGCATGCTGCCCTCTCTGGAAGACATCTGGATGATGAAGCCATTATGTTGGCTTTCCAGAACGCTCTCCGCTTCGATCTACACATCTACAACGACTTCATCCGTAATCCCCCTCCTTCTCTGGGTGCTATGTTCGATCGAATCCAGAGAGAGATCGAGGTCGAAGACGATCAAGTCGCTCGTAAAGGGCGAGAAACAAAACGAAGGCCTGCGGAAAGAGAAGCTCCTAAGTATGCCGCCAAGGCTCACAACGCTGAGGCAGCAGCCCCTCCAGCCAACAAACGATCAAAGAATGATGGGCGTCGATCTCCAACAAAGACCACTTTCACCGAGTGGAATATGCCGGTCGAACAGATACTCGACCGCATTCAACATGAAGAGTTCGTTCGGAGGCCCAACCCTCTTCAGCCGAACTCGAAATTTACAGCTGATAAAACAGTATATTGTGACTTCCACCGAAGTCACGGCCACTCCACCGATCGGTGTTTTCGGCTGAAGTTCCATCTTGAAGACCTATTGCGAGAAGGCCATCTTCAAGAATTCGTCAAAGGCGGACATGATCAATGCCGAGCCTCTGCAAAGGGGAAAGAAGTGTGTTGGGTACATCAAATCTCCTCCAACCGGTAACCAATCTCTGTGAAAGCCAATATCTTTGGCATTCACGGATCATTGCACAATCAATCAATAACCGGGAAAGAAGTGGATCGACAAGTTCGACGCATCTTCCATGTTCGTGCTGCAGCAAACAAGGAAGACACTTGGATCGAGAAGCCCATCG
Organism: Chamaelirium japonicum; assembly: GCA_947650365.1. Classification (NCBI taxonomy): domain Eukaryota; kingdom Viridiplantae; phylum Streptophyta; class Magnoliopsida; order Liliales; family Melanthiaceae; genus Chamaelirium; species Chamaelirium japonicum. The sequence continues at coordinate 41,887,813 of OX393557.1, read as the reverse complement.
AAGGTTTGGCTTGGCCCTCTATCGTCTTCAATGACGCAGATCTTCAAGGAGTTCACACTCCCCATCGAGACCCTCTTGTCTTGAAACTCCTCATCGACGGAAGCACTGTCAACCGGATCCTCATTGACACCGGAAGCTCCATCGACATTATGTTCTCAGACTGCTTCAAACGTCTAGGACATAAGTATCAAAGCCTCGACGTCGTCCCGACCGTGATCACCGGCTTCAACGGCGAACAAAGCATCATGGTGGGCGAGTCCAGATTTACCATCGACCTCAGCCGAGAGACTCGAGTCTCGGTGAGGTTTGCAATCGTCGAAGGAATGTCTAGCTACAACGCCATTCTTGGGCGGCCATTCCTCCACCAAATCAATGCCATCTCCTCTTCTTATCACCAACTTCTCAAGTTTGCAACAGGAGAAGGCATCGTCTGCATTCGAGGTGATCAACAAGCTGGAAGGTCTTGTGAGGCTGCTGCGGCTAAAACAGATCGAAAGATCAACATTGCTCCTCCAAAGCGGCCACGAGATGAAGCTGGTCCCTCTTCCAAATAGCAATCAAAGGAGATTCCGCTGACCGAACCTCCACCAATCGAATGGGAAACATCACCTTCAATTGAAGAAATCATCCCTATCAATATTGGCAGTGGAGATCTCCCTCGACAAACATTTATTGGTACCGGTCTTAGCGACGCAGAAGCGCAAGACATGGTATCCTTCCTCCAGTCCAATATCGACGTCTTCGCCTGGTGTTTCGAAGACATGCCTGGTATCAATCCGGATGACGCTTGTCACCGACTTGCAATCAAAGAAGAAGTGAAACCTGTCAAGCAAAAGCCACGCACCATCCGGCCAGAGCTGCAAGTTGCTGTTCAAGAAGAAATCACCAAGCTACTCGCAGCAGGCTTCATCCGAGAAGTAGAGTATCCTACCTGGATCTCTAACATAGTTGCTGTTCCAAAGAAGAATGGGAAAGTCAGAGTCTGCATCGACTTCACCAACCTCAACAAGGCTTGCCCCAAAGACCCATTCCCCATGCCAAGAATCGATAGACTCGTCGATGCCACTGCTGGCCACGAGCTATTGTTTTTCATGGATGGGTATTCTGGATACAATCAAATTCCACTTCATACAAACGATCAAGAGAAGACTTGCTTCGTGACTAGCCGAGGTCTCTACTGCTACAACGTAATGCCATTCGGCCTCAAAAATACTGGTTCCACCTATCAACGGTTAGTCACAAAAATGTTCGAAGATCAGATCGGCCGCAACGTCGAAGTCTATGTCGATGATCTCCTCACCAAAAGTTCCATTCGGAGCAAGCATCTTTCTGATCTGGCAGAAACCTTTCAAGTTCTTCGAAAATATCGTATGAAGCTCAATCCAGCCAAGTGCGCTTTCGGAGTTCAATCTGGCAAATTCCTGGGTCATCTTGTGACCAGGAGGGGTATTGAAGCCAATCCTGATCAAATTCGAGCTATCCTCGACATGCCATCACCTACCAATCGAAAGGAAGTGCAGCGCCTCACTGGAAGACTTGCTGCCCTCAATCGGTTCATCTCAAAGTCTTCTGACAAATGTAAACCTCTCTTCGACAAACTATGAAAGGCGGATACTTCAGGGTGGAGTCCAATTTGTGAAGAAGCATTTCAAAGCATCAAGAAATATCTGGTGCAAGCTCCTATCTTGACGGCTCCACTTCCACAAGAAGACTTATGGCTCTATCTCGCCGTAACCAATCAAGCAATCAGTGCAGTCTTAGTCAGTAGAAGAGAAGGCTTCGAGCATCCAGTCTATTATATCAGTCACACTCTTCTCCCGGCTGAAACTCGCTATTCAAAAACTGAGAAAGTCATCCTAGCCTTACTCACTGCATCGCGTCGCCTTCAACCATACTTCGTCTCTCACCAGATCACTGTCATTTCAGAACATTCGCTCAAAGATATCATTGACAAAGCTGGTCGAGCTGGTCGAATGACCAAATGGGTGATCGAAATGAGTTCCCTGGGGATTCAGTTCGAATCTCGCACTTCTATCAAAGGTCAAGCTATTGCTGATTTTCTAGCTGATTTTCCAGTTGAAGACCCCATCACTTGGGAAGAAGATGTCGATATGCGCTTGGAAGATGAGGACAATACTCCGATCAACCTTGCAACAAAAATTGATCCAAATCTCGAAGCTACTGCTGCAACTCCTCCATGGAAACTTTATACTGATGGAGCTTCAAGTTCGATCGGTTCGGGAACTGGGATAGACTTGGTGTCCCCCGAACTTGATCATCTCCAGAAAGTCACTCTCCTCGGATTCACTGCCACCAACAACGAAGCCGAATACGAAACACTCATTTCTGGACTCGAGATGGCGAAATCCCTGGGGGTAGATCGAATTATCGTCTACAGTGACTCCCAATTGATCATAAGGCAAATCAATGGAGAGTACACAGCTCGCGAAGAAAGAATGCAACTCTACTTGGCCTTAGTACGACTTCTTCAGCAACGTTTTATTGATGCTGAATTCATTCAAATCCCCAGAGCAGAGAACCGAGAAGCAGATGCCTTAGCCAATGCTGCCTCCGTCCTTGGAGACTCACTCGGAGGAAGACAAATACAGATAGATTATCAAGAAATGCCCAAGACCACCCCCGATCAACAGGTCCTTACTACTACAAAAGAATCTGGGGGTGGAGATCAGCTTGAAGACTGGAGACGATCAATCTTTGATTTCTTCAAGCATGACAAAATGCCGGAAGATCCAAATCAAGCCCGAAGACTTCAAAGGAAGCTCCCATGCTACATTCTGCAAGGTGAAGATTTATATTTCAAATCTCACAACGGGATGTTGCTCAAGTGCCTTGGTCCCGAGCAAGCACTGACAATCCTAATTGATATCCACTCTGGAACTTGTGGGAATCATTCGGGAGGAAGATCTCTTGAAGCCAAGACGAAACTACAAGGGTACTACTGGCCAACAATGGCAAGGGATGCTCAACAAGTTGTTCAAAGATGTGAGCCATGCCAAAGACACGCTCGAGCTATTCATCTCCCTGCAGATGAGCTTCATCAACTATCAAGTCCCTGGCCATTCCATCAATGGGGGTTAGATTTCTTGGGTCCTTTCCCTCCAACTCCAAGCAAGAAGAAGTATCTACTGCTGGCCACGGATTATTTCACCAAATGGGTTGAAGCTGTGCCCCTCTTCCGAGAGACTGACGACGAAGTGATCAAATTCATTCGGCGCAACATCTTCTCAAGGTTTGGTACACCTCAAATTCTTGTTGCTGACAATGGAGCTCAGTTTGACTCCGACAAGTTTCGAGAGTTCTGTCTCAACAACGGTATCAAGCTATTCTATTCAACTCCAAGATATCCTCAATGCAATGGCCAAGCTGAAGCCTCAAATAGAGTCATACTTAGTATACTCAAGAAGAAACTCAACGACAAGAAAGGATTGTGGGAGCAAGTCCTACCTGAAGTTCTTTGGGGGTATCGCACAACTCCGAGAAGATCAACAGGGTTCTCACCCTTTCGTCTAACATATGGATCGGAAACAGTACTCCCAATAGAAAATATATCAAGTACTTTGAAGACCAAAGCAGTTGAAGAAAGAATCAATGAAGAACTTCGGATCAATGATCTAGACTTCTCCGAAGAATTACGAGATCAAGCATCACTTCGTGTGACCAAGTACCAACAGAAGATCAAAAGAGCCTACGACAAGAAAATCTACAAGAGACAGTTCCCAGTGGGCAGCCTAGTTCTCAGAGCAGTTTTCTACAACACCAAAGAACACAACAGTGGGAAGCTTGCTCCCAACTGGGAAGGTCCATATATCGTTGAATCAGTAGGAGGCAAAGGTTCTAACAAACTGGTCACACCAGAAGGAGATAGATTGCCTCGAGCTTGGAATTCCAGACACCTCAAGATGTTCTACCCATGATGTAAATTCTGTGATGAATAAAATTCTCTTTCAGATGTTCAAATGTGCAAGTGTTCAGCTTTTCAATTCAAGTTCTAAAGCAGCTTCAAATTCAAGTTACCAGGTCTTTTAACAAGTTTGGGTGTTAGAGTTGTGACTCAACCCCTTACTAGCAAATGTTAAAAACTGACCATATTCAAGTTACCAAGTCTTTTAACAAGTTTGGGTGTTAGAGTTGCGACTCAACCCCTTACTAGCAAATGTTAAACTGACCTTCAAGTTTCAATGTTCAATTTCAATCAATTTCGATATCGTCTAACAAGTTTGGGTGCTTGAGTTGTGACTCAACCCCTCACATTCAAGTGTTACACGAATTCAAGTTTCAATTTTCAAGTTGCAATAAGTTTGGGTGTTTGAGTTGCGACTCAACCCCTTACATACAAGTGTTGCATGGATTCAAATTCAAATTTCAAGTTAAACAAGATTGGGTAATCAAGTTGCGACTCGATCCCTTACATTCAAAAGATTGTATCTATGCTAATGCTATCCAGAACATAAGATTCAAAGACATTCAACTCAAGAGACATCCAATTTTTAAACACCAAAGAGATTTCTATTATTATCAAAAATGTGACAAGTACAGGAGCGAGCTATTACATATCAAGAGTTTACAAACACAACAACTGAAAGGAAGAAAAAGTCTCAAGGCTTGGCCACACTCTGCGCACGCGACTTCTCCCCCTCAGATCCAGCACGAGCTTTGCTCGCCGCTGATGCCTTGGAGGATCGGACACTGACAACATGGACCCTGAGTGCTTCTGCTGCCTTTTCAGCTGTTTCCCTGTAGCTCTGGCACTCACTCCGTATATGCTCCAGCTCCTTCTTATGAGTCTCTGCTGAAGCAGCAAGTTGAGCCTCCAGCTCCTTTATTCGAGCAGCACGATCGAAGCCCAAGTTCTCGATCCTGAAGAATCGTTTCTTCAGATCTTCAAGCTCGTGACCCCGGGCCTCGTATCCATTCTGCCAGCCCTTGCTCTCTAACTTTTCCTTGCGAAGGGCCTCGGTCTTGGCCTTCAATGCCTCCTTCTTTAAGGATAGAGCCTCCCTCAGCTTATCCCTCTCCTCGCTTACGACCTCCAGTGCGGCAGCTAAGCGGGAGACTTCAGCTGAAGCTTCTTTTGCTCCCGCCTTCATGGAGAGCTTGGTCGCGACATTCAAAACTGCTGAATTCTGCAAAAAGAACAAAAGAGTTAGAATTATTCTGAAGATGCAATTCAGATAATCGGTCGAGCAGATGCACTTACCACCAGTTCGAGCCTGTCGAAAGCTTCATCCAGAGTAGCCCCTGGAAGATTGCAGAGTTTCCGGATCACGGATGTGGGGTGGTTGATGTCAACATCACCCAAACTCTTCATCTTCGGGGTCGAGCCAACAGGCGCACCTGCAATCAACACGAAAGGTCAAAGTGTTAGATTATTTCCAATCTTCAGAGGCAAGAAAATCAAGGCAAGTTAGTACAATTACCTGAGGCTTCAACCCTTGGCTCCTTACCCTTTCGGCGATCGGAACCACCCTGAGGGGGCGTTTTCTCCTGAGTAGGGGCCGGCGTTGGCTGAGGTTGAGTAGCTCCATCGCCCACGCGACTTTCCCTCTCCAAATGGATAGGGGAGGGAGCATCCCGGGGAGGTGAGACTCTTTCTTCCTGTGGCCCGCCTGGCTGGACGAGTCCCGCCACCATAGCAGCCACCTCCTCAGCCAGAGACCGAGAGGGGGGTGGGGGTTGTTCAACTTCGATACCCCCGCTCGTGGTTGCTCCTTCGAGGCGGGGTACTTCAGGTGGAATTTGATCGAGGGGTGTGGGGTTGCTTCCAACCCCACCACTCCTCGACAACTTAATTTTGAAGCGCAGCGGCTTCTTCAACTCATCAAATTTATAGGTGGGAACCGCCTTTGGGCCATCACCTTCTATATCGAGGACTTCTTCCATTTGACGGGCTTTAACCTCGTCAATAGGAATAGGAATTGAATCTTCACCTGTTGCACCACCAGTGGGGGTGGGAGGAATTTCTTCCTCACCACCCCCATTCTCACCATCTCCACCAGAGGGGGTGGAAGACAGATCGTCCTCGCCGCCCCCTTCCTCGTCCTCGTCATTACCACTGTTGTCGTGGCTGACATTTTCAGTCTCTTCATCTTCCTCGACGCTCCCCTTTTTCTCCTTTTCTTCTTCATCTTCAATTTTCTTCCCTTGGCCTTCATCTTCCTTTTGCTTGATGAGGGTCTTTCTTCTCTTCTTCACTGGGCCTCTTTGGATCACCAGTTTCTCCTCCACAGTGGGCAATCGGCGCCTTGCAGTATAGATTTTCTTCTCGGCCCGAATCTTCCGGATAATCTTGCCCGAATGAGGGTCTTCCTCATAGTCAGAGTATAGGACTTCATTGTCCTTGTATCTATCCTTTGATCGATGGAGGAGATTGGCCTTGCCATATCTCACGGGGCAGTTGGAGAACTGCTTCCACGACTTGGTTCCACAGGTCAACTCCAGAAATAAGTTATCGATTGCTCCAGCCCTCTCGGAGGTCCAGGCAAAGTTGCCTCCCTCGCAGTACATCTTCACTGCGTCATGCACTTCACCTCGGGGGGTATCGGGCACTGAGATGGGTGTCCATGCGCCGGTAACAGAGATAGGCCAATCTGTATATAATTTGTCCGAAGGGACTGTATCAGTTAGCGGGCGCAGTGGAGACACACCGGTCAAATTGTAGAATGGGATGTCCCTTCTGTAAGCCCATCGATAGTGGAAGAAGAAGTATCCAAGCTCGATCCGAGCGTCTTCACCTTCTGGGATGCTGGAGTAGCACGCCTTCAAGTCCTCTTGAAAATCCGACTCCACGCGGCAGAATGCGTAGATAATTCGCCAGGCGTTTCCAGTGACCTGCCCCGGGCAAAGGCCAGAAGTGTTCAGTAATCTTGCCGCAAAGGGTGGCAACGATAGACGCAGACCGCAGTTGAGTTGGCCGATGGTTACGATGGTTCCCATGACCTTCTCATTGCTAGCAAAGCTGGTGAAGACGGTCTTCTTGTCGATGTCGAATGCAGTCTGAATGCTGGGGAGCGAAGGTTGCACCCTCCCTTCGGTGAAGAAAGAGAGCAATGTCTGCCACTTCTTCCTCTTTGAATCTGTGAACTCGCCACCAGTATTGTATACATACTCAGTTTCCTCTGACAGAGACATGAGCGGGCCCAGAACGAACTGTACTTTAGGGATATGCTCTGGCCTCGATGGCGCTGAAGCAAACCCTACTCCTTGGTGTCTTTTTCCCAGCTGCCCCAGTTCGGCAAGCACAGCCTTGCCCTTGCCGCGGCCGCCCTTCGGAGAGGATGGAACCTCAACAATCTCTTTCCCTTTCCTCTTCGAAGGGACCCCGCTTGACTTCTTCGAGCTTCCAGAAGATGCCATCTGATCGATCGAGTAAAAGCAGAAATCGGGAGCAAAAGCGTCTGGACTTCGAAAAATTTTGGAAGCGTGAGGCAAAAATGACAGCCAGTGAAACTTATATACCAAGGGTGAAACAGATACACAAATCGAGGAGACACGTGTCTTCACCATATCAAATCGCGTGTTTTTGTAGGAACACGTGGCATCCATCCACAGCTTGCGCAAAATCAGGCGAACCGTCGGACCAGACGAAACGTCGGACCATCGGTCCACGTGAACCAAATGGTCCAAGCAAGCCACCGGTCTGAGTAAATCGGACCACCGGTCAAAAGCCTCATTCAAACCAACCAAAGATTCAAAACAGGAAGGATCAAGCCCCATCGATGTTCAAAACTCTGCCAGAAGATCAGAACAGAACAGCTGTAAAACCCTCTCTGAGGGCAGGTTCAAAACTTTCATTCGATCAGTCAAATTTCTACTGGATCTGGCAAAAAACCAAGGTTTTTTGCCGATCACTCGAACCTTGACCGGATAATTTTTTACCGATCGGACAAACTTGTCCGATCGGCAAAAATCATTCGATCGGTCAAATTTCTACTGGATCTGGCAAAAAACCAAGGTTTTTTGCCGATCACTCGAACCTTGACCGGATAATTTTTTACCGATCGGACAAACTTGTCCGATCGGCAAAAATCATTCGATCGGTCAAATTTCTACTGGATCTGGCAAAAAACCAAGGTTTTTTGCCGATCACTCGAACCTTGACCGGATAATTTTTTACCGATCGGACAAAACTTGTCCGATCGGCAAAAATCATTCGATCGGTCAAATTTCTACTGGATCTGGCAAAAAACCAAGGTTTTTTGCCGATCACTCGAACCTTGACCGGATAATTTTTTACCGATCGGACAAACTTGTCCGATCGGCAAAAATTATTCGATCGGTCAAATTTCTACTGGATCTGGCCAAAAACCAAGGTTTTTTGCCGATCACTCGAACCTTGATCGGATAATTTTTTACCGATCGGACAAACTTGTCCGATCGGCAAAAATCATTCGATCGGTCAAATTTCTACTGGGTCTGGCAAAAAACCAAGGTTTTTTTCCGATCACTCGAACCTTGACCGGATAATTTTTTACCGATCGGACAAACTTGTCCGATCGACAAAAATCATTCGATCGGTCAAATTTCTACTGGATCTGGCAAAAAACCAAGGTTTTTTGCCGATCACTCGAACCTTGACCGGATAATTTTTTACCGATCGGACAAACTTGTCCGATCGGCAAAAATCATTCGATCGGTCAAATTTCTACTGGATCTGGCAAAAAACCAAGGTTTTTTGCCGATCACTCGAACCTTGACCGGATAATTTTTTACCGATCGGACAAACTTGTCCGATCGGCAAAAATCATTCGATCGGTCAAATTTCTACTGGATCTGGCAAAAAACCAAGGTTTTTTGCCGATCACTCGAACCTTGACCAGATAATTTTTTACCGATCGGACAAACTTGTCCGATCGGCAAAAATCATTCGATCGGTCAAATTTCTACTGGATCTGGCAAAAAACCAAGGTTTTTTGCCGATCACTCGAACCTTGACCGGATAATTTTTTACCGATCGGACAAACTTGTCCGATCAGCAAAAATCATTCGATCGGTCAAATTTCTACTGGATCTGGCAAAAAAAAAAACCAAGGTTTTTTGCCGATCACTCGAACCTTGACCGGATAATTTTTTACCAATCGGATAAACTTGTCCGATCGGCAAAAAACATTCGATCGGTCAAATTTCTACTGGATCTGGCAAAAAACCAAGGTTTTTTGCCGATCACTCGAATCTTGACCGGATAATTTTTTACCGGTCGGACAAACTTGTCCGATCGGCAAAAATCATTCGATCGGTCAAATTTCTACTGGATCTAGCAAAAAACCAAGGTTTTTTACCGATCATTCGAACCTTGATCGGATAATTTTTACCGATCGGACAAACTTGTCCGATCGGCAAAAATCATTCGATCGGTCAAATTTCCTACTGGATCGGTCAAAAAACTATGTTTTTTGACCGATCACCCTATTCTTGACCGGTTGAATTTTGACCGATCGGTCAAAAATTAACCGATCGGTCAAATTTCAACCGATCGGTCAAATTTCATACTGGATCGGTAAAAAAACCATGTTTTTTGACCGATCACCCTATTCTTGACCGGTTGAATTTTGACCGATCGGTCAAAATTTGACCAATCGGTCAAATATGACCGATCGGTCAAAAATTAACCGATCGGTCAAATTTCAACCGATCGGTAAAATTTCCTACTGGATCGGTCAAAAAACCATGTTTTTTGACCGATCACCCGATTCTTGACCGGTTGAATTTTGACCGATCGGTCAAAATTTGACCGATCGATCAAAATTTGACCGATCGGTCAAAATTGACCGATCAATCAAAATTAACCGGTCCGTTCCTTTTTTGTGCTAACACTCGACAAGCTTCTTCTTGCCTTTTGCAACAGGGGGTTGCTATTTTTTGCACCAAATCCAAGCCAGCCAGAACGAACTCTAGCTAACTTGGAGGGGGTAACTGTAGGTGCAAATTTTGGCAGAAGTTTACCAGCTACCGCGGGACCCACCAGCCCTGCCTGGTGGGCCCACGGAGACTACCACGGGACCTACCGGCCCTGCCTGGTGGGCCCACGAAGACCACCACAGGACCCACCGGCCCTGCCTGGTGGGCCCACGAGGACCACCGCGGGACCCACCGGCCCTGCCCGGAAGGCCCACGAGCCTATGGAATCCCCCACTGTAGGTGCAAATTTTGGCAGAAGTTTACCAGCTACCGCGGGACCCACCAGCCCTGCCTGGTGGGCCCACGGAGACTACCACGGGACCCACCGGCCCTGCCTGGTGGGCCCACGAAGACCACCGCAGGACCCACCGGCCCTGCCTGGTGGGCCCACGAGGACCACCGCGGGACCCACCGGCCCTGCCCGGAAGGCCCACGAGCCTATGGAATCCCCCAGAAGACGGTAGCGGGGCCCGCTAGCTTTACCTGGAGAATCCCCAGATACGACAGCAGAAAACCGCCATTTGCCCCGGAATTCCTCCCCGGAAATCCTATAAATAGCAGAGCCTTCGAATGTAAAAGGATCGAATTCTCGGTTCTAAAACCAGAGCTCTGGGATTTCCAACTTCCCATCTTCCACCTCTCTTTGATCTTCTTTTTCTCTCGAAGAGATCAGAGTTTTTAGTGATACTCGGCCTGTCGAGATCACTTCAACATAAGTGTTAGTGAATTCGGGTTGCTCCCCATAGCACGGTGACGTAGGCTTCGGCTGAACTCCGAGATCACATCTCTTGTGTCAAACTCTCTCTCTGATTGCCTCTCTGTTTACATATCGAAAGAGGTAACTTCAACTCCAATCAACAGATCGACCAACGATCTTCGACGTCAACTTCAACTTCAATTGACTGGTGCTGCGAGAGTCTTCGGGTCGGCACGAAGATTTTCCCCCACACCATTAAATACCCCTCGTTGGCCTCCCGTTTAATTGGTCTACTATTATTGGAGGGATTATGTGATGACCAAGATCCAATAGCTAATAACCAAGACTCCTGAGGCTGTGATACCAAGATGGATGAGGTAAGATAAGGTGAGATGAGGTGTCTAGAGCCACGATTTAGCCCCACATCATCTGGAGAGAAGAAGATCATGAGCTACTTATATAATTTCCTCTTCCGAACATAGATGACGCATTTTAAAATCGTGCGTCACTATGAATACTATAAGAACTCTGTAGTTAAGCGTGCTCGAGCAAGAGAAATACTCTGATGGATGACCTCCTAGGAAGTCGACCTTGTGCGAGCATGGCCAAAGTGGACAATATCTTGTGCGTTTTCAGTAGATGTTATAAAATAGTATGTAGTTAAGTGTGCTCAGGCAAGAGTAGTACTAGGATGGGTGACCTTCTGAGAAGTCCTCGTGTGGGCATGTACAAAGCAAATAATATCTTGTGTGTTTGGGACTAGGGGTGTTCATCGGTTTGGGTTAGCCCGCCAAACCGAATCGAATTGGTTTATTTGGTTCAGTTTGGATCGGGTATTTTTGACCGTTCGATTCGGTTCGGTTCCGAAAAAAAAAGCCCACTATGGTCGGTTCAGTTATGGGTTGTGTGTATTTTAACCCGAACCAACCCAACTTGAACCATTGGTACAATACCCTTAGTAGTTACTACTGTACAGTGTACAGTCTCACTAATATTGTACATTACATGGTGGTGACCCCAATCACCACCATTCGGTGCATTCAAGACTTTCAAGTGTTCAACGAGGTGATGAAACTGAAAAGTGAAGGGTGTTGCTATTTGCACCAATATAATTACTAGCACCCCCAAATCCTAGCTTATGAAATATCTCAAAGTGAAAAATTAAGGATGTTGCTAGTAATTCTGGAGGGACAAATAGTAGCACCCAAAGTTAAAGGCTTAAAAGTGAAATCTGAACCAACTCAACAGCTCAACCATTCACGCCTCACGATATGGTGACGAACGATTTGAAAGACCCGCAAAACTGAACTGAACCAAACTGAACTTTTTCAGTTTGGTTTGGTTCGGTTTTTACCTTTGGTTTGGTTCATTTTCTAGAGAACCGATCAACTTCGGTTTGATTCCAAATTTATTAAAAAACCGAACCAACCCGAATCATGATCACATCTATTTGGGACAGATGCTACAAATTGGTTTAAGAGCCGGTTATCCTTGCGATTGGGGGGTGGTTTAAGAGCCGGTTATCCTTGCGATTGGGGGGTTCTAACCCTATATGTGGACATGTGGGCTTTTAAGGGGTTAAATTGTGACGGCCAAGATCCAATAACCAAGACTCCTGAGACTGTGATACCAAGATGGATGAGGTGAGGTGAGATGTCCAAGACCACGAGTTAGCCCCACATCACTTGGCAAAAAGATCTTGAGATACTTATATAATTTCACATTGATCAAGGTCAAAACAAGATCAATGCCTATATTCATCTTTGATATTCTCATCTACATTTGTCAAATCAGCAAAAAGCTTGGTGTAATTGTTCATATGCTCGTCGATGGAGTCTCATTTTCTCATCTAGAAGCAGTAAAGCCTCCTCCTTAGATGGAGGCGATTTTGAACATTATTGGTTAAATATTTTGACTCAAGAGTTTCTCATGTTGTATGTGTAGACATCTCATTCATCACAAGATACTTAATATCTTATGTCAAGAAGGATCTGATAACTTCACAAGCATTGCAGTTTATCTTCTTTCACTCATTTTTCTGAGATTTTCGCTAACTTCTCTTTCAACTTCATGATTTTTTTCAAACTTTAAGCGTTGAGGACATTCAAAACTTCACATCTCCATATTCCAAAATTATTTATGTCATCGAACTTTACAACATCGATTTTGGATTGACGGATGTTCACGTGCTAAATTGGTTTCACCAAAGATTTAGATTCTGAACTCGACATGATCTTCAAACTTGGCTCTAATAGCAATTTGTTGTGCACAGCGGAAGCGGCAATCGAGACTCACCAAAACAAACGACACAAATAACAAAAATACGCAAAAGATGCAAGCCAATCAAACAACAAGCTAGAAGAGAGAAGTAAGCACACACCTCAAAAAACACTAAAGATTTTAGATGGTTCGACAATCTTGCATACGTCCATTGGCGGCACGGAGAGATCCACTATCAATCAAAGAATAGTGTACAACGGTTCATCGAACCCTTCAATGAGAAGCTACAATAACGGCTCTTCAAACTCTCATCTCAAACAAAATAATGATCTCCCCTCAACTACTCAAAACCTTAGATCTATTCCTTTATATACTAAGAATAAATCCACATACGATCATACCACCAAAACCCCATCTAATAGTTCAAACAAACTCAAAATCCCAAAGGAAACTCGTGCAAACCTAAAAAATCGCTCAAAATTTTGCATTGGGCGCCGCTTTCAGGAAAACCGCCACGCAAAGCTCCAGGTTGGCGCCCAGGATGCCAAAATTTCACTCTGGGAGCCAACCCCCTCTGTATTTTCGCCCTCGGCGCCCGCAGTTTGCCTTGGGCGTCAATCGGGCTGGGTATGGGTTTTGTATGGCTTCGGGTTCGGGTCTTCAGATTATGATCTCTCTTCAACATCAAGAGCATTCCAACCTCTTCTCTTTCATTATGTCACCCCAGAAGAGGCAGGGTGGATTACACATCCAAAGATTCACTACTAAGCAGGTCCAATGTGATATAGATGCAGTTAAGTTTATTCTAACAAGTCAGTCCTTTGGGGCTCGATGGATTAGAGCCCAAAACCATATATCTTTGGATAACTGGAGTAGTTGGTCGGAGAGGAAGTGGTTGTTATGGGTGAAGACGTCGGTTTGGCGTCTCTAGCAATTGGGAGATTCTATAGACAGGATTCAGGATAAATATCGTAGAACCCTGTCTAATTAAGTTAAGGGGGGAGGCAGGATTGATTGGTGAGGGGGATCCTCTGTGGGAAGGAGAAACGTTGTGGAACCTTCGGGTACCTTCGAGAGTTCAGATTTTTTTTATGGAAAATACTTCATGGGGCTCTGCCGACTTCTTCAATCCTGCGACAACGGGTTCGGATGGGTTATGGCACATGTCCGTGGTGTGATGATCCAGACGAGGATATCCAGCATATATTTTGGGTGTGTGTGAGGGCAGTGGCGTTTTGGCAGGAGTTTTAAAGACACACTGGATTGTGTGGCCATATAATATCTTTTTTGAAGCCTGGGAATAAGGCAGAGCGGAGACAGGCAAATCTGGTTCCTAGTGAGTTTATTGCTATGGCTATGTGGAAAATCTGGAAGACCCATTGTGCCAAACTGTTCGACAATGAGCGGATCTCGATACCTTATTTGGTTGGTCAGAGTATTTGAAATTGTTCTCAGTTCGTGAGGCAAAAGATAGATTTGGGATTAAAGAGAGATTGGGGGCAGGCGGTAGATCATGTTTTATGGGCTGATAGGTCTTTTAAGTTGCCGGACGAGATGGCTAGCGGGGCCTGGGTTTTGGTGACTTTGGGAGGCTCAGTTTGTGCGGCGGCTTCCTTCCGAGTGAGAGCGGATGATGCTCTCCACGCGGAACTATTAGCTCTTCAGGGGGCGTTGGAAGCTTTGAGAGATCAGAAAATGAGTAAGGTGGTAGTCCTTACAGATGCCAAGGGGGCTAGAGATACTTTAGTTCTGGGTAAAGGATACACAAGGACTAGTTGCATCTTCATTCGGGAGTGTTTGCGGGTGTGGGATGAGTTGTCGGACGTATCGATTCACTGGGTTCCCAAGGAGATGAATAGGGCTGCATACTGACTGGCGATGGAAGCCCGAGTTTATGGTTGCAAAGGATTTTGGGAAGGAGTTCCTGATTTCTCCCAAATCACTGTAGTGCTACAGTGAGCAGGATTGGTCGGACATTATTGATGCCGAGTGAGCAAAAGAGGAACAACTGTCTTTCACATCCAATCCATCTCATATCAAATGAGTGGCCATTGATGCCACCTGACTTGTCCATCAACCAATCAAGTCAACCCCCCAAAGCCACGTCAGCACCCAAAGCCAAACAGTGTTTGGTGGGCTTTGTGTGGACTTAGACGGACGAGATGCCCCTCTTATCGCCTCATGGGGGTGTCTGTGGGTCTTGAGAATCCCTTGTTTTGGAGGCAATGGGAAAAGAGAGGATTACAAGGCTATCTGAACATACTGCGGGACAGCGCATGTGGGGGGGGGGGGGGGGGGGGGGGGGGGCATGGCGGAGCTCCGGCCAGCGCTCAGTGTCGCCGGCCAGCTCTCGGTGTCGCTCCGCCGACACCCACCCGCCACCGCGGAGTTGGGAATTTGGCTCACTTTGCTACTAGTCAAGATTGGATGGATGCATGACAATGAACTATCCAAACACATGCCCTCAATGCTACATTAGGCCTGTCGCCTCGAATTCTAGATCCGAATTTGATTCGTTTATACTTTGACTCGGGTCGTTTAGTTTAAAATCGGATCTTGGATCAAAATACTAATACCAAATCCGGAGTTTTTGGATATGGATTTGAATCATGGTGATTAGGTCGTGTCGTGGCCAAAACCCCTAAACCCGGACCCAACCTGTTTAACTAATCGTGTCTAGAACCTAAACATGTACCCGACCTGTTTATAAATGGGTAGACCCGCTACGACCCGGTAAGACCCGCTTAAATATTCATTATTTTTTTTTTTTTTTAAATTTTATATTTTGTTGCAACTCTCAATCATGGGTGTCTTGATCATAGTCGTTCGTTGAACCCATCGTAGACTAGTGAATCACCTAACTAGCTATATCACATTGTGATCGGATGTTGGGTAAACCTGACCCGACCCGACACGACCCATTGATTTTTTAAATGGATCGGAGACAAAACCTGACCCGACCCGTTTACTAAACGGGTTAGTTGTGTCGACCCGCTTAGGACCCAAACCCGTTTAACCCAGACCCGCTAATTTGTGTCGAGTCTGCCATGTTGGGTACAAAATTGCCAGCCCTATTTGTTCCATTAACAGACTTAGAAGGTCAAAACAACATAAAAGTCTTACAAAAATTCATAACTTCTAAGTTTAAGCCAATGGATTTGGCGGCCCATAATTACTCCAACGATTAAAATAGGATGGTTGGGTTGGACATCAGACGGTTGAAATAGGATGACTGTGTTGGATATCAGACGGACTATGATATATGAGTAATGCTACTTGTATAATCTCTATCAATAATTTAAAAAATAAACCAGACCCAAGAAGTAGTGGTGGGGCCCAGGGGTTAGTGCTTCATGTGAATTCCGATGCACTGACCCTGGGACCTGCCACCACTTATTGGGTCTAGTTTGTATTTTAGATTGTGGATGGAGATTGTACGAGTATGCATTGCTAATGATATATACATTACAATTAAAAGCTGAGTAAATGTCTCGGATATGATCTTATTCGGATCGTATGAGGGGAGATCCGGATTTGATCTGATTATATTTTGAATTGGATCGAATCGTTTTAATCGGATCTCGGACGTAATAACTACTACTTGTTAGGAGATGACGGCTAGGGTTTGGAGCGAATGAAAATGCTCTTCATTAAAGAACTATGCCCGTCGGATTCTATGTACAGTCGGGTTGGGTTATATTGTACATATATATTGGGCTTAGTCCCTTAATGAAGACTATTTTCATTCTCTTCAAACCCTAGCCGTCATCTCGTAACACTATCAAACCCGGGATTTCCAAATCGGATCCGGGACATGATCCAGTCCTTTGACAGGCCTATGCCATATGGTTCAAGGGACAAACTTCATTGAAAGCCAAGCATTGGGGTAGTCAAAGAGGTCTTTGATTCATGATCGGGCAAGGAATCTTCCCCAACATCTCTTTTGCTTTTCAGCCTTAAAACCTTCTCAGCAATCATACTTAGCTTTTTTTTTTACCCTTTCACAGTCTCATATCAAACTCTGTGAGGTTTCTATCGTCACCACCTGGCCTTTCCCCCCATGTCCTTGTCTCGGAAGCTCCACACATATAAATGGGTATTACATCTCCATGAGTTCAAATCTCCTGCAGTCAGTCAGCCCCGATGCACGGCCACACGTGCTTGGCTGGAATGCGATTCACTTTTGGGTCGCCAGCCATCGGGTGGATGCACGCTGGGCCCACCGACTCGAGTAGATTCGAACTCCATCTCCATATTATCTTTGGTACCAAAGCATTGCCTACAAGTGTGGGCTTGGCATGCTTGAACAGTGAGCTCCTTTCATCTCCTCCCTCTCCCCTTTGGTCACACTGAGTAAAGCCAGTGGAGAAAAAGACATATCTTCCCTGGGACCACTGCAGCTAAAAGAGATCGACCCCATCGCACCGTCAAATTTATGATCAGATGGTTATAAGTGGTTGAGATGTGATGACCTTGTTACCAATTGAAGCACATTGATCTGTTGGGTTTCTGATACCACTTGTTATGTTTTTGATCCACAAAGTCTGAATGTCGGATCATTTCCATAACCCGATTGAGACGCGATTTTATTAATTAATTTATTTTTTAGAGGGAAAGTTGGGTATTTTTTGACCTAGTGTTAATAGTGTCATTCACCCCTCGAGGGTGCCTGCCATTGGACAACTCTAATGATGTTACATGCGATGTGGCACGCATCGAGCCTCGAATATGTTGGGTTTGTGTGGCTTAAAAAAGAAGCCAGCTACACATCCCACAGTGGGCACGCTCGGCATGGCGTGCGCGCGCGGTCGTGTGGCCTAGAGCATTCCCCCACTAGTTCACAACTAGTAAAGAAAGACGGAAGAAGCCTTATAAATGGGTAAAGGGGTTTTTCCCTTATTGATATGAGACTAAAGTTTGTCTGCTTTGTCTGGTTTTCAAACACAACCAACAAGTCTGACCTACACTCGAGTCAAAGTCTCCCACATTCAGACAAATCCCACTGTGATATGTGACTAGGTATGCCACTTGCGTGCATGTCTTATAAGCCACTATACAATAATCTCCACATTGACTCTTAAATACCAGCAAATCGAATGCTGAATACTTTAGCCATCACCTCCTTGACGTGTTTGGAGATCCTTTGAATTCCCAATCCTATTGTTATTATTAGGCTTGCACCCATGCCGGATGCCTAATCATCGTGCCCAAAACTTTGTATGGTGTATTTTTTTCCCCCCCTTCATATTTTGCCTCAAAGTATGATGGAAGCGACGTAAAGAGTAGAAGAACCTCAGATAGGAAATGATGGTAATTTGTTGTGGTTTGTTGCATGATTATATTTCTTTCTTTCTTTCTTGTTTGTCGTTGTGGTGTGTGGTAGAGAAGTTCAGAATTCTTACTGATACTTTATTGCACCCGAGATTACTTCATTACAACCTTGTTATGTATCAAACCATGTGCTCTTAAAGCTATCCTCTTATTGACGTTATATACACCCCTACTTTTTTTTTGAATATGACATACATGTCATATATGCCCCCTACTTAAGTCCCCACCTTCATGATCAAAGAAGTCCTACACTAGATCTTCATAACTCCACCTTGGCTAGTAAACTTATACCTGGTAAATCTAGTTCGTAATGAGAAGCTAGATTCCTCTTAAACCTAGAATATGATGTACCCATTTGAGTGTTTTAACTGGTCCATCAAACATTTTCGAGTGAATATTATTGACTCCTCGCATCAGCATCCTGGATCCATCTCACATCACCATCCTTCTACTCTCACACCGCGCATAATTGCCAAACCATGCCCTGCATGAACATATAGAACATGTGGCTCCGCCATCAGGAACGTAGTCTCTATGTCATTTTCTATCACAGGTTGTCACCAAGACAAAACCTATCCATTAGAATCCTCTAATGGAACTTAATTAGTATAACCCTTAATCTCAATAACATTCTTGCTTTTGGATGACTTTGAACTATGTTTTGAATCTACTCATTACCTTTCTCTATGCTTAATTAGTGCACTTACCACATTGGAAGCAGGACCACGGCCACGGGGTTCCGACATGTGGCGATCTTGTGGTTGAAGTCTCAACATCTAAGGCAATATGGCCTCTTATCAAGACGATGCTTGCGTAGGTGGGAGAATGTCTTGGGCTTTAAATGAGAGTCTATGCGTCCATGATTTGGTGTTGAGAGAATCCCTCGGAGCTTTGGGGGGAATCCCACGGTTGTCCTTCTTCTTGACTACTTGCTGCCAGTCTGAGGAGTGTGTGTGTGTGTGGTGGGGGAAGGGGGGTCTTGAATACGGGGTGGGCAACGGGTGGGTTGGGTATTGAAGACAGGGGTGCTGGGAATAAGGAGTTATTAGATGTGGACGGGGGGTTCTTGAAGATGTTAGGCATGGTGTCATTGTCTTTGAGTGCGAGGGGAAATCAGAGGCCATGAATGTTGGTGGAAGATCGGTGTCAATGGAGGTGGGAGGAGGAAGGGAGCGTGGGGGATGGGATGGTAGGTGGGAGCTCATATTTTTTTTTTATTTTAAAAAAAAACCCTTTTGGGAGATGCTTTCGGTTGGGAGTATCAATTCGACTGCTACAATGATTTGGATGATCAATTCGGTTGCTATAGTGACTTCACTATAGCACCAGTAAAATCACTTTCAACTGAATTGTTTCTGCTAAACGGAAATCACTATAGTAATTCATACTATCAACTCCGGTAGTAGAGTGACAATTGGGTTGCTACATTGATTTCATTGTAGTTACAGCAAATTCACTATCATCCGAATTAATACTCTGCTACAGTGAAATAGCAAACACTGTACATGCACTTTACCGAATTGTTACTCGAACTACATGGACGGTCTGGATCGCCTGTGAAGATTCGAAGTCCCCGGCCGGAACCCCGCCCCCGCCCCCGCTCCCGCTCCCGCCCCCGCCCCCGCCCCCGCCCGTCCTCTCTTCCCGGCTCTCGATCGGCCGCCGCTCATTAAGCCTTTGACATCATCATCCGGCGGATCCAGAGGAGGAGGAGGAACACCGATGGTTCGTTTCGTCGTGCGGAAGAGATTATCCTCCTACAATGCCCCACCTTGTCCCCAGGGTTTGCTTTCTGAAACTCAGCTCTTTCCAGTTCATCTGTTTCATGGAAGTGTTTCATTTGAGAAATTTGAGGGTGGGTTGTCCAAATTTCTGTAGAAAGAGAGCTGTATGCACTCTGGGGGGAGACCAAGCTCCCTTTGAGTGTTGCGTGAAGGCAGGTTAAGATCAGGATAATAAAAAAATTTGAAGTGCGGGAGTGATCGGGTAAGATCTAACTGGAGATACGATAGTAAGGCGTTATCCTAGTAATGAAAGCACACACATGATTTCTAGGTGGAAAACTAAACGAGAAAAACCACCCCGAGCAAGCTCGGACGTAAACATCAATCCACTATAGAGCGAAGGGATTACAAATAAAGGCAAGAGCGTTACCCTTGAAGCGAGAGACACTTCCACAACCCCGCACGAGCCTGGCACTGACAATCGACAACCACCGTGACGATCCTCCTCCTGACAACCTCCTTAGAACCTCTGTAGTTCTCCTCACCTGAGTCCACGAGTGTCTCCTTCGTGCGACTTGCTTGTGCTTCGGATCGCCTCGGCAACTCCGAGATCTCGACTCCTCGCAGGCGAGCTCGAGACACTCCTCGGACACCTCCGACGGTGTGGTGTTCTTCATAATGGACGAGAAGATTGAACGAAACACGAGAACACGTCTTTCGACTTGAAACCGGATCGATGAATCTTTTCAATGAATTGAGTCCGTGATCAGCAACGTAAGGATCAAAAGTCAATCCATTGAAGAAGTTGAAGTGCAAAGCACGATCACCGGAACAAGCAGGAAAAACAATATGTGAAGATAGAAACTCAAGAACAAAGCAAACCCTAAAAGATATTCTCCACACCTTAAACCAAAACAATAGGATAACCTATTTATAGATGAAAACATAGTAGAAACCTTCAGTTTAGAAATCCTAACAAATCTGGAACGAATCGGACTCAAAACGGGCCAAAACGGTAAAAAATACAAAAGTTCCAGGAAATTAGATATGAGCCTGCCCATAGGTGGTGTTGGGTCTGATGCGCACCACCTTGGAAAAGAGCTCTTGGCTCTGTCCAGGGTGATTTGGTGCTGGGTCTGGTGCGCACCAACACACGGGAGTGCATGCTGCTGACTTTTGGCGAGCTCGAGACACACCTCGTGGCTACCTGATCGTACTTCATGGCAACATAGTCATACCGTGAAGCCCTACCTTTATTATCTGGTGATGCTTTTTAGAAGAACAGACTCTCTCTTTGTCATACCCAACTAATATCAGATTGTTTGAATACAATCTTTTGAGAATCAAGATTATATGTATGTGACAATACTCTCAAAGAAGGAAGTAGCAGCTTGAATCCTTGATCTTGATTATGGCCAGGAAATCCACCACGCAGAGAAGGGGACGAATGGATCTATTTTTGTCATTGAACAAAGAGAGTGATAGAGGAGCAGCGTGAAATTTTTTTGAAGAAAGAGGTAGATGATCCCTATGGTGTAATATTTTTTCCCGGCTTTAGGTCTACAGACTATATGGTCCCGATGGTAAAGGTATATTTAATCCCACCTCATTGTTTGACACTTTGATAACAACAAAAACTTTAAAGAAATGTACTTTCGTTTGCAGTGAGTTTTGTTGATCCATTAAGAAACCCATACTTGTTCGAAGCACCCCCGCTTGCTCTCGGGTGGCTCGACTTGAGCCGGTGTATCACATTGAATGCCCTTGATAGAGCGCCTGACAACCCTTCGCATCTCGACCGTTACTTTATGGCGATCTGACACACTATAACTCATGGTCATTTTAGTGGCAAATTACCGTGGTCCTGGATCCCGACCCATATATATATATATATATATATATATATATATATATATATATATATATATATATATATATATATATATATATATATATATATATATATAGAGAGAGAGAGAGAGAGAGAGAGAGAGAGAGAGAGAGAGAGAGAGAGAGAGGGATGTTACGGTGCGTGTGGTCTCGCACCGCAGATTGCATTTTATCATTTGTCTATATATATATATATATATATATATATATATATATATATATATATATATATATATATATATATATATATATATATATATAGAGAGAGAGAGAGAGAGAGAGAGAGAGAGAGAGAGAGAGAGAGAGAGAGGAATGTTACAGTGAGCTATGAGCTACAAGAGGAGAAAATGACCTATGATAAAAAATGGCACCCTATAAGTTTCAGAATTTGTTGAAATTTGGTGGGTGTGTTGTCTAGGGTAAGATGATCATCTTCATCGATTTTCAACAAATTCCAAAACTTCTAGGGTCATCAAATGGTAGAAGTTTTATTGACCGTCTATAGTAACCGTTAATTTTTCTTAGAATGTTTGATGACCCTAGAAGTTTTGGAATTTGTTGAAAATCGGTAAGAATGATCATCTTACCCTAGACAACACACCCACCAAATTTCAAAAAATTCCGAAAATTATACGGTGGCATTTTCGATCGTAGCTCATTTTCTCCTCTTGTAGCTCTTAGCTCACTTTAACATTCCTCTCTCTCTCTCTCTCTCTCTATATATATATATATATATATATATATATATATATATATATATATATATATATATATATATATATATATATATATATATATATATATATAGACGGCCGGGACGCTACCTCTCAAAGTAACGTTTTTGCTACTTTGACAACTCGCCACGGTCGCGCCACATGTGACCGGCCAGAATCAACATCAACATCCTCCGATCACCTCCACTAGTGATCTCCGCTGACACCACCTGTCGGCTTCCACCAATAGAGGACTCCGGTAAGTACTTCCATTGCAAGCCGTCCATTCATCACCTCACCTCATTCGGTGACCTCCGACGACATCCACAACCGACAACCACCTCCAGTGACTTCTAGCACCTTTCGATTGAGTTCGGATGATCATTGTCGTCGTTCATGGCTTTGATAGCCATCGGCGACCTGTCAAAGCAGCGAAGAACGCTACTTCCGAAGGTAGCATCTTGTTTCTCATATATATACCTATGACATGTCATAGGGAATACCCTATGACATATAAGCATTTCGCGACACATGGCACTTAGAATGTGTTGATTTTTTTATGAGAATCTTAGATAAAACATCCACAAAAATCAGCACATTCTAAAACTTCCAAGGGCATCACATATGCTTTTCAATTTAACGGTTGAAATGGATGGTCAATAAAGCTTCTAGCATTTGAAGCCCCTAGAAGTTTTAAAATTTGTTGATTTTTTGTGGACATTCTATCTAAGGTAAGGTGACCATCTTCATAAAAAATTAGCACATTCTAAAAGTTCTAGTGTCACTAACCCACCATATGTCATAGGATAGTCCCTATGACATTGTCATAGAAATTTGGAACCCAGCTCTCATATATATATATATATATATATATATATATATATATATATATATAGAGAGAGAGAGAGAGAGAGAGAGAGAGAGAGAGAGAGAGAGAGATTCCTATGGCAGTGTCATATGGACTACCCTATGACATATGGTGGATTAGTGACATAGAACTTTTAGAATGTGCTGATTTTTTATGAGGATGGTCACCTACCTTAGGTAGAATGTCCACAAAAATTCAACAAATTTCAAAGCTTCTAGGGGCGTCAAATGCTAGAAGCTCTATCGTCCATCCATTTTAACCGTTAAATTGAAAAGCACATGTGATGCCCCTGGAAGTTTTAGAATGTGCTAATTTTTTGTGGATGTTTTATCTAAGGTTCTCATAAAAAAAATCAGTACATTCTAAGTTCCACCTCACGTCTCCCCTCCTTCACTTACTCTCTCTCTCTCCAGTCCATCTGCCCCTCTCTCTTTCTCTCCCCCTCTTCCACCTCACCACTTCGCTCTCTCTCTCTAGACCGCCCGCCCCCTTTCCTCACTCTCTCTTCCACCTCACCTCTCCCCTCCCCACCTCTCTCTTCCACCTCACCCCTCTCCTCACTCACTTTATCTCTTCTACCTCACCCCTCCCCTCCTCTCTCTTCCAGCCGGGCCCACCCACCCCTCTCTTCAACTGGTCCCACCCGACCCTCTCTCTCTCTCTCTCTCCAGCTGGCCCCACCCTCCCCTTCTATTTCCTCTCTTTGTGAACAGCCGGGGCCCACCCATCTCCCCCCCTCTCTCTCCTCTCCCCCTTGGCCCCCTTTCTACTCGACGATCGTCCGAGTGCCAACAGGCATGACCATGACTAGCATATATATTTGAGGACCCCTCAAGTGCGACCCGTTGGTTTACCATATTCAATACATATGTTATACGTTTTTCCATTCAAATGTTTCAGTGATTTCAATGTGAGTTCGCTCGAGCAAGGCGCGACTCCGCGTGGTTCAAATGTGTACAAAAATTTAATTTGGTAAACCAACGGTATCACACCAACATGATCCACTTGAGGATATATATATATATATATATATATATATATATATATATATATATATATATATATATATATATATATATATATATATATATATATATATATATAATATACATTTCCTACTACTACCAACTGGAATTTTAAGTCCCAACTCCATAACGAGACTCAAACCTCTATGAGAGGAGGGGTGCCAACCATCAGGGCAAGCCCCCCTTTTGACCTATTAGTTTCTTGTGGTGGATTCTACTTATCTTCTGTCCTGGCTCTTTTATTATTCTTATTCTTAGTCTATCCTTCTTAACCTAAGCTGTATGCTTTCTATTCTTTCTGTGCTATGTTAATTTTTTAGTTTTGCATTTTTTGGTCTCTAGAATTCTAGTCAGGAATTTGTGTCATCAGCATGATAATGATTCTTTTAGTTGTTGCTATGTTCTAGTTTCTTTATAGTTGTTTCAGTTGAGTAATCACTGTTTATTTTGATATATTCTTTGCAGCTTTCATGTCTCCCTCCGGCCTTTTGAAGCTGAATCTTGATTCCCTTTTATATAGTTGGCACAGTCTAAGATGCTTGAGCAGCTACTGTGGCTCAAAAAAGTTTGACATGACTGACTTGACGTAAGGAAACTCTCTCTCTCTCTCTCTCTCTATATATATATATATATATATATATATATATATATATATATATATATATATATATATATATATATATATATATATATATATATATATAAGGATACTCTTACTAATGGAATCTTACTAATGAAAGTTACAAATTGTCTTTTACCTAACCTAGAGGTTTCAGAATTTGATGAAACTTGGTGGGGATGCTCTCTATGGCAAGTTGATCATCCTCACCAAAAATCATCAAATTCTATAACCTCTAGGGGCATCAAATATGTTATTCAAATTAACGGTTAAAATGAACGTTTGATAAAGCTTCTAACATTTGATGCCCCTAGAGGTTATAGAATTTGATGATTTTTGGTGAGGATGATCAACTTGCCATAGAGAGCATCCCCACCAAGTTTCATCAAATTCTGAAACCTCTAGGTTAGGTAAAAGGCGATTTGTAACTTTCATTAGTAAGAGTATCACTGCCCTATATATATATATATATATATATATATATATATATATATATATATATATATGCATACTTTTTTCTTGGTGGTTGGTTACATGCATACTGGCAAAAGTGGTTGTGTATGTAATCTTTTTGGCAAATTTAATTTATGACACCACCCTTGACCCCTCTGTCTTTTTCTCCTCTCACATAGATCTTTCTTTCTACTTTTTGGCTTATGGGAACTCATCATTCTATAACGAATTAACGATAATCACAGTTTCCATGTAATTCCAAAAGAACTCAAGACTTCGATGAGAAGTTTTTTAGAATATCTTCCAATTTAATACAAAACTTACTTTTAGAGTTATATGTGAATTTCATGAACCATAATGTAATATTCGTGAAATCTGTTCATGAACAATGGCTGCCTCTGTCCTCTTATGTATTTTTTTTTTCCAAAATTCTATTGACTTATCCCTGATTCCTTAGATTCTGAATTCTTGCCCTTGTCAAATAAATCCTGAATCGTTACAGTGTGTCCATGATTATAAATTACTTAAGCTGTAGACCTTTCTTAATTTGGAAGTGTCATACCATAAGCAGTGGGTATTTACCTGATCTGGTGTGGCAATCATTGAGCATCTCCCGGCTATCAGAAGAAGTCATGGCTGATTGTGATATGAGTTTTGCAATAATATGCAAGATTATGATAATTTAAGGGATTTATATATAAAATTGGGTTTACAGGGTTTATATGTAAATAGGGATGTTTTTTGGGGTCGATTTGTACTTCACCCATATAAATAATAGCTATCAATTCAAAACCAATCATATTTTTATAGCAATTTTGTCCTTCCAATAGTTTCTTTTTAAGTGCAGCCATCCTCATACATGGTACCCAAATGCTAGAAGAAAGAAGCGCAATGTGTTTTTGCATGTGGGTCCTACAAACAGTGGAAAAACACACAATGCTTTAAAGCAATTACAATCAAGCTCATCAGGTACTTTGCAGTATATAGTAGATCACATGTTCAATATCTTTCTATAACAGGAAAAAGTTGCACATTTCAAGAGTGAACACATGTTTTGACCGTTGTCATTTTCTAAAGGGATATATTGTGGGCCTTTAAGACTGCTAGCATGGGAGGTGGCACAAAGATTGAACAAGGCAAATGTTCCCTGTAACTTGATTACTGGACAAGAAAGAGAGGAAATTGATGGTGCGAAGCATAGCTCAGTAACTGTTGAAATGGCTGATGTGACTGGTGATTACCAATGTGCTGTTATTGATGAAATTCAGGTACATGGGGAAATGTCATGTACTCTCACCTTTATTTCTCTATAACTTCTTTGAATTAAGATCGTGCATCATCTGAAACTTATAAAAACCATGGCTCTGGAACTTATAAGAAAGACTGCCTGAAGACAACCAATATGGATGGGGTTGCACAAAATGAAAAAAAAACTGACATCCTTTATTTTCAACACAAGCATCTGTATCATTTAAGATTTTCAATATGAGTTTTTAGTTGCTCCATAAAACAAATTAAAGACTTTATGTTGTGTTTATTAATTGGGTGATTCTCTAATTGGCCTTTCCTATATGCTGGACTTGTAGAAATAATCAATTATTCTTATCAATGATCATCATATTGGTATGGTAAGGTTTATGATGGATTGCTGTCTTCTTATTGTTCAACTTGTCATCTTCTGAATTGTCTAACTTGCAATACTGTCAAATAGTTCACGCATTGCATAGCTCACTGCCATTTCCAAATTTTCAGTCTCAAGAAACTTTGTGACATGCATTGAGGAAATGGTTTATCAAATGAGTATTTTTAGAATACATTCACGAGGAGTCACTTATGGTCCTGTTGACTATTTGATGGGGACATCGAGCAGAGCCCATGGTGCGTGTACGAGCGCAGGAGGCGCCACCTGAGCCTATGGCTCTGATCAGACAGCCTGCACCACCATGGATGTTTGCATTTGTTTTTATTTTCTGCATTGTGTTATTTAGTCCCACCTCGACTTTCAGGGGTTTTCGTTTGTTATCGCAGGCCTTTATATAGGCCTGCCCATGGAACATGTAATGACACTGAATAATGAAATGAAAAAATTGTTTCTCCACTATTGTGTTGAGTGACAACAGGGTGAGGAGTGTGAAACCCCAATCCCAAACCCTAGGCGTGTGAAACCCTAGGTGGGTACTAGGCGTGTGCAATGTTTTAAAAAACGGAAGGCGGAAGACGGGCGGTCAAGTGGTTTCAAGGCGGAAGGCGGAAGGCGGACGACTAGGCGGGCGCCCGGAGAAAAAGGCGGGTGCCCACCTATATAAAATATATTATATATATTCTATATGTATGTATATATAAAAATTTATAATTCTATATAAAAAAAAACAATATTAGAAAGTTTTACATATGCAAACATCAAAACTACCGATCTGAATATAAAAGTTTTATGAAAAGGGAGGAGGGGATTGGGTGGGTAGGGGTATTTCGGTATGGTTACCTCAATACCTATACCCGATTGTCCCTCTAACTTGAGTATACCAGATAATACAGTTGTACTCCAACTTTATTGTGATGTACCCAAATTCCAACCAATCATATATTGTTATCCAAATTCTATCCAAACTCATACCATACAAGAACCAATATAGTAAAAAATCGTAAGAGCTTCTTAAACATTTCATCACAATACATTGAAAAAAACAATTCCTCAAGCAATTGCATATGGTGAAGAAACAGAAAATTCATTACAGAAAAAAAAAAAATTTCCTCAAGCAATTGCATACAGTGAGACCGCCTAGGCGCCCGCCTTTTACCCGCCTAGGCGGGTCGGATTCCGCCTAGGCGCCCGCCTTTGTTCAACCCGCCTGCAGTGCCGCTTTTTGCTGAAGCGGAGCGGCCAACCCCCTAAAACGCCTAGGCGGCCGCCCGGACCGCTTTTTAAAACAGTGGGCGTGTGAAACCCTAGCCCAACCCTTACCTTATTCCGCCTCCGTGCTCCGCAACCCAGCCACCAGCCCGCCTCCTCCTTTCCCCCGGCCCAGCCAACACCCCCCCCCCCCCCCCCCTTGCCGCCGCCCCTCTCCCTCCCTCCCTCTCACCCGACCGGCCCCACCCAGGCGCCGACCCCCTTCCCCATCCCGATCCCCTCCTCTCCCCCTCCTGCTGCTGCCTACCCGCCACCAGCCCCACCCGATCCCCCTCTCCCCTCCTACTGCTGCCGCCGGCCCCAAACCCCAGCCAACCCGACCCCGTCCCCTCATCCCTCATCCCACCCGATCCCCCTCTCCCCTCCTGCTGCTGCCACCCGGCCCCAAACCCCAGCCAACCCGACCCCGTCCCCTCATCCCTCATCCGGCCCGGCCCCTCCTCTCCCCGTTCCACCCCGATCTCCCTCCTCTCTACCGGCTGTTGCCCACCCGACCTTGACCCTTGCCGCCCGAACCCTCTCCCTCCTTCCCTGATTGCCCGATCCCATCCCCACTCGGTCTCTCACGCAATCCGATTCGATTGGACCCGGACCAACCCTCCATCCCCTCACCGGTCCGGCATGCTTCCATGGCGGGCTCCGACATAGATCAGTGGATGATTGAAGACGCAGAAGGGTGCCTCGACATCAACTCCCCCTTCCCGACTTGGAAGGAGAGAGCGTGGAGGAGCCTGTGAAGGGTGCCTCGACATCAACTCCCCCCTCCCGACTTGGAAGGAGAGAGCGTGGAGGAATCTGTGCCTGCGCCGCCATCAGCACCTCATCAGTAAGGATTTACCTACTCGACTAGGTATCAACGTGTTTCACCAATTGGATATCTAGTCTATTATCTTTGCCAACTGCTGCCCTGTCGTGAGATTGAGTGTCCACCTGCTTGTAGCGCTGTTAATCTAGATATTGCAAGTAGGACTATTAGGGTTGTCTTTTATCGCCTGATATTGAAATCGATCGGCATTGTTACAGTAGTTCCCAACGCATCTGCCCATGTTATTTATTTGAGTTAATTTTCTCGTGCGGTATCAAAATTAATAGTAAGCCCTGCCTGCTCAATTAATTAATAACATTTCGTCATTTGCATCGTTTTGCATCATTTTGGTATCAGAGCATGGTTGTAGGTAGGAACTGTCATGCATTAGTTGTACTGCATCTAGAAAAATTTTCTTTTAACTTTTGCATTTGATTGCCATATTTAACAAAAAAAATAAAAATAAAAAATTCAGCATGCATCATGTTGTGAGTTTGTCTTTGCATGCCAACCCCTGAGGTAGGTCCTATCTGTTAGGAGAATCGAGTGAGTCGGACAATATGGATCCTGATGTCTTAACTAGGGCACTTACCGAGTTAGCCCAAGCAATAACAACTATGAACCAGAACCTCACCGCTTGTCAGCGTGACACCAATGGCCGTTTTGACCGTTTGGACCAAGCTCCACCGCTAGCTCCACCACCCCTAGGCACTCAAGATTTTCGGCCACCTTGGCAGAACAATCAAAATCCGGGTAAACAGTATCTCCGGAGCATCAGGTTAGAGGTGCCCTCTTTCGATGGCGGGCACGACCCCCAATTCTTTTTGGACTGGCTCCAGTCCATGGACCGATACTTTGCCTGGTACCCTTTAACCGAACCGCGAAAAGTGCAATTCGCTGCCATGAAGCTTAGTGGACCCGCCAGCCAATACTGGACTAATTTAGAAGCCTTGAGAGCCGCAAAAACTCAGGACCCCATTGATACTTGGGTCGCCATGAAGAATGAGCTAAAAGGCAGGTATGTGCCCCCATCATATCGAGCCCACCTATTGGACCAGTGGCACCAATTCACCCAAGGCAACAAATCAGCCAGGGACTATGTCACCAAATTCGACGAGTTCCTAACTCGCTGCAATGTCATCAGAACAGAAACCCCTGCCCAGGTCCTGGCACGTTTTCGATCAGGTTTGAGAGAAGACCTGAGAAGTGAGCTCCTTGCCCGAGATGTTACAGAGTTGGAAAGAGCCTATGCCTTAGTTCAGAACCTCGATAGCATTAGGTCCAACCATTTCCATCGGGATCAAGATTCCCGAAGCAAAGTCCCTCGGCCTTTCTCGGATAGCTACCTAAGTCGGCCCTACCCCAACGAATCCCAACCAAGAGCCGACTCCACCAGTAGAAACAATGAGAGAGACAACCATGACAAGGTCCCTGAGAAAGACTTCTCCAAAGTTAGTCCCCTCATCACGTGTTGTAAATGCCAAGGCTACGGACATGTGGCCGCAAACTGTGCAAGCCATGTCAAAGTCAACATCATCGATGGCAATCTCATTGAAGTGATAGAGGCTAAAGAGGCAGAATTCGTCTATCAAGCTGAAGAAGAAGATGGAGACTTTGATGATGATGACGAAGCCACCTTGACTTCCCTTAAACCAATGTCATCGCCCTCCATGTCAGTTGTTAGGTGCGCCCTGTCTCAACCCAAGGACAAGAAGGTCAAACTGGGTCCCTGCCAACCTAAGAGTAGTCAGGCCGAACATCAATCAACGATAGCTAAAAAGATTTTCAAGGAGCATGATTCGGTCCTAATCCTCGTAGACCGATTTTCTGAGGTGCCCCATTTCCTCCCTTGTTCCAAGACATCCGATGGCGTCATAAAGTTACACGGATTGCCTGAAATCATGCCCAACAAGGATGTCAAGATCACCAGTTTTTGTTGGAAAATCCCATGGCACAAACTGGGCACTAGGCTCCAGTTCTCCACTACCGTCCATTCCCAGACCAATGACCAGACTGAAGTTGTCAATAAGAGTCTGGAAAACCTTGTCCGTACCTTGATAGGTGAACACGTTAAGACTTGGGATCTGAAACTGTCAGTAGCCGAGTTTGCATATAATACATCTGTCAATAGGTCCACCAGTGTGAGTCCTCATGAAGTCATGCATGGGTTCAAACCTAGGCCACCAGTCGATCTTATTCCCATATCTGAGCATCATAAAATTTCCGAGTCTGCATCTGCATTTGCATCACATATGCATGAACTACATAAAGAAATCAGTAGCAAAATTGAGCAGAGCAATGCTGACTATAAATTACGAGCCGATGCCCGAAAACGAGCTCAAATTTTTAACATCGGGGATTATGTGATGGTCCGGCTCTGCCCGGAATGGTTTCCCCCGGGGACTGTGAAGAAACTACATGCACGCAGTGCCGGCCCCTTTCGGATCCTAAGGAAGATAAATGACAATGCCTATGTCATTGACCTACCTGAGGGTTTTGGCATTAGTCCGACTCTCAATACCGAAGATTTAGTGGCCTACAAGGGCCCAAATTTCAACCCTAGTAACCCTCTGGTAGAGCCTATCCTGGATCCTGTATCTGAGAGCAACTCTTTACCTCCACTACCCCAAAATATCCCAAATCCCACAGCAGACGGCATTGATAAAATTCTAGATGACGAAATCGTCTCTGGTAGAGACGGTGGAATCCGGCGGTACCTGGTTTGCTGGAAAGGAAGGCCACATTCTGAGGACGCGTGGATTGAGCATCAGGGACCCCAGCAGATGGACCCAGACCTGCTGGAGCTGTACGAGAGCCGCACCGAGCCTTACTCGACGGAGTCGAGTTCTCTCCCACCCCGGGAGAATGATGGGGACATCGAGCAGAGCCCATGGTGCGTGTACGAGCGCAGGAGGCGCCACCTGAGCCTATGGCTCTGATCAGACAGCCTGCACCACCATGGATGTTTGCATTTGTTTTTATTTTCTGCATTGTGTTATTTAGTCCCACCTCGACTTTCAGGGGTTTTCGTTTGTTATCGCAGGCCTTTATATAGGCCTGCCCATGGAACATGTAATGGCACTGAATAATGAAATGAAAAAATTGTTTCTCCACTATTGTGTTGAGTGACAACAGGGTGAGGAGTGTGAAACCCCAATCCCAAACCCTAGGCGTGTGAAACCCTAGGTGGGTACTAGGCGTGTGAAACCCTAGCCCAACCCTTACCTTATTCCGCCTCCGTGCTCCGCAACCCAGCCACCAGCCCGCCTCCTCCTTTCCCCCGGCCCAGCCAACACCCCCCCCCCTTGCCGCCGCCCCTCTCCCTCCCTCCCTCTCACCCGACCGGCCCCACCCAGGCGCCGACCCCCTTCCCCATCCCGATCCCCTCCTCTCCCCCTCCTGCTGCTGCCTACCCGCCACCAGCCCCACCCGATCCCCCTCTCCCCTCCTACTGCTGCCGCCGGCCCCAAACCCCAGCCAACCCGACCCCGTCCCCTCATCCCTCATCCCACCCGATCCCCCTCTCCCCTCCTGCTGCTGCCGCCGGCCCCAAACCCCAGCCAACCCGACCCCGTCCCCGCATCCCTCATCCGGCCCGGCCCCTCCTCTCCCCGTTCCACCCCGATCTCCCTCCTCTTTACCGGCTGTTGCCCACCCGACCCTGGCCCTTGCCGCCCGAACCCTCTCCCTCCTTCCCTGATTGCCCGATCCCATCCCCACTCGGTCTCTCACGCAATCCGATTCGATTGGACCCGGACCAACCCTCCATCCCCTCACCGGTCCGGCATGCTTCCATGGCGGGCTCCGACATGGATCAGTGGATGATTGAAGACGCAGAAGGGTGCCTCGACATCAACTCCCCCTTCCCGACTTGGAAGGAGAGAGCGTGGAGGAGCCTGTGAAGGGTGCCTCGACATCAACTCCCCCCTCCCGACTTGGAAGGAGAGAGCGTGGAGGAATCTGTGCCTGCGCCGCCATCAGCACCTCATCAGTAAGGATTTCCCTACTCGACCAGGTATCAACGTGTTTCACCAATTGGATATCTAGTCTATTATCTTTGCCAACTGCTGCCCTGTCGTGAGATTGAGTGTCCACCTGCCTGTAGCGCTGTTAATCTAGATATTGCAAGTAGGACTATTAGGGTTGTCTTTTATCGCCTGATATTGAAATCGATCGGCATTGTTACAGTAGTTCCCAACGCATCTGCCCATGTTATTTATTTGAGTTAATTTTCTCGTGCGGTATCAAAATTAATAGTAAGCCCTGCCTGCTCAATTAATTAATAACATTTCGTCATTTGCATCGTTTTGCATCACTATTGTGTACATTCACAAGGAATCACTTATGCCACCTATCATTTTCTCTGATCGCCTCTTCCATACGTTCAATTTCATATCTGCTCCGAGTCCTAGTCGTACTTCATGAAGTAGGACAGGCTTTCGTTATAAAGCATAGTGTATTGTTCATACACCCACAAAACAGTACAAGACATCTTTGGTTGTTGCTATGAAATTATTTGTAAACTTATATTCTTAACAATTGGATGCTTTCTCTTTTATCAACAAGCCTTAAGCCATTATTATGTCCATTAAGTAAAGGGGTGCAACTTGGGTCGGGTTGGTTTGGGTTTGAGCCAACCCAAAACCGAACCGAATTAGTTCGGTTCTACCGTATTCAAACCCGAACCAACCTGAATTAGGCATAGACCTGAACTGACTCGACCCATACTAAGGTCGAGTTGGGTCGGGTCGGTTCTCGGGTTGGTAAGTCTAAAAATAATGGCTATCGACTATTTACTAGAAAGTTAGGTCTATATAGGGCTTTAAAACACGTTGAGTTCTCTTGGTAGTTTGTTCAATGTTAGCAAATAACCAACGGTTATTAGTGTACTAGTAAGATGTAGCCCCAAGTCTAAACCCGTGACACATGCATGTGGACTTATCATATACGTGGACTAATATATATGACTTCGGTTCTCGGGTTGGGTTGGGTCTACCTGAACCTCAATCCGGAACAAACCCTTATTTAGTTGGGTTTACAAAACTTCAAACCAACCCATTTGGTCAAAATACCCGAACCAACCTGACCCATTTAGGTTGGGTTGGGTTGGTTTCTGGTTTTACCCGACCCAAGTTGCACCCCTAATTAAGTATCCCCAAAAGACCACATGCTTAGTAGGTAAGTGCACTTTTTTAGTAACATAATCTTTTACTTTGATAGAAACACTATTACCTTCCTAAGATTCTTTAGATGTTTCTCCTTGATATTGTTGTGCACCAAGATATCACCAAAGTAAAGGACAATGTAAGAACCAATAGATGGGCATAATACCTCGGACATCGTAGGGCGTTTAAGGGGGTGTTTGGTATCATTCATGAACAATCTATTTCCATTCCGAATTCCATGATTTGAAAATAACGGCTAATAATTGGTCTGGTGGAATGAAGGAATTGAGAACTAAAAAATATCACTCCGGCTGTTTCTATGCCAACCGGAACGCTGGACCATCAAATTGTATTAGAAATAGTAATTGACGGTAATAACCTCTTCTGGAAGAGGATTAAGGGGAACACTGTTCCCCATACAAAACACCCCCCTAAGAGTTCAAAGGGTGTCACTTCCGACTTGTATAGGCCATCGGGCCTCTCAAACACCATCTGGACTGCACACGAACTTGGACCGATTTGGACCAATCCCACATCAAACAACTCTTTAACTTGTCGTTGTAGTTCCAGTCTTCTGTTTGGCTCAGTTCTCCATATGCTGAATTGTTTGCAAAAGATCGAATTTGGAAAGGTATCGTGCTCTACATGATTGACCTAAGAGTGTGCATCAATGTAAATGGGGGTTTGTTCTTGATGATCACCGTGTTGAGTGGTTGATAATCTAAGCGGTGCCATCTCATTTTATTTGGAGCATCATCAAGGTTCTTCATGTTGGATTGATAAATGCAACAACCCAATATACAAAGAGCTCTTCGAGTTTCTTCCTTGATTTCTTAAACTTAGGTAGTGTCGTTCAACCTGGTTCAATGATGGGTGGTTTGCTATGGGCTCTAGCCTAGTGACATGTTCGGCCTCCCTCCTACTGGAAACTTTTTCATACATCCTTTTACTATTCAACATGGTTTAAATTTTTTTCTCTCATTTTGTATCCTTTTCCTATGTACATATGATCCATATACTTAAATACCATTTTCTTTGGTTAATTTTATGTTTGATTATGTAAGTTTTATCATTTTTTATGTTCTCTTTGAAGTATCTCTTTATATACATGTGATTTATCCCCTCTAGTGCTTCTATTTCTCTAATTTTAGGGTTGTGCTAAATTTTAGGGTTTGTTTATTATGATTGATTTGTTTTATAATGAATGGTAGGGACCTAGGGTTTTTAATATTCCAACTTTTAAGTTATAACCGTCTAATAGTAGCATAATTTGATTCATTGGTTGTTATATGTTGATGATGCATGATATACATTGGTTTACGTATTCACATTTTAATGATTTAGCATGACAATGATATGAATATTCTTTTTGGATAAGAATGTTTGATTTCAGTTGTTTGATTAATTTCATATGAAGTTTTTGAATGATGATATTATGCCTATCATTTGTTCAAATATGAATATTATCTTATATATATATATATAATTTTTAATATTAAAATAAATTGTCGCCTAGGCCTCGCCTTGCCGTGCCACCTAGGCCACGCCTTGCCTAGCCACCTTGACAATACTGCTGTAGATTGCTCACTTGTTGAGGCATTTGTTAATCTGCATATCTAATGGGTCTTCACATTCGTAGGCTTGATATAGCTATATGTGTTGCATAGCAACCGCCTCGTGCAGGATGTCAAAAACTTCCAAGTTCTGAATGCGGCATAGAAACTGCCTTTCAAAATCTGTTTTTTTTTTTGAGAACCCCCTAAGCATTTCATCTGAGGGAGGGTTATGGCGTGGACCCCTACCAGTTATTAATTTGATGCAAGTGGGAATCTTTCCCAATTCTCGGGTATCAACCCCCCGAGACTTTACCAACTCATTAAGCTGGCGCTTGCACCTTTCAAAATCTTAGTAGATACTTATCTTGTTTCATGAATTGGTGCAACTGCATTTTGAAAAGTCAGACTGACCTATTTGTAACGCAACCCTTTTGGCTATCCCAAACACCAATTTCAATTAGATGTCCACATTCCTGTTACTATTGGTTCGGATCTAACTTCCATCAAGAAATCCACGATGATTGTTTCCCCCAAGAAAAAAGAAACTAGGGTAAGCTTGTATCTGGATCCTAGAGTATTCATTCAACAATGATAACTTAAACGTTTATATAAATGGAAGAATATCTGAATTTTGTCTGCAATAACCGATGAATAAGTGGAAAAAGAAGTTGGGCTGCTATCAGCTGGAAGGTTCCTTCTCTAAATGATTTGCCTCTGTGGAAGCTGTGTTTTTCTCTCTCATAATTTTGTGCCCAGTACAACAAATTTGCAGAACCCTGATTTATTAAACATTTGAAGCATATTGTTAACAGGGAATTTAAGAGGACTTCATAATAAAATAGGTGTTGAACAAGGACAAACCAAAAAGCTGGTAAGTCAAGTGCATCTCTTGAAGAGCTATGTTCACAACCAATGACCGAATGAATCCACTACTCAGTAATTGTGGTCGTCATAATGTTTGAGTTGTACAGACAAATTCCCAAGGAACGATCTACACAAAAAAATGACTGATTCATGGCAAGAAATAGGAAAAGAAGATGTTATAGAACGACTGAATACATTATCTGGTTTGAGACCGATGGGCAAGAAAGAGGGAAAACGTGGCAGAGAGAAAATACTAAACTAAAGCAATGGTTTATCATTAACCACACAATTCTATGGTTATCACCAAAATGAACTTGTCCTTGTATGGTGATCAAAGGGTCAGCTCCTCAAGTCACCATAAGACCCAAAACGAAATTGTATTCCATAATAACCACAAATCTTCCTGAAATAATGCAAGTATTCCATGGTTTTAGAAAAATACGAATCTTAGTAAGCTGTGATATGAAGCCCTGAGTGATAAGAAAATGAAGAAGTCATGCACTTGTGAATACTATTCTGTGGCCTCTGCTCACATTCGTTTTTATAACCAGCCTCCTAAGTAGGCATGCATAGATCCTTAAAGTCCATATGAGAGGGATGATTAATTGTCTAATGCATATAAGCTCTCTAATTCTAGGAAATTGACACTCCGTAGAAACAAACATACATATTTCTGCTCGTTTTCTAACGTGTGGACTTCCATGAATCACTTTAGTATTTAGGCCGTAAAAAGTACTAAAAACAAAAATATTATCCTAAGGACTAAAAAACATATAGAAACAAAGACAAGAAAGTCTAGACCTAGTACTATCTTCATTCTATGATTTACATCAGACAGCTTCCATTATGCAGATACGCCAACAAGTCCAAGCCAAACTATCTGCAACATTGTTTCTCACCATTGGATCTTACTTCCTTATGATCTTGCCATGAAATCAAGGTTGCAAAGTTTCAAGGTCATCAATCTTGGTGGAGATTATCAACATTGGATAAGGATATTCAAGTACTCCGCTACATTTAGGTTGTGCAGTCGCCAATGTGATGCTCAATTAAGACCATCAGAGGAGGCATTACTCAAACTTACATATTTGTTCGGTTCTTTTAAAAATTGATCAACAATCATTAGTTTCTTGGATTTTGGATAGATGACAATCAGTTTTCGATATTTTGTTATGGTGTTAACATTTGCCGGATCTTCAATTGATGCCCTCAATTGCTGGCTCTTCATCTAGTGAGTTTCTATTGTCCTTCCTTTTGTGATTGAGCTGACACTCTTAGATTGAGACCTGTTTCATTGTCATTTACATGTTGTCCCTTCTGGCTTTTGATGGAGCTAGATTACTTCCTTCACTTGACATCCGATCACTTTTAGATCTTCACTTGTCAAGAAGTACATGTTGCCTGCAGGGCCTCCAAATTGAGAGAAAAACCCAAGGCCTTATTACGATACTTATTGACACTGTAAGATTGTCAAAGGAAATATCTATATGATGACAAGGCTAATTGGACTACATGGTTGATGAAAAGAAGGGGTTAGGTCAACCTATCTGGGTCTAGCTCGAAATACCTGGCCCGTACCGGCCGGTACCGGTACGTACCAGTCCGTATTGACCGGTTCAGGTCGGTACCGATCGGTACGGCCCAGTACCTACAGGTTTAATTTTTTTTTTTTTGGTTTTTTTCATCAACCAGTATCGGTCGGTACGGTACGTACCAGCCGATACATACCGGTTTGGGGCTGACCGATATCACAACCGATACCGTGATTTTGAACCTTGGGTTTAACTTATCCCGAAGACCAAAAAATGAGACTAGTACTCCAAGGTTCAAGATATAGTTCAGATCTTAGTAGAGTCCAATGTGGACACATGAAAAATAAAAAAAGGTGGAGAAAGCTATTCCCAAGTGAGTCCTATACTCCTATTCCATGGCTCTTTTTTAGGTTATTTTTCATAACCAGCTTCTCGAAAAGGCATGTGTCCGTAAAGACATAGGGATTTGCTTATTGAAAGCATCCGTCCTCTCTAGATCTTGGAAAAATAGGCCTTCCTAGAAATAGAGGGTACCTCTCCTTCTCGGCCCCTATAGATGTGGAGTTCCATGTGTGACTTTTGTATTTAATCACTTACAATCTGAAGTATCCTCCCAAGAACCTTAGAAATAAATATAATTTTGAATGAAAAGACTCAAATAAAAACTAAATCTAGACCAAACTAATCTAATAGTAATCCTACCGACTGCATGACATGGTTAGATGATTTTTTTTAATTATACAACTTAATTTTAATAATACCTTTTGGTTGGATTAAATCTACTCATCCAAACTGCTGCTCATTTACTTCACAATCTATGGATACCAGAAATCTTGAATTATATTCTAACATATTTGTGTCATGGTTTTAAACTTCGGTCTCATGTTTGGTTTCAGTCCAAGTTGAAACCAAAATTTTGGCCAAAATGGTGGAAAAAATTTCGAAATGGTCAAAAAAAGGATATTTGAGTGTTTTTTTTTGAATTTTAAATTTAAATCTTTTATAGTTGTGCATATATATTTACATAAATTGTTTGAAGAAAACACACACCAAACACATAGTAAGCTTGCTTGGACCACTTTAATTGGCGAAATCGGGAGGTTTCGGGCGAAATCTGGGAGAAATGGGGGGCTTCAGTGGAAATGGGGATGCTTCGGTTGAAATGGGGATGCTTCGGTTGAAATTTGTCACCATTTAAAGGCCCCAACCCCATCGAAACTAGTACATAGATTTCGTGAAACCAGCCCACAGGTTTCACAAAATTTGTGTGCTGGTTTTGGTCGAAATGAACGACATGCCCACGAAATGACGAAACTTCGGCAAAGTGGACAACGAAATCGGGGGACAACATGTGGTTTCAATGGACTCCATTGTTTCGATCGAAACCTAGACGGAATGATCAAAATGTCTAAAAAAATGGTGAAATTTCGACGAACTGGACAACGAAACCGCGGGGACAACACGTGGTTTCGGTGGCCCCCCACAGTTTTGGTCGAAATCTCAAAGAAATGACCGAAATGCCTATGAAATTTCAATACTTCATCTAAATCGAAAGGAGTCCAGGTTTCGAACCCCTCTTTCGTTTCGCCTACGACCGAAACCAAAATATTTCGGCAAAATTTTGGTATTTCGATCGAATTCAAACCATGATTTGTGTAGAATTTTTTTTTTGAGAGGTATTTGTGTAGAATTCTATCATTATGAATTGCTACCATTTCTGTGCGTTGAGCTGAAGTTGCAGATTATGCCCTCAATGTTCCTTGGTTATTCATGCTACATATTCCTTGAACAATCATCTTTGAGGTAGTATTCATGCTGATTTGTCTGATGAGTAATGTTGTCTCGTCAATGGTCATGTTATTTTGCTGGTAGGTCACTTAATAGTTTCTCATATAGTTTCACTAATCGTGCATCTCATTTCATTCATGTGGGATTCTCTTTTTTTGACATTAAGCCCAATCCTATTGTTGATCTAATATATTATTTGAAATGGTTTTTATTTGTCAGAATGTTAATGATTGCTCCAATGTTAAGCTTACATTATGCTTCCATTTCTTATTTCCTTTCTTGTGGGTAGTATAACTCATTGAACAATACATCATGGTTCTGATCATGATTGGGATAAATAATTTGGGCTCACTTGACATTGAATGTGTATTTAGTTTAAAATAATGGAATTGAATCAGCAGTTTCTGCTTTCGTTTTTTTGTCAGTTCTGTCCCTTAAAACTTCTCTATGTCTAGAGGGAATGTTGTTTCACTTTGGATCTTTAGTTTAATAATCATGCCCCAGAGATAAGTGCAATTCCTTCTATCAAACCTTGCCTTTTACCCTCTTCCTTTAGACTCGTAGCCTACGCGAACCTTGGAGGGTTACTCCCTGGTTGCATGAGCTTAAACTGAGATGCCTATCATGCCTATTAGGTTGGTCTCCCTATCCATCAATTAGCCTTCTAGGTTATCTGCAGGGCTCTCTCTTGCAAGTTAGATTGATCTATTTTCTGGTACCGATCTTTTTTTTTTTGACTGGGAGGATGGGGGGGGGGGGGGGGGGGGATTTTGGTGAAAATATTCTTGTGTACCCTTCCTAATTTGAGTTGCTCCATCTTCGTGGGGTAAGGCTCGGATGATGATGTCTATGATGAGGGAGCTTCTCTGTATCCTTTTTTTTCTTAAGTATATCTTTCATTTGATTAGTTATACTATCATCTTAAGCAATTATCATTATCGAACCCTATAGTTGTAAAAGAACAACTGTGTGGAATCTATTTTATATTTTCCTTACTCCTATTTTTATTTCAATAGATGGTAGGTTGTAGAACAAGGGGGTTCTCATTCACGCGTGCACTGTTAGGGATTTCTTCAGATGAGCTTCATGTTTGTGGAGATCCAGCAGCTGTTCCTCTTATTCAGAGAATACTTGAAATCACTGGTGATGTGATCCAGGTTTGTTTTTCATTTTTATTTGATATTAGATGAAGTTATTGTTTAACTACATAATTTCTCCAAACTGTTGTTGAATCATGCTCATCTTAATCTGTTTTATGATGTATTAATATCATGTTATGGAATTGTCCTAAAATTGCAATTCTTTCTGTCGGAATTGATATAGCGTATTAACAATCTGATGTATCATCTTTTAGTTTTCTCTCTTTGTTTTCTTTCTTAGACGCCTCAATTAAGATTATAACCTCTCGATTAGTATACAAGTTCTCCATTATGTGAGTTTCACCTGTTTGCACAGTTAATTATGATTCCTCAGTATGTACCAGTCACCTTGGTAAATAGGAAAGTTGGTTTTAAAAGTTTCTTGGTAACTAAATAGGATAGTTGGTTTTGCCAGTTTATTGTCCCCACCATATTTTGACCCCTCAGTATGTATCAATTCCTTGATTTATGTTTTACTCTATCTGGTAGACTCTGACATGGCAGTTTCTTTCATGTTTTTCTTAGGTTCAATATTATCAGAGACTCTCCCCTCTGATTCCTTCAAAGTTTCCACTTGGATCATTCTCCAACATCAAAACAGGAGACTGTATTGTATCTTTTTCGCGGCGTAAAATATATAAGTTAAAGGTCAGTCTTAATTTCTCTGATAGTCATTTCATTGTTTTTAATTATATTTTGATAATTACTTGGGTTTGAATCTTTTCTTTTATTACCATGCTCTTAAGTTGATAAACTAAGAGTCATGAAATTTGCAT
Source organism: Chamaelirium japonicum (assembly GCA_947650365.1). Classification (NCBI taxonomy): domain Eukaryota; kingdom Viridiplantae; phylum Streptophyta; class Magnoliopsida; order Liliales; family Melanthiaceae; genus Chamaelirium; species Chamaelirium japonicum. Next base: position 41,845,822 of record OX393557.1, on the reverse strand, counting down.
TGACGTATGTTATGTGTGAGGAGCACTATGCATGTGACTTGACAAATAAATGTTTGCTACGGAAATACAACATGTTTTATTGAAAATTAGGGAAAATTGGGAAAGAAACAAAAAAGTTTGCATTTTAGTCGTGTTTTGTTGATGCATTCTTTACTTGTACTTGCTTAGGTACTTATTATCAACGTGTCAGTGTGGTCTTTCTTGCTTAGTTCTTATTGTTGATATGGTCTTTAGATTCTCTACTTGCTTAGTTATTGTTGTTAATGTTGTCTTTAGACTCTCTACTTGCCTTCTTGTTCTTAATAATGAGGTCTTTAAACTCTCTATTTTCTTTGTTCGTGTTAATTCAGTGTTTACTTGTACAATTGTATTGGCTTATTAACTTAATATCTTTTTGTTAAGGCGTATGCACTGTTTATTTGTAATTGGTGTTTTGCTTATTTTAGTTGTAATATACTATTATTAGTTATACATAAAAAGATGCATACTACTCAAAAATATGTTGGAATATATATATATATATATATACATATATATATATATATATATATATATATATATATATCAAACTTTTAAAATAATTTATTTGTTTTTTCCTGACTCTTTCCCGATTTTGCTGAATTTTTCCGACTTCTATCCTAGCCAACTTTTTCCATCTTCTGACTTGGTAACTGTGGTGGGGACGGGGGTTGCCAATCTATTAAAATAGAAGGTGAACCCCGGGTAGGGCACATAGTTCACCTATTATTGTTTTGGCCATTGTAACAAACTCATCATTTGAAAGCTAATTGTGAAATTCGAAAAGAGTTTGGCAAAAGTTCAAAAACATTAGACAAATATAAAATGTAATAATTTTTTTTTGTCATATTAGAAAATAAACAAAGCTGTGAAATAACAATTCTTGATTAGTCCATGAATATTTCTGCTATAATTTGAGAATTTCTCGGTCATGCTCAATCCACCGAATATTTCAGAGATAAACGCCTTTTGATTCGTTAATTATTTGTGATTTTTTCAAAAAGTCCGAGAATTTTGTTACTATAGTGTTGGGAACCAACCTTGTTTTATGAGCTTGTTAAACGGATTGTGTCCCCAACTTTTGGAGAAGTGCCTTAGATTATTACTTGGTTGGCCCATGGCTCAACAATTTCGTATGCTGACTAAAGTAACAAATTGTCGAATTTTTCTTATACTAGCTACTGCATGGGATCCACCATACGACCTTACTTTCAGTAATGACATAGGAATGATGTTTTGTTGCAGAAAGAGACATCTGTGATTGTAATGACTATCAATATAAAAAGCACTAATCATGTTTTACCATTACCTTGAAAGTGTCATATACAAAAATAGTTTAGTAAATGGGATCCACCTGATTGTTGTGGAGAATGATCACCTCATCACACCGGGCTAGCCAGATAGGTCCATCAGCAAAGCCAATCGATCTGGATTCAATGTGCAATGCACTCGCAAGAGGAGTCAAGATGGACCGATCGGACAAACAGGTTGATAGAGAGGACAAGCAGGCAGACAGATCGAGCCAACATGCAGATCGGTCGGGAAGAAGTAGATGGTGAACACCTCATTGGCGGTATAGACAGATCAGACTCTTAGACTGATCCATCCAAGTGTGTGCATCAGATACGCATATGCAGATGACATTTTTTACGGACAAATCCATCCCTTAGGCGTATCCATCTGAGTGCGAGGCGAAAACGTGTACACAGATGGCTATTTTAGGTAGACGAAACTGCTGTTTTTGGACGTTTTTCTATAAATAGATCTTATGAATTAAGGTTTGGTGGGAAAAGTTTTGTGGGGATGTAGATCTTTGTTGTGTAGAGGGAGAAGGTGAGGAACTTGAGATATCTTGTGGTGTATGAGGAAAAGGTTTGTTATTCCCATCTTCCTATTTTTCAATTGGTGTGATCATTGTGAATTGACATGGATTTTCGTGGACGCAACCCTGTTTGGGATGAACCACGTAAAATGTTGTGTTCGCATAGGTATTTTCTTTTTTATCCTAATTCTTCTTTGTGATCAAGATGCATTGTCATCCCCAACTGGTCTCAGAACTTGATTATAGATGTTCGAGTCAGAGGCTTGGAGTGATGGTGAAATAAGGAAAGGTAAGGATTGAAAAATACAATGGTATGAATTTTCAAATCTAGAAGATTCAAATAGAGGATAATTTGTATCAAAAGGATCTTTATCTACATTTTAGTGGAAAAACAAAGAACCCAAGGACATGTCAGATGACGTATGGGAGAAACTCGATAAAAAGGCCTTAGACACAATTTGTTTCTTACTGCATCCATTGCAAGTTTGCAACCAAGGTTCAAAATTTCGATTTCGGCCAATATTTCCATATTGCGGAATATGGAAATATTGCGTGGAAATATTTCGACAGTGTGGAACTATTGCAGTGTTATAGAAATGATAGAAATATCATTAAGATGATTGATTCTTTTAACGAAACTCTTAACAATCATAAATCAAGTATAGATACATATTGTGAAATGCTTAAATTATATTTCTATCAAAGGTTTAGGAGGTCCATGTAGTATGTATTTATATGTATATTGTACAGCTACATAATGTCTAAAACCTGCAACATATCCAAAGTATGAGTGATTTCATCGATATTAAGACCTGGTTTTTTTTCTTTCAAGAACCTCATATTAATTAAACAATTAGAAATGGATTAATTGAAAGAAATGTAAGATTTACCATATTCGAAACTTTCAGAAAAGTACACTTCAATTTGATCGAACAAACATTTGAATGCATTTTTTGAATGATGGTATATTGCACACCCCAAAATTTTTTTTTGAAAAAAATCACACCGGATAAGTCAAACGATTTGCTTTGAGGGTTTAAAGTTTAGGCTTTTGGTTTTAAGTGTTTAGCAGTTGAGGTTCAAAATTTCGGAGAATTTTGAAAATTTCGATAAATTTCAGAATATTTTTGTCACCCACATTTCGTTTCGAGAGTCGAAAAAATGGAAATATTTTGAGAAATTTCGAGAGATTTTGAACTATGATTGCAACAAATATTTTGAATGACAAGACCATTGTTGATTTGTTAAAGGCCTAGTCAAGCTTGTATGAAAAACCCTTTGCTTCTAACTAGTTGATAAAAAGATTATTTAGATCAAAGATGACTGAAAGTGGGATTGTGGCTGAATATCTCACCAAATTCAATAGATACTAGGTAACTAACTTCGGTTGGTATCAATTTTGATAATTAAGTTCAGGATTTAGTTTTGTCTTCTCTGCTAGAAATTGGGATGGTTTGATTTCGACGTTAAGAAATTCTTCAGGACAGGGAACCCTAAATTATGATCATGTAGGCATCAAGGTCTGAGATTTCGAGTTCACTGGGCAAAAAACAAATCAGTTTGGGTCAATTCGGCCAGTATGGCTATTTGACCAAAAAACATGGTTTGAGTGTTCATCTGAACCCGTACTGGTTCGCTTGAACCGGTTCAGATTTTGGCCAATCCGAACCACCGAACCAACAAACCAACATTACGCACCCATATATATATATATATATATATATAGGATAGTGTTGCCTAGACCGCGGTTTAGGAAAAATCCCTAGACCTCGGTAACATTTGACCACCCTACAAGTTTCGGAATTTGATGAAATTTGGTTGGTGTGTTGTCTAGGGTAAGATGATCATCCTCACCAAATTTCATCAAATTCCAAAATTTCTAGGGTTATCAAGTGGTAGTCTGGTAGATGCTTTATCGACCGTCCATAGTAACCGTTAATTTTGCTTAGCACGTTTGATGACTCTAGAAGTTTTGGAATTTGTTGAAATTTGGTGAGGATGATCATCTTACCCTAGACAACACACCTATCAAATTTCAATAAATTCCGAAACTTGTAGAGTGGTCAAATGGTACCAAGGTCTAGGGATTTTTCCTAGACCACGGTCTAGGAAATCATTTCCCGATATATATAGTGGAGTTGTGTTGGATCCAAAAAAAAATGTTACAAGCAAATGCGCTAAGTCGCTGTCTCTGATTCTATGGAACTTTTTTGGATCTGAGAAGGTTCCAATCAAGTAGTGAAAAAGGTGAAAGTTTCATTAGGGGTAAATTATTTCCCGCACGTCCCAGATTGTTCAGACTTGGAGGAACTAAGCTAGAGTATGAGAATACTAAGAATCTAGTGGCGCCACAAAATTTTGAAGATAAACTTATAGTCCATTGAGGATTAGTTGATTCCTAGTTTGCTTGCACAGCCTAGGCCCGATGCTGAAACTTCTAAACAACATTTGAGGGGCATATGCTGGGGATAATTCTGAATTTAGGTGGATTGTTTTCTAGGATCTTGTAAGGTATATAACTTGTCAGTCTCTGTTTGATACACATTTGTGAGAAGCTAATTTTACATACATTTGTTATAATGCTCTGAAAGAAGTATTTTCAATTAGAACAAATACCTTCAATCTAGCAATTCAGTCTTTGATTGTTCATTTTTTCCACTTTGAACCTAACCATGATGTTTTCTTTACTTTCTGGTTCTAAGTACCATCTCCTATCACATTTTGATACCTTTTCCATCTACTGTTTTATCCTCCTGTAGAAAAGCATTGAAAATGGAGGAAAACATCTTTGTTCTGTAGTATATGGCTCATTGCCACCAGAGACTCGAACAAAACAGGTACTTTGTCCTTTTATCTTAAAGTATTTTGGTCCTACACTCCTACTAGTCTATCTATAGTTTTTTTCTCTTACAAAATGCTTTAGTATTAATTATAATTGAATTTTGCATTATAAGAAAATTGTTATTTGTTTTACTGATATTGTTCAAATGCATTCACAATCCCTATATTTCTGGCTACTGGTACTGTTTTTTCTTTGTATGTGTCATGTGTTAACAATAGCTTCTCGATTTATGTTGTTTCTCATCTGGCTTCTGCACCTCGCTTCGCTTGTTGTGTAGACTTTGTTTTGCTGATATGGGGCTCAACCCTCTTTTGTTCAAGTGTACTTGTCCTTTGTTCTCTCTCTCTATACCTTTTGTGCATGCAAATTTCCATCTCTCACACTATTCAAATTAAAAAATTGATAAGCTACAAACATCTCTGTGGCAGTAGGCATTTACATATCGACGCCTAAAAATCAAGTTACTTGTGCAAATCAACCCCTCAGGTTAAGGCATCTATTTGGGGGAAATATTCCAGATATATTTATGGTTTGCCTGGTACTTTCATATGACGGTTTTACTGGGATGATTTCACACTTGTTTTGGGATCAGAGAATCAAACAAAACCCCTAAATTAGGGCAAATGGAGAAGAGATGAGGTTGGATTAGATTAACTCTTACATTGAGGGTAAACTGGTCATTTGATATTTCGGTTAATGACGGACCATGGCTAAAGCCTACCTGGTAACGGTGGGTGAAGGTAAACTATGAATATATTATATATGATTATTCCTTCCAAATCAGTGAAAATTAACCTGTGGGGCTGATTTGCACAGTAACCTAGTTTGCAGAGGTCAATAGTAAATATAAAGTATCTCGGAGTTAATATGCAATTAGCCTAGTTTCCAGGGGGCTACCACACTTCACTGCACTCTGAATTCTTCACTTTGCTGGACTGCACTGCAGCTTACTGCAGTTCTCTGCACAGTAGTTCACTGCACTGCACCACACTGCACTTACTGGATTTAATTGCACTCTACTGCACTTTACTAGATAGAGTGCAGTAAAGAAAAAAAATTTGAAATGTGCGGAACCATAATCAATTGTGTTGAACCAATGAAAATAATTTAGCTTAACCAGTGAGTCAATTTTGCTGAACCAGAGAGGTGAACATGTCAATTGAGCTGAACCGGTCTCAATTGCACAGTGAATAGCTGAATCAATTTGTTGAACCGGTCTTAATTTACCCATAATAAAATGTGTTTATCTTAGCTTAAAGGCTCAAAGCTCTAAAATGGTCTAATATGGTTATCTGGCTTTCTGAAAAAGGTAACAGAAGTACATGGCACACAATCCTGTGCATACACACAACACTTCCTCAAAAGATACGACCACATAAATGAAGTATTCTATTTGCAATCAGTGAGTACTACTCTGACTGTAAAGAATTGCCTGAGTGGATATGCTCTTTTAAACTTTGCAGGCCACGATGTTTAATGATGAAAGAAGTGAGTTTGACGTTCTTGTAGCCAGCGATGCTGTTGGAATGGGTCTCAATCTGAACATTTCTAGGATCATTTTTTCAACTTTGAAAAAATTTGATGGTGTTCGCATTCGAGATCTTACAGTGTCTGAAATCAAACAAATTGCAGGTATTTAGTCCTTTACAAAATTTTTGTTATCATGCATTTCTTGTGAATCATTTTAGTTTGAGATATGGCGTTTGGATGCCTTAGAATGTTATACACTGTATGTCGCCAGTACCATACAGTTGAGGAAAGAGGAAGGAGAATGTAAGAAATCCATCATCCTTTGAGTTGATTGATGTATCCTGTATGGATGAGTTGACTTCAACTAGATGGCTAATTCCTGCTCCCTGATTGAAATTTCATTATATGAGTGGATATACCATGACAGACCATCCTACACTCCCTCAAGGAGGAGGATTGCCTGCCTGTATTTGTTTCATCACCTGCGTTGTTTGCCTTACTTATCAATGCAATGTGTTGTTCTACTGCAGACTTGTCAATTTTAATTTCCTTAGTTGACTTATCTTGTTTTCTTTTGAACATACCAACTACAATACATGCCTCAATTGACTTATCTAGTTTTCTTTCTTTAGGAAGGGCAGGGAGATATGGATCAAAATTTCCTGTTGGTGAAGTGACGTGTGTAGACGCTGAAGATCTACCCTTGCTTCATTCAGCTTTGGAATCTTCCTCCCCTATTTTGATGGTGATTGCTTTGCTCATAATAACTTGAAAATTCATGCCTCTAGGAACATATTTTATTTATGCATAAATGACGTAAATATGATCCTGGAAGGCTGGAACTTCTAACAATCAAAGCTCATAATCAGCAAAAGAAAAAGAGTAAAGAAGTAGACTACAAACCAAAACAGGGCTCTTCTAGGTAAAGTTCAGGAGATACTAAAATCTGTAATTTAATTTGATAACATCTATTTTACAATGAATAGAGGCCCGTCCTTGTACAGGATCAAGCTATGATGCCTAGAACCCATCTAAGACTAAAGTACTATATTTTATGACCTAAATATTAAATAGCATTAGATTTTGTACCTCCTTATTTCTCTTTTTCTGGTTTTTGTAGTTTTATGGATTTCATGGTTAATTATGTAGAATTCCAGCAAGAACTGGAGTGCCCAATATATAAGAGATTTAACCCAATTGGCATTTTTCTTCTAGAAGAGAGTTTGTACTTGATAAACGAGTACTAATTCGTCACTCCCCTTACATGTGATTATATAATCCTCAAAACTAGCCCCACTTATTTATTAAAATATAATTTCTAAACTCACTTTAAAAATATGACCAGTAAGATGTTAAAAAATTACTATAAAATAAGAAAAGTAAATAACTCTTTAAGACTTCTTGTAAGATCAAGGATCCTCGGAGATCGGAGTACGAAGGGATCCAAATATTGGTAAGTATCGTAACCCATTTAGGACTCCTACCATAAGTAGGAATCTGATGCATGCAGGTTCTTGAAATCGCTAATGGGCAGGTTCTTAAACAATAAATGATCAATTTCAGCACTTTTAATTCAAAATTCACTTATAAGGCCTAACAAGTTATTATATACTAAACATCAATTATGATTTCCAATGTAGCAATAGGCATCCAGATGATGCTAACTAAGCAAATAATATTTATTTTGAAAAATTACAGTAAACAACAAGAGACGATATCACAAAAAATTAATCCATGTTTCATCAAGTAAAATAGATCTAAAGAAAGACACGATTATGCGAAAAGACCTATGTTGCCAAAATATCAGATGATAGCCTAAAATAGTCAAAGGAGAAGGCCAGGAAAATAAAGAGGGATTGTTATTGCCTATACATTCAAAGTCGATAGTCAGCTCCTAGTCGGCCAAGGGCCGACTAGGATTAGTCGGGACTAATTCGGGACTAGTCGGCTAAAACTTATTCTAACTCCCCCCCTCCCTAAACATATATGATATATGAACTAGCATAAATGTCAATAAGTATATGATTTTAGTCGGTCACTAACAATGCATTTCTTCACACTTCACAGCATGGGTAAAATTCATAAGTAATAGAACGCAGTTGTATTGACTTCATGCCCATGTGAGAAGACTCAGAACTAAGAATTCATTACAATATTTGTTTTCTGATGTTTAATCTGTGAACAACCTCAATTTTGATTATAGGGTTATATGGATATCAACAAATAAACAATAATTATTTGTCTATGTTTTTATCTCAGATTCTCAGGTCCTTAACAGATGATTATAGGGAAGAGCCATAGTTGCGACTCAAGACTTCGAGGCAATGCAAAAAATTCCAGACAAAATTACTTGCAAAGATTCATTGCAAAAAAAAAAAAAATTTGCTTGCAGAATGCCGTCTGGGGACTAGTCCCAGTCGCTAATCGGGGACTAGTCGGGATTCCGCGCAGCTATGAAAGAGTTAGAATTAGTCGGTCGACAAAATGCCGCATAGGGACTAGTCGCCGTCTAGTCCCGATTTTGATAGCATAGGTTACTGCGATGGAACAAGTTACCGTCTATCCAAACTATACCTTGGGGATACTCGTAGCTTTCCTGGGGACCGTCGGAAGATGTGGCGGAGGAGGGGGTGTGATCCAGAAGAAGAGGTGAAGAAGCTGTATCAAATTGATCTTTGAGGGAAGAAGATCTTCACACCGATCTCTCGTGAAGATATAGATGAATGTCAGTGCGGAGAGGGAAGAAACTCGTGGCCATAAGAATAAACGAGGAAGCAAGGATGAGGATTGAGGAGTCGATGAAAATATCCTGAACATGCGATCACCCGCCATTCTTGATTAGGGTTTCAAGTTTCAATCAATTTTTTCCGATCCTAATTAGGGTTTGATGGGGGCTTTATATAAGAGAAGAGAAAAGACAATAAGCAATACGGAGAGAGAGAACACCTTACAAAAGGAGAGAGGAGAGGACACGAGGTCGAAATCTAACAAGTGAAATCCCTCCCGTACGGTTGGGGAGAGAAAGAAAGAGAGAGGGCATGGGTTGGACTTCTTTTGAGCTTCTTATTGGACTTCATTCCATCCCCACCATGCATCGGTCTTTAATTAGATCCAATGGATCTTACTAAAACCTATTCGGAACTACTTAAACCAAATAGGCTTGAGTCAGGTGCGAGCAACCTTCGCACGGAGGCTAACCAGAAATAAAAACTGTTATAACTTAAGATCCACAACTCGGATCGAAAAATATAGACAACAAAAAGAGGAATCCATAGGATCCAACAGATCTCTGACCGGGCTCCTGATCTTAGTGGAGAGTGAAATACACGATCAACTAATACAATTATGGGTGCTCACCTACATCAAGTCCCCCGTACTTGAAAAGGCTGGACTCCGCTCTAGTAGTCCTAGATCAAAGGGGGAGTCCTTGCTCGGCTGGAAGCGTAACCGCAACAAGTAGCCCAAGTATCCTCTTGGATCAGGCAACTATGGTTCAATATGCGACAGTAGGCACCGAAAAAGACAACAAGAATTCTCCTCGGCACATCAAATAGATTATGAGCAATAAAAAATTCCACGCCGTAAAAACATAACATGTAAACATGAAGATCAAGAGACCTGTGAAGAATGAGGGTGCAGGAGCATAATGTGTTACTGGGATTGGGCTCGCGCAATTAGCATTGGTATATTTTTATAGCCTTGGGATGTGGGTGCTCAATGTGTTGCACTAGTTGGCTTGCGCTTTTAGCGTCGCAAGTGGTTTCTATCCTATTGAGATGATACATCCCACAATCTTATACCAAATTAAGGAAAATAAATGCAAAGTTGCTAAAGTTATCAAGCATCTCAATTGATAAATGACATAAAGAAAATGAAATTGATTTTAACATTAATGATAGAAACCCATAATGACCTTTGTGTGCGTCCAATAGTCAACCTATGAAGTCGGGCACATCGATCTGGACGTCAGTGTTGTTAAACTTTAGTGCTTGAACCAATCTATCCATGAATCCAGCTTGTTCAGGTTTTTTGGGTATATGGTGTCAAGGTTCTAAAAAGCGCTAGGCGCTAGTCGGGCGGTGGGGGGCCGCCTAGCGCCTAGGCGGGGCCTAGGCGGCGCCTAAACGTTTTGCCTTTTTTTAAATTTTTTTAATTATTATTTTGATATTAGATAATATATATATGTTTAAAAATTAATATAAGTTCAAGATTATCCCAAACCATTATTTTAAAGAACAAGTATATGACCATAATTCAAGATTGAGTGATTAACAAGAACAAAAGTAAACATGGTCCGCCTGGCAAGCCTCAGCCCGCCTGGTCCGCCTGGCCAGCCTCAGCCCGCCTAGACTTCCTAGGCGGCCGCCTTGCCCTGCCTAGACCGCCTAGGCGGCCGCCTTGCCCCGCCTAGCTCCGCCTAGGCGGCCGCCTTGCCCCGCCTAGCTCCGCCTGGGAGCTTGGCCGCTTTTCTGGAGCGCCTAGGGCCTAGGCGAGGCGGTAGGGGGCCGCCTGGGCCGCTTTTTAGAACACTGTATGGTGTTGATTTTGAATCTCTCAATCTGTCCAATGTTGATAAGTGCAATGTGCGGTAGCACAACTTAGCATGAGCTGATTGCATATGCGATTGTACGGTTGCACATCGCTATTGTGCCAAATTGTTATGCCAAAATTTGGGTTAAACTTGTAACTTATAATTAAGTTATAGCTTTTAGACCTTATTTGGACTAGGAAGAAAATTAGAACTTCATTGACCTTAAAATGTTTAGCGTTTGACAATCTGAATAAAATAATCACAATATAGGAACGGCAAGTGACAAGAAGTCTACTCCCAATCAGGGTTTTAAATATCGGCCGATACCGGTACGTATCGGCCGGTACGTACCGGTTTTCGGCCGATACCGGTACGTACCGGTTTTGACCGGTTTTGTACGGTTTTAGCGTTTAACTCAAAAGGTTGTTTTACGATGGTTGGAAATTCCATTCTTCTATCGGCTCAACTTATGATTCAACACATCTAGGATTCTACTACGAAATCTTAAGAACCATGAATTAAATAATTTTGTTTCATACCTTTTATTCCTCTGTTACTTTTCTGCATTTTCTAGTTAATATTCTGTCGAATTCGGGCAAAAAAGGGGAAGTGTGTATCACTCCTATGGCTCTTTCTTTTAGAAGAGAGCCCTTCCACCATAAAAGAGAACTAATTCGTCACTCCCCTGCATGTGATTATATAACCTGCAAAACTAGCCCAAGACTCAATCCTAACAAACTTAAAACTTTTCTAACCTAATGTACTATCAAACTCCGACTTTTCTTAACAGTTTCCTACTAAAATATGATTTCTAAACTAACTTTAGAAATTTGGCTAGCAAAGTGTCCGAAACTTGAAGCGAGACAACTCTTAAGACTTTTACTAAGATCTAAGGACTCTCGAAGGAGGAAGGCATCCAAATAAAAGTAGGAATCATAATCCATTAGGGAGTCCTCTCATAACTAGTAATCCTAAATCACTAAGATCATGTACAACGGCCTCCTCAAATCATCCGGTCCCACCACCATTGAGGAGAATCCCTCAAAAAATGCTTCCAGCAGACTCGTCAATGGTGGGGTCACCCGGTGGCCCCCGCCAAAACTCCTTAACCTCCGCCTCAACGTTGAGGAGAAGAATTCCTCCTCAATGTCATATTGTGCACACCCGGGTGGCTTTGTCCGAGTAAATCGAAGCCGTACGATGCTGATCGTGTGGTCCAAAGGAATTCGATTGTTACTGTTACGCTTTGCCCTTTAAATCGCAGCCGTGCGGTGCCGATCGTGTGGTCCAAATGAATTCGATGACGTGGCAATTTGAGGAGACCGCTAGAGAGTGCCATCTAGTGCCCCTCCTCAAAGATGACGTGCTATTCATTTCCTCCTCAACTCAGCCTTTGAGGAGGCCCATTTTGAGGAGGCCGCTGTACATGCTCTAAGGATTGCAAATGTTGAAAAATTAGGTAAACCTGTAGAGACCCTTTTTGAATTCAAAATCCTATATAACTAAGGGGTTCAAATCGAAATATGGAGATTAGGTTACTTAGGAAACCACCCTAAAATGACTAGAAAACTTAACAACAAATAACACTAAAAATTACTGAGGCATAGAGCAAATAGGACAAAGAAACTAATGAAAAAACTATAAAGGGTTCCGATTTACTAACTCGATTAACTCTAAGGGTATAATGAATTTTGTGTCAAATTGTATATAAAATGGAAAGTATCTGTTATAAAATGATCCAGTTATGGTTTAACAGGAATAAGATGAAAGTTTTGAAACTAGCTACTGTTCTATGGAAATATGTGCATGACCATGATGATCACTAAAGTGCCCTAATCATCTCTGCTGTCCATTTAATCAACTAAAGAGGTTGCATCATGGATCTCAACCAAATAGCTATATCCAGTTTTTGTGAGAACAGATAACATTTATGTTGAATTTATTTTAAATTCCTTCTACAACCGAACTTTAGCACGATGCGTTTGTTGGTAAACCACTCCATTTGCCACTTTACTGCTCTTTATCTGATAGAAATTGAGGGTAAATAAACATTAAAATATCATGAATCAAATTTGACATTGCATTTTTCTTTCCACATATATTAGCTCTTAAGTTATCCATGATAGAATTTTAAAATAATTGGATCTATGTGCCTTGAGTTGTCATTGATCGCATTGCCTCCCAACTTGTACTAATTAGTTAATAGTGCAGGCTATGCTTTCTCCCAAACAATCCATTTTAAGCTGAGGTCAAAGATTCTCATCAGACCGTTATGTTAGCTTCTGATGCAAGTGCAACAATAGCTAGTGTCCATGTTCCCTGTTGTTTTCCACGTACAATATAGTTTTATCTTTTTATTCTATCAGCACTTTTTGTCAAGCATTGATGATATACTTGTAACTGCTCTTGTTAAGCAATTCATTCTTGATTTTCATTACTGACAAGGCCCTCCTGTAAGGTAACTCAAATTAGCATGCAGATGCAGGTTGATGAAGACTCTCTAAGCACCTTAATGTCAACCGCACAATCAATTGTCAATTTGATAATAGACAGTTGGAAAGAAAAGAGAAAGATCACAAATAGTTGCCATAATGCTTGTATTTCTCATTGTGATTATTGGCTTTGTTGGTTAATTGCAGCACTATTATCTCAATAACATCATTGATTCCTTCTAGTCATGTTAAACCTTCCTTAGATGATCTTAATTTGTCGTGCAGCGGGCTGGACTATTTCCTACATTTGATCTTTTGGCCCTATATTCACGACTGCATTCAACAACAGATTTCCACCCCATACTGGTATGTATGAGATTTTAATGTTTATTTACCCTCCATTTGCTACTTTCCTTCTCTATCCAGCTAAACCAACAAAAAAAAAGTTCCATCTCAAAGGAGTGCAACCATTCAAACCATTAGCCAGTAGTTATTGGTCTACTAATGACAATTTGCTTAAAAGCATTAGAGACAATCTCTTGGTGGTGTCCAGTGTGCCCACGTCCCGATCCTCCAATTAATAAGATAGATGGATCCATTTGACAGAGGTTGTGTATGAATTTATCAAATTTAAAAGACTATAATTAACACTGGGGCCACTTGGCACCATTTAGTTTATCTGACACCATTTAGTTTATATGTACCCACTTCATCAAAATGATTGTACTACTTTAAAAGAAACCCCATTTAAAATTTTCAGCAATAGGTGTTGTAAACACTAAACAAGAAGATTAGATAGAGCAGATTTGATGAGGATATGTCTCACTCTCTACTATCTGTACGATAAAACCCTCCATCTTTGAATTATTTCTTTCTTCCAATTTGCTTCAAAACCCTTCTCTCAATTGTTTTGTACAATTTTCTGTGATTTCCTCCTTTGATGTCTTGCAACCGCCATTTCGAGACAGTGAAAATGTTGTTCTTTGGATCCTCTTTGTATCAGCTTTTGATGATGCTTGCTTGTTTAGTATTCATTTTTTTAGGCATTTCTTTTCATCACTGATAAGATATCATTGTTCATTCTCATCTAAGATTAGACTCCTGTTCATGGTTTAAAATTTCGGGCGAAATACCGAAATTTTTCTGAAATAATTTGTTTCGGCCAGCATCGAAACGAAAACAGGGTCTAGGCATTTCTTTTCATCACTGATAAGATATCATTGATCATTCTCATCTAAGATTAGATTCCTGTTCATGGTTTGAAATTTCGGGCGAAATACCGAAATTTTTCTGAAATAATTCGTTTCGGCCAGCATCGAAACGAAAACAGGGTCGAAACCAGGGGGGGACTGGCCATTTCCGTCAATTTTGGTTTTGGCTTTCGGAACTGGAATTGGAACTATAAATTTCGGACTGTTTTGGTCAATTTCGGTCGAAATTTCGGTTTTGGAACTGGAACTCAATTTAAAATTTTGGTCAAAATTTTAAAAGTTCAGTTGAAATTTCAGGTTAGACTTGGACTGAAATCCGAAATGAAACCGAAATTTAACACCATTGCACCTGCTGCTATATCACAAGCTTCCACCTCTCATGTCTGTGACTCTGTGTTTGTATCAACCTCTGGATAACAGCTACCTCATGATCTCTATAGGGCTATATTAAGATTCTCATTTATTCTGAGTTTCTGACTGATAATATGAGGCCAACCTCTGGATAACAGCCATCTCAGGATCTCTATAGGGCTATATTCAGATCCTCATTTATTCTGACCGATAATATGATACGAGTCCAATAAGTGTGCATATGGAGCTAAATATCTATATAGGTGTAATAAGTGGATCTGATATGTTTCTTAGCCCAATGTCCTATAGGAATCAGATCATGGATCTGGAACATCTGTTTTTAGGTTAGGAGGAAGCGTGTTCACATAATTCAAATGGAAGGTCCAAAAGCAATAACTTTTTTCCTCACCAGCTAAACCAACAAAAAAAAGTTATATCTCAATCATGTGCAACCACTCGAAACATCAGCAAGTAAGCTCTTATTGGTCTGCTACTGACATTTTTCTTAAAGGTCTCAGAAGAGAATCTGTTGGTGGTGTCTACCAAGGTTTTAAATGTCGTTTTCGGTGTCCATGTCGGTCGGGCAAAAAAAAAGAATTTTTTTGTTTTTCGGTAATTTGTCGGTGGAAAAATTGTAAAATGGAAAGACAAATTTCGGTGAAAATATTTCGTTTTTCGGTCAAATTTTGGTATTTTTTGATGAAAATTTATCGTTTTTCAGTCAGATTTCAATTTTGTTTGTTTGATATGAAAAAGATGGAATATGTCGGCAATACTTCAGGATAAAGATGACAGTAAAATATTGTCTATTATGAAAAAAAATCGAAATTGAGAAAAAAATGCAATTTCTTACTGATAAAGATGAGTTTTGTTTTGTTAAAAAAGATAAAAATTTTCAGTGAAATTGTCTGGAAAAAAGACATAATGTCGGATTTCGGTCATATGTTGGTCATTTCGGCCGACATTTCGTTATGTCGAAAGGAAGTTTGGTACTATTAAAAATTCGGTCAATTTCTATATCGGAACCTTGAAAAAAAGACATATTTCAGTGATTTCGTAGGAAATTTGTTGACATTTGATTCCATGGTGTCTAGTACCCATGTCTCTATCCTGCATTTGATAAAATAGATGGTTCCATTTGAAAGATTAAAACCCCTTTTGAAAGACTATTGTAAGCCCTAGCAACCTTTAGTTTATTTGTACCCTATACTGGAGATATAAAACTTTGAGTTACTCTAAATGGTGGAGAAATGGATACTTAAGGGCAATGCCGTTTGCTAAAGCTCATCCTAAATTTCTCAATTCTCTTTATTCAATAAGAACCTAGGTGATGTGAAACAATACATGCCAATAGGAGATCGGTAGCTTAATCGTTCCAGCAATGTTTCACTAATAAATATGAGCACGAGCGGGAAAGGCTAGAGGAGGGGAAACCCGAAAAGGTGAGGAGCGGTTGTGGTGAATGGAAGGGGTTGGAGGGGAGGGGTTCGGCTGATCGGTTGCGGGGTTGGGCGTGGGACAGCGGGGAAGGCAGGCGGGGCCGGGTGGGGGGTAGCGGAGAGGGGCAGGCAGGGCCTGGTGCTGGATAGCGGGGAGGGGCGGGCATGGCCGGCTGCGGGGTCGGGTGCCGGACGGTGGGAGGGAGGCTGGCAGGGCTGGCTGCGAGGTTGGGCGTGGATGTGATTGGTTGCGGTAGGGAGAGGAGGTTGGGGTGGTGGCAGGGCTGCTGTAGGAGGTCGGGGTGGCGCGGGGCTGCGGTAGGCTGAGGAGGGAGACGGGGCGGGCTGGGCTGTGGGATGGCAGAGGGGAGGGGCGGGGTTGGCTGTAGTGGGGGGAGGAGGTCAGGGTGGCACGGGGCTACGGTAGGCAGAGGAGGGAGGCCGGGCGGGCTGGCTGTGGGCTCGGGAAAAGAGGGGAAGGGGCGGTGGTCGGGTGGCAGCGGGTTCGGAAGGGGGAAGGAAGGGGCGGGGGTTCGGGTGGCTGTGGGCTCGGAAAATGGAGGAAGGGGGACAACCGTTGCAGGAAGGGTGGGTACAACTAGGGTTTCACACACCTAGTGTTTACCTAGGATTTCACACACCCATAGTCACCAAGTTCGGGTTCGGCAATAAGTCGGCAAGGGTAAAACTAGGGAAAGTTTGAAAAAAATCGGAAAGTTCGGGGAAAAAACAGGTAAAAGCTGGGGGGTAAAAATGGGTTCGGGTTTTAATCGGCAATTGTGAAATTTGAAAAAAAATTGGTAAGTTCGGGGCCTTCAAAAATCAAGTTTTTAGTCTACATTTAAACAACTAAGATATTTCTAACGCGATTATAAGATAATAGGTCAACAACAACAAATCAACTAAGTTATTCATGCAACTATGCAAATGCAAGTAAATAACAAAACAACAATCCGACAAAATAACATACTAAGTTATGAACATCATGATAAGTTGATAATGACATCCCAAAAGAAAATATTGCAAAACTTAATATGTCCATTGTCCAATTGTCACTAATCAAAATAGAATAGAAAATAGAAACTAAGCATCCATCGTGTCGTTGAGAGCACCCAATGTCAAACTTGCATCATTCTCTCTTGCTTTATTATCTTTATTTTCCATGAATTCAATGTCATCGGACTCATCATCGATAGTCACAAAGTTCGGCAAAAAAATACATTTTTAACCTTTTTTTCTTCAATAAAAATGGTAAAAAACGGCGAATTTGGTAACCTGAAAAAATCGGAAAAAAAACGGTAACAAATCGCCTGCTCATTAAGTCGCGTTTTAAACGCGTTTTTTTCAAAAAAATACCGAACTTTGTTACTATGCACACACCTAGCCACCTAGGGTTAGGGTTTCACACACCTTGCCCTTAGTCTCTCAACACGAAGTGGAGGAAACCAAAAATTTTATTATTCTTTAGTGCCATCAAATGAAAACAAGGGGGCCTATATATATGTTTACAATAAAGAGCAAAAATATTCCAAAAGTAAGGTGGGACTAAACATATGACCCGACTGACTCTGCTGAAATAAAATAACATATAATAATATAAACAGCTTTGCCAACCAATCAGAACCAGATACTTAGGTGACGCCGCCTGCGCTGGTGCCTTCGCCAACGGCGTAACTAGATGTCCCCATCACTAGGCCTATTTTTTCAGGACGAAAATCTTGCCACCCCACCACCACCTGCTGAATCCGATCCGAGGGAATATCTATCCTCTATAGAGTTGCACATTGACATGGTACATGGTTGCCTTTCTAGAACAAAGTTATAGACCAAAGTACTTGATGTTGTGAATAAGAAACTGATCTATATATAGATGTTTGCATATCTTACCTTACAAAAGTAGCTTATAGTGTAGGTTTGAATAAACATTTCTTCTGTTAAGGGGCCGTATTTCGTATTTACCTGAATTGTTCTATTTATTGGAGTATATACTGCTTTAATAAATTCTACTTTATCATGTTTTACCTATTTTCTTTTACCTTATATACTGCTTTAATAAATTCTCCTTTATCATGTTTCACCTAATTTCTTTTACCTCTATGACATCATGGCCTATATACTTTTGCTTATTAGTCTAACTCATATTTTTGCTTAATTCACATGTGTTGTATGTTTATTGACCTAGCTTGATCTATGTTCGTGCTATTAAGGTGAATACATATAGTCCCGCTTTCTCATTTTTAAGCTGTCCCATATTCTAATGCAGGAACAATTTCTGGAGGAGGCCAAAATTTCACCAGATTACTTCATTGCTGACTGCGGAGAAATGCTGGTATTATAGTTGTCTTCCACAAGTGCCTTGTGCCTTTTTTTTGGCATGTCTCTCATCACAATTGTTTTCTACAAGACTACAACCTTAGGATCCCAAAGTCAGCTAAAATTCAAACTAGATCATAAGGTGTAAGGGTTGCAGCATGAAGCAAATGGAAAGTCCTCGAACCTACAAGCCTCATCCAATCTTTATGGGGTTGACTTTATAGATGAAAGTATGACCCATGGTAGCTTGTACTTTTTATTAGCTATTCACAAACTGACATCAATCTCTGTGAGCTGGTAGTGAATTTCTAGGTAAGGCAACATGCAAGAGAGTGGTTTGCCATGAGACATAGGAGACTAATTAGTACTTAGTAGCAGTAAGGAAATTTTTTTGGCTGCATTAGGCATCACATTCGTTTTTCTATTGTTAAACTCACTGTTTTAAAACTCGGAAAAACTCGGCCGAGTCGGACCGAGTCGACTCAACTCGGACAGATTTCAAGTCGAGTTATTTGGCCGAGTTGGAACGAGTTTGGAGAAAACTTGGCCGAGTCGGACCGAGTTTACTCGACTCGGTTGACTTTCGAGTCGAGTCCGAGTTTCGAGTTTTTGAACAATGGTTAAACTAAATATGTCATTTTTTCTGCTATGTTTTCATATTTTAAAAATAGCGAACATGTTTGGTAATACTAGGGGTGGCAATTTTTTGTCCGACCGACCAGGTCCAACCTGGAAAAAAGTGGTTTAGACAATGATTTTTTGTCCGAAATCAGGGTTCAGACATTGCTGATTGTTTGGTTTTCAATCTTGGTCTGAGTCCGGGTTGACCAATTCGGACAAGTCGACCCGGTTTATCTGAATATACATAATATAATATATTAAAATATCAGTTATTAAATATATATAATCTTAGTATAAATTATAATAATATATTGCAAAATTAATATAACTTATTAAAGTTATTATATTCGGACAATCCGGGTTGGTTTTGAGTTGTTTGATTTGAAACCTGGTAGGTTCCGGCCAAGCAAGGCTGACCGAAATCCGGATTGGGTCAGGCAGATAGTTATTAGTATACACCATTGTCCGACCCGGAATCAACCTGGATCCGGATTTTTGCCGCCCCTAGGTAATACCATATGCTGCCTGTTTTTTTTTTTTTTAAAAGAACAGAAAGAAAGACACGTCTCGTACCACAAAACAGTTAGTAAAAAACATAAATTAAAAAACCCGTTTGGTAATAGTAGTACCATCTGTTGTCTACGACTTTCTCTACAACTTTTCTCACTATGATTTTCTCTTTATAATATTTCCTTTTTCTAGAACATTCTCTCTATAATATTTCTCTCTCTACAATCTCTCTATAAAATTCTCTCTCAATAACCTTTTCGCTTTTTAGGATGTTCTTTCTATAACTTTTACTCTACCTATGGTGTTCTTGATCTTCAACATCTCCCTTTACATCTTTTCTCTTAAAAACATTCTCTATAGCATTTTCTCACTAAAATATTTTCTCTGTCACTCTCTTTACAAATTCTCTCCTCACTGCATTATCTCTCTACAATACTTTCTCTTTCTACAATGCTCTATCTATAATTTTCTCTGTAACATTCTCTATAATATTTTATCTTTATGACATTCTCTCCACCACTTTTCTCTATATGACATTCTCTCTCTGCAACTTTTCTCACTATGACATTCTCTCACCATAAATTTATCTCTAGATGGCATTCTCAATCTACAGCTTTTCTCTCTATAGTGAGAGAATGTCGTGAATTCCTGAGAACTCACATTGCCGAAGCCACCGACCACCTGAACCCTGTCCTCTTTGCTCCTTTCCCACTGTTGCTCACAAAAAAAAGAAAAAGAAAAAAGATAGGCAAAATTAGATCTGTTTCCAGACCTAACAGGAAAGGAGAGAAACAAAAAGAAAGAAGGAAACATAGAAAGAAAAAAAACAAAAACAAAAAGGGAGTATACATACCTCTCTTGCCGCCTCCCATTACTTGCCGCTACGACTTTAAGCTGCCTCCCCTCTTATCCTTTCTCCCACCTGCAACCAAAGAGATAGAAAGAAACCCTAAAACGTGGCATTAACCTATTCCCTTTATCATTTAATTCATTCTAAACTGAAGCCTTTTGAAACCCGACCTACTGTGAACCCAAATAGTGACAGATGGACTTACTGAACCTTCATCCTTAAGTTAGACTAATTCCCTTCAGTCTAGGTCTAACAATCTCTAAACGCGACCTGACTATTCTCAACTAAATCCAACAACCTTCGTCGAATCATAACTTGTGATCTGTTCATCAGATTTGGTCGAACCAAGTACCAAAGTTGCATGAATTTCTGAACTCAACCCACTTGTAACTTCTATGTCTTGATCCGGTTGGCCCCACTATTCATAATTACGACTTTGCCTTTGGTCGCCATATATCATTGGACCGTTCTCTATGCACAACTCCTAGCTTATTCGTCCAATGGTTCCTCTATCAAGGAGGATCGGTTGAAGAACGGCTTAATGATGTGATGCAGTTGATGGTCGAGATTGAGCAAGAGGCTATGGTCAAGCAGCAACGCAAAGTCCATGCATCAACTGGAGCCCGATCAGTTGTGCCTAATGCACCGGCATCTCTCCATACAATGCCTCCACCACCCGCACCAGTGCCTTCAGTGCAGTCGCCACCAACAGAGGAGTCTGCTCCACCGCTTGTGCCACTACTTGCAGACTTGCAGTGTCTGCACATCGGTTCCACCTTTGCCACCCGCGCCACTTGCAGAAGAGTCTGCATTCCCGTCAGTGGAGTCCTTACCTGCAGTAGAGTTGCCATCGGCAGTTAACTGCAGTGAGTGGGTCTTTCTTCAGCATGTGGATTTTCTCGGAGTAGACCAAGCACTAGTGTCTCCACCCTTTCCCCAGCTGTACTTGGGCATCACCGCTTCTAGGCATCCCTGTTCGCCAGTGTAGTATAGGCGATGCCTAGGTGAAGCCTAAGCGAGACCTAGGCGATAAAAATTAAATATATTAAATAAATATAAGTAATATATATACATAAGTAATTTGTGGTTTTATGCATAGTAAAATTTAATTTCTAGAGATAGATATGGTCGAAATAATAATATTTGATAATGGATATGATACAAAGTGTATGGTAACCTACAAAACCATTATTATTACAGCAAATAGGAATTGCATGTCAACCACAATGATTATATTTTACAACAAATATGAATCACATATCAGCAAGAGAAACATAACCCTCTCATACCCATAAATTCAAGCAGAGATCATAAGCATAAACATAATCATATTAGGTAATCTATTATTTTTGGAACGTTTTGAACGTTTTATATCCACGTATTCAAAAAAAAAAAAATACTCATCTAAATCACCTAACCATTTACATCATCATTACTCTTATATGAATCATCCTTATATGCCTCTTTCGTCTTTTTCCTCTTCAAACCCTAAGAACATGGACATAATAGTTTTTTTCCCATTAATGATGGCATGGTGTTGGCCATCTATAAAGTAACATGGACCCTATAAACCCAAACAGGAGTCAAGAAAACTCAATTTGAATCCAACTAATTTAAAAAAACCCCAAAAAAATCCAATTATTAAAGTAGGTGCCTAAGTGACGCCTAGGCCGCCCAGACTCCACCGCTCGCCTAGCCACTGCTTAGGCGGTCAGAGGTTCAAAACGCTTAGGCAATGGCATAGGCGGTGCTACACTGCTGTCAGCTTACCGCAGTGGTTGTCTCCTTCAGCATGCGTTGACTCCCCTGACTCTTGGTCCACGATCGACAACAACCACACTTTCACGTCGAACCCAGGAGATGACTACATCACAACGCGACTGCACCAACTAGTTCTCCATCACTAGTTGCAAATTTCGATACAGCCCTTTTGTGATCTTGGTGATTCGGATGTTACCTCTTACCACGACTTCACAGAACTCGAGGGCGAGTTCTTTCATAGTCAGGGAATTTGATGTGGGAGCATGTTTGACATGCACATGTTTCGAGGCTTGCATGCATCTCAAGACTCGAATAAGAATAATATAATCAATTTCGGATTAATAATCCCTGAAATTAGTATTTTCGGAATAAAATATTAATTTTGGAATAAAATAATTATTTTATTCTGAAAATATTATTTTAATTTGAAAGCATCTTTATTAATTATGGTAATTTTAAATCTGATTTTTAGGTAAGATTTGGATAAATTCAAATCTTTTAAATTAGGAAGTTATTATCTTTTAGATGTTATCATTATTAGTGATTATCTTGTGTAAACCTATTTAAAGGCCTCATTCTACGATGAAAATTTATCAAATGATTATGAATAAAATTATGTGGGATTTGCTATGAGTTCCCATGTGAGAGGAGAGCGAATATGAGGCTCAACACCGATATGAGATTGGATTTGGCTTGAGGACAAGGGCGCGAGGCCCACCTTTTCTATCTTGTTCTTCCTCCCCCTATCTCGCGAGTACGATCGAAGCCGTGCTGCATCAGAGTCCTTCCTTTACCATGTGGCAAACGAAAGCTTGGGCCTTAGAGCCTTCTTTCCCTCGCCACGTGTACACTTTGAGGGGGTGTTACTATTGGTCCCCACCAAGAAGCTATTCATTTATCCGGCATATTTGGCGGATAATTTTCTACAAGAGGAATATAAATAATGGGGTTTATTTTTTATGTATCCACTTTTTGACCAAATGAAACCAAAACCTAAACACGGCAAAAAATTCTGATATAATTTGAACCCACGTTTTAATGCCATTATCACCTGGATAAAAATAGGTGAATCCAAAAACACAGAATAAAGCCTTGAATACTTATTCTTTTTGGACAAACTACTCCTTATTGGTTTTATCAAGGATATCCAATTCTTGAACCAAATGTTTCCTAAATGATTTTAAAAATTGGCATGAATAGAGGACAAAATGGTGATAATAAATTGATGTGGTTAGGTGTCATGTACAATAGGTGATGAAAATTGTGTATTAAAGTGCAAACACTTTTTCCTTTTTTGTCTAAAGGTATGAAAGGGAGAAGAAGAGGGAAGAAACCAGGTATTGGACAGTGAATGCAATTGATGATGCCTTTGCGACAGTAACTGTGGCCTTTGGTGAAGACATTGTGAAACAAGAATAGAGATGCTGGGACAGGCGGGTCTCATATTCAATTTTCTGTACTAGCATAGTTAACAAAAAAAAAGGTTTTACAAACAATTTGGACCAAAAAAGATCCACTGCTAATGACCCTAACAAACTTGAGTGAGTGGCCACTTTCCAATTTGTGGCTCCTTACTGAGGATTTTGATTAGCTTGCAGTTCTTTTTGATAAATGTTTATTGACCTGGTGTTGACAACAGAAGGTTGCAGCTGTCGTTGATGAGTTTCCCCTCGATTTGTATGACAAGTACTTATTCTGTCTCAGGTAACACATTTGCACTATTAGGACACCATAAATGTATGAGGGAAGATATACATGCAGTGTATGCGTATCATTGCTCTAAATATACTGATATTAATTCCTATTGTGTGAAATTATTTCTTGATTGAAAATAGTCATGACTTAAACATTTGTTTGAAGATGGATGACCAAGCTTTCAATCCTTTGTTTTGCAGTCCAGTTGACATGAATGATGCTATCTCATCTCAGGGTCTAACACAGGTGAAAGTAGTTTTATTTCATTATCTTGCAGTAGCTGTTGATTTGAGAAATAAACTGATACACCCAACTGGTTGGGAGCAGTTTGCAGAAAACTATGCAAAAAGAGGCCTTGTTCGACTTAGAGAGATATTTACACCTGGAACACTCTCATTGCCTAAATCACATAACGAACTCAAGGAGCTTGAATCCGTTCACAAGGTAAATATCTTACTCTTTTCCTTTGTGAGAGACCTGAATATTCCAGAGTTTCAAACTGCCCCGATGTTTATTTTTTTACTTCAACAAAATGTTTCTAAAACAGTTAAAAAATGAGGAAATAAAACAGAGAAGCAGAAGTGTTACATCTAGGAATCAGAGCACACTTGAAGATATTCTGCAGATAATAATGACATCCAGCCTACGGAAAAAATCTCTATGGAATTCATCTGTGAATACTGAATAGTGACTAGAAAAATTTAAAATTCCATCAAAAATTCAGCTACAAAGGTGGAAAAGGTGATAAATTCACATATTATATATAATATGATGATAAAGTCAAATTAGTCAGGATAAATTATTTCGCACGTGCATGCTTGTGATATACACAATTCTTATATTATGTATGTTCACAAACATATGCATGTATGTATGATGTATCTATATGTACGTGTATTTGCTGCATGTAAGTACTTGTATGTATCTATATGTACGATATATCTATATGTACGTGTATTTGCTGCATGTAAATACTTGTATGTTGATATGTATGTATGATTTTACAATTTATATATGCATGTATGTGTATTTACTACTTGTATATAAATGGATCACATAACCATTCTATCAATTCCTAAAATTAGAAACTTCTTTTGGAAGCAATTCATGTATTAATCCGTCAATTTTAAATATCGAGTATTTTTTCCATCCTATTGAGAAAGAAGCCAAACATACCGTTATTTAAGAAACTCGGGCAATGTGAATATAGTATGCGGTTATACATGAATTCATAAGTGTAAATAGCATAAAATGAGTCTACGCAGAGTTGTGTTGGATGCGGGTTAAACTTTTTTTCAACAGAAAGACAACAAGAGTTCAGAAGCTGAGTGGAGTTTTTTCTCCTGAAAAATGGGATTATGTGAGCAAAAACACATGTTCCTAAAACAACTTTTAATGATAATGAGATTTATTACCTCATGACATCATGAATAAAGGTACTGGAGCTCTATGTCTGGTTGAGCTTCCGAATGGAAGATTCCTTCCCAGATCGTGAGTTAGCTTCCTCTCAGAAGGCAATCTGCAGTTTGTGAGTACCTGCCAAGTCTTTCGAGTTGTTTTCATTTAATTTCTCCCCTGATTTACTCGAGTGTGACTGATCACAATGTTTTCAATGCCTACTAGATTGATTGAAGATTTTTTGGTGAGACTAGGATGGCAGAAGCCAGGAACAAAGAACTATCCGTGCAGCCCACTGTATCGACAACAAGAATCAGTTCACCCCACTGTAAGATTTTACTTTGGGTTTTAGTATGCTGAGATTTCTTTCCACTGTAAAATATTATTTCATGTTCTCCCCTTTTTCTTCAAGTGAGTTTTCGTAAAAGTTCATTTTGTAAGTTCATTTTCTATTGTATAGATATCACATACTTGACATTTTCTGTAGTTTTGTCATCTATTCTTTTCTTGTAGTTGTTTTGTCATATTTACCGCTGCACTGCTGGCATGATGAATTTACCGCTTCAAAAGAATATAGAGAAGAAAAGCCGCAATGAAAGAACGTTAGGGAGCAGTGTATAACATTTTGTATGATTGCGTGTTACTTTAATTGTATATGGCACGAGTTTTTTTTTTCCTCTTTGGCTGTATAAGCTTAAATTTTGCAACCAAAAACTAACCAACAAGATAGGTCTCCCTACTCGGCAACTAGTCTTTTATACCAGGTTGACAGTCTGTCGGAAAATTCTTGTCAATCTTCCTTATAATCAATCCCATCTCAATAGAATAAAGACTTGGATGTTTCTATTACTAAAATATTGATTTATTACTGAGACGATTTAATACACATTTTGATAATGGGTAGAACCCTAGATAGAATTTCCTTTTTTTTTTGGGAAGGTTCCAAGTGGTCAGTGCATCACCTGTTAGTGTGCCGGCACAAGATAGATGAAGGATCGAAACCGCCACAAGAGCGAGAGAAATGCCCCTATTTTAATAACCTCACAAGCTGGAAGGCTCACCACGAAGGCGAGCGGGAGGCCCACCACTACCGCACAGGAGGACATATGTTGTAGCCCTTATTCAAACCCTTGACCAAGTCCATGGGTTGCATGTCTTACCAACTAAACTATCAGTTGTAGACAACCCTGGATAGATAAAAAAAATTGGTAAATGCTTTTTAAGCAGTTAGAAGTTAGAACATAGCCATCACATAACCAATGATTTTGAACATGTATGCTGTTGAGTTTGAATTTATCAAGTATTGATTGAAGGTTTAATTTGTCTGATCCTCTGATTGCAACATTAATGTCCACGTGGGATATTGTTTTAGAAAAGGGGACTTTTTTTTTACCATGACTATAGTTAAGTTTATACCACCCTCCGATATGCCTTTGGATCTCAATGTGATCCGATCAGACCATTGGATGCATCTCTCTCTCTCTCTCTCTCTCTCTCTCATCATCATCATCATCTTTTTCTTTGCATCTCACCAATTGCGTAAATCAGTAAATGGGACCTTCGGTAGATCCAACACACGCCTCGGCCGATCTAAACATAGTAGTCCTCGCTTCCATCGGTTAGTTTTGCAGCTTGTGGCAACTATTTCAGTGTTGTTTCATAAAACCCGACTTTCGGGTCAATCCATGTTTATCCTTATTGCGGTTGCATAGGAAAATTTATTCTTCTGGAATCTAACTATAACAATTGTAATGATTTCAGGCACCCTCCTGAAGTCCATCTGGGGTCTCAATGAGAAAACGTTGAACCAGAGACCGGATCGTTACTTACATGCGATAACCCCCCACCACCCACTTCTCTTCTGTTTGCTGCAACCATGGATGACCGAGAGAGGAGCTTGTCGTGGATGTATCGCATCGAAATCTTCCACAAAAGATGCGAAGCTTCTGGCCTTTGGTTTAAATTTTGACTCCAGTTGCGAATTCACATTGTAACTTTTTTTATTTTGTGCGCAAATTCTTTTCTAGCCCGAGAAAGGGGTAATCATTTTGTAATTTATCCCACTCACAATTATTCAGTAAAATCGCTTCGAAAGCTCGACATTACTTTAATTTGTAGGGTGGCATTGAAAGCAAGTCCAATTCCTTGAAAGTATGTGGGGTGGTGTATGGTTAGACAGGCAGGAAAGATTGTTATTCTTGATTTATTGGTGTCCATAGTTGTTTTAAGGGCAATGCTGTTGAACCAGAATGTTTTACAGACTACTTTCTGTTGACCAGAATGACATGGCATCCGATCACAGCGTTCGTTGGCCAGCCAGTTGGGGCTGAGTGCAATTCACCGATCAGGGGCCAGAGCTGGGTGCAACGGATGGCTGTTATCAGGACACGTCAACGGAGTTCAGTAAATTATTCTTCTGGTTATAAAGGGTAAATTACACTTTAACCCCTGAAGTTTAGCCCAACATGTAACCCGTAATGCAGGCTCTACAGAATTGCTGATCCTTTTTATGACCACTCCTCTATCCACTCTTAGGATACAGATAGAGTGGCTGCCGAACGGCGGTCTCGTTCTCCGATCGGGTTGCCCACCGGCACTCCTCCCTGCATTGATCCCGGTCCCTCGTGAGGTCCCACACGCTGAAGATCCGATACTCGCTCGCCGCCTCTCAGCCTGCGCTGAAGAAGGATGAGAGAGAGAGAGAGAGAGAGAGAGAGAGAGAGAGAGAGAGAGAGAGAGGCTCTCTACATGGTGGTTCTGGTCGTTTTATAGCCACTCTTTCGAATGGAATGGAGGGTGGAAACATGAAGCGTTTATTATTATTATTATTTTGATAATCACATTACACTAAATTAGATGAAATGTTACATCAGCGAACAAGAGTAGCTCGAGGGTAATAGCAAGGACTACAATCTGAACGTACTCTAGTAAGAACTGCCAAAGGGAATTCCGATTGCCACCACGGTTGATGCTTGATGTTCATACCGAATTGCCTTCACGTGCGAAATCCGAACATGTGGGAGCTGATGTAGTGACGAGCAGTCAAGAAGGATGGAGTCATGAATCACCTCGTGATAATTGAGTCTCCTTCGATCCATAATGACCGGTGTGGGAAGGTTACCATGATAAATTTGAGACCTTCCCATAGTCCACGAGATTCCGCCCCTTGTACAGAAGAAGAGTGTAGGTAATAAGCACCCATAGCCAAATTACTGCCGTTGTGATCTCGAATGGCAAAATAGCCCCATCATGTTGTGAAGGACCATCGAAGGACCCATCAAAATTGAGCTTGAGTTCATACCGGTCTAGAGGGAACCATCGAACCCCTATAGTTGATAGGGAAGAAACCGCTGTTCGCGGGAAAACATCTGCAGGGAGATTGTTAGTATGACAAAAAAAATAAAATTTCGGACACAACATGTGTAAAGGTTACCTCCATAGTATCATTTGTCATCAGAAAAAGACAATATTGTGTGCTTTCCAGATGTGCCAAAGTAAATAACAAAGGACCACTTTAACAATATTACTATACCCACCAGTATCTCCAGGAGCTTGACATAAGATGGTCTCCAGCTCTTGGAGAGAAGATAGGATGTAGGTCAGATAGGTGAAGGGGTTGATCTTCATCCATAGTTGGAGAACCGAAGGACATCCAAAAAAAGTATGGCCAATCGATTCGGGGCAAGAAAGACATCGGGGGCATAGAGGGGAAATAGTCAACCCAATACACCTTAGGCTGTCACAAGTTGGAAGACGCTAATAAAACTGTGTCCACAAAAAAGACTGAACACAAGGTCCCAGTGATAGCTTCCAAATCACTTTCCAAATCCGAGAGTGAGTATCATTCTCGTCAATAGACGGATGTGTAGGGAGAATGTCGGCCAAAGCGACTTTATAAACTGCTGACCCTTAGGGGCCCCAAATGTAGCTTTTCCTAGGAGGGAACTATAGGATAGGTATATCCTGGATGATGGGAACCCATCCAACAGGGAATATAACAGATAATTTATCCACATTCCACTCATTGGATGAACTGACGAGTTCATGAATATAGCGTGGGGACTCAGGCAGCCTCGTATTGATAGGAGGAACCATCATCGAGATGGGGTAGACTGACACTAGGGGGTGTGCCACATATCAAAAAATATCCCCTTGCCAAACGACTCGTCGGAAATGATCCCACACCGCCGACAGCCCCTCGGAGACTGCCCTACAGGCCCAAAAACAACGAGCTGGACGAGGCCATTCAATGATCATTGGATACATGATATTTGTCATGAACAAAGAAGGTCCACATACAATCCGGATTGGTAAGGACCTGAAAAATCTTTTTTCCCATGAGGGCCTCGCGGAAAGGATCTGAAACATGTAAGTTTTATAAGGTATAAGAGCACTTCATTATCTCTGTTGCGCACTTCATTCATGGATACATTGATATCACTGACAGACACTCTTAATCCTTCACGTGGCAATCCACACATGAGGGTTCAATGACCCATTTACGCATATTGCTCATTCATTAACTCTCTCCATTAACGCCTTGTGTTGGAAGCGGCATTCATATATGCTCTTAGTTGCCGGGTTTTAAGCTGTATTTTCTACCGTGTGCATGAAATGCTGCTTACCCAGAAGCGTGCGAATGATGGGTAAATTGTGTGCATGATCTGCCTGATCCGTCTCTGCTTGGCTCTGATGTTAGTCATGTGTTCCCAGGATCGTGCGCACAATGACCTCGTCATACGCATATCCTGCTTGGTCGTCATGGGTATGGAAACTCAACAATCACCCCGTCCAGACCCATGAAGGAGAGACCTGCAACTGATCACTCCATGTCAATGAGCTCACGACGGAGCTCATACTTCTGCTTGGTGATCACCTTGGTCCTCATGTACGCTGGATTCTTGTTCGTATACACCTTCACAAGATGCAACGACTCCTTTTCCAACTCATCATGGATCCGGTAGTAGCACACATCAATATGCTTGGTGTGACTATGATAAGTTAGATTCTTTCTCAGCTCAATCGTATTATGGCTATCACAAAACAATGAAAACTGCTTTTGCTTCACACTCACGTTTTGAAGGAACCAATTCATCTATAGATGTTCCTTTCTTGCTTCAGTCATAGCAATGTACTTGCTTCAATCGTCGATAATGCCACACATTTTTGGAGCTTTGATTGCCAAGACATAGCTTCCCTAGCTAGTGTAAACAAGTACCCTGAAGTCGACCATCTGTTATCCTGATCTTCTATCATGTTTGAGTCTGTATACCCTTTCAGAATTAGTTTCTCACCACCAAAGCACAATCCCATATTTGAAGTACCCTTCAAATACCTCAAGATTCACTTGACAGCCTCCTAGTATTGTTTGCCAGGATTATGATATCTAGATACTTGCTCATCGTACCAACCGTATGAGCAATATACAGTCTCATACAAATCATGGCATACATCAAACTTCCTACTGCTGACGCATAGAGAATCACCACCATCTCCTTTTTTTCCCTTTTCAATAGTTGAACTCTTCAAGCTTAGCCTGAAGTGATTAGCCAGTGTAGTACTGACCACATTTACATCTTGCATATCGAACCGTTCTACCACACAATCAATGTAACTCTCATGTGATAGTCAAATCTTTCGAGTTTTCCTATCACGTCTGATCTTCATTCTTAAGATCTGTTGTGTTGGCCCCAAGTACTTCATACCAAAGGACTTAAACAAGCTTTCCTTAAACTTGATGATCATGTTCACATGCATTCTGGCCTACGATATATGTCGTCCATATACAATAACAATATTAGGAAGCTGGTTTCCGTGTGAAGTGTCTGACATAGACACAATGGTCGGCAAACATATGCGTTTAACCTTAATCCAACATGGATGAATCAAAATTTTTATACCACTATCTCAGGGCTTACTTAAGCCCATAAAGACTCTTCTTTAGCCTACAAACCATATGCTCTTTGTCCTTTGTCACAAAGCCCTCCAGCTGCCATATGTAGATCTCATCATCAATGTCTTCATGAAGAAACACTATTTTGACATTCAAGTTCTCAGCCTATGGGTCAATACACGCCGCCAAACTACGTACCACTCTAATGGATGTCAACTTCAACACGTGAGAATAAATCTCTGTGAAATAAAATGCCCCCTCTCTGCTCGAAGCCCTTCACAATCATCCCATTGCTATCCAACTTGAGCTTGTACACCCACTTGTTCCTCAAAATCCTTTGGCCATTTGGTAGCTCCACTAACTCCTAGGTATCGTTTTTCTGCAATGAGGTCATGTCCTCTTGCATTGCAATATTCCTTCACTGTTGTTTCTCCTTGTGAGTTTGTGCCCCCCTAAATAATAAGCAAAATGTACTTATCCTTGGTATTCCTCGTAGATGGCCTGTGTAGACCTCTAGAATTGAGATTCTACATCTTCTTGTGGAGGAGGTTGCCCAACATCTACTACATGCCCTAGAGGTGTCACAGTGTGGTTCATTTAGTGGCGACAAGGGATAAGTAGAGAAAAATGGTGTGAGAGGAGAGAAAGAGAAATTGCATCAAGAATACGATACGAGCCATCACAAACGACCAACCACTGTCAAAATTACATATGGAGTGTAGTTCTCTCTCTTCACCAATGCTCTTTTTGACTTGTTTTCTTTTTTTTTTAATTTTTTTTAACATTCATCCCTACCCCGCCCTTCCTCCTATATATTCCCTGTGCCGAAATCCTAAGCTTCTAGAGGTTTCAGTGACTATCCATTGATAGTGTCGGGCAGGATAGCCAGATTAGGGTTTTGGTACGGGGAAGATGGAAGAGAAAGAAAGAGGAGGAGGGCAGTAGAGGAGGATGGGAGCAACATTGGAGGTGGAGGGGATGAGGGTGGCCTCCATGAGGATTGGTTGGAGGTTAGGGAAGGGGGTAGTTCAGGAAGGAAAATGCTATTTAGCCATCATTCTTTCCATCTAGATCGATCCATCCTGATGTGGCATCTGATCACAACCATCCGTTACACCCAGCCCATACCGATATGTCACACTAAGCCCAATTGGCAAGCAAAAGAAGGGTATGAACAGGTGCCATGTAAGGATGGCTCGATCAATATGGAAAACTGGATAGCTGAATAGCAGTTCTCACTTTTTTTTGGTAGACTGGGCAAGCAGTCAAAGGACAGGGCAATAGAGCAAGGGCTCAAAGATTGAAACAGGGAAGTCATCATAATTGCTATTTATTAAATTCCATAATCCCATGGATATGATATCAATGACCAGGATTCGCATGCGCGAACAAGACACAACGGCCTTAAGGAAAAGTTTGCTCCACAATATCCTTATAGGATCCAGGAGTCAAACATGTAACCTCTCCAAGGAGAGAGGAAGTACCACCAGACCAAGTACCTCTCCAATATAATATCAGCTATCGTTGGGGAATAAGAAAACTTAAATATTTTTGGGTGCCATCACCAAATTCATGGGTGCATATAGAGTTTGGTCATTCTTTTCACACCCATGGAATTAATGATGGCACTCAAATGTTTCTTGCCCCCCAATCATTCTTGGCACCCGCAGTAACCCCAAAACTCCCCCCCCCCCCCCCCCCCCCTCTCTTTTTGGGTGCCATCGCCAAACTCATGGGTGCATAGAGAGTTGGGTCCGTCTATTCGCACCCATGGAATTAGCGATGACGCCCAAATATTTCTTGCCCCTAACCTATTTCTTGGTACCTATAGTAATCTCAAAATGCCCCTTCCACCCCGCCTCCCGCGTCCATGTCCAACTGCCCACCCCTCTGAGGTCGTCCCCGCCCAACCACCATCCTCCCTCCTTCTCCCATTTCTTCCTCCTCCTCTCGCCTCCTTCCTCCATCTTCCCCGCACCGGAACCTAATGCCGCTAGTCCTCCTCCTGTCTCCTTCCTACATCTTCCTCGTGTCGGAACCCTTAGCTCCTTCTCCTCCTTCTTCCCCACTTCTGAACCAATCATCATCCAACGTCTAGGATTCACGTATGGGGAAGATGGAGGAAGGAAGAGGAGGAATGTAGGGAAAGGAGGCCCAAGGACTTAGGGGTTCGGTGCGGGGAATATGGAGGAAGAAGAAAGAAGGAAGGAGGAGGAGGAGGAGGAGTGCGATAGAGGATGTCGTTAGAAAAGGAGGTGGTGGAGGAGGCTATGTGGCGGCCGAGGCGGAGGGCGATGGGGGGCACATCAATGGCTACCGGATAAAGATTAGGGACAAGGGTAAACAGGGAATTAGAAAATAATAATTTTCTTTTGGGTGCCATCAATAATTCCATGGGTGCAAATTGACGCCCCTGTAGAGTTCCCCAGACTCTCAGTCTCAGCGGCGGCGGCGGCCCTGAAGATTTCCATGGACGCGAACGCGGAGATCCTGCAGCCCTTGGAGATTAAGTTCTCAGACCTCGTCCTCCTCTCCTCCATCGATGCTTGGGCTTCTTCGTCCCCTCAAGAGCTGGAGAGGCTCGAATCTATCTCGACCGCCGTGATGCAAGCCCTAGGGCCGTCGGGGCCCGGCCTCTTGTCGATCACCGGAGTTCCGGGAGTCTCCATCACCCGAGGGACCCTTCTTCCCCTCGCCCGAAAGCTCGCGCTCCTTGGCGACAAGGATCGCGCCCGAGTCCTCAAGGTAACCTCATGCAATTGGGAGCAAGTGGAAATGTTGTTCCGCTTCAACATTTTGTCTTACCTTTCATGCCATAGATTTGAATGCAATGCTCTACATCCAATCATGTCTTCTGCCCTTTTCATAGATAGGTCTCTCTATCTGCTGAACCCTATCCTGCCTAGTAGCTTTCGTCATGTTTTGGACAAATCCTAGAATTTTGATGTTAGGTTTAGGGGTGCACAAGGTTTGGTTTGGTCCGGTTCTGGGATGAACCAGGAACCGAACCGGTTCTTGTAAATTTGGAACCAGAACTGGACCGGACCAAACCATACAAAACCGGTTCGATTTGGTTTGGTTCCAACGGTTCTAAAGTTTGCAGAGATTTGCACGTGTGTATAGGATTCCCCTTGGCAATTAATATTTTGCAACGACGACTTTATGGTATTTAACGTGCCAAACTGAGTAGCACAGTTCAAAAGCACATTCACTGATTTGCCGTGACAAAAATAGATTCTAATTGGCATTCAAATGCTGGTCCATGACATTAATGTAGCCTCTAAGCCCATGAAATCAAACTCAGACCCAAAAAAAATAAAATTAAGAAGGAATATAGTTTACTACCAAGATGTAGCGATTGCCCAATTAGAAACATAAGGTCAATGCAAAGATCACACAATTGATGAACCACCATAGCAGAATAAATCTAGAAAAAAAAATTACAGAAAAACAAATTCGTCGAAAATTATATAGAAGCAGAAAGATTCGTTTAGTTCCATAAAAGATTGGATGAGAATCCTGCAAAATCTTGAGAAAACTTGATCAAAGAGGAGATCGAAGCCGGCGAGAGTCCGAGGGAGGAGGGCTCGAGGATGTTCGAGATCAGCGGAGGGCTCAAGGGGGTGGTTGAGATTGGACTCAGAGGGTTTATTGGCTCGAGGTGCGGTCTCGTCGGTCGAGATTGAAGGCTACAAGAGAGCGGTCGTCGGTTGAGATAAGAGATTCGGAGGGAGGCCGGAGGAGGGATCTTGTCACTCATGGTCCTGGCGACTGGCGGTGGCGACTGTGAGTTTGTGATTTAGGATTATGAAGACTTCGGTCTTAGGGTTAGGAGCTGAGATCAGAGGAAGGTCCGTGAATGCATAATGACCCGATTCATGAATGCATTATGCATATACAATTTATCACCCGTATCGGATCAATAGACCCGACTCGTGAATGCATTATGCATAATATACACTAACAGTTTCAGCTCGGTTCGGATAATCGACACCCTGAACCGGGAACCGAGTTGGTCCCTACAGTTATGCACTTTGGGAACTAGAACCGAACCGACCCTGTATGCAACCGAACCGATCCTATATGAAACCAGACCAAACCGTACGGTCCAAACCGGTTTGGTTCGGTTCTTCAGTTCTCCCGATTTTCTGCACCCCTAGTTAGGTTGACAACCCTTTAAAAAAAAATTGTCAATCTTTTTGTCAAGCCTTCTGTGTCCTCCATAGTCGACCTCATTTTAATGGGATAAGACTTAGATGATGTTGTGGATGATGATAATGAGATTGAGAGTAAATTTTTACATGAGCCTTAGGTTAAAATAGGAACTTCTGATATGTTTGTGCATGGATGGTGCAAGATTGTGTTGGATGCAATATCTAAATTTATTGTGTTGGAGCTCAAGTAATCTTGTTTCTGTTTGAAGTAAGTTTTGTAGTTGAGAATCAATTTAATTTTAGTAAGCTCTAGTTGGCCCAACTCAAGTCGAGGTATTTGTTATAGCGTTGAGCGATTTTAATATGGGTTATAAAAGGATGGACCCATTGCATTTTATTGAAAACTGATTTAGAACCTTAACTCTAGTTTTTTTTTTTTTTGAGAAAACCCTCTCAGTGGATGAGGGGGGGTTCGGCCTAGACCCCTACCAGTTCATTAAAAAGAGCTAAGAAAAGATCTTACAGCCAAGAGAGCAAAAAATCAAAAAAGTTACAAATAATATTGTCTAGTTGTTCAAGCTTCTTCCCTTGAAGGACCACTTTCCATTGCAGCAATCTTCTCTTGATAGCCAACCGAACCTGGCCTAGAGACATTTTGGCCTTACGGAAAATCCTGTTGTTGCGTTCTATCCAGATGCTCCAGCAAACAGCCATAACTAGGAAGTCCCAGCTGTGCCGCAAGCGATTTTTAATTCTCTTCTTCCTCCAAACTGTCCACATAGAAAAAACAGAGCCTGGGGTCCCAGTAATCTTCATACCTCTCTTTAAGTGGTCCCAGATTTCCTTAGAAAATGGGCAGTGAATAAAGAGGTGGTTAGTATTTTCTTTGGCCTGACCGCAAAGCACACACGTTGTGTCGGAAATGTTGGTGTTCCCCCTGCTTTGAAGGTTGGCTCTCGTAAGGAGCTTCTTCTTGGTCATTAGCCACATGAATATGCGGATCTTCAGAGGCACTCTAGACTTCCAAAGATGATTGGCTATCGGACAGATAACACCCCCCTTGTTGATGAAGCTGTAGAAGGATTTAGAAGAGAACCTGCCCGAGGATGACAAACGCCATGTCACCTCATCTTCCTCTTCATTAACGGAGAGCAGTTGTAAAAGGCTTTCCAATTCCCTCACCTGGTAGAGGAGGAAGTCTGGAATATTCCGTCGGAATTTGATGTTCCAGATTGTCCTATTGTCTCGAAGGACACACTGCGATGTAACAGAGCAAGACTTCGACCAAGCGAGATCGTACAGATCCGGGTACCAGTTCTTCGGACAGCCTTCGACTAACCACCTGTCCTCCCAAAAGAGAGTAGATTTCCCGTTGTGGATAGCCAAACTAGTACCACATTTATAAATATTACCAATTCTCTGAATGCCCTTCCAAAACGGAGAGATCTTGCCGGAAGCTCTACTTCTCATCTGTAAAGGTTTGAAGCGTTTGAAATACCGGCCGCTGATCACAGCGCTCCAGATGTCTCCTTGATCTCGTTGGAGTCTCCACCACCACTTACCCAACAGAGCTTTATTGTGATCAGCAAGGTTGATGACTCCCAAGCCCCCTTCTTCTCTGGACTTGCAGACCGCGCCCCAATTAACCAGATGGTAAGCTTTAGAGTTGGGATCTGCTCCCTTCCAAAGGAAGCGGCTACGGATAGTATCAATTTTTCTAATCACCCACTTCGGCATTAAGAAGGAGGAGTGGTACGAGGGGATAAGGGTCAAAACAGCGTTAACCAGAGTCAATCTGCCTCCTAGAGAGAGATGCTTCCCCTGCCAACCCATAAGTCTAGTCTCCACACGCTCAATGACTTTGAACCAGTCGCTTCTGAGAAGTTTCGCCGAAGACAAAGGAAGGCCGAGATACTTGGTAGGAAGGGAGTCTAGTTTACAGTTCAGAATAGCCGAGAGGGAAGTAGCCGAAGCTGTATTCTCCCCCAGATAGAAGAGAGAGGTCTTAGAAAAATTAATCTTCAGACCTGAAACGACTTCCAACGAATAGAGGAGGATCTTTAACAAACTGATCTGCTCCTTCTTAGCTTTGCAGAAGATGATCGTGTCATCTGCGAAATGCAGGTTAGCTGTCTTCCAAGAGTCATCTCCTATGCCTTCAATGAATCCTCTTGTTTTCACTCTTCTGAGCATAGCGTCAAAAACATCCATGGCAAGGATAAACAGAAAAGGGGAGAGTGGGCAGCCTTGTTTCACTCCTCGACCAGCTTTGAATTGCTTCCCAGCATTTCCATTTACCAGACAAGAAAGAGTAGAGGTGGAAAGGCAGTTCCAGATCCAATTCAGCCATCTGTCCGAGAACCCTTTAGCTTTCAGCGTGTTGAGAATAAAGCTCCATTTGAGTCTATCAAAGGCTTTTTCGAAGTCTATCTTCAAGATGATGCCTTCTTCTTTCTGCTCTTTCAAGTGGAAAATCAGCTCCTGAGCAGTTGCGACGCTGTCTAAAATGAATCTGCCTTTGATGAATGCTGATTGGCTCCTGTAGACTAGCTTGTCTAGATTGTCGGCAAGACGATTAGCAAGAATCTTGGCCACTATCTTGTACACGCAGTTCGCCAAACTGATCGGACGGAAGTCGCCAATCGACTCTGCTCCTGATTTCTTAGGAATCAAGGTCACCCAAGCGTAATTCAAACTGTGCAGGGAAATATTACGATTGAAGAAGTCGAACAGAATTTTGCAAAGGTCCCTTCTAATGGTCTCCCAGAAGCGCTGATAGAAGAGCATGGGGAGCCCATCCGGCCCCGGGGCTCCCTCAGCCTTCATCCCAAAAACAGCCTTCTCAAACTCCTCCTCTGTGAAAGGTCTGTCAAGATCGACAGAAGACTCCAGCTTCAGGGTCTCCAACGTACTCCAGTCCAGAGTGGCAGCATCAGCTCCATCTCTTTTGAAGTAATTCTGGAAATGCTCAGAAATCCGACGACTGATCTCGATCTGGGAGGTCCAACATCTGTCTCCCTCTCTGATTGTATGAATAGTGTTCCGACGCCGACCCGACTTCGCTACTTTGTGGAAGAAGGAAGTGTTGCTGTCACCAAGTTTAATCCATCTGTCTCGGGATCTTTGTTGCCACATAATTTCCTCTTGCACAAGCGTTTTCCGCAAATCTTCTGACCAGTTCGACTTCAGAACCTTCTCTGCATCTGAGATGGAATTCTGTTCTTCTTCACTTCCAGTTCGCCAATTTTCCTAAGTAGTTCCTTCTTCCTGAACAGCACGTTACCAAATTTCCTACGCTCCCAGTCAGTGATCTTCATCTTCACATGCCGGGTTTTCAGGTTCCAGTTTCTAACCGAGTTGGAATTATCCTCAACTTCCGACCACCAGGAGTTGACTAGGGGGGCAAAATCTGGGTCCTCGAGCCACATAGCTTCAAACCGAAAGATGTTCTTCTTTCTGGTTACCTGAAGTTTGGTGTCCAAAAGAATAGGAGCGTGATCGGATAAAAAGGCCGTCAGACCACATTGGGTAACTCCAGGATGGAGAGTCTCGAAATCATCAGAAATAAAGAAACGATCCAGTCTGGCGAAGGTAGGGTTTTCCCGTTTGTTACTCCAGGTAAACTTCCGGTTGTTCATCGGGAGGTCTATCAGAGAGAGATCGTCAATGAGGTTAGCAAAGTCTTCCATATCTGGACGTCTACCCATAGCTCCGCTCCTCTCAAAGGAAAACCGCGTGAGGTTAAAGTCTCCTCCTAAGATCCACGGACCGGGAAAACGAGCACGGATACTACGAATTTCAATCCAAAAAGCCTGCCGGAGCTGGTAATCAGTAGGACCATAGACGTTAGTCACCACCAGGGAGGATCCTGACTGTTGATGCTTCAGAGCAACCGAGATGCTAAAGACTCCAACGAACGAATCAAGCAAGGTGAATTCTGGTTCCTTCCAACCAGTGATGATCCCTCCCGCGGATCCTACA
This sequence comes from Chamaelirium japonicum, assembly GCA_947650365.1. Taxonomy (NCBI): domain Eukaryota; kingdom Viridiplantae; phylum Streptophyta; class Magnoliopsida; order Liliales; family Melanthiaceae; genus Chamaelirium; species Chamaelirium japonicum. The sequence goes on along the minus strand of OX393557.1, from coordinate 41,806,530 downwards.
GAGTCTAGCCAAACCCAATTGCTAATTCTGTTCCCACCCATGGATTTGAGAAAGGAGGGTGAAGGGTTAGCACATTTCGATTCTTGCAGGCAAATAATATCAATGTTCTGAGAAGAAATTTGAAGATTAACCGCTTTGCGTTTCTCAATGTCGCCTAGGCCCCGAATATTCCAAGAGAGAGTCTTCATCAAGCAGAGGAAAAAAACTCAGAAAAAAAACAGAACAAAAGAGCAACAGCAATCAAACAGAGGAGATTCTCTCTTTCTCCATTCCCCGCAAGATATTTACAAACACCGACGGGTCAAAACCTTCTTTGGAGACTACAACACCACATTCCCCAGCCAGTGCCACAACCGTATCAGAATCCAAAAAAGAGAGTAGGGAGTGAAGCTCGTCATCTGTGCTCCTCTCCACCATCTTTTTTAAGTGCGAGCCCAAAAAAGGATTATGCTTTCCTCGCTGGTACGTCTGCTCAAAGGACTTCACCATCTGCCTCTGGCTTCTTCTGACAGAGGTCTTAAGAGCACCACTCGTCGCTCTATCTTCGGCGGCTGCTACTGGGGGCTCCTGGGGGGCTACTGGAATCTGGCAGTCATCAAGATTGTCAGGCAATGAGTCTGGAATACAAAGATGAGGAGAAGGGGACACTCTGGGAGAAGAGGGGTCATTGCGATCCGCATCGACCTCCCAGTTAAAGGGCAAATCTTCTGTTTGAGCTCTGAGATTATCAGCTTGGAAATCTGCAGCAACAGGGGTTAGATTAACCACAAAGGGTAATCCGGAGGAGTCCGGATCACACCGATCGGTCTTACCATCGTTCCAAATCTCAGAGATGCCGTTGAAGTCGACATGGTCACCAAACAAAGAGGGGGCTTGAGGCACAGGGTTAGTAGCCAAATCAGGGAAACCCCTAACAGGGAGAAGGCAGCTCGGGGAAAGCTCACCTTGAGACCGCGCTCTGAGCTCTGCTGCAGCTCTATTCTCTTCAGCTTCCCTGAAGAAGCGATCTCCATCCGTCTCCGCTTTTGGTAGCTGCCGGATCCGGAGTTCATAGTAACGGTTGCCTAAACGACAGGTGAGTGACCCAGGAATTGCCTCTGCCATAGAGGTGCTGATAGTGACTCTAGCTTCCCTAAGGTCTTCTGCAGAGTCCCAGTCATTCTCGAAGCTAAGGATGTCGCCGAACTGTTTAAGGACACAGCTAAGAGACTCCAGGTTCCAGGCATGGCAGGGTAGCCCTCCTATAAACAGTTTAACGTTTCTAAAAACCCTGGATCCTATGGCTCTGTTGTCCACGGACCAGGGGAAGAACTGGACCGAGAGGTCCCCGAATTCAAAAAGAGATTGATGGAGGGCATTCGAGAGGGCAGTCTTCGACGGAAATTCTACCAGAAATTCATTGGAGTCTAGGACTCTCGATCGCCACTGCCAGTTAGCTCCCCAGGCTTGGGAGAGACGACTGGAGAGGCCGGACGGAGTTCCCTCTCCTCGGACAACTCTGCAGATAGCACACCAGCGTAGATTAAACAGAGAGTCCAGGACCGTTTGGTCGAAGTCCATCACCTCGCAACTGGAAGGATTGATGGCAGGAGGGGGGGGGGGGGGGGGGGTGGATAGGAAGAAGAGCCTCTCACGAACCTCCGATTGGAGGGACAATTAGCTATTCTGTGACCTACCCCCTTGCAAAGCAAACACACAATGCCGTTCCTACAGTCTGATTGAACGTGCCCTTTCTCACGGCATCTAAAACAGAATCCACCCTTCGGCTTCTGCGCGGCAACCCCAGCATTCAAAGCAGATTGATTCTTCATTACCGACGCAGATCTATTTGAAAAGTCGCGGATCTTCTGGGCCCACGGATCAAGAGACGGAGTGACGGGGTGGTAAAAATCCGAGGGCTTCTTACCTGATCTGATGACTTCAGCAAACGTAGGGCGGATCTTCTTCCCGGGTCCCTCCGTCTGAGACGCCATACCCCACTGTGATCCGGATCTGTGGGGCCCAAAGCCATGATGGGGGAAGCCATGATGATGAGAATCTCTGGATGGGAAAGAAGGGAAAAACTGATGGGGTAAGCCAGATCTGCCGCGATCTCCCCCATTCCCAACATGCGCTCTCCAAGAGGGCCTCGAAACTCCTCTCTCATCCCCTCTCCCATCCCATCTCCCGCCCGCTCTCCAAGAGGGCGCCTCCGTTCTCCAAACCCTAGACATCGCTCTTCCCTTCCCTCAGAGGCAGTCGTGGCTGGAATCGCTACACAGTCGTTTTACTTCCTTTGTGTAGCACAAAATTGCGCAAGTCTAACTCTAGTTAGCCCAACTCGAACAGTCAAACCTCAGCGAAGTGACGATGACGCGACATACCTTGCTGACTATCTATAGTAAGCCAACTTGGAATCCTATGTAGATCTGGTGGGACCCAAAAATTTCCCACAAAAAAATTTTGGAAAATTTTTTGGCGATTAATTGGATGAGTTTTTTGGTTGTCATGTCATAATTCTTACATATAGCTTCTAACCATATGTTTTAACCACTTACTTTGTTTACAATATTACAATAATCAATGGATTTTGATGCTAGAGCATCTGTTGTCCTCTTGAACACTCCATCTACTAGCCCACCGTTTGGGCTAATAGTAATTTCACTCCTTTGCCAATTTATTCAGTTACATAAATGTCTTATCCCTATATACTTGCAAAATCTTTCATCTCCAGCAAATTGATTTACAACATGTTTTAGATTTATGTTTCCCTATTCATTCCAAACATATCTTAATCTTGTATTCTCTGTGTTTTATCCCTCTTTGGGATAAATTTTTGTCTGAAAGCCTTGAATTCCTCTCACCCCAACAATTCTAGACTATGGTTGGAACACTAGCCGGTTGGGGCATGATATGATCGCCTCTGAGAATTTAGGCATTGCTTGAAGAATTGTCTTCCTATATGAAGAAAGAGCATATTACAAGTAGCTCTTATATTCGTTAAATTTAGCTGCAACTGATGAGAGAGTGCTTAACATTCTCCATAAACGCAAGTAGAAGGTAGAACTCCACACCTCTACTAAGGTTAGGGGGGTGCTTCTATGAGTGCATGTGACCATGAATCAAACTAGGTTGAAAATTGAGCTATCGACGGACAAACTTTGCGTTAACGTCGACCAGGATGGGATGGATAGGCCCTTGGTTCCCATGCACGTAAAGCTTCAGGAATTTGTGGATGATTAGTTTCCTCAGATCCACTTAAATATATCTTTATTTCACCCTGCTCGTGCTAAGTCTAGCTGGCCTCTCAAGCTTTTAAAAAACTACTACATTATCCCAAGTCTTTTAGGGGGAGTTTCCCAAGAAACCAAAAAGTCATCAACAACAAATGAGATATGTTATTTTGTGCTCTCGTGCTTGTGGGATGGAGAAAAACCAAGGTTTGGAGTTTTGTCCGAAACCAATCCGTTTCGGATCGGTTTTGGTTGGAACCAGCCCCAAAACCCTCCAGTTTCGGGTTTTGGAACTCAGCACTTAGTAAAAGCAGAACTGAATTCAGGATAAGGTGTATTTCAGCATGACAGCTTGACAAACATATTTACATAAAAAATATTTAAGTAAATGATCTATATGTTCCTATACAAATCAGACTTTACAGCTTTTGGCTAAAAAAGAAAATTCGGTGAAAAAAAAACCCACAGTATTTTGGACCGGAAAAAATCTCAGAAATCTTGAAGTATAAGATTAACTTAAAAACCCAAAGTCCGGTAAAATATATTGAATCTATAAAAACATTCTTTCACAAGAACTCTTTTTTCCTCCAGACTTAGCCAAAATTTAGAATCTCGATTTTTCAATTTTTTGATAAAAAATCGGGGTCAAGCAAAAGCCACGTTTTTTCGAAAACAAGATCACTATGAAGTGTGTACCGATCTTTGGCTCATTTTGAACTCCTGAGATGCTTCACTCTATGCACAGCAAGGCAAACATAATGTTATTTTACCCCTTTGGAATAGATCGAAGGTACAATAGCAAGGCCTTGTTTAAGGCCCCTCTCATTCAAAGGTTGTCTTCGAAACAGATTGCTTCCGGTTTAGCCATCATGCTCTTACTTTCTATGTGGTCAATCAAGTTAACAGCCTAACATTGACAACCAACGAACTTGGGTCTCCACCAATCCAAGGTTGTTAGGATCGAGATCCCACTAAGGATCCTTTTGGGGTCTGGAGGATCGGATAGGATCTAGGATCGTAAGATTCTACCAACTGAGAAAATCTTAAATTATAATTTAGATATGCCAATAAACATCAATCATTTATCAAAACCAATTCAAAAACTCAAAAACATAGGCAACCTAATCAATTCAAGAGATGTAGCTCAAAATTATACATATGTAAGATTAGAATTGCATAAAGTGAGCTTGCTGACCCTGTTCCATGATGCAGAATGATTTGAAATGCATAAACAGAGTAAGTGCAAAATGCAAATGTTTATTTAGCATAAGAAAGTAAAATGCTTCTCAGCCCTCTTGTTGTCCACCCAGATCAGGCCATCATGATATGGCAACCGATCGCAGTCGTCCCTTGCACACACCCTTGACAGGTGAATCGCACCGGACTAAGGTTGGCCCGATCTGGAAGGAAAACTAGATGGCTGAATAGCATTGCACATGAGAAAAATGCATGCACAAAGAGAGAGAGAGAGAAAAGCAAGAAGAGAGATAATACCTTGAGCCCTGAAGTGATCTGATGCCGGCTTGCTCGTTCAGGTCGTCAAACTTCCCCCAATGCGCGAGAGAAGAAGAGCCGTTGTCAGATGCTCCCTGATCGTAAATGGAGGTCGGACAGCTCGTGTGGTGTCATCTTGATCGTGCAGGTTGCCAACCCAAACCCGCAATAGAAAAAAAAAGAGATGAGTGAGATAAAATAACCCTAGTTGATTTTTTTTCTGTTATATATGAAAAGATGATATGGGCCATGGCTGATATATAGTGGTTGCTAGACTAACAACAGTCCAAGACCTAACTCAATAAAAAAAACTACACAATATTTGTATGCCCCATTAGACACTAGGCCCAAGAAAAGTAAACCAGCAGACTCTCATGATCCGTGGTAAACTCCTAAAATCCCATGATTCTATCGTTTCTGATAAGATTCTGGTTAGATTCTACAGTTATGGTACTCTACTTTAAGATCCGGATCATTTTTTCCCCCGATGGAGCGAGAATTGTAGGATCGTAAGATCTAGATCGGGAGTTTGATAACCATGCGCCAATCCCACTACACCATGCAAGCTATGACTAGAGGAAATCGAAGACAGTTATTACCAACTTACCCCCTTGTGGTGGTGATCAGGGATCCACCAGTAAAAAAAAATGAAGAAAAGAGGGATTTTCAGAGACTTTGGCGGTCTTTTCCTCTCAATTACTCTAATCTTTCCACTATATGAAATTCCCTTTACCCTGGACTCGGATTGACAGGAGAGAGAGAGTGGGAGGGAGGGAGGGAAAAGACGAATGATCTTTGTATTGATTTTGTTCATAGGGGATTGGTTTCTCCCCACCCATGGTTTATCAAGATTGAGAGGTTTTTCACGTAAAATCCGTTGCCGCTTCTTCCTTTGGCTCTACACTTTTTTGTGATCTTTAACCTTATGAAGATTGCCACCGACGAATTCCACTGAGACTGCTTGATTGGCGTACCACACCCAAACTTCGACGATCATGGTGGTTTATTGAGAATTCACCCCACAGGTCCTATGGTTAGTTGGTCATGGAGCTACTCGTTTATTAGGCAGGTGATGACCTCTATCTGCCTAAATTGAATTGTAGGAAAATTCCTATAGCTAATAACTAACAACTCGGCCAACATGACTCACATCATTTTCTTGGGTTTCAGACTAGCCCGAGTTTTTATTTAAAAAAACTTTTAGTTGACAAGAAAGGTTGCTGTAAACTTTTCATTATAGAAACTATGCACCGGTTATAGAAGAAAGGTGACAGTGTTCTAATGTCCTATTCAGTTTGTGCTTTGACTTTTGTTTACTACATTTCACGTTAGACTGCATATTACAACTATGTGAATGATTCATACTCTCACTGGATTTTTTTCTAAGGAATGTGTGTATGATTTAACTATTCAAACTTATTCTGTAGACAATCAAACTCATTGTTGAAATTGCAGGAGCATAGCTTGGGCAGTGATGTTTCCTTGAAGAATCTAGATAGGGTAGTTTCATCCTTTGCCTTGCAATTAAGATATGCACAAGCTCCGTATTTGGAATTGTCTTCAAGTAGTATAAGGGATACAGAGGAAGAGTGTTCCGGTACAGAAGAAAATTCACTCACTCATACGTTGCACAAATTTCATGATAACGAATTTAAAAAGCTTGGGAAAAGTTTCAAGGAACTAGGTCTTTGCATGATGGAACTTGGACTTCGGCTAGCTCGAATATGTGATATGGCAATTGGTGGGAGAGAGCTAGAGCAAAGTATTATGGAATCACTCACTGCAAAGGGGCGTCTTATTCACTATCATTCAACATCGGATAACCTTGTTCTTAAAGGGATCAACAGGGGAACAAAGGGATCTACAGCATCAGACAACAAATTTGTCCTTAATCCAGGAATAAGCGGGGCCCCGGACGACCAAACATCACTTAAGCATTGCTCAACTGAAGATAGATGTAACACAGCTTTGTCCAATTTGTGGCAACAATGGCATTATGACTACGGAATTTTCACTGTTTTAACAACACCGTTATTTATGTATTCTTGCCAATCAGATGGTTGTTCTTGTGTGTCAAGTATTCAAGAGTGCTCTTCTCCGGATGGCCATACATATTTGCAATTGTTTGACACTAACAGAAGCAAGATCCTCGTGGTGAAATCTCCACCCGAGAGTTTCATCGTTCAGGTGGGGGAAGCCGCTGACATCCTGTCAAGAGGTAAGCTTCGGTCTACACTTCATTCTGTCAGGAGACCTGTAGAACTAGAGAATCTAAGCAGGGAGACTTTTGTTGTCTTCCTGCAGCCGGCTTGGGGCAAAACTCTCTCTTGTTCTGGACACCTTTTGGATGCTGAAACAGGAAGTCCGGAGGAGTTGGCGTCAGGCCATGGAGCATCTCGGTTTCGTAACAAAGATGATGCTGCGGGTGAATCTCAAGAATCGTATCGGTTAATGCAAGATATCCTGCGAAAAATTCCGCCTCTATCCTCTCGATTGAGTGATGGGATGACATTTGCAGAATTCTCACGTGAAACTACGAAGCAGTACTACGGCAGAAGCGGTACCCAGTCCAGGAGATATTGAGTCTGTTTATGGGGAGTTTTCCGTAGATTGTCAAGTCAATATCTATTCAGTTGCCAGAATTGATCTATGTTAATCAAAATGAAGAGGAATTATGAAATTTAATGGAAAATTGCTCTCCTGGAAAGGTAATCGGTACCCACAAGTAAGAGTTGTGCTTATGGATTAATACATCCGCACCTCATAAGCTACTACAGACCTGCAATACTTGGTATCTGTCAGCACACTGCTTGTCGAACCACATTCACTGTCTTTAAGGGACATGGTGGACTTGTTGAGCTTGAATGAACTCGGGTGCTGATGCCCGATCGTTGTCGAGCCATTGGAAGATGATCGTTGAATCTTGACACCTTTTGGGATGTTCCTTCCTTCCACAGATGACCTCCGCCTGCTCGATTGCCTTTCGTACGAATCTGGCCGTTGCTTCGGTGCGCTCTGAGACCGTACCTTAGCCTGTGAAGACTCTGTATTGGCCATGTAGTTGGGGAAGAAGGGGTACCCGAAAGAAGCTTGTGTTGCATCGGGCACAGACACATCTGATGAGAAGTACTGGCGGTTGCTCTGTGTTGTAGCAAATGAAATCTCCTCCATATCCTCACTATTAACCCCTGGGCTGATATCAGCTGAGGTTGATGGAGCCGGTGAGAATTGCTGGTATTGTTCTTGAATGCCGCAATAATATGCAGCGAATCTATCATCTTTTCTTTCAGTTTTAGCGGTGGAATAGCTGTTTCTGCTCTTTGAACTGCCCCTTGATTCACCATGATCCATCTCCACAATTTTGACATTCTCCTCGGAACTCCTATCCATCTCCTGCACGCACCGACCATTGGGTCGTAAGAAGTAAATTCAATTACCACTCTTTTACAGTTAGAAGTACCGAGTGAAAGATTCTAGATTATCAAATCGCTTTCCATTTCTGAATCTTTCGATATCGAGCTTCTATGACTACTTTCATTCATAAGGACTCTTGAGGTGAAAATTTGGACGGAAGCTGTCTTACATATGATTGTTGGTGCAGGTGATCGTGTGCTCTCCTACGGGAGGATTGTTGTTGTGAGCCAGCATGGGCCGCCTCCACCATTCGGATTCGCTGGGCACGAGCTCTAACTTGAGCCATCACCAAAGCCTGCATGCTTCGGAGGGTAGCCGTGGCTTGCTTCCTCACCAGGTGGCCCCTCACCATTGCTTGTAGTTTAACCAGGCCTTTCAATGCACAGAGAGCTCTTCTTGCCTGCAACAGAAAATGATGATTTATATTTCTTTTTAGATTTTATTTTTGCGGTTCATCACAACCATGTCAGTAGTTTTGCTGTATAATTTGCATGAATGGGTTCTCTCCCATTCTTCTCTCCTTGCTTACAGATTCATAAAACCCTAGCACTATTTTATTTAGGCCAATACTAAAATATTGGATTCTGTCACTTCTTTGCAGTCTTATGTTCGCAGCCCATCTTCGGATGAAACAAACCAAAGCAGGAGAATGAGATGAGTAGGGGGAGGGTGGAGTACCAGGTAAGATCTGAAGATGGCCTGGATCTTGATGGCTGCAGCCTCCTCGACAGAAGTACCGCCTCCACCTGTGATCATGCTGGTCATGCGGACTGCAGTGGCCGCAGCCCGTGCCGCGGCCGCAGCCTGTGATGCTGCCACAGCAGCGTCAGCAGCTGCAGCCGTGGCCACTGCCACGGCCATGGCATGACTCTTCCGATCAATCTCGGAAGCCGACAACCGGCGGACGAGCCTAGGAGCAGTCAGGTCCGGAGAATTCATGCCCTTCCCAGCTTCAGCGGATCGCTGGAAGCTCCATCTCCGCCTCTCCTTTGGGGCCGGCCCCGAAACAAGAACCGTTCTGGTCTCGGTCGGCAATGGAGAAGGTTCGGTCCCACCCTTCTTCTCCCTCCATCCCATTAAGAAGCTTCTGAGCCATCTTCCTGCCTTCCCCATCTCTCCTCGAAGACCTCCTATAGGAGGGAGTTAACAGAGCACAGATATGTATATATATGTCATCTCTCTTCAAAGATCATCAGGTTTCTGGTAAGCTGTCTACATTCTTGTATTTGTTTGACCAAAATATCCCCTCCTTCCTTTGTCTCTGTCACTGCATTTCATTGGATGACAAGGGCTCTGTTGTGTTTGTTTATTGTGTGTATCCAGGCCTGCAGTATAAAAGGCTGAGAGATAGGCCTGGAGGGAGTTTACCATGGTGAGCCACTTGCCAACACCTGCTGCAAAGAAGCTTTTGAACCGTCCTTCACACTCAACGGGGGGCATTCTTGGAAGGGACAGGGTCTATTTTTGGAATGTATAGCCTCAGAATCTTTTCTATGAAATGCCATGTGGATTCTCCTCGTCGTCGGCCTCTCCCCTTCCACGGCGAGTGGCCCATGGGCTTTACGTGGGTCAATTACCGTAGGATGAAGAGTTTGGGTGCGATTCGAATGGGTGAATCGGACGGCGGGGACTTCTCCATCTCTGCTCAATGGAGGGCTCACGATGTTCTTCAGGTAATGGGTCTGATGGTGATGATTCTGAACTGTTACGCCATTAGCGAGCCTTAATCTCAGCTTTAAGATCAGGATATACCTCTTTGGGCACCCCACCGAGGATGATTGCAGTGTATTATTGTGCACAATGATGTGGTATTAGTTGGCAATCACATGACATGTGTTGGGGGTGAGGGGAGCAGCAGCCTGTGTGTGGATCCTATGGTGTTTTTTTTCTTTTTTCGGTAGGTTCTGATCTTTGCCAACACTTTAAGCTAACCTGCAAGCCTCATGTCATGCATTCAGGTTTTGCTGGCTGTGGTTGGTTCGATGGTGAGAATCATGAATCTTCAAACACTGTTGTTTACGATTTGAAATTCTCGCAGCTTTCGAATCCTACGGGAATGGTGAATCCTGATTCTTGTTGGGGGGATTTTGATTTACCAACCAGAGAGATCTAATTGAACGGTTATTACTTCAAAATCCCAGCAATAAGACTACAGGAGCATGTATTCACGAAGAATGGAATAGGGATGACAACGGTGCGGTTTTGGGTAAAACCGAAACCGCAACACTGAGCTGCCACATCGAAACCATTATGGAAAACTGAAATCGCACTATGCGTGTGGTGCGGTGTTCCGTGATTTATCATTATAATAGCCTAAACGGTGGGGTTTATACGATTTTGGTCAAAACTGAAACCGCACCGCTACACCAAAATTGAAACCGTATTGTACTGCGATGGTTTTATATTTTGGCAAAACAAAATTGCACCATGCAGTGCTGTTTACCGTGGTTTTTGGTTTTAAACTGCACTGTTGCCATCTCTAGAATGGAACTCTGCACCCTCTTACAAAAGAGAAGTAGATCCATGTCCCTTCGAATGCAGTTTCAAAGTATTTTGATCAATGAAATTACAGTACTTGGTCGTTTTAGTAAAATGATTTACTAAAATACTTTTTTTATTAATATTATGTAATTGTTGTAAATATTATTTTTATTAAAATGAGTTTGGCTAAGGAGTGATTAAATTGAATAAATTTTTTTTTTGGAAAGGTCAAGATTGAATAAAGGGTATACTATGAAAATGTCTGTTGAAGTATGCACCTTGTTCTGTATCGGTCCCTCAACTTTTTATTTTCTGAACAATATGAACCTTGAATAATGCTCTGTCTACAGTTAGCCCCCTCTGTCAACTTTTATTTTGAAAATTTGTCTTGGTATCATAAGTTAAAATTATCCAAAATCATTCGATTGAAAATTGGTAAGGGTATTTTTGGGATTAAAAATTAATGGAGGGGGCTAAATGCAGACGACGCACAATTCAGGGCTTAAAATGTAAAAAAAAAAAATTTTGAGGGACTAATATGAAATGAGGTGTATAGTATAGGGGAGGGTTTTTTTTTTTTATTTGCCCTAGAATAAATCGGTTCTCAATGAAGGAAGAAGTAATTGAACATGGAAGATGTTAAAATGCACTCCCAGAGTCATGAATATTAGATGGAGGACCTTGATCGAAGAAACTTAGTGGGTGTAAAGTCTGATGCAACTATGATGCTCACTTGGAGTGCAATCAAAGTACTTTAAGGGATCCTTTAGTTCCCTGAATACACTCTTGGAATCCTATTCCTATTTTTTGGCATCCTATTTCAGGGAATCATAATAAGATTTCGGTGTTTGATTCGTGCAAGAAACATGCAAGAAAATGAGGGGGGAATTATTTCTATTTTATAAAGCTGTTTGTTCAACACGGAAATTGGGGGATACTGAATTATATGAGCAGAGGATAAGACTAAGATGGCTAAATTTAATATGCCACGTACGATTTCAAAAAAAAGAGGCCAACTCCCTGCAAGTTTGGGAGGCATCCGATTCCCCCTTCAAAGCTCACAAATCTAAAATAGGATTCCCTCTGGCATGATTTTCTCCCCACATGTCGGTATCCAATTCTGATCCCGGGGAATTGCTCTTTATTCCGCAAACCAAACGGCCACTTAGAGGAGTTAGGTATGCTTTGATTAGTGTTTTAAATACTTCCAACCCTTTACTGGAAGTCAATATAGCCAAGTAAGTGAAACTAGGGATGGCAACAGTGTGATGTAAAACCAAAAACCGCGGTAAACCGAACCGCATAGTGCGGTTTTGGTTTGTCAAAATATAAAACCGTCACGGTGCGATACGGTTTCGCTTTGCGATTTCGGTGTAGCGGTGCGGTTTCGGTTTTGACTAAAACCGGACCGTTTAGGTCATTCTAGTGATCACCACATGGTGCAGTTTCGGTTTTACATAATGGTACACCATCGCAGTGCGGTGCGATTTCGGTGTGACAGTTCGGAGTTGCGGTGCGGTTTTGGTTTTACCTAATACCGCACCGTTGTCCGAAACCATAAATACTCCTCCAAACCCTAATGAACTCAATGTAGCCGTGTAGGTTGGTATGCATTAACCGGATTCAGTGTGCCCACCTTGAGTTATTGAGTGGATAGCCAGGGCCAGCCACCTAGTAGAAGCCCATAGGGCACCTAGCTAGACCAGGCCACTAAAGTGTCACTGCACCAAAGAGGATCGACCAGACTTCTTGAAAGAATCCTAGGGCCAACCACAACCCCTTTACCACGAGGAAATCGAGAGGTCGACGGTCGAAGATTTAGGAGGATTTAGTGATGGGTCCCTAACAAACGATTATATTAGCATTAAGGACGCTCAAATTAATATTTAGTATAAAGCACATGTAACAACCAGTCCTTAAACAATAAATCTCTCCAATTATTGGTTTGACTTTACAGACCATTCAAATGGCACATATGCCCTTCCATTTACCATGTACTTCTATATCCCTAACAGTGAATCCTAAACCTAACCCTAATTTTATACCCTAAATAATGAACCATAACCCTGATTCTAAACCTAATTCTATACCTCTAACAGTGAATCCTAAACCTAAACCCAACCAAAATTATTGTGCCAGCTTGAAATACTGCAGCAGTCAGAAATCACTATAGCAGTCCGAAATTGCTACATTTATTTGTGTCGACATCCGGATTTTATATACTTTTCCAATACAACCATATGGTGAATAGGATTTCAGTGATAGTTTGGCATTTACAATTAAATTCCATTTAAAGTTAGTTATAAGGACTTAATGAATAGGAAAAGTTTTGGTGTCCTTTTTGTGATCTGGATCCTCCGTCAGGGATGCATCACCAATTTGCCCTACAATTTGTCTAGGAAGTAGGGATGGCAACGGTGCGGTTTTGGGCAAAATCAAAACCGTACCGGAACACCGAACCGCCACACCAAAATTGCACCACGACGGTGTATCATTATGTAAAACTGAAACCGCACCATGCGGTGCGGTGCACCGTAGTTTATCACTATAATGAACTAAACGGTGCGATTTTATACAGTTTTGGTCAAAACCGAAACCACACCGCTACACCGAAACCGAAAACCGAAATTGCACCGCGACGGTTTTGTATTTTGGCAAAACAAAACCGCATTATGTGGTGCGGTTTACCGTGGTTTTCGGTTTTGAACCGTACCATTGCCATCCCTACTAGGATGGTTCTAAATGGAACAACCTATTTGTGTTCATAGGTAACACATAGTAGTTGACACTTGCTGATTGGTTTAAACTATCATGGTTAGACAACAAGTTCCCTTTACATTGGCCGATCACCCGTATAATCTTCTACCCATGTATTCCAATAGATGCCTAACACATATCCGCCCCTCGAAAAAAAAATCTAACCAGTGAAGAAAAGACATGACTCTATTGTCTAATCTCCATAATTTTTAACAAGCTACCCATCAGGGGATAGAAGAGTTGACAAAGCAACTGATGCTTTGCTGAGGGGGTTGTGGGTTCGACAACTCCTCACCCTCCCCTCGGTTCACCCACGAGTGAAGTGGGAATTGCTGAGTGGGTCAGGCTTCACTCCCAGGGGGATTAGTACGAGTCTGAAGTGGGCCAATTTTCCGAAAAGTTTCAAGACGCTCGCTGATCTAAATTTTTGTTTAATAATAATAATTTCAAATGAGCTCATAATTGATTTTTTTTTTCTTTTCAAAATAGATAAGAAGGTTTTCCAAAAAGCAAGAGAGAGAAAAAAAAAAGAAAACCAACCCATAACCATCCTCACCTTAGTTTGCCATCACTCTCCCCTTTTTGCCAACTTTGGAGCATGGCATGTGCTAAACATTGCACATGGTCTCACATTGAGCACAAGAGATGGACCTATAGGGATCCACAAGCTTGGACTAACCGGCTACAATAGTCTCGACAGCCGATGTCCCGATCAAACATTTAGTAACTCTTATCCAACTATCAAACATTGGTAATGGGAGCTGGTGATGGATCGTTTATATATCCGTTTTGGACCCCCTTTTATAAGCCGGTTTTCTGAGGAGGCGGGTATCCAATGGTCTGGGTTCCTCAAACCATATCCAATTGAAAACTTTTTACCGAAATTTATTTTAACAAAAATACACGCGATCTTTGTACGAAATAAACATTTTTATAAAATGCTTTTGAAAAAGGTTATCCGAGCTCAGGATTTTCCAGTAATTCAAGAAATAAGCGACTCAAAGGGAGATAATTTTCCTTTTTTCCCCGAAGAATATGAATTCCATCTCGGCAAGTACATATTCCCACAACCCTAATACTGATTAGGTCACTGTATCAAGTTGTTGGCCTGATACACTTGTTGGTAAGCCAAAGAACTTACGACTCAGGACCATGTTCACCACTTCCTCAGAGTTTAGTAGGGTTGGCAATGGGTCGGGTCGGGTTGGGTTCGTGTAGTGTCGGGTTCGTGTCCAAACCCCTAGATTGGATCCGATCCGTTTAACTAATCGTGTCTAGATCCTAAACCAGTACCCGACCCGCAAATAAATGGGTAGACCCGATAAGACCCGGTGACCACCCGGATCTATTCAGTTGACCCGATCCGACCCAATCCGACTCCACCCGATCTGACCCGAAAGACCCGCTGGTATTATATATTATAGTATCGGATTGCGGGTAGACCCGACCCGACACGACCCGTTGAATACTAAACGGGTCTTCCCGGGTCTACCGTGTCCAGACCCTAAACCCGGATCCGACCCGTTTATTAAACGGGTCTATCGTATCGACCCGTTTAGCCCTGACCCAGACCCGCTAACTTCGTGTCAGGCCCGAAATTGCCAGCCCTAGAGTTTAGCACTATATTCTAGGCAATATGCCCAACTTTACTTTGAACTAGGATTGTCACGAATCCAGATCCTTGGATATCCGCCTCCTCATAAAACCGGCTTGTAAGAGGAGATTTAAGGTGGATATATAAACAGCTCATCATCCGCTCCTATTATCGATACAGGACTAACACATGTGAGACATTATCATCTCAACAAGGGGACTGCAAGTGCTCTTCACGATATTCTCTGTAGGAGCAAATTGTGTCGATACACCATAATACCTTTATAATTGTAGCCTATGGGGCCCTTGCAGTTAAAAAAGAATCACATTACGATGTCGGAATGGGGCCGTGATCCAAAGCCTATGTTTAATGTCGATTACATAAGACGTCTTCCTCTTACGTATTTGTCGAGAATAGGGTACTAGGGTTTTAAATGGACTGATTAACTTCTCGAGATGAAGTCGAGGCATCGACGAAGATCGGGACTCGAGTATCCTCCGGAAAATTTTTTTTTCTAACAATTTCATATCTAAATCCTCTCTTTGCTTTTCATCTTTTATGCAACTAGGGATTGCAAATCGACGACCCAGATCAAAGAAATCAGGAGATGAAAGTTGGGGATGGAGTAAGGTAAATAAGGAAATAAAAAGAGAAGGAAAGAGACAGGGGAAATGGGTGGCGGCTGTGGCAAAAAAATGGCTAAGGCCACAGGCACACAGCCCACTAAAAAGTAGGCTAGTAGAGGCTCGCTTATCCAGAGGCCTACGAGAATAGTGCATGGTCTGTCAGCAAACTAGCAGAGGCCCACAAGGAAATTATGTTGCTCGCCAGCAAACCAGCAAAGGCCTTTACCGTCGGAGGCCTATGAGGACAACTCATGGCCCATTTAGAGGCCCGCGCGTGGACCAGTCATATAATACCACTGGACCAGTCACATATCACCACTGGAAATCACGTTGCCCACCATCAGACCAGCAAAGGCCTTGGTTCACTCTCAAGCCCTAGTATGGGGGTCAAACACGACCTGGCGACCAAAATTGTGGCCCCTTTCCGACGGAACTCATCCCGCAACTCGGGGAGCTTATGGACCTTCTTCAACCGATTTCTCTTTCAGACAAGTCTGATACAGCGAGGTGGAAATGGACCTCAAATGATTTATTCACGGTCAACTCTTTCTACCATTTCATTAACTTTGGGGATATGCTCTGCCCGATTGCGAAGAAGATCTGGAGAGCGAAATGTCCTTTGAAGGCTATGATTTTTATGAGGTTAGCGACGAATGACAAGATCCTCACTAATATCAACGTTCTTCGACAAAATCATCTGGTGAACGAGACCTCAGACCACTTCCTCGTTCGGTGTCCCTACTTGAGGACCATCTGGACCTCCTTTAGAGTAAGGCTATATATCAGGTTCCATCATACCTCTTTGGCATCTCTTTGGGGCCCCTAGAAGAGCAGATGTATCGGTCCAGAGGTGCGAGATGGTTGGGATATAGCGGCTATAGTGATTTGTTGGGGGCTGTGGTTGGAACGAAGCATGAGGATTTTCTCGAGCAGAGCGCTACCCACCGAGCGCACGACCGACGAGATTAGGTCGATGATCCACCTCTGGGCTTCAAACCTGATCCCGCAATTGACAAATGTTTCTTTTCGTTCTGGCTAGTTCTCGACTGTACCTCCTTCCTCCCCCCTCCTATCTCCCTCCTTCTTAACCCTCCCTCATTCTTTGAGAGAGATTTCTCAAAAAAAAAAAAAATTCACAATATCTCTCCACCACAAGGATAACCATGCATACCAACGGAGACCAAATTGCCTCCAATATACGCCAACGGTCCTCCGAAAAAACCACCAAAAGAGAAGAACAAACAAAACATGTTACATGATAGACAAAGAAGAAAGTTCTACCTCTTTGTTTGCTCTTTTCCAAAGATTTGACAGATCCGACTGAACGGATCGCACATGGCAATCTCTGTAGATATAGCTTTCATGGGTTCCATAAAAATTATGATCTAGATACTCACTAGCCACGATCTGTCAGATCAAACATCATCATAGCACCACTGATCTTCCAACGGCCTTCCACTCCTCCTCTCGGACTCGCCCTATTATGGCCTCAGTCTTCGCAACACGACCTCGGCCTCCATGGCTTGACCACCATGTCTAAAGGCATCTTTTCCAAAAGGGGTCTTCTCTAGACTTTCTTTTCTTGTAAAATTACTCCAAGATCGGTTACCGAGGACCTGCAATATGGTGCTCCAACATGGTGTCGTGGACGCTGCTTGATGGCACTCCAATGGCTTAGGGGAGAAGCAAGGCACGCTCCTCCCTATGGTTCATCTTCATCACGAAGCTTCACCAAGAGCCGTTATGCTTCCCTCAAAGAAGACAATGTTTCTATTCTCTTCTAAGTATCTTCCCAAAACCCTAGACCCCTTATATATTGAGGGAATAAGTATACATAGGTTCTATCCCAAAATTTCCATTGAACAACACCAAACGGAAAGTCCAAAACATATAAACATAGGACTGGCACTGCTAGACAAAATTGAAACTTGCTATATATGTTGCATTGCTACAAAGGGATCATTATAATATGATTTATTCTTCAATACCATGATGAAACTTACCTACCTGGCCAACTATGCCAACCCGACCTTGGTTTGGACTTGGGCTAGAAAAATTCAATCCGACCTTACCCCTCAACCGGCACCCGAGTTGGAGGGGCTTTTTTTTTTTTTTTTTTGGGGGGGGGGGGGGGGGGGGGGGGAATTAGCAAGAAGCCCATCTTAGGAGATGGCTTCGAGCAGCAATCTCACCAACATTTTCATTTGAGCTCATACCCCTATGGATGAAAATACCCCTCATCCCACTTTAAATTTATGTTTACTGCAATCGCGCCACCCGGCGGACCAAACTGAACCCCACCCCACCGAACCTAATCAAACCCCCCACTACCGTCGTGACTGCCGGGCCTAACCGAACCCCACCCACCCTTCCCCGTGACCGCTGGACCTAACCAAACCCCCCCTCCACGTTGCCACCGCCACCGGACCTAATCTACATGACATAGGTATTGGAAATAAATCCATGGTAGAGGCCCGCAATGGAAGCAAAGAGAAAGTCCGAAGACCGGAAGCGGTGTGCGTTACATATCAAAATTTTCATCGAAACGATCTACACGTGCATGTATGAATCTAGCATGGCAACTACGCGAACCCCTAACGTCGATCTAACGCGAAAGAACAATCTAGCATGCATGCATGTTTTATCTATGCTAGATCTACATGTTAGAGATCATACCTGCGTGCGGATTCTTTCACCGCGACAAGTTTCTTCTTTGTCGATGGAGACGGGCTCGGATCTGCTTGACATAGCTTCGATATGATGGCCATAACGTTCTGCTTCGAACTCCGATTGGACTGAAATTTAGACTGCAGGTAGCCAACTTCGAGACGCAACTTTTGCAACAAGTTTCACCTCGTTTGGACTTCTGTACCTCCCAGAATTGCAGAAATAACGCTGATTTTCTGTGCAGATTCTGGACAGCAAAAGGTTGCAGGAGATGCCTTCTAGTTCACCCGATCTCACACGATGCACGGTACCTCGTCGATGGATCTCTGAGTGCCTCCATCCGACAAGCCTTCTCCTTCTACGAAACACCACGCGAGGAAGACGAGTCGCCATCCAATGGCGCAAGCGAGAGAGAGAGACGAGAGAGGAGAAGAGAAGAGAGGAGAGGGGCGACTAGGGGTTCCCCATGCCATGGCCGGCCCCTAGGGCTTGCATGGTGCATGGCCGGCCCCCCTTCTCCCCATTGCTCTTATATAGGGTTGCCCTATCCTTTGGATAAAGCCCTAACGGATAAGTTTGATTGATTCAAACCTCTCCCTATATATCTCTTCTTTTATCTCTATCTTTTCCTTGGTTTTGAAAACGGTCAAAACCAGCCCGTTTTCTGTGCCTCATGACCGGCCCTTTCATCGGAGGCAACAACCTCCTGAAACCAATAGGGCCGGCCTTGACCAGTCTCTCAACACTTAGGGCCGGCCCTCCTAGTACATAGTGGCGCATGGTATGACCAAAACGACCTTATGTCACTAGTTGGTCGTTCCTCGTGTACAAGACTTTGCAAGGCACACATAAGTGAAGTGCACCAGTGATTTCACTATTCTCTGAGGTTCCTGTAGGGTACCCCTAGTGAAGTCAACTAGTCAACTTGCAACATATCCCGGTGCTTCGCACCCATATGGCAAAGTTCACTTATGGTAAGGAATTGTTACATGCGTCTCTGCACTAACCTAGGGTTTTCCCTTAGTGCACACACGTAGCTACGCATCTACCGTGCACTAGTGCGAAGCACTCACAGAGCGTAGGCTTGGACTTCTCGCTTCCTCTAACTACGTTTGTATTTCGAGGAGATGGTATAAGAACCGTACATAATGTCGATAAGGTGAAACCTTCAGGGACCAGGGTTCATGGCTTCCAACTTAGACTCGATCGACACACTACCCGAGTGTATCATCGATCCTCTGAGTCCGAGTTAACCTGCGTAGCCACCCAGAGTGCGACGCAGGCTGCACTCCAATTCCCCAGACTTACTATGTTCTCCCTCATACCCCTGCTCTCCGCTTAGTATGGTAAACTCGTTGTCCCTCCATCTGGTGCCATGATGCAACTCGAGCGGTGGAGAATACCGTCATACTCGAGTGCTCATATGACTCGGTTCCTTCCAGGTTGACCATATACATCGTACCTCCGATCATACCTCCGATCACTTTGACGAGCAACCGGATCCGTCACCAGTCCAACTGATGACCACCTGGCCAGGGTTTAATATGATGTAGGTCAGACCAAGGAACATACCTCCCGTTAGGGGTGTGGATAGCCTGCAGGAGTGACATGCTGATGCAACGCCAGCCGGGTAACCCAGTACACCGTGGTTTTGGATATCCTCACACATTGGTGCGCCAAAGCACCACACAACTGGTTAGTCCACCAGACATGGTTCCTCAGGGTTTAGAACCGTTTTACCCTAAGCAGAAACACGGTTTAGTGCGCCAGTGTCTGCTCACCGATCTGTGCACCGTGTTGGTCCCGTTCGGCCATACACACTGTGCCTGGTAATGACTGTGGTGGAGACACCCACGCTCTCTCATCCCAATAGCTTATCCTGATAGGGCAACCAACCCTGATCAGAGCTGCGAACATATTTAGGTTACATGGGACCAGTCCCTTGAGTCTCCCACTCAAGAGGATTACCATGTAGCCATGACTCTCTATTCTGTAATCAGAACACGTACTAAGGTACGTACCAATATGCAATCCTATACTATCAACCATACATAGCTAAACTATAGGTTTTTACGAGCTATAGACCTCACCAATTCTAACAATAGGATGAACCCTTGAAGGCCGGACCTAATCTGAACTCCCTGTCGCCACCTATGCCCGCACCTGCACCTCCGCCCCTGCCTCCGCTTGCACCTGCGCCTCCTTCACCTCTGCTCCAGGCTGCCTCCGACTCCGCCATGGCTGATCGACAGAGAAGAAGTCATCTAAGGATGCTCTCGGGATTAAAAAAATAGGGATGGGTTTTTCCTAAAATTGGAATGGTTAGAAGGGTTAGAGCTCAAATGAAATGTTTCACCGGATTTTTCCTAAAATTAGGCTCATTGGAGGGGTCTTATGCTAATACCTCTTTTTTTTTGGCTAATGTGTCTAAGGTCCCTGACAAGAGATCCATCGCATTTCAAGGACCTCTACAAGTTTCATTTAACCCAAGGTGTCTTTACATGATAAACCGTAAACTAACCCAGCCTTCCCCATCTCTCTCCCGAGCGACGATAGCGGCAGCGAGGTCAACGGCGCGACCTCGACCCCCGACGACCCTCGGCGACCTCGACGACCCCGATGAGTGACCCCGACCTTGACCCCAACCCCGATCTCGACCCCCGGGGGACCTCGACCCCGATGACCCTGTGAACAGTTGTGGCACTGACTACGGCGACGACGGAGATTCGGTTAGGTCTAGAGTTCATCCCATGGCCTGTAGATTAGGTCATGCGGAGGGGGGGAGAGGGATTCGGTTAGGTCCGGCCGGAGGGTGCGGGGATGGGGGTTCGGTTAGGTCCGACGGGGGAGGAGGGGGGTTCGGTTAGGTCCGACGGGGGCGGGGGATTCGATTAGGTCGGACTGCAAGGGAAGAGGAGGGTGGGTGGAGGCGGCTCACTGGTTGGATGATATTTTAGAATTTTTTTTGAAATACTGTAGAGAATAATTTCGTCCAGAGAATTGCGAGGAAATTAGGCATAAAAGCATCACTTTGGGACAGCTCACTAAGTCCCCTTACTTTTTTTAATTAATAGCCCACGCTGTTCATACTCGTCAACGTATCATTCAAAACAGCTGACCAGTGGAAACTTCGACGCAAGTATGCCACCACACCATTGAAAGTTGCCCTTCCACAACGTTTACAAAGGTCCCTCGGTTTCATATTAACAACGAAAATGCCATCAGCGTCACTGGTACGTCACACCCGGTTGGCCCATCCTTAACCGTTCATTGTTGACGCTGCTGACCTGACCAGCCACGTGTCATTTCCAGCTACGAGACAACCGGCCCGCAACAAACACACTTACCGAATGGGTGTTATCGTAATTTCATTCTGAACCAGGGGCGTTCTCCCACCCACCCTCCTCCTTTATGCGGGAAGGACGCGGGATGAGGGAAGAGACGGGCTTCTCATCTGCATCGAGACGGCGCACGTTAGCCGGAGCTCCTTCGTGTGCGGAGAGAGAGAGAGAGAGAGATGCTGCCTGGAGTGGAGCTGGCTCGTCGGAGGAGGGTCCACCACCATCACGAGATCCAGGCGCGGGGATCGCCGGACCCGTCAGGGACGCGACCGCCGCCGGGGCTCCAGCCGACGGCCATGGACGAGTCAGCCCTCGTCGCTCTCCGGCGCCTGCAGGAGAAGCTCGGGCGACGCCTCGCCGGCTCTCCGCCCTCCTCCACCACCACCAGGTTCGGCGTCCACCCACCAATCAACCGGTTGCTTTCGACTTCTTTTCAAGGACTGACGAAACTCAGGGTCCGGTCGACCGCGTAGAAAATTCTATGCGGCAATGCGAATCTGCTGCTCGCGTCCGGTACTGGGCCGCGTCGTGGTGGGTGCGGGACCAAACTAATGCAGCGGTGCTTCACTGATGTCCTTTCCATGGCTGCAGATGGAGCAGGCCTGCGGTGGACGAAGGGCGGAGCTCCGGCCGAGGGCCTCCGGCCGTGGCCGGCGGGAGCTCGGAGCTCCGACGGACGTGGATCGTGGGAGGGGATTCAACGGCTGATCTGTGCGCGGTGTGCCTCGAGGAGATGGTGGGGCGGCGGAGGGTGATGCGGCTGCCGTGCTCCCATGCGTACCACTCCGACTGTCTCCTCCCATGGCTTGCTGCCCATTCGCACTGCCCGTGTTGTAGAACGCTTGTTCCCTCTTTGCATCCACTTTCTTAATTGGGTAAATTACACTTTGCCCCCTCTGAAGTTTAACTCAAAAGCTCTTAACCCTTCCATAGTTACAAAGAAATTACATTTTGCCCCCTTAATTC
Source organism: Chamaelirium japonicum (assembly GCA_947650365.1). Taxonomy (NCBI): domain Eukaryota; kingdom Viridiplantae; phylum Streptophyta; class Magnoliopsida; order Liliales; family Melanthiaceae; genus Chamaelirium; species Chamaelirium japonicum. Next base: position 41,783,978 of record OX393557.1, on the reverse strand, counting down.
AGTTATGATCAGAAAAAATTTACCAAACGAGGAGATTAAGTAGTTGACATAAGGGATACTGTGCTAACATTTCAAACTTTAGGGAGCGATTTGGAACAAAGTAAACTCCAAGGGGTTTAAGTGTTTTTGAGCTAAACTTCAGGGGGGCATAGTGTAATTTTCCTTTCTTAATTAAGATTTGTGTGTAATACTAATTTCTGATGGACGGCCTAACTTTCGTCAGACATTGAGAATTAGGCGACCGACTTTTACAGGAGCCCTCTTTGACCAATTTTTGTGACTTTTTATTTATTTCTTTTAGATGAAAAAGAAAAAGGGGAGCTATTAGGGTCTGTTGTTGGAAATTCGACCACGAATATTCGTGCCAACTATCCCTCTACCGAGACTTCAGAGATAATAAGAACAATAATAAATCACAGAAAAATCAATCAAAACACAAGAGAGAGAGACACGGGATTTAAGTGAAAACTCTTACGGAAAAAACCACTGTCGAGCAATCGCTTCAGAAAAGCTTCAGTATCAAAGAGGCAAGCAAGAACGAAGTACATCCGACTTCTCTTCTTTTTCCTCCAATCTAGATCCAATTCTTTCTTTTAGGGTTTGACAACCGACACCTTATAAAGCTTCGAAGAACTCACCTTCCAATGAAGTTTCGATCCGGTCGATCTCCCATCGATCAATCCCCGATGATTTCCTCTTCCAACATGGTAGAGAAACTCATCTCAATCTCCCACACATTCAGTCGTCGTAGTCTCAAAATGCGTCCTTAACCATAGAAGAGAAAAAATTTCTTTTGTAGGGCCAAACCTGAAAACTAAAACCCGCAAACCATGTGATCTTCGCCCTAGGAGCCCAAGCTGGTGCACAGGGCGTCGTCGACCTGAAGCCCGAGCCGCCCGACTGCCTGGGACTGGCGCCCAGGGCGTCGTCAATTGTGCACCCTTGGCGCCAACCCCTCGGGTTGGCACTCGTTCATGGCTGGGCGCCGCTCAACCGGCGCCCAAGGCACCGACTGCCTGAAGGCACGCCTTGGGCCTGATGCTGTGCTGCTCTGTCATCTCCGAAACTGGGTCAGGATCCACCACCTCCACCATGAGGATGGAACCTCAACAATCTCCCCCTCCAAGCCCATGGAAAGGGAGGAATGTCACCACGCTAGCCATGCCTACAAGCTCTCGACGGAGTTCGTGCTTCTCCTTTGTGACTGTCTTCGTCATCATGTCTGACGGATTCTTGCTTGTGTGAATCTTTTCAACCTGTAGTTTCCCACGCTCGTTTTCTTCATGTATCCAGTGATACCGCACTTCGATGTGTTTGATCCGCCCGTGATAAGTTGAGTTCTTGCTCAAGTCAATGACGCTTTGACTATCGCAAAACAAAGAAAACATCTTCTGCTTCAAGCCCAGACCTTGAAACAATAGCTTCAGTCACATTAGCTCCCTCCATGCTTCTGACAAGACGATGTACTTGGCTTCAGTTGTTGATAGAGCTACACACTTCTGAAGCTATGACTTCCAAGACACTACTCCCCCTGCGATGTGAAGATGTACCCCGACGTCGACCTCTTGTTATCGAGATCCTCTGCCATGTCTGAGTCTGTGAATCCTTCCAACACTGACTCTCTTTCTTCGAAGCACAAGCGCACTTCGATATTCCCTTCAGGTACCTCAAAATCCACTTGCTAGCTCCCCAGTATTCTTTCCCTGGATTTGTCAAGAATTTGCTTACCACACCAACTGCATGAGAGATCTCCAGTATCGTGTAGACCATCACATACATAAAGCTCCCCATGGCTGATGAATAGGGGATGTTTGACATCTCCTTTCTTCCTTCTTCGGTGGTCGGAGACATCCTCGTACTCAGCTTGAAGTGACTGGCAAGCGAAGTGCTAACTGGCTTCGCTTCCTTCATACTGAATCGATCTAGTACCTTGTCGATGTATGTCTCCTGAGACAACCAAATCCTTCGAGCCTTCCTATCCCGCTCGACTTTCATCCCAAGCGTTTGTTGTGCCGGCCCAAAATCTTTCATATCAAAGGACTTGAACAAGTCCCTCTTCAATTTGTTGATTAGAGATACATCCTTTCCCATAATCAACATGTCGTTGACATAGAGCAGCATAATGATGAAGTTTTCTTCTGAGAAGTGTTTGACATACACACAGTGGTCTTCATCGGTCCTCGTGTACTTGTGACTCGCCATGAACGAATCGAATTTCTTGTACCATTGCCTTGGGACTTGCTTGAGCCCATAGAGGCTCTTCTTCAACCTGTATACCCATTGTTCCGTGCCTTTCTCCTCAAATCCTTCCGGCTGCGCTATGTATATCTCCTTGTTTAGCTCACCGTGAAAAAAAGTTGTCTTCACATCTAGCTGTTCGATCTCAAGATCCAATTTGGCGGCTAGTCCTAACATCACCCTGATAGATATCATCTTTACTACCGGAGATAATATTTCATTGAAGTCTATACCTTCATGCTGCTCAAAACCTTTCACCACGAGTCGAGCCTTATACTTCACATTCTTCCCGGAGTTGTCCTGCTTGAGTTTGTAAACCCATTTGTTCTTCAGAACTTTTCTTCCTCTTGGCATTTTCACTAACTCATAGGTGTCATATTTATGCAAAGAAGTCATCTCTTCTTGCATAGCTCTCATCCATTGAGCTTTATACTTATGAGTTAAGGCCTCATGTAGACCTTATGACTTCCCCTCATTTGCGAGCAGGACATACTCGTCACTAGGATACCTTGTAGACGCCCGAGATTTCCTTGCAGACCTTCTGACTTGAGATGTTGCAATCTTTTGAGGGGAGAGAGGATGGAGTGCTTCTTCTGCATGCTCAGTACCTCCTGCCTCTTCATTTCCAGTTGGTTTGGCTCCAACTGTCCCTTCTCCTTGTGTCTCGCCCCCACCTCAAGATGTGGGATCGAGATAGACATAGGAGTAAGATCGGGTATACCAGACCATGTCTGCTTTTTTGGCTCATTTGCTTTGTTTAGATCTGCAATCGTTTGATCCTTGTATAAAACAACATCTCTGCTTCTGACGAACCTCCTTTGCTTATAATCAAACAAAACGTAGCCAAACTCCTCATCACCGTAGCCAGTGAAGATGCATGGATTTGCTCTCTCATCTAGCTTCGACCTCTACTCTTTGGGCACATGGATGAGTACCTTACACCCAAACACTCTCAGGTGAGTGTAGAACGCACACCTCCTTTTTCGTCTAGACATTCTCTGGCACATCACCTTCCAATGGGGGTGAGGGAGACCAGTTAATGAGGTAGCAAGTCGTGTTAGCGGCTTCTCCCCAAAACACCTTCGGTAGCTTTGTCGTAGCCAACATGCAGCGCACCTTCTCCGTGATAGTGTGATTCATCTGTTCCGCTACTTCATCTGTTTCTCAATAGGATGGCTAACCACTCGATGGTATTTGCAGAAGAGTGGATCGTTGACACGTTGCATCTGTTCGGGCCTCTTTGAAGAAGGAAGCTCGATCATCTTCTCTTGTAGCAGCTGATCGAACATGGAGGAGACTTTCGAGTCTGGGAAGGGATACTCTTTGGCTTCGAGCTCTTCAAGAGTCATCCTCGACTGTCTTTGGGGTAGAGGCGGTGGTACGGCAGCTCCTTTTTCTTGATCCGATTTGTCACTGATTTTGAGCGGCTTGGAGGCCGAAGCGACGTCAGCAACATTGATTTGCTTTGATTTGGGTGCCGGTGGCTTGTCTTTCTTCTCCACCTTCAGGAAGTCTTTACCCTTTGAGTCCCCGCGATTTGCCAAATTGAGCTCCATGTCGTGAGCTTGAGTTGCGAGTTCTTCGAAGGACCGAGGCTTAATCCCCTTGAGGATGTAGAGCAAGCCCCAGTGCATGCCTTGGGTACACATTTCGATGGCCGAGTCTTCAGACAAGCGATCTCGTGAATTTAGCACGAGGTTCCTCCATCGATCGATGTAGTCGATTACTGATTCGTCCTTTCTTTGCTTGACGACAGTAAGCTCGGTCATACTGAGGATGCGCTGAGTGATGTAGAAGCGGTTGAGGAACTCTCTCTCCATCTGATCCCAGCTGTCGATGGATCCTAGAGGAAGATCGACATATCAGTCAAAAGCATTACCTTTGAGGGTGCGAACGAATTGCTTCACCATCTCATCGCCGTATGTGTCGGCATTGTTGCAAGTTTCGATGAAGTGAGCAATGTGTTGCCTTGGATTACCCTTCCCGTCGAAGTGCTGGAACTTTAGCGGCTAGAACCCGGTAGGGAAGCGCAGCTGTTGGATCCTTATGGTGTAAGGCTTTGAGTATGCCGCCGTGATCGGAGGTAGACTGCCGCCGTGGGAACGCATCATGTCGGTCACCAATGTTTGTATTTGCTGGACATTCATCGTTGCTACCACTGAAGGTTGCGTGGCCACCGAGACTGGCACAGGAGTCGAGGAGAGTGCGGGAGTAGTCGCTAGAATTGTCGGAGCAACTTCTGCAGGAGCGGGAGTTGGAGACAGAGCTGGAGCGGCTACAGGAGAAGCGGGTGGTTGACTGGACATTGTAGCATCCCTTGCACTTAGCCTTTGAAGCAAGGTGTTGATGTGACGATCCTTCTCCTCTATTAGTCGGGTGATTTGCGCCATGTGTTCACTCATTTGCATGACTTGGAGCTGGAGAGCGAACGGAGGATGATGACGCAGGACGTCTCGATGATGCATGCCTGCATCGTCGCAGTCCTCGTCGGAGACGTAGTTGCACCGACTTGCTTCTGTTTGATGACGGACATTTGCCCCCTGCAAAGGAGGTGCAAGGCCCGCTGGAGAACCCGAACGGGTTCGGGGTTGGGGCTGGACCTTCCCAAATTTCTGGACTTGAATTCTAGGATCGAGGCTTGTTTCTTCATGCACCAAGGCCTCATTGATGCTTTGGCGAGTATCTTCGGCAGCAGTTTCTGGCGTGAAGAAGTTCGCAAGAGTTTGAGTACACCGAGTGTAGACGCGTACTATCGGGGGAACGTCATCCTCCGAGTTTTCTGGATCGCCATGTTGGAGCAATGGAGACTCGGCGATAGGTGAAAGGCTTGTTAGAGCAAACGTATCATCGTTCGTCTCGGCCATAGCGAACTTGCAGCGACTCCTTCAGACGTACGGATGAAAGGAGAGGAGGTCCCACCGGGCGTGCCAGAAATCTATATACGCAGAAAAAGATACGAGTCATATTTATTGCAAACACACGAAGATTACAGATGCCGGGACCCAGGGGCTCGGGTGTGACGAGTCCGGATGCGACGAATATTTGATCAGGAGATTATGGGAGAGATCCTCTGGAGGGTCCCTTTGATCCGCGTCTCTATGTGGTATTCGTGCGAGAGCTCTGAAGGGGTTGACCAGGACAGAGGTCTTTACAGGGTGAGGGTTTCTTGTCAGGCTAAGGCGTATCGACCGTTGATTTTGTCCCGTCCGTGCTTCGTGCTTTCTCGATTAGGGAGATTTTGGGCTTCGTTCCTCGATCTTCATGTCTTCCTCGATCCTTGCTAGACCTCGGTGTCTTTGATCATCGGTTCGCGGCGTCGATCGTGCTTTTGGTGTCGGCTTTGGCTTTAGCTTTCGGCTTTGGCGTTGCTTTGGCGTGGCTCTGGCATTTGCTTTGCTTTGGCGCTTGCGCTTGAACGTAGGCGGGTAAAGGCTTGCGATGCTTTAGTTCTTCCAGACTTCGCGTCGTATCGGCTAGAACGTGCGGTGCTTTGCTCGTGACCATCGTAGTTGCTTTTCTTTGGCACGTACGTTGCTTTTACGGGGGCTTTACCGGTACTTTTGCTTTGGCTTCTTGCTTTGGCTTTGGCTTTAGCTTTGACTCGATCTTCTTCTCGAACGGTGATGCCTACTTCTTCAAGGATTTTTTATTCTTCTGGCTTTCTCGACGGTTGTATCGTCGGCTTGGCTTCTCTTCTTCTCTGAGCTTCTTTGGCGTGATCGGAGTTGAATGTTTCTTTTGAAGACGACGGGGTTAGCACCGATCTTCGTGCGATGGTTGTAGCGTCGGCTTTTGTTGATGAAGACGGTATGGGTAGCACCGATCTTCGTGCGACGGTTATAGCGTTGGCTTTTGTTGATGATGACGGCGGAGGTAGCACCGATCTTCGTGCGACGGTTGTAGCGTCGACTTTTATTGATGAAGACGACAGGGGTAGCACCGATCTCCGTGCGACAGTTGTATCGTCGGCTTTTGTTGATGAAGACGACAGGGGTAGCACCAGCTTCATGCCTTCTTCTCCAAGCTTTCTTCTTCGTGCAAGGAGACGACGTCTTTGTTGAAAACGACGGGTGTTGTCGGCTTCGATCTTCTTCTCTGGCCTTTGCTTATGGCATCTTTGGAGTTGATGAGATCGTTGGAGAAGTCAGGGTGACGACGACTCCGGGTCTTCTTCTCCGGGCTTTCTTCTTCGTGCGAGGAGTCAAAGGTTGATCTTCGAGTGCAAGGTCTTCACGTTGAGGAGGACTTGAGGGGCTAAGTGTTCCCGTAGGACGCGCTTGCCGTGCCTCGTGAAGGCTTCGGTCTTCAAGCGTTGGAGCTTCTTTTGCAGAGCCCTTTCGTCTTCAGCCTCCGGACCCTTGATGTCTTCCCCCATCCCTTCTATTTATAGGCAAAAGGGAGGAGGTTGGGCTAGATATGGCTGAAATCTTTTTGTTTCATCCAATATCTCCCCCCACAACCATCAAAATGTGGTTACCTTATTTGAGGGAACCAATCTTGATTTGTTTCCCTATTTTTGTGGGGATGGTTATGAGCATGACGTGACTTGATCTTTGAAGATTGAGTTGTCATCTTTGCACTTTCGGATTGCATGGCGACACGACGTGATCTTATCCGTCAGATCGAGGGATCGTCGTGGATCTACGGTTGTGTAGACGTCCACGCCACCTCCCCCCGCATCGAGGCGATTGGGGTTTTCTTTTTCTTTTCTCCCTTTTTTTTTCTTTCCTTCATGACCGGCCACACCTCCCCAGGGGGAGGGGGCACGGTTTTCAAGAAGAGGGGGTCGGTGGTCCCCCCTTTTGGGTTCGGGTAGCGGGAACGGTGGGACCCGTTTGCTTTGAGTCGGGCCATGCTGCACGAACTGAGTTCGCATGCGGGCCGAGTTCGCATGCGGGCCGTTGTGTGTGGGCCGCGTTCGCATGCGGGCCATTGTGTGCGGGCCAGGTTTCGCATGCGGGTCGTTGTGTGCGGGCCAGGTTTTGCATGCAGGCCGTTATGTGCGGGCCAATTTCATGTGTGCGGGTCGGGTTCAACCCGTGGGCTAATTTCAGTGCCCACAATGTGCCAGCCGCCGATACTACAAATCTAGTGAAGATATATGATCGACCACAAGTAGTCCATCCTTGCACAGATGACTCATCGTTTTATATACGGTGTAACAGACCTTCCCCTTTGCCACTTCCAACGAACCCCTGGTAAGCTTCCAGGCTTTATTTCCAAATTGACTCACATAGCCATGTCGATCTAATGCAAGTCCGAATATTAGGTTCAGTCGAGGATCTGGAACATATCTGACATCCTTCAATACCAACGTGCATCCCACATTGGTTCTGATGCAGACATCACCAACACCTTGGATCTTGGAATAACAGGTATTCTCCATCTTTACATTGTTGAAATCACCGGCCTTGTATGTCTCAAAGAGATCCTTCCTCGGTGTAGCGTGATAGCAGGCATCCGTGTCCACCACCCATTCGATCTCACTGTCAGTTGCATGCAGACATTGCTCCCCATCACATAGAATCACTACTCCATCGTCACTATTAGCGGTGGCAGTAGTCCCTTCCTTCTTCACATCTTCGATTTTTCCATCCTTAAGATCATGTTTGAACTTCCAGCAGTTCCTTTTCATATGACCTTCCATGCCACAATGATAGCATGTGAACTTCCCCTAGGACTTAGATCTTGAGTGGAATCTCCCACGCCCTTGAGATCTCCGACTCTTGCTTCTTCCTCTCGTCTCATGGACAATAGTTTGTGATTGATTTGTGCCAGCAGCCTTCCACCTCATTTCTTCATTGAAAAGGCTACTCATCACCAAGCTCATAGAAAGCTTTCCATCGGGTGCCGACTTGCTCATTGACACCACCAACATCTCCCACGAATTCAGAAGTGAACTCAGAAGCAAAAAGGCTTGAAGCTCATCCTCTAGCACTATCTTAATAACTGTCAACTGATTTACGATACTCTGTATCTCATTCAAATGATCAGAGATGGATATACCCTCACGGTACTTTAGGTTCACAAGCTTACGAATCAAGTAAGCCATGTTACCGACGATCTTTCGCTCATACCTCTACTGAAGCTTGTCCCACAAGGCCTTCGTCGAAGTCTTCGTGGATACATGATGGAAGATGCTATCATCCAGCCATGGTCTAATAGTACCGATCATCTTCTGATTCATAACTGCCCACTGCTCGGCTGTCATATCCTTTGGCTTGGCTGTGTCGCCTTTAATCAGTGCATAGAGATCCTTGCAGTATAATATCTCCTCCATCTTAGGCTTCTAAAGCAACCAGTTGGAGGCATTGAGACTAATCATCCTTATATGTTGAATATTCTCCATCTCGAATCCGGTCTCGAACTTCGCTCTTCAAAGGTAGGTTCTAAGAAGAATTTCGTTGAACACCTTGTGTGCACCTCGTTTGGATCTAACCTTGCTCTGATACCACTATTGGGAATTCGACCACGAGTGTTCGTACCGACTATCCCTCTACCGAGACGATTCAGAGATAATAAGAATAATAACAAATCATAGCAAAACCAATCAAAGCGCAAGAGAGAGAGAGAGAGAGAGAGAGAGAGAGAGAGAGAGAGAGAGAGAGAGAGAGAGAGAGAGAGAGAGAGAGAGAGAGACGGGATTTAAGTGGAAACCCTTGCGTGAAAAACTATTGTCGAGCAATCGCTCCAGAAAAGCTTCACTATCAAAGAGATAAGCAAGAACGAAGTACACCCGACTCCTCTTTTTCTCCCTCCAATCTAGATCTAACTCTTCCCTTTAGGGTTCGACAACCGACACCCTAGAAAGCTTCAAAGAACTCACCTTCCGATGAAGCTTCAATCCGATCGACCTCTTATCGATCAATCCCCGATGATTTCCTCTTCCAACATGGTAAAGAAACTCTTCTCAATCCCCCACACGTTTAGTCATCGTAGTCTAACCCCAAAAGAGGAAAATCCCCTTTTATAGGGCCAAACCCGAAAACTAAAACCGCAGACTGTCTAATCTTCGATCTGGGAGTCCAGACTGGCGCCCAGGGTGCCGTCGACTTGGAGCCCGAGCCGCCCGACTGCATGGGATTGGCACCCAGGGCACCGTCGACTGTGTGCCCTGGGCGCCAACCCAAGGGGTTGGTGCCCGTTCGCGGCTGGGCGCCGCTCAACCGGCGTCCAGGGCACCGACTGCCTAAAGGCACGCCATGGGCTCGATGCTATGCTGCTTTGTCTTCTCCGAAACTGGGTCAAGCTTCACCACCTCCACCATGGGGATGGAACCTCAACACCTGTTTGAATACACTCCGATTTCAGGATTCTAGGATTCTAGAAGCCCAGAATCCCTAAAAAAGGCAAAGAGCCTGTTTGATTACAACCCGATCCCAAAAAGTGTTTTTGTGAAGAGCCCAAAATGTACTTATGATAGCTATTTTTCTGGAGCCCAAAATCGAGGCTCCGGCTCCAAAGCCCTTTTTTGGGATTTAAGGATTCCGGGCTCCTAGAATCCCAGAATCAAAATCCTATCCAAACAGAAACAAAATCCTATCCAATCAGAGTCAGGTGACAGCGTACCTCTCCAAGAAAGCACGGCTCTTTGATGCTTTGCCGTCTTTCTTCACACCATCGCGTTCTTGGAGGGAGGGAGAGTGTGGGGTTGGGCTGATGCGGTGAGAGTCATGTAGATATTTCTCTAACTTTGATGTGCTCTAATTATCCCTTATGGATTGGATGAATCTGTTGATTTAATTAAATGAGTTTTGTTAATTCAAATTGTTTGGATATTTTGTTATTGTGTATTTATTTATGATGTGATGCTTTTAATTTCTATATTTGTTTGTCCATTCTCTACACTTACAATCCAATCATTAATTTTTTAAAAACCTTAAGACCTAATTTGTTGTTGATTCCCCCCCCCCCCCCCCCCCCCAACACCCATACACACACATACACACAACTTTTTTTTAGGATTAATGTATGAGAGGTCCCTAATAACAGATCCATTCCACAAGCAGGACCCGCTGAATCCCTGTCTTTTTTAACAAACCCAAAATTATAATTTTCTTGTTCTCTTCTCCCATCTCTCTCTCAACGCAACCATCGCCGGTGAGAAGGGAAGAGGTGGGGCTCCGACTGGTGCGCCACATCTACCCCGGCGGTAGCCACCGTCGACCGATGCATCGCACCCTTGCCCCGACGACAACCACTGTCGATGAGAAGAGAGGAGGTGCAGTCCGATGGCAGTGAGCAAATATGGTCAGTTAGGCGGCATTGCAAAGAAAATTTAAAACACAGTATAAGATATTTTTGTCCATAGATTTTCAGCTTCCTTTAGCTTAACTAGTATCTTTGTAAGAGACGGCTTACTAAGTTTTTTTTTTTTTGTATTTGTGTTCATAATTCAATTTTTTTTAATAATTGGATAAGTTTCATCGGTTGCATAGAGTGGGGAGACATCACCACGATGGGCAGCCAATAGGAGTCCAGCCTCTGATTCGCCACGCCACTTGACCTGCTATCATCTCTAGCATTTTCCAAAGGCATAATTTGGGAGTTTTTCCGGCGGCTATGGTAGTCCGCCGGAAATCTGGAGCTACTCCGGCGACCAGGCCAACGAATCAAGTAAGAGGAAACCCACGTCACTCTAATCCGGTGGACATGACGGCCGTCGCAAATGCATGACCTAATCTGGCGGATTGGTCGCCGAATCAGGTAATAGGAGAACCGTCCCGCCCGCTGCCGCCTCTAATCCAGCAGCCACGGTGGCCTGCCGAAAATTATAGGTTAATCCGGCGGCGTCGGCCATCGTTCTCGCCATTAGATACGGCGATCAGCTGAATTTAGTGTGTCCAGTTTTTTTTTTTACAGCAACTTCTTAAAAAAACCATAAAAAATAATGTATTTATAAAAAACGGTACAAAACTTCTTAAATTGTTGAAAAAAGATCTTACTCATCTATTATATAGGCGATCCATTAGTTTTTTGTTTTTTTTAACCCCGCCTGTTATACAGGCGGGTAGCTTATTTAAAAAAATTAAAAAATTACCTCTCCTGTTGTACAGGCGGCTAAAGGCTTCAAAGAATAAATTACACTTTGACCCCTTGAAGTATAGCTCAAAAACACTTAACCAACCTATAGTTTATTTTGTTCCAAATTGCACCCTAAAGTTTGAAATGTTAGCACAAACCCCCTTTTGTCAACTACTTAATTTCCTCATTTGGTAATTTTTTTTTCTGATAAAAACCAAATTGAAGGGGGCAAAATGTAATTTATAAACTATAGGGGGGTTAAGGGTTATTGAGCCAATCTTCAGGGGGGCAAACTGTAATTTATCCTTTAAAAAAATTACCCCGCCTGTTGCACAGGTGGGTAAAGATTTCTCTGGATTTTTAAAAATGATAAATTACACTTTGTCCCCTTAAAGTTTAGATCAAAAACATTTAATCCCCTGATAGTTTATTTTGTTCCAAATTATACCCTAAAGTTTGAAATGTTAGCACAATATCCCTTTTATCAACTACTTAATTTCCTCATTTTGTAATTTTTATCCCATAAATACTGAATTGAAGGGGAAAAATATAGTTTTAAAACTATAGATGGGTTAAGTGTTTTTTAGCCAATTTTCAGGAGGCCAAAGTATAATTTACTCTTTTTGATCCGTCTGTATAACCGCTAAATTTTTTTTTTTTTAAAGAGGACTACCCGTCTGTACAACAAACGGGGTAAGTTTTTTTTTTTTTTAAGTTATCTACCTGTACAATAGGCGGGGTTTAAAAAAAAAACTAAAGGATCTTCTATACACTAGATGGATAAGATCTTTTTCAATAATTTAAAAAGTTTTATACCATTTTTTATAAATATATTATATATATATATATATATATATATATATATATATTTAAAAAAATTATTGTTTTTTTTAACTGCAAACTCCTTCTTGAAGATAATCTCGAACCAGCAGCAGATTTCGACTGATAGGGGATGACTTGTACAATCCCAACATTCTTTGTTCGGCAGATATTTCCTACCAAAAAAAAAGATATTTCGGCTTGAGGATGTGGACCCACCACTCCCCATTAGAGCTCAAGAAGAGGCATTCTAATTAGGGCCGGCAATTTTGGACCTGACACGGCAGACCCGACACGACCCGACACAAAGTTAGCGGATCTGGGCCAGGGTTAAACGGGTTCGGGTTATAAAGGGGTTGACACGGTAGACCTGTTTAATAAACGGGTCGGGTCCGGATTTAAGGTTTGGATACGATAGACTCGGAAAGACCTGTTTAAAATTCAGCAGGTCGGGTCGGGTCTACCCGCAATCTGATACTGTAATATATAGTATTAGCGGATCTATCGGATCAGGTCAGGTCGAGTCGGATTGGGTCGGATCGGGTCAACTGAATAGACCCGTGTGGTAAATAGGTTTATCTAGTCTACCCGTTTATAAGCGGATCGGGTACGGGTTTAGGATCTAGACACGATTAGTTAAACGGGTCGGGTCCGGGTCTAAGAGGTTTTGGACACGACCCGAAACTAGACACGACACGAACCCGACCCATTGCCACCCCTGATTCTAATTGAGTTCAGATCTTCTCCGAGACGATCGGTGGGCTTGCGAGCATCGCATCCACATGATCGATGACTCGAACCGACAGCGTGCGGCTGAGATGCGATCCAGGCCCACCAACCGGGCCGACCTATTGGAGGAGATCCGAACTCATTAGTGTGATTAAGGCCTGTGGGGAAGGGCATACCTCGGAAAAAGCTTTGGACAGTGACCTCCCCAATAATCGACTAACAACTTTTGTAGAAACCTGCATTGTTAACAAGCTCTATTTTTGCCGGCGAGTAGATAATGCTAGAGATAAGAGGAATAATGTTTATGTCTACATAATTGAAAACTTCTCGGTTTGAGTAAGAGCACAACCACATAGGACTCGATGATGAATAGTAGGGGTATAAGTGATGCATGTTGACTTGATTTACAATAATAGTTGAACAATAGTTCACTGGCCAGTAAGTAAATCCTGCAGGTTTACACGAAGCAAAGGTTCAAGTAAAATGACACCTTTGCCCCCCCCCTAGATGTAAGGCGTCTGGACCCGATGGTTTTTCGGTTGAGTTTTTTGTGTGTTACCTTGGGACAATATCGTTTGAGAGGTTTGCTCATCCGTCTTCTCCTTCTTCGATGATGGGTCCATGCCACCCGTGTGGAAATCCACTTTCATAACCCTTACTCCCAAGACTGATGAGCCCCCTTCTCCCCCACAACTTTCATCCTATCAGCCTCTGCAATGTTCTGTGTAAACTGGTGGCGAAGATTTTGATGAACCGGCTAAAAGGGGTTCTTCCAAAGCTCATTTCCAAGGAACAATAGGCTTTTGTGAGTGGGCGTAACATTTCAGATCGATAATATCCTTCTCGCTCAGGAACTTCTCCATTCCATTCAAATGACCTCCTTCAACTCCGATCTTTTGGCTCTCAAGGCGGATATGGCTAGTGCCTATGCATGACGTGGTCCTTTATATGCAAGGTGCTTGCTCACTTTGGATGCTCTCAACAATGGATTGGGTGGATGATGAGATGCATCAAGCGGCCATCATTCTCCATACTATTAACGGATCTCCTACTAAATGGTTCAATTCTTCCTGTGGCCTATGTCAGTGTGACCCCCTTGCACCTTTTTTGTCCATTCTTGGTGCCGAAGTCCTCACTCGTAACCTCAATGCCCTTTGTGACGGGTGGGCGGGCTTACGAGGGGTGTGACCCACGCCCATTGCTCCGATAGTTTTGACTCTTGCCTATGCGGATGATTGTATCCTATTCACTGCAGTTGAGAACTCGGTCATGGCCTAGTCGTCCTCCTTATTGCATGTTTACTGTCGTCTCTCATGCCAATAGATCAACCCTCGGAAGTCCTTGCTGGTTTTTGGACCCTCCGTGGTCGACTCTGTTCGACGGAAACTCTATGACCAGCTTCACACACCTGAAGTCGTGGGGCCGTTTCGATATATTGGTGTGCTCATGTCAGGCACTCGGATCCCGGCCAAGGACCTCCAGGCCATTCTCTATAAAATTATGGCACGTGTGGCGGGACGAAAATCCCACCTTCTCTCCTTCGTTGGTCGTATTATCCTTCTTCGTTCGGTTTTGAACTCCCTTCAGTTGTTTGTCTTAGCAAGCTCTTGGGTCCCTAAGTCAATCATTTCAGGTATGGAGCAGGAATTCCGCAGATTCCTATGGGCTAAGACCTATTCTTCGTTGGGCCTCCACTTTGTTCGGTGGGTTCAAGTCTGTAGGCCCATGCAATGTGGTGGTTTAGGGGTTCGACGATTGGAGCCTCTACATACCGCCTTGATGGGTAAGATGGTCTTTCAGTTCATTAATCAACATGACTCTATGTGGGTGCGATTCTGCTTGAATAAATATGGGCCTTCACTGGATCTTTGTAATTGGTCGCGGCCACGTTGTTGCTCATGGGCTTGGCATGCGGTTGTGATGGTGTGTTTGTGGTAAGCAGTATTGTTGTGGTTCCTGTCTGGCAATTATCGGAGTTGAACTTTTGGGCCACCCCGTGGTTGGGCTCGTGCCCAATAAATCGGATGGCGACCCACGTTAACACGACCCATCATAACCTTTTTAAGTTTTCAGATCTTTTGTAACTTTCATTGGAATGGCGCAGAGATTGACTTCATCTTATGTTCCCTCCAGAGTGGCTCTCGATCATCCCGTCTATGCCGGTTTTGTCTTGTATCTTGTCTCGGACTTATTTTTGGGGCCTTGGTAGACCAGCTAATTATTCTATCCGAGAAGCTTACTCTTGGCTGGCAGAGAGACAACAAAATGACCTCCCAGAGGAGTCCTCCCAACAAATCTCAGGTGTTTTGGGCAGCTCTATGGGCCATTCCATCCATGCCTCGGGTTAAGTGCTTCATTTGGAAGGTTCTTCTCATTTGGTTGCCCGTTCGGGCACACCGCGTCTGGATTGGTTTGTTGTCCTCCTCGGACTGCTCCCGGTGTGCCTTAGAGTTGGAGACTATTCCTCACATGCTCTTTTATTGACCCCCGCCAGCCGCTGTTTGGGCTCTTTTCTTTTCTACATTTTCTTCTTCTTTTATCCCCTTGAGCTTGGTTAATTGTTATGGCAACTTCCTGCAGTCGGGACGAGACATAACATTTCCCCCTTAGATCCCTTTGTGTTATGGTGGCCTGGCACATTTGGAAGTCGCGTAACCACATGCATTTTGAATTACAGGTTGAGCTACCTTCCACTACCTGGAGTCGCGCTACTGGGGAAGCTAAGGAGATCTGTCAGGCTTTGATCTTGCAAAATAGGGTTGACTCTTCTTCGATTACTACTGTTCCATCTAGATTCGTGAAGTGGTTCCCTCCTGACCCTAGGTGTTTCAAACTCAACTTCGACGGTTCTTTCACCTTGGGTTCTGGGGGAGTAGGTTTTGTTGTTCGGGATCAGAGGGGTGTCATTCAGGTAGCTGGTTGTGATGTGTTCCGGTGCTCTTCGGCGGCCAAGACTGAAACTCGTGGTCTATGGATGGGTCTTTGCTATGTGTTCAGCTATTGGTCATCCTTTCCGTTGCTATTAGAAGGTGACTCGAGTGTGGTTCTTCAACGGTTGGTCTCTACCAGCCCGATAGATCCTCTATTGGCAGACTGCTGATATGACAAGGTGTCATATTGTTCGAGTGTCTCACACTCTCCGCAAAGGAAACAGTGTGCATGCAGGTTGATTGGATGGCAAGTTGGGCTGTCGCCAGGGCCGTGGTGAAGAGTGGCTATAGGAAGTTCTAACTCCCTTGCGTGCTCTAATGCTCCGTGACATAGGCCCATGTCAGTTTTTGCGGAGGTAGGGGGAGCCTCTCCCTATCTCTGACTTTGCCCTTTGTAGTGTACTTTTGTTACTAAAAAAAAATGACACCTTTGTCTATACATGCCTTGTTGAAGATGTGGCTCCAAACAAGCCACATACAAGTCCAAGGTTCATGTGCAAATGACGGAAGACGAAGCACATGTTGTACGAGGACTAATTAGCCAGGTAGATTGTGCTCACGATATGCATCGGCAGAAAATTCGGACTAGCAGCCGACAGGTTGATTGTGCGCACGATCTGACTAAGTCGTGCGCACGATCGACTCTGGCAGCACAAGATTAAGGCGGTTCGGTCTGCTGTTTCATATGGAGTTTCTTCTACAAGTTGGATACGAACGTATGTTTATGAATATAAGGTCCTAGGTTGAACCTACATATACTATTGGTTTTCCTATAATCGAACCTACATGTACTCTTGGTTTCGGTGGGAGAGGGATTGATGAAAGGACAAACATACATGTACTCTTGGTTTTCCTTTTCTTAGTGAATCAATTGATTGTCGGTGCCAGAACATTGTGTGTGATTCTTTGCACTTGTTTCTTTATTCAATCTTCTCAATAGTGGTAGCCCTTCTCTTCTCGGAGGTGGTTCTTCACGCGTTATGCTCACACTTCCTCTGCTGCGCGGGGGGATCTCCGATCACAACATGCCTTTCCATAAGTACTCTAGCACTTTTATTTTTTTGTTTAAGAATTTTAAGCATTCTTGAAGTGTTTTAAAATTTGAACCATGTGGGGGATTTTAGGGTGAGAGTAAAATTTTGAATCACAACCGTATGACTTCGTATTAGGGTTTGTTATGCCACATCAACCCCCATGTTGCCGTGTCTTTGTACGTGGGTTTTGGGGTAGCTGTTACGTACGTTGAGGGGAGATTTTAAAATCAGGACTTATTTTTATTTTTCAGACCTTTAACTCTTAGAAAAGGCTGATATTGTTGGGAAAAACGTATTGTATTATTCATTTACCCCCCTATATATAGGCATAATTGGAGGTTGGGATAGAGACGGGGAAATCTCCTATCCCATGAATCTAGGGGTATTTATCCGGTGGGCATCCATATCCGATGCAACTACCGTTTCATAACACTCCCCCTTGGATGACCACCATTTATCAATGATTGCCTCATTAAAACCTTTGATGGAAAAACCCAGTGGGAAAAATCCTATCAAAGGAAAAAGAGTACAACCTTAGTTCTTCAAGAACAAGTTCTTCAGGAACTATGGTGGGTGCGCATAATGCTGCCTCGTTAAAACCTTTGATGGGAAAACCCTGTGGGAAAAACCCTACCAAAGGAAAAAGAGTACAGCGCGCATAAATTTGCATCTTCAGGATGCCCTCCGCCTAACTATTACATTACCACTATTACATCTCTCCCCCTGATTATATCTCCTCCTTATTACATTATTACATCTCTCCCCCTGATTATATCTCCTCCTTATTACATCAATTTATTTGGTGATTGAGCCGTCGCAGTCCGATGTCGTACACCATCTTCTGGAAAGTAGACTTGGGCAAAGCTTTGGTGAAAAGATCCGCAAGATTGTCGCTTGACCGTACTTGCTTGACTTCAATCTCCCTTTTCTTCTGAAGTTCGTGGGTGTAGAAAAACTTTGGTGAGATGTGCTTTGTTCGATCTCCCTTGATGAAGCCAGCTTGAATTTGAGCAATACATGCGGCATTATCTTCGTGGATAACTGTCGGCTCTTTGGTAACGGATGCCAACTGGCAACTGCTTCTGATATGCTGCACAAGTGACCTCAACCATACGCATTCTCTACTTGCTTCATGTAGGGCTAATATTTCAGCATGGTTCGATGATGTAGCCACAAGTGTTTGTTTGGTCGATCTCCAAGAAATAGCTGCATTGTTATTCAAAAATACATACCCTGTTTGGGATCGACCCTTATGGGGGTCAGAGAGAAAACCTGAATCTACATAACCAATCAAGTGAGGAGTACCACAAGAATAAAACAATCCCATATCAGTGGTTCCTCGCAAATATCTAAATATTTGCTTTATTCCATTCCAATGCCTAAGAGTTGGTTCTGAACTGTATCTAGCCAATAGATTAACAGAAAAACATATATCTGGTCTAGTACATTGAGCTAAATACAATAAAGCATCAATAGCACTTAAATACGGTTTTTCAGAACCAAGAATAGTTTCATGTTCCTCTTTAGGTTTAAATGGATCTTTATGAATATCAAGAGGTCTAACTATCATGGGAGTGCTTAGTGGGTGACATTTATCCATATTAAATTTCTTTAATAAATTTTCAGTATATAAGGATTGATATACTAGAATCCCACTAGAGTTACGCTCGATCTGCAGGCCGAGGCAAAACTTAGTATCACCAAGTTCTTTCATTTCAAACTCCCTCTTTAGATAATCAGAAGTTTTCTTAAGCTCTTCAGGAGTCCCAATCAAGTTTATGTCATCCACATAAACTGCAATTATTGTAAATTCATTTTCTGATTTCTTTATGAAAACGCATGGGCATATGGGATCATTCTTATAACCTTCCCTAGATAAATATTCACTAAGGCGATTGTACCACATCCTTCCGGATTGCTTCAGGCCGTACAATGCTCGTCTTAGTTTTATCGAGTGCGCACTCTTTGATGTTGCTTCAGGCAACTTGAATCCTTCTGGGACTTTTAATGTTGCTTCAGGCAACTTGAATCCTTCTGGGATTTTTGATGTTGCTTCGGGCAACTTGAATCCTTCTGGGATTTTCATATAAATATCTGTGTCTAGGTTCCCGTATAGGTATGCCGTTACGACATCCATTAGTCTCATCTCTAGTTTTTTCAGAAACTGTGAGACTAATGAGATATCTAAATGTAATTATATCCATAACAGGGGAATAGGTTTCTTCATAATCAATCCCGGGTTTCTGCAGGAATCCCTGGGCTACAAGCCTTGCCTTATATCTAGCGATTTCATTATTTTCATTTCTTTTTCTTACAAACACCCATTTGAAACCTACAGGGTTTACGTTATTTGGTGTTTGTACTATAGGTCCAAATACTCCACGTTTCTTGAGAGATTCAAGTTCAGCTTGAATAGCTTCTCTCCATTTTGGCCAATCAGTTCTATGTCGACATTCATATATACTATGTGGTTCATTATCTTCATCATCGCCCTTTGTTATTTCAGTAGCTACTTTGTATGCAAATATGTCATCGATGACTATTTCCTTTCGGTCCCAAATTTTACCCCTCATATGGAATATTGAGCTCTCATTATTTGGTACCGGTACCTTATCCATAATCACTGCAGGGATCTCTTCAGGAGTTTGAGGGAAATTTGACCATTGAGAAATATTTTCTTCTGGAAAAATATGGTCCATAATCTCTTCTGGAGCATTATGACCAGGTTCTTCTGGAACCTTAACTTCTTCTGGAGTTTTAGGGCATGATTTCTCATTCAACTTCCTCTTCCGGGGAACTGAATCTTTGGAACCTATAGGTCTGCCACGTTTCTGACGTGCAGCAGTTTCATTAGTGGGAGTTGGAATATTAATTCTTGGAGGTATATTCTTGGCTGGAACAAACGACTTAGTTACATTAGTTGCATCATTGAAGGCATCAGGTAATTGATTTGCAATATCTTGCAAATGCAAAATCCTTTTTACTTCTACCTCACATTGGGGAGATCTAGGATCTAGATGAGACATAGTGGAAGTATTCCACGATAATTCACGCCGTTCTTCGGGAACAGGTCGTTGCCTAGAAACTTCTTTATCTCCCCCCTAACGGCGGGAAGACTGTCTCATCGAAATGACAATATGCAAATCTAGCAGTAAATAGATCACCTGTTAAGGGTTCTAAGAATCTTATGATTGAAGGTGAGTCAAAACCGATATAAATCCTCAATCTACGTTGGGGACCCATCTTAGTTCTATTTGGAGGGGGAATAGGGACATGTACAGCACATCCAAACTTTCTAAGATGAGAAATATTAGGCTGAATACCTGACACAAGTTGTGCAGGAGAAAAATTATGGTATGAAGTAGGTCTGAGTCTAAAAAGATTAGCAGCATACAAGATAGCATGCCCCCATGCAGAAATTGGAAGTCTAGATTGTAAGAGTAATGGTCTAGCTATTAATTGCAAGCGCTTGATAAAAGCTTCAGCAAGGCCATTCTGGGTGTGGACATGGGGAACAGAATGTTCGACTTCTATTCCGATGGATGTGCAGAAGTCATTGAAGATTTTAGAAGAGAATTCAGCTGCATTATTCAATCGGATAGATTTGATAGGGTTATCAGGAAAACTAGCTCTAAGTTTGATAATCTGGGATAATAATCTAGCAAATGCTAAATTTCTAGTGGAGAGTAGGCTCACGTATGACCATCTAGTAGATGCATCTATTAGGACCATAAAATATCTAAATGGACCACTAGGAGGGTGTATAGGACCACAGATATCACTTTGAACCCTCTGCAGGAAGGTAGGTGATTCTATCTCTATTTTCTTAAAAGAAGGTCTAGTGATTAACTTCCCTTGGGAACAAGGGTCACAAAAATGGTCATTTTGAAAAGTCAAACTTCGATTGTTAAGAGGATGACCATAGGAATTATGAATGATCTTTCTAAACATACCTGACCCTGGGTGACCTAATCTATCATGCCAAAGGACCAAATCTTCAGGATTTGTGAACTTCTGGTTCAAGTGAGTGGCATAGGACTCCATAACCCCAATGTGGGTAAAGTATAACCCTAAAGATAGGGTTGAGCATTTTTCTAGTATGGAAATATGCTCTCCGTTCTTAGATGTGATGCAGAGGTATTTTAGATTGCCTTCATTTGTAGTTTCTAAATGATATCCATTTGCTCGGATGTCTTTGAAACTCAGTAAATTTCTTCTGGAATTTTCTGAGTATAGAGCATCCTTAATTAGCAAATGAGTATCATTAGGTAAAAGTATATGGGCTCTTCCGGACCCTGTAACTATGTCAGTAGGGCCAGCCACTGTAGTAACCATACGTGAATTATATTCAATGTTTGTAAAGAATTTTCTGTGTTTCAGTATGGTATGTGTTGTTGCACTATCTATCAGGCAAATCTCTTTGCAGTTGGTCATCGTTCCTAAATGATAAGTTATATGTATCAATAAATATCAAAAGAGAATTATCAATCATAAAACTTACTAACACAATTTCTAAGTAAAATCACCAGAACGGCAATATAAATTAATAATATCCAACAAAATATAAAAATTACTCAACAATGTCTGACAGAATAAAAACTACTGAGTAATGTCTGACTGGAAATAAAAACTACTTAGCAATGTTTGACAGAAAATAAAGACTACTTAGCAATGTCTGACGGAATAAATAAAAGAAAAACTAAAGTCTTTAGAGATCCATAGGTTCAGGGATTTAATGTGCCATCGTCTAACTCATCAAAGTAATCTGAACTTTCCAGGTACGATGTCTTCAGGGCATCAGTCTGCTTTTAGCAATATTCAGGCCACTCATTTTTTTTTCATGTTTACTGACATGATAGTTTCTAGACCAATATCCTTCCTAGGGCCCTAATTATCATCTCTTCCATGATGATTTTAGTGTCCACCTCTTCCAGGGTGGTTTCTACCTCTTCCAGGGTAGTTATTGCGTCCTACTCTGTCGTATCTTCCACCTCTCCTTCCTCTACCTCTATCTCTACCTTGGTAGAAATCATTAGCGTTTGCTTCTGGCAGTGCCAATGATCCAGTGGGTCTAGAATTGTGATTCTTTACCAGTAGGGTATTATGTTTTTCAACGATCAGGAGAACTTATATGAGTTCTGAGTACTTCTGGTACTTCATTCCCCTGTATTGCTGTTGTAGAATGATATTATTTGGGTGGAAGGTAGAGAGTGCTTTATTGATTCGCTCTTTGCTGCAGACAAAGTGATCATCTTCTGGTGATCATCAGGATCTACTATGTTCATATATTCGCTCTTTGCTGCAGGCAAAGTGATCATCTTCTGGTGATCGTAGCGTTCCTTGAGTGCCTTATAGAGATCTACAGGATCTACTATGCTTATATATTCATTCTTCAGATCTATCTTAACCATAGTCATATATTCATGTATGCACGCATGTTCATATATTCATTAATTACTATGATTACTATATTCATCACATGTGCATATAGAGATATATTATAGAAAACAATTTGACATATCATATGCAAAGCCTATTAATACTGGATATTAATAGGGTCCTTTTAGAAACCACTTGCCAAGGTAGAGCGGGTTCTATGGAACCGTCATGCGCCTTGCCAAGCTTTTCTAAAAGGTTCTAATTAACTAAAGTACATTTAAAAAAAGAAAATAACAACTTATGCACATGAAATATGTAAGAAAACACAAGATATAAATTCATCGTAAAGTCTGTTACAATTAAGGACAATTCTGTCCTTATTTGTAAAATAGATATTGCATATTGGTCCCTTAGGGGCTAAACAGTTAAATACATAAATAATGTATATGAAATAGCAAAAACTGACCGTACCGATGCGTTTGGAACTGTTCAAATAGTCAAGATCTATTCTTGGATCAATCAGATCGGCCCAAGATCAGGCTCACAATCACAGGATGGAACTGATGGTCTAGATTAAATCAGACAGTAACGTATATGCGAATGCATAAAGACTTTAATGGGTCGGGTTTATATTGTCCACAGTCGGGTCGGGTTCGTACTAACCATAGTCGGGTCGGGTCTGCATAATGCATTCGGATCTATCTATGCAATCGGGTCGGGTTTAGTCATGGTTGATGGGTCCAGTTGTAATCGGGTTTTAAAAACCAATGGACATACTGTTCATCATCCTCCCCGATGGAATCGAGGGAAAAACCGAACCACCAAAAAACAAGCCGCCACACGCGCACACACCGCCGCCTCTTGAGCGCTCCAGCCGCCTCTCGCACAACTGCCCGCCGTTGGTCGCGCAGCCGTCTGCAACCGCTCGCGCGCAGGCCGGTGCCCTTCATGCCCATCGGCCACCGCCAGTTATGCGCGTCGGCCATCGCCTGGGGTCCGACGGATTCGTCCGGTGCCCCGGCGATCGTGCACGCGGGATGCTACCGCCGGTGCACAGTTCGTCGCCGCGGGCGCAGGTAGCAGCCACGGAAGCATGTCGCCGTCGCGAGCGCAGGTAGCAGCCACGGGCGCATGTCGCTGCCACGGGCGCATGTCGCCGCCGCGGGCGCAGGTAGCAGCCACAGGCGCAGCCCTGTTACCGCTGAACAGGGGCACCGTCGGCCACCGATGCCGGTCGCGCGCAGGCTTGCTAGCGGTAGTGCGGGTGATCTCTACGGCTGTACCCGACCGGGTGATGCTACTAAAAAGGGGAGAGGGGGTTATCAGGCATACCGTTCATCGTCGTGGGACTCGCCGTTGCGATGGGCCGAAGCATGGACGGTTGCTGCTGTCTTCCTCTACTCTCCTCTACCAGATCTCTCTCTTCTCTTCTCTTCTCTCTCTCCGATCTCTCTCTGCGATGGGGTCGTGCTGATAACGTGTTGGGAAAAACGTATTATATTATTCATTTACCCCCCTATATATAGGCATAATTGGAGGTTGGGATAGAGACGGGAAAATCTCCTATCCCATGAATCTAGGGGTATTTATCCGGTGGGCATCCATATCCGATGCAACCACCGTTTCATAACAGATATGAGTTTATCTTGCCTCTCATTTTTTTTTTAATCACTTTTTCTTTTTTTGAACTGGAGTACTCTGAGTAGGGGTGGCAATAGGTCGTGTCGGGTCGGGGTTGGGGTCGGGGTCGTGTTGTGTCTAGTTTCGGGTCGGGTCCAAAACCCCTAGATCTGGACCCGACCCGTTTAACTAATCATGTCTAGATCCTAAACCCATACCTGATCCGTTTATAAACAGGTAGATCCGATAAAACCTGTTTACCACACGAATTTATTTAGTTGACCCGATCCGACTCAACTCGACCTAACCCGATAGACCCGTTGATACTATATATTACAGTATCGGATTGTGGGCCGACCCGACCCGACCCGACCCGTTGAATATTAAACGTATCTTATCGGGTCTACCGTGTCCAGACCCTTAACCTGGACCCAACCCGTTTATTAAACGGGTCTACCGTGTACCCGTTTATGACCCGAACCCGTTTAGCCCTGACCCAGACCCGCTAACTTCGTGTCGGGTCCGAAATTGCCAGCCCTAACTCTGAGAGTCTTTAGGCTTCCCTTTGGTGTCGTTGAATTTTGGGTCGGGTGTGCTGGAGGCCGCGAGCCCCTTGACGTTGTCGCACTTGAGATCCCTGTGGATGATGTGAGTGTTAGGGCTGTGGAGATAGAGAAGGCCCCTCGAGATTTGCCGGCACCGATGCTTCACGGCCCTCATGTGGACCATCTTGTGCTTCTGCCTGTACCTATTTTATAACAGAGGAAGGGGAACAGACAAAATATAATAGAACGAGAAAGAGATTTTGAGGATTTTGAAGATCAAACTTACTACCCGAGGGTGCTGGAGGTGAACAATTTGGTGACAGAATTGAAGTTCCTCTTTGGAGGCGTCAACCCAAGAGGTGTTCAACTTCATGATGTTCTTATGATTAAGGATCTTGACGTGGTGTATCTAACATTATTAGCTTGGCTCGAGGAGAATATATAATTTTTTTTTTTCTTAGTATGTGTATGTCCTTGTCTGTCGGCTCTCCGAAGATAGTCGTCCCATCTCTCCTGCTATGTACTTCCGACATTATATTATGTTATTTCAGCTATGTAATTTCAGTATTATAGCTAAGTTATTTATACAATGTATTTTTTTCGTGCCCTTCTGTAATTTTAGCAAGTTGTTTACGTCAGTCGCATAAGTAGGCACTTGTGCCAGTCGTGTCGCGCCGAATGCGCCATCTGCGTGCCGATCGGCACGCGCTTCCACTGGTATATATATGGAAACGTTGAAAGAAAGAGTGAGGCAAGATGTTCCGATGAGAGAGTGAGTGTTCAGTCTCTGAGGTTGCCACATGGCATCTACAGAGGGATGAGAGAGATGGGGTTTTCTCATTAGGGGTGCCACGTTTGGATTGGATCTCCCAGCTTATATTATTGGGGCGAATAGATTAAAATCTATTTTAACAATTTCATTTAAGGATAAGTCCCGACAATATTATCACCTTAATTAGTCTTTGTCAACGGTTCAACATATTAATTGCAATGACTTGTGGTTACTAAGAGGACTAATATAGTACGAATAAGTTATCAAATTTACAAAAAGTGTCATTGTTTATAGAATTGCCCCCAGTTTTTAACGAAATTATTGTTTAAACACATATATGCATGCAAATCGAAGGTATCAAATGGACCAATTTACCCTTCATTAACCAAAGATATTGCTCCCCTGCGAAACGATCAGTTTCAAAACCGATAGTGAAATTACTATAGCTACTATAATGATTTCACTTTAGCGCTACAGTGAAAATCACTATAACTGCTACAGTTATTTCGTCGTGGCTGCTACAATGAAATCAATGTAGCACGGTATCATTTCATATAGCTTAGTATCATTTTAACTCACTGTAGCAGCTACAATAAAATCATTGTAGTACTTGCATTGATTTTAAATGATACTTAGTATCATTTTAATTCCCTACAGTGATTTTAAATGGCACTCAGATATATAACATGATACTCAGTCCCTACAATAGTTTTAAATGGTACTCAGATTAAAAATGATACTTAATTACCTACAGTGATTTCACTGTGGTACATAGATATATAAAATTGTTTTCAATTTCCTACAATGATTTAAAATGATACTCAAATATATAAAATGATACTTGGTGCTATATCGATTTTACTGTAATAGCCACAATGAAATCTCTATATCAACCACGGTAATTATAGTAGCTTCTACAGTGATTTAAAATTGGGTTTTTTGCAAATCGACCACAACAAACTATTCTAATTGCGTATTAAACCCTGAAAACCTTATATTTGCATATCGACCCTCCAAAATATATAAAATTGTTCATATTCACTCCTTCGGTTAACTAATGTCTCAAAATGATGAATATACTTAGAATATTCCTCTGTTGATTGTTAGATGTAAACAATAAGGGTTGCCAAACATATCGGGCGAGCATGGAGGGCTCTCAGACAAGTGTAGAGGACTAGATGATCATCGAGGGGAGATCGGAGTGGAGTTAAGGGTTAGGGTACTCATACAGAAAACAACTGCAATAAGTCGACGCAGGTGGTAAGTCACCCTTTGAGCATAGGTAAAATGAAAATTTGGATCTTAGGTTAGAAGCACATCGTGTGTCGACGGATAGTAGTGGAGGGGTAAATATGCACAACTTATTTGTTTTGGAGAGTTGATATGCAAATATAGGGTTTACATGGGTTAATACATAATTAGACTAGTTTGTAGGGGTCGATTTACAAAAAACCCGTAAAAGTTATACTCAAATATACAAATTGGTACTCAATGCTATAGTGAAATCACTATAGTAACTCGTAGCATTATAGCATCTATTGTAAACTAATGTGGGGAGCATCTCACGATTATATTTTGTATTTGAAATAGACACGTCACATCCAAAACGGTTAGAAAAATCTTTTCTTACGTACAAAAAATGTGGAAGATCGTTTAGATGAAAGACCGGGTACAATTGTCTTTTTCAAAATTCACCTCATAAAAACCGATTGTCAATGGGCATCTTCTATGTGCAAATCATTAAAAGGGGATCATTCAAGAACAAATTTTAATTCCGTAGACCTAAACTTAGCAGAATCAATCAGCTGTCCTGTAAATCATCATGATGCTATATACTGGATCTATACTTAATATTTTCTATATTATTATGATACAAATATATGTAATAGCTAGTTTTTTTAAAAAAAAATCGTTCATAGCACCCATCCCCGACCGGCGAATCGAAGTAGACAAAAGGACCTTCTAGATATAGCGATAACGTATGGAGCTTTGAAGTCTTTTCCCCTTCACGCGTCTATTTTTTATTTTGGTATCATTTTCACGT
Organism: Chamaelirium japonicum; assembly: GCA_947650365.1. NCBI lineage: Eukaryota > Viridiplantae > Streptophyta > Magnoliopsida > Liliales > Melanthiaceae > Chamaelirium > Chamaelirium japonicum. Next base: position 41,756,844 of record OX393557.1, on the reverse strand, counting down.
GCATTTGGATCAAAAGGTTCGTTGAAGAGAAATCGGTCCCCTCTCTCTTGATTCGCTAGATGTGGCGAGCCGTCCGACGAATCCACATCTAGCGAATCATCGGTAAGGGAAACGGAGCCGAACTCGAGAGGGCGTGGCGTGAGGAACGAAAGGCTTTTTTTTTTTTTTTTAATCACACCCCTACTTTTATGTTAAAATTTGAGTTACGCTCCGACTTTCTAAAAATTTGGACTTTACACCCAATCTGTCAACTGCTGTGAGCAACCGGTTAAAAGAGGGATTTTTTTTAGGGTAACGAGCCTAATGCCCTTCTTAAAATATCGGTTAGAGGTTCAGTACCGACAACCTTTTCATTTGAGCTCAAACTCCTCTGAACAGAAATAACACTCACCCTATTTAAAATTTATGTTTGCTACCACCCACCTGCCACCGTGGAAGATGCACTTAATCGAACCCCCCGCTGATGCTGGATCTAACCAAACCTAACTCCTAACCTAAGACCTATATGCTATGGGATGAACCCAAGACCTATAAGTCTCAAACCTAAACCTAAACCGAATCCCCCCTGCCGCCGCCGTCGGCGTTGCCGCATGAATCCTGTATAGCCGGGCTCAAGCTTGTCATTGAACTGTCAATTAATCGAAGCGCCTTCGCCTCCGCTGCTCGTGCCCACCGCCTCCGTCACCGCTGCTCGCGACCACCTCCGTCTCCACCTCTGCCGTTCACGCCCGTCGCCTCCTTCACCGCTACTCGAGGCTGCAGCTCCGCCATGGCTGATCGAGAGAGAATAAAAGGTGAGGGTGGTCTCATAATTTTTTTAAAAAAAACATAGGGGTTTTTCCTAATGTTGGGTAGGTCAGAGGAGTCTTAGGCTAATAACCCCTTTTTTTTAGAAAAATTTTATTCATACCCCAAAAATGTTTAATTACCCTTGGCACCCTTTTGTTTCTCAATAACTTTCTCAAAGTTTTTTAAATACGTATTATACCCATGTACCCCTCATACCAACTAAAACCTAGCTTAAATACAGAACCCTTTGAGAAACGGTGGCGGTGGCTATTGCTTCATCGGTAACAACAATGATAACAAGGTTTGACAAACCCATCCCCTAATTCTTCCGACCAGATTCCTCCATAGGAGATCTAACACCTCTACCAATGGGGAAAGAAGAGGAGTCGACACTCTCGCCAGATGTATATAAGAGTGGGTGTGTTCAAGAGGGCACATAATTGGGACATATTCAAGAGATTGGGTGTTTAATTGGAGTATAATTAAGATGGGATAGGCCATTTAACTAGGGTGTATTCGAGGTGAGGTGTTAGGGAGAGGATATTTTTGGGATAGAAATGGGCTATGATAAAAAAAAAAAAATGGGGTGTGTTTAAGTTTGTTCAAAACAGAGACTAATTACAGATTTTTGGGGTATGAATAAAATCTCTCTTTTTTTATTGAAAAAAAATACCTCCACTCTTAGAGCATCTCCAACCAGCTCTCAAGCTCGGAGCACCTCCGAAGCAAGTGGGGTCCACTTTTTGCTGTCACCTCATCGGAGGCCTCTTCGGTGAGAGGTTCAGCTCCAACGGCCTCCGAACCGGATGTCCGAGCATTTTGCACCAAACACCCTACCCATTTTCAAGTTATCCAAACTCTCCAAATTTACTCCAAATCATAGTTCGCTGTTACTGTGTCCGAGCATTTATGAAAGGTCCGGGGGTTTTTTAAAAAAAACCAGAATTTTTTATTCGCTCGGAGGCTCCGAAGGACCTCTGTTGTATGTGGAGGGCTTCGGAGGTCCGGGCCGCACGTGACCTACGTGGCATGCCACGTAAGCCTTCAGACAAACACTCGGAGCCGGTTGGAGCGGCTCTTTCTCTTCCGCGTGCCACGTGAGCCTTCAGAGCTCTCGCTCGGAGCCGGTTGGAGATGCTCTTATGTCAAAATTCGAGTTACACCTCCACGTTTAACAAGGTTGTTGACGGTCAAGTGGCGGATGGGGGTTGTAAAACCAAAATTTAAAGTTGTGTGGGTGTAACACAAATTTTGACATAAAAATGGGCGTGTAAGTAAAAAAAAAAATAAGGGGTTGTTTTGACTTTGTCCCCCAAATTTTGCCTTGAATTAGACTTTACCCCCCATATTTCATTAATTAGATTTTACCCTTCAAAACTAACTGTTCCGTCAGCTCACCGTCTAAGAGAAATGGTGAGCTGACGGAAAAGAAATAAAATTTTGCGGTGTGAGCTGACGAAACAGTTAGTTTTGGGGGGTAAAGACTAATTAATGAAAACATGGGGGTAAATTATAATTCAAGGCAAAATTTGGGAGGCAAAGTCAAAATAACCCAAAAAAGAAGAAGATTTTATTCATACCCCCAAAATCTGTAACTATCCTCCGTCTCCCTATCGTTTCTCAATAACTTACTCAGCGACCCTTTAATACCAACATTGCCCTTTTCTTTTGTACCCCAAACCTCAAAGCCCTAACTTGGCATCTTTTGTACCCCCAACCAAACCCAAGGTCTGTTTGAACGTCCTTAGCCTTAGCCTAATCCGTCGGGTTGGCCAGGTTGATCAGGTTGGGCGGGATGGGTTGATCGGCTTCAATATGGTAGAGGAGAAATAATTCGGGTTGGGTTCAGGTTAGCCCGCCCAAATTTGGGTCGGATTCGGGTTGGGTTCCGGTTGGCCCGCCCAAGTTGCAGCCCTACGTCTGCCTTCAAGTAGGGGTGGCAATGGGTCGGGTCGGGTTGAGACATAGGCATAATGGCAAAACACCCAACCCGAACCCGACCCGTTTAATAAACGGGTCAAAAATTTAAACCCAAACCTGACCCGACCCGTTTAACCCGTTTACTAAACGGGTCAGGTCGTGTCGGGTTGGGTTGGGTCGGGTTGGCTCAACAGAACCCATGTAAACCTACCGGGTTGGGTCAAGACAAGTCGGATTGGGCCGGATTTGATCGGATTGGGTCGGGTCAGGTCAGGTTGACACGACCCATTTGGTAAACTGGTCAAGTCGGGACAAACAGGCTATAAGTACAAACGCGAACGCGACCCATTAAATAAACGGGTCAATCGGGTTGACCCTTATATGACCCGGACCCGTTTAGGCCAAATCTAAACCCGCTAACTTCGGGTCGGGTCAAGGATTGCCACCCCTACCTTCAAGTACCAGCCAACTGCATGGGGTTTATTTAAGAGTGGGGTGTATTGAAGAGTGCATATAATTAGAAAATATTTAAGGGGGTATGTGTTCGATTGGGGTATAATAAAGTTGGAGCGGGTCATTTAACAGGGGTGTATTGAAGGTAGGGTGTAAGGGGGAAGGGTATTTTTGGGATAAGAATGGGGTATGAAAAAAAAAAAATTGGGTGTGTTCAAGTTTGTTGGAAATGGGGGCTAAGTACAGATTTTTGGGGTATGAATAAAAAAAAAAACCAACGAAAGAGTCATCAGGTCAAAGTCGGTTATCTTATCATCTTATCTCACACCTTCAGGTGACCGGACCGGTTCTTCGTAAACCACCCCGTTCCCACATGAGGCGCTCTAGAAACCAATTTTTCCAACCCCTCCAAACTTCAATAAATACTCCCAAACCCCGGACGCCAACAACTCCCACCACCTCCGTGATCCTCCCTCATTGCCCAACCCCTCCTCCCTCTCTCTCTCTCTCTCTCTTCTCTCTCTCCTCTCTCTCTCCTGTTCGTGTAGAGACAAGAGAGAAGAAACAAAAGCGATGGGTTGGCCCCATGTTGCCGTTCTTCTGGTGGCCTTCCTTGCCACCCCCCTCCTGCTGCCACCCAGAGCAGCTGCAGAAGACTTTCTCTCCCCTCTCATCTCCCCTGTTCTCAGTACGCCCTCTCCCCTCCCCCCCTCTCCCTAATTTCCTCTTCTGATCACCCGATTGAAGGGCTGCTGATGTCGATCCTCACATGGGTTTTTTATTTTTCCCCCCCTATTCTTTGTGATATTTATTTATTTTGTTTTTGGTTTCTCACAGATCCCATATGTGATGTTGTGCACTGCGGGAAGGGGAGCTGTCAGGTGTCCCTGAACCACACCTTCGGGTTCGTGTGCAAGTGCGACGACGGGTGGGCGCAGTTCCACATCCAGGAGCACCTCCGCTTCCTCCCCTGCGTCATCCCGCAATGTAAGTCCTTACTACCCATCTCGCTAGGGCTGACAATTTTGGACCCGACACGGAATCAGCAGGTCTAGGTTTGGGTATAGACACGGTAGGGTCTGGGTTAGTCGTAATTTTGGATCCGACACAACCCAAACCCAGACCCGCTAATTACGACACGAAATTTTTGGGTCGGGTCGGGTCGAAAATTTTGGACCCGACCCGACCCGACCCGCCACGAAACTACGACTAACCCGTTTAATAAATGGGTCGGGTTCGGGTTTAGAGTCTAGACACGGTAGACCCGAGAAGACCAATTTAAAATTCAACGGGTCGTGTCGGGTCGGGTCCACCCACAATCCGATATTGTAGTTAGGGGTGGCAATGGGTCGGGTCGTGTTGGGTTCGTGTCGTGTCCAAAACCCCTAGACCCGGACCCGACCCGTTTAACTAATCGTGTCTAGATCCTAAACCCGTACCCGACCCGCTAATAAACGGGTAAACCCGATAAGACCCGATTACCACCCGGGTCTATTCAGTTGACCCGATCCGACCCAATCCGACTTGACCCGACCGGACCTGAAAGGCCCGCTGGTATGATATATTATAGTATCGGATTGCGGGTAGACCCGAACTGACCCGACACGACCCGTTGAATACTAAACATGTCTTCCCTAGTCTACCGTGTTCAGACCCTAAACCCGGACCTGACCCGTTTATTAAACGGGTCTATCGTGTCGACCTGTTTACGACCCGAACCCGTTTAGCCCTAACCCAGACCCGCTAACTTTGTGTTGGGTCTACCGTGTCGGGTCGGAAATTGCCAGCCCTAATTGTAGTATATAGGATAATACTGTAGTATGTAGTACTAACGGGTCTTATCGGGTCAGGTTGGGTCAACTGAATAGACCCGAGTGGTAAAAAGGTCTTATTGGCTATACCCGTTTATAAGCGGGTCGGGCACGGGTTTAGGGTCTAGACACGATTAGTTTAACGGGTCGGATCCGGGTGTAGGGGTTTTGGACACGACCCGACCCGACTCATTGCCACCGCTACATTTCGCCCTCCCTTTCAATTCAGATATTTTAGGATGCAATTGAAAGACATAGTGGATTAGTATGGAGCTTAGAAACTTAATCGGCACCATTGTCAAAGTCAAAGGGCACAATTGTCTACAACACATTGGCTAGCTATAGCTCCCTATCTTGACTTGGTATGAACTTAGCTGAGTCATGACATGAGTCACCATGGCCCTCAATCGTGTGATGATATTTAAGAAGGATAAAGAATGATGGGTACGTATCAGATGTCCCACACCAAACCTTTACCTTTGATCGATATCAAGGTCGGTCTTTAAAACCCAACAATCTCCATCTTGGCTCGTTAAAGTCAACAAAGAATACATTGGATAGCTAGCTCTGCGTGATCGAGCGGGCGCACGGAGCACTTTCTCAAAGGAAAAAGGATAATTAAAAGAATGAAAATCATAGTCATGTGCATGTTACTAATCAGGAGTGCTCCAAAAGATTGGCTAACCTCGGGGGGGGGGGGAGGGGGGGGAGGGAGTACAACATGTATATTAAGTGGCCTAATGACGCCCTGCCCTTTCTGATGTAGGACTAAACATGTCTCAACTATGCATAACAATTTGTTTGGATGTAAATGAATTCTTTCGAATTAAATTAGAAATCCCGGTTTTGTCTCTGAAGTTTAAAGCTAATTTTATCGTAGTAGTAAGAAAGTGGGGTGATGGCGCCTAACAACTAGGTCCTTGTCATTAGAAGTGGATTAGGTTTTCGTTGGAGCCTAGCCTTCTTAGTTATTGAATTTACGTACAAGACCACTGCATTATGTAGATCCCTCGTAACAATACGTCCTAGTTCCTTCGAAGCAAACTTTTGAGTCATTAGGATGTTCACTAGAACTTGTGAGTAGGAGGCTAGGTCTTGAACACACACAAGATAGTACATGTGGGTGTAAAAAAATGAGGATCTCACCTCATTGTACACGTGGCAACATAAGGCATTGAGCATGACAAGACGCCCGATCTCCTTCCCAGAGGAGGATCGACAACGCTCTCGGGCATTCGGGAAAAAATCGGCTAAGGGAGAAGTTGAAAAAATCGGAAAAAAGTCGAAAAGATCGGAAAAGAGTCGGAAAACAATATATATATATATATGTTACAATAGGTTTTTTGAGCAATGCATGACGAGATTAAAACGCAATTAATCGGAATTAAAACGTGTAAATTGGGATTAAAACATGAAAATCATGACTTTTTCAGAAAATCGTGAAAGAGTCGCGAAGCAAACTTTTACTGAATAAGTCGTGTTTTAATCGAGACTTATTCAAAAAATCGGAGTTTTTGGTACGGAGCTCTCGAGAGCTAGCCTAGCACAGAAGTGGCTAGAGGCAGCCAAAGCTCAACTAGCTGAAGGTAACAAATGGGGCCCGAGAATGGTACACTGTGTGCGTGCAGGCGCCTTCACCCAGATTGTATCCCGAACAACACATGAGGAGTGCGGCACCCCTTAGAAGGAATGGCCTCTTTGAAGAGTCTGGCGCCCGCCATTATGTGATCCAGTCAAATCCGCGCCTACCGTACCCAGAAGATCATGGTGCGTGCACTAGTGAGAGATGTGAACCGTGCTACACTACGAGAAGCACAATGGCTCTCGACCAACATTGAGTATTCTGGTGTCGCGTCATAACCCAAGTCATGGAGTTCGTGAGCGAGAGACAATAGCGAGTGAAGGAGCATGGCGTCCAAGGTGAGAGGGTGGCGATCGCAGAGAGGTAGGAAGACCATGTCAGTCGAAAGCGACGAAGGCAATTCCCAGAGGCCATATGAGCTATACTCGAGATTTTAATAGATGTAATGAATATACGCATCACTTCTTTTGCTTACTCTATGTTTGATTGTATCAGGCTCCTTGAACTATTCTTGCACCAATGAAACATTGCCTCCGGCACCCGCACCAGTTCCACCACCATCCAATGATTCCATCATCGATCGTAAATTTCTCATCTCATCTCATCCCCCGTATACTTTCGCATCATCTACATCCCATCATTTTGGTGATTTTTTCTTTTTTGTTTTGTTTTGTCTCAAATCAAATAGCATGCTGGTGGTCATATTGCGGAGGGGGCACGTGCACAAAGACGTCGAACTTCGGGCACCAATGCGACTGCAAAGCGGGCTTCAGCAACATTCTCAATATCACCAGCTCCCCTTGTTTAAAAGACTGTAAGAAATCATCATGCTCCCCAAAATAAAAGATTGAACCCCAGTGCTGCTCGCAAACAACTAAACCGAAAGGGCGCTGCAGGTTCCATTGGTGCAGATTGCGCGAAACTGGGGATCTCACTGTCGAACGCTTCCAACTCGTCTTCCCCTACTGGGTTATCTACTTCATCAGGCAGAGGTGAGGCCGGTTCTCACTGCTCATTGCTAAATAGAATTTTTGTTTAGGGATATGAGGCCATGGGCTGATTTAACCTTCTTTTTTCTTTTTTGTGGGGTTTTCACTACCAGATTACTCTGCTCGAACGAACATGCTGTGGCTGCTCTTCTCGATGATTTCTCTCACGATGGTTCGATCGACATAGATAGAATTTCAATTCTTCAGTGTGCCACTTGCTGAGTTTTAGGTAGAGATGAGAGTTGCACTCTTTTGGGTGATGCTGTTTCTTTTCTTCTCACTATATGATGAGGTTTGTGCATATAAAAAGAACAGGATACAATAAATACTTTACAGCATTAGGAGGTTCATCTTTATATCCTGATCAGGATTATAGTGTATCGAAATACATGGAATAAAACATATTGTTGATCTCATAGCCTTTCGATCAGTTTGGGATTGGATTTGTGTCCCCCGGCCCTTTGAGGATAATCTGAAGAGTGAAACAAATACGAGGAAGTGTGCATTGCAAAGAGATTCCAAACGAACAAATTCAAACTCGAAAGGGATCTTTCCGATCCTCGAAGAATGAGGAGCAAAGGGATTGATAGAGGAAGATCTCTTGCTCTTATTATAAGATCGCAATTTGATCCGTATATGTTCGGTAAAAAAAATAGATGGAGGGCTAAATGCAGACAGAGTATCTAAGTGATCGACTTGCCGAAACTCCATCCAACGATTCAAACGAACCCAAAATCCCAAAGGAAACCCGTGCAAACGTCAAAAGGTCGACTGAAGTTCGCCCAGGGCGTCAAAAACTTCACTCTGGGTGCCACCTACAGGAAATCCCATTCTTGCACCTTTGCTCCCTTGATTCTTTTTTTATTAGATCCTTCTAAGAAGCCAATTTGTGTGTGATTTGGCGCACTTGAAGGAGATGAAACCCTTGATTTAGAACACCCGAAGGAGATGAAACCCTTGATTTAGCTTTTTCTCTCCTTCTAGTTTGGTAGGTGTCTCGTGGGTACGAGTGCTTGTACTTGCAAGTGCAAGTTGGGTAAGGAAGCCCTTATCAGGCTAGAGACGAGAAGCGGCAAGGTTTATGAATAAGAGGTTACGGGAGATTGCAAGTGATGGTGCGTGAAATTGGCCGAGAAACACCGGGAGACACGAAGATGTCGGTTTATGAATCATCGCAGATCATCCAGGGTAATGCTTTGGACTTTTTACCTTCACCTCTACAAGTGGATTGTTTGCACCTCCAGGTTTCATCCCGGTGTGGTTTTTTCCTTCGGGGTTATCACACTCCTGTTGGAGGGGAATTTGCCCCTTCCATGGTCTAACCGTAATCTCATGGTGGAATGCAGAAGTCTCATTCAGCTTTTTTCCTCATGCAAGCCGGTTCATGCTAGACGGGAGGCTAATCAGGCGGCACATCTCCTTGCTTCTTTTGCCATTCTTTGCGACAAATCATTTACTGCTTTTGCTCGTCCTGATCGTATCTCCTCTATTTTGAAAGAGGATAAATATAACTCTATTTCAGATAGTATGAATAATATTTTTTTCGCCAGTTTTTCCTAGAGTAGTTCTTCTCCATATCCCACTAGCTCCACTGGCTCTGAACAACCAGCTAGAATTGGTACCCAAGAAATAGTGGGATATGAGACAGAATTATAATAGAGTATTGGGTCTCTGATTGGCAAAATAAAAAAAGTGGGGTTTACTTGAAGTCTATCTGATTGATTCCCATGCAATCACATCCAAAGTGCTCCACCTTCCTCTCTTTTACTTTTTTACCAAATAAAGCCAACATGAGGTCCATCTCTAACTCTATCCTCCCAAACCAATTCGGCCAACTCATTAATGCTACCACACCAAGCAATCCTTAATGGGTCGGGTTTAGTATAGCCGACCTCATGGGTTGCCTAAACCCAACACATATCGCCGATCTTTATCGTCTCTTGGTCGCTGACTCTCCGAGCGCGGTGTGGATTCGAGAGAAGTATCAGCTCTCCCTCCAATCCTGGCAACAATGGCGTGGTCGTGCGGGATCCAGGTGGCTTACTGAGACCTTGCGGAGAGTTCGGAATCTTTCGACCTCTCCGATGGGTTTGGGTTCCAATCCAAGTATTCACGTCTCATACATTTGCTTAGCGGTTTGGCGTTTACGGGTCCCTCCACGTGTCCAGCTCTTCTGTGGAAGGTCCTTCATAGAGCTCTCCCGACTGTTGAGATTCTGCGTTCTCGGCTTCGGATGGGATATGGTTGTTGCCCTTGGTGCCGAAGACCTAGAGCATCTTTTTTGGGCGTGCCCTACGGCTGTGGCCATGTGGCAACTCTGGAAGGCTAGGTGTACGAAATTGTTCGATCACCATGAGGTTTCGGTGCTAGATCTTGTTCGCCGAAGCTTCCAAAGTGTATCCTAAGTTTTTTTTTTTTGTTTATGCATTGTTGACTCTGAAGCTTCCAAAGTCTATCCATCAAAAGATTAATTCTATATATTCAACATGATTTCTGATGGAGTATCTATCAAGGAGTAGAAAATATGTACCCTAAAGCATGGAATAATTTTGATCTTCCAAAAGATAGGTAGAATCCTTAAATTCATCCCTCGTTGCTAAATTGAGTTGGCGTTGTTGCCTGATGAAAGCTCTCTTTGTGGCAGTGTCTCGAAACCTTTTCAAGTAATGGACATACTTCAGGCTCGGACTAACCCATTGGGAATGAGCACCGACCCACTCGGAAGTTTCCCTACGCACTCCCGGGGGGGGGCGGGGGGCTTCTCACCCAAGCAAAACGTTTTGCTTTACCAATGTTGAAATATCAGTATCTTGCTTATATATTTTGCTGGGACCTTTCTCTACAACTTGAATTTTGCAGTTAAGGATATTTCAACATGGTATTAGAGCCAACCCGTGTCTCACCCGGGTGTCGAGGTCCCGCATGTTTATTTGTTGTCCATGGGGTTGTCCACGTGAGGGGCGTGTTGGCGTTTGTTATTGTCCATGTGAAGGGACATGAGACTCTTTGTTTCCCTACAACTCGAGTTTTGGGGTTAAAGATTTCAACAACCAACTCCCTTTTCTCAAAGTATACTCTGGTATTTGTGCTCTGTGTGCCGGCACTAGCTTGTCCCCCTTTCCTTTTTAGAGCTATGGTTTCGCCAGAGGTGTCTAGGCCTCCCCGGCCGCCGCCGCCGGTCCAGGGAGGCCGGATCTTGGATCCGAGCTTCAGTAGGGGTGAGATCTGGACCCCTTCATCCCCTTGGTAGATAGCGCTTCTCCTGACGCCGGTATTTTTGTGTTCGGCTCAACGGCGTCAAGGCAGTGTGTCCCCCAGGTCGGGTGTCATTCTCAGCTCATCATCGGGGCCGGATCTTCTACCAAGTACGACGGGAAGGTCGAATCTGACCCCGGTGTTGAGGTTTTCCGCCGGTGGGTTCCAGTTCGTCCCCGTTGGACGGTGGCGGTGCCTGGCGGTGCAGCAGAGGCAACGATTTCGACGGTGGTGGGGCGGTTCGTCTTCGATTCCACTATTTCAGCCCACGGAGGGAATGATCTGGAGGTGATGATCCTCTTCTTATGGGTTTTTTTGTTTTGTTTTGTTTTTGTGATGTATGGGTGTAGATCCCGAGTTTCCTCCACCGGTGTGCATTTTTTTTAGGTTTTGATCTCCTTCCCCCTCGCCACTGGCAGCTCCTCCATGGATTGTGATCTTGTTTTTCCACCAGTAAGCGGTTTTCTTCTTCGACTTGTTATGGTCGTTTTCTGCTGCGCCAGTATGCGGCGCCTCCCGGAGGTCCGTTTGTGACCTCCCCTTTGCACGTACCAAAAAAAAAAACTCCCTTTTCTCAAAAAAAAAACCAACACCACCAACTCCCCTATCCCATGGTGGTTAATACGGCCCTGCACTTAATTCAATTGGTAATGGAGAGCTCCGGAGAGATTAACTTTGAAGATGTTCCCCCAGCTCAATACACTATCAAAGCATCCTGGGTTCCCAATCCTGAAAATGGCCTTAATGATGATCAATGTTGATGGTGCTATCGGCCTTCGCTCCGGTGATGGTGCTATCGGCCTTAAAGATCAATGTTGATGGTGCTATCGGCCTTCGTTCCCAATCCTGAAAATGGCCTTAAAGATCAATGTTGATGGTTCCATATTTTATTGAAAAGATCTTGCGAGCTCCTAGAGTAGGAAAGTGATTTAGAAGTCCGTCGTTGGAGTTGCTCTAAGTATGGCGCGCGGTGATAGATATCCCCATGGCTTGTAATGTACGTGGTAGGGCCATTTGCAGGATTGGGAACGACGGCCGATAGCACCATCAGAAGATCTAACACTTGGCCCATCCCAATTATATCCGCGACTCCAGTATATCAGGTTGAAGCTCATGCCCTCAAGCTTGGCCACCACTATGGATTCCAACTTTCATGCCAATCTATTTCGATTGAAGCAGTTGCTAGACGTTTCGTTCGAGCCGATGAAAAATCTTTTCATTTGAAGCCGCCCTGGTGCGTTAGCGCCATCACCCAGGATTGCCGCAGTTTAATTTAACCTAGCTTCATCGGCCTATGACTATAAATTCTCACATTCAATTCGTCGTCACGATGCTAATATGGTAGCCCACACTCTTGCTAGATTTAAAGATCTTAACTTTTTTTTTCTTCTGGGAATCGATATACATGTAGAGTTTTGATTCAAGGATCTTAAGTAAAAACGAACATTACCTTTTTTATTTTTTGAAAGGTAATAATCGGATTGAATTAGAAACCCACGAAGTAGGGAGAAGAGAAATACAGACCGAGGCTGTACTCCCTATGAGCTAGTGTGAATCTTTTATGGAGCAATACAAGTAGCTGTAAGCAGACTGTTCAACACAATACAAACATGTGGGCTCGCAAAAAAAAACGAACATTATCTTACACTGGATAAAGATCGAGGCGCAACGGGCTCCGTGCGTGTCTCAAGCATCGGATGCTCTGAAAATAGTAATCAGAGACAAGAAGAGGTTGATGATATCCAGGTACAGCGCAACCGCAGCCCAGATGTACTCATCATAAGAGTAGCGCTTGATCAAGTTGTCGGTGTCGTAGATGATGTAGCCGCAGAAGATTATCGATGCCAGGACGCCGTATATCGTCATGGAGATCCTCCCCATCGGGAAGAAGAGCTGCGGAAACGAAGGGCAACGACGGGCGGTAGCTTGAGAATTTGCACAGGCACAGATGCATACATGCAGTGGCAGTAAGCCTAGCCTTAGCCTTACCTGGATGAGGGCGAAAACCACCATGATCATGAGTGAAGAGTATAAGAAGGGCTCCAGGAAGTTGAAGTCATGGCCTCTCCTCGCGGCCCAGAATGTGTAGAGGGTGAGACTCACGACCACCACCGTCGTGAGGACGGCGGATTCCAGTATGATCTTCCCTGTAATTTGCGATTAAGGATTTTCAATGATCAATTATCAATCAAAACCCCTAGGGCTCTATTGAGTACCATTTCCCCATTTATGAAAAGCCATCAAAACTTACTCTGTTTGTTGTAAGTTACTATGCTGTAATTAAGTATTTACAAATAATCTTATGCGACTTACTCAGTTTGGTTTGAAATATAAGCCGCTTTGCAATAAAGGTATACAACGTACTTACCTCAAGTTCGTCAGATACCTCATAACTCAAGTATTCCAATACCACAAAATTAGTGGTAAGCAAATACCGGATCTCACTGGTTTCTCACGATCCCAATACAACCACGGTTGTATCACCATCGGCTGTACATGCACCAGACCACCACCATTGGTCACCGGACTACCGACGGACCATCTCCTATACTCATCGGACCACCGCCGGTCACCATCAAATCACCATAAGACCGTTCTCGACCGGACCATTGCCTTTGACCATCGAACCACCATTGGTTGGTAACTGAACCACTATCGGACCATCGGCTCCGATTACCAAATCACCACTAAACGTACCTCTTTTTTTTTATTTTGATAAACTTCTCAATACATACGTACTTACCTCAAATATTTTTTAAATCAGATGAAATAAGTTGTTCATTTATTGAATTATCCTCATACTTCAGTAATCTGGATACTTCACCCGTTACTAGCATAGTAACAATATTCTCCAAATAATTGAAACTTTGCAAATAATTTAAGAACCGAAGGGCAAACGCATTATTCTTCAAATTATTCAATAACATGGGTCACATCAACACAACTCCCAAATTATTCACAAATTATAACTCACAAACTTTTACAAATATTTCACAAACTTTTCTATTTTTTTGTGTTCTACCAATTATATTTTAGTTATAAGTATATATTTTTTATATCTTTTAATATAGAATTACTATTGCAATATAATACATTTTATATTTTCTGTTTCCAAACTACCCTCGAACATATTCCGAATTTGCGGGATATTCTCCGAACTCCGAATTTTGCCCCCTTCGCCGAATTATTCCCTATGGTTATAGTTCAGATCATACGTACCCTTTGTGAAGGCACAAGTCAGACCGATGGCGAAGCTGATCGACGCCGTGAAGATGCCGAGAAGCACGAAGTTCACCGGATGCCGGTGGTAGTTGTAATACAGAGGGCATATCACTGGCCGGAGATCCACAGGATATATTCAAACAAAATAGAAAATCCAATAAACCCTATATGAACAGTAGAGAGAGAGAGAGAGAGAGAGAGAGAGAGAGAGAGAGAGAGAGAGAGAGAGAGAGAGAGAGAGAGAGAAGGGTGATACGGACCGATGAATGGGAGGATGACGATGAAGATGTAGAGGCCGAGCCCTTCGCTGGAGTGCAAGAAGAACTCGGAGACGGGCCGGACGTTCACGACAAAGGACGCGACGGCGACGGTGAGCATCAGCTGGACGGTGAGGATGGTGTACACCTTGCGGATGAAGGACCACCGGAGCTCCGGGCTCTCCAGCATCACCGGGTATAGCGGCCGGACGCCTGACTCCGGGTCCGGCGCGGCCTTCCCGTACGCCGGCCGCTGCAGCATCCTCTCTCTCTCTCTTGATGAGGACCGCTTGAAGAGCCAAGGAGCTAGGGTTTCCTTTCTCCTCGCAAGGGCGGTGGCGAGAGAGGGGGTGGGTGTCAACTTTCGAGATGTAGCGAAGGTTCCTGGCGCCTGTGGTTTACTGTGAGGGATCCTATGCGGCTTCTTACACGCCGTGCAAGCCGTTCATCGGAAACTTTAAGAGGCTGACGTCATTAGTTCTGCTCAACCTCCGTGCATCAATGGAGAGATGCACGGAGAGGGAAGCGTGTGGGTGTCTTTTGACCACACTGCACATTGCATGTTAGCATAGCTTCTTGGGATGGTTCAACCGGTGCCCCCATTTATAACATGCGGCTGTTGGCATCGGTTCTTCTGGGTCAAGCAACTGTGTCCAAATCTTCTGTCCCATTTCTCTACCCGCATGTCACAGTCCTCTGTTGCACTCGCCCCAACCAACAATCAAAGGGACGACAATAATCAAGTACAAGCTGGTGCCTATGTCATTGGGCCAATCAGAACCGTTTTTTTACCTGCCAGCTGGGGCTGAGTGCGATGCACCGGTCGGGTATGAATGTATCGGACGACTGTGACTTTGGGGGCAGACGATGGGGCAGATAAATGGGACAGAGGATTTGGGTTCCAAGCAACAAGGCTCATCTCAAGCAAACTGTTTGGTTAAATGTTTTCAAAACCGGATCGAAGGTCGAATCGAAAATCTTAGCGGTCCAGCCTGAAAATAGTCCAACGGTTGATTCAATTGGTTGAACCAGCCACAAAATAAACATAAAATATTGGGTTAATGTGGCTGAGGTCCTTAACAACAAATCGATGGGACGAAAAGGATGGTAGATGGTGTGTTTCACCTAAGGTCCTCGGTCAAAAGATTGGTTCGGTAAAAAGGGATGCCAAAAGCCCAAAATACCCTCAAATCGGCCTCCCCTTTCTCCCATTTCTTTCGAACTGCGGTGGCAAGACAAGCGAGAGCAACTGTGGTGAGACGAGCGTGCGCAATGATGGCAAGGCGAGCACGAGCAGCAATGTCGGAGGCAGGCATGAGCAGTGGATCGGAGGTGACAGCATCGAGCGCGAGCAACAACTCAAGTTGCAGTTGCTTGCTGTCGTCGCCCTGACGACGGCGAGCAGTAGACACGAGAAGCGACAAGAGGCGGAGAGGTTTGGTTAATTTAATTAGGATTAGGTTTAGGATTTCTAGGTCTAAGGTTTAGGCATTGGCCTATAGATCTTAAGGTTTAGGGTTGTGTTTAGTTTTAAAAGGAGTGGTAAGAAACCAAAATTTAACATTCAATACGGGATATTTTTATCCTGACAATTTGTCTATCCTTTATGCTAGTTGATCTTTTGACCAGGGACCTATCACGAAGTCCCCTTAAAACATAAGCATAGTGCAATATTGGAAATATCGGTTCTTTGGCCAAGAGTTTCTCTCTCGGTGACAGAGATCATGAGTTCAAACCCCAGAAGACACTAGTAAAAAAATTGAACCGACTGTTGAACCAAAAAGTTCTCCAGTCCGATCCAAATCAGTTCAAACAAACAGTTCAGCCGGTTGAACTCGGCAAATCATCTATAATACAATGGAAAGAACAGTCAGGATCTGTTTTTGAGAGGGGGATAGAATGAGGGGATGAGATAAATTGGTGTTAGGACGAGTGAGATTCATCTAGGGAGAGGGAAACGACTAAAATTGAATCGAGTTGAAATATGGGGATGAAATTAAGTGGAGGAAGTAACAAATTAGTGAAGGACCTGATTGTAAAAAAAAAATTTAATAATCGTTTGAAGGGCTTTCATGTAAAAAAAATAGAGACATGTTCGGTATTGATCCGAATGTTCACACATTTTTTTGCCAAGGTTAATTCTCTGCCACCTACACATGGTCCCCCCTCCCACCATTAATTCGATATGCATATTAGGCAGTAGCAAAATTCCCCCTCGCGATCCTACAATCCCTAAACCGGCTCCAATTGCCCTCTCTCTCTCTCTCTCTCTCTCTCTCTCTCTCTCTCTCTCTCTCTCTCTCTCTCTCTCCCCCCCCCCCTTGCGAATCCTGCAATCCCCAATACTGGCCCCAATTTCCTCCCCCCCTCTCTCTTTCTAAGTTTCTCTTTCTCTCTCTCTTTCTCTCTCTCTCTCTCTCTCTCTCTCTCAATCTGATCCTCCCGATCCTGCGATCCTCTCCTCTACCGGCGTCAAGGAAGAAGAGGGGGAGGGCACGATCTCCTCCTCCCTCGTATCTCCGTCTTAACCTGATCACCCCCACCCTAAACCTAGCAACCCATCCCTTCCTCCCTCCCTCATCATCTTCTCGCATCCCTTCGGCTCCACTCTTGCTCTACTGGCGTCAAGGAAGAAGAGGGAACGAGCTCCTTCTCCCTCGGATCTGCTGCAACAGTCTAGGAAGAAGAGGAGGCGGAGGGGGCTTGGTCTGGGTGGAGGCGCGGAGGAGGAAGAGGAAGGTGGCGAAGAATCCCGGCTCGGAGAAGTCCTGGGAGGCGACGACGTAGACGCAACAAAGGAGGGAGGGGTCCGTGAAGGGGAGGAGGCGGCAGGTGAGGAGAAGGAGGAGGAGCTCGGCCAGGGACCAGAGGCAGGAGAAGAAGATGAGGAGAATGCGGACGGGCCAGAGGGAGTTGTGGCCTAGGCGGTGGGAGGTGCGGATACGGAGGTAGAGGAGGACGGCGGCCGCGACGAGGCCTAGGCGGTGGGAGAATGCGGACGGGCCAGAGGGAGTTGTGGCCTAGGTGGTGGGAGGTGCGGATACGGAGGTAGAGGAGGACGGCGGCCGCGACGAGGGAGAGGAGGAACACGGCGGCGACGGTCAGGTCGAGGGGGGAGTTCGATGGGTCAAATATGTTGGAAATTAATCCATGGTAGAGGCTCGCAGCGGAAACGATTTTGCGATCGAAAGACCGTTCATGGTGCACGTTACACGATTTAAACTTTCATCGAAACTAATCTACATATGTGTGCATGCGTATGCACGTGAATCGAACATCCTAACGGCAATCTAGCGTAATGATTAACTAGCATGCTTGCAAATCATAATACTTGCTAGATCTACATGTTAGATTACACATACCTTTCGTACGGATCTTTTAACCGCGGAGAATTGTCTTCTTTGTCGATGGAGACGGAAGATCGTTCGCGAAGATGCCGATGGTACGAATGGAGACGTTGCCTTCTTGTTCACCCGATCTCACACGATGCACGGAACGTCGCTCTCGGATCTCTGAGTGCCTCCGAAGAACGACCCTTCTCCTTCTTCAGAACTCCACGCGAGGAAGACGAAGTTGCAAGCGGGAAACGGGAGATGGATTCGGGAAAGAACTAGAGAGATGAGAGGGGACGGGGGTTCGATTTTTGCAACAATAGGGCCGGCCCCCTATAGCCCTTTATATAGGGCCGGCCTACCCCTTTGGATAAGGATCCAAGGGGATAAAGACCTCCCACAATTATCTCTCCATTATCTCCTTTTTATCTCTCCTTGTATTTATCCGTTTTCCCACATTTTAGGGCTCGATCTTAACCGATTCTAGGCCCTATCCCTATCTATATGGCTGGCCCTATAGATGAGAGATTCTCATCCCTTCAATATAGGGCCGGCCCTAGCAAGGTCTCCCACTGCTAGGGTCGGCCAACAGTGAGGTCCGGCAGAGTGAGGTTTTTACCAAAACGTCCTGACGCCTTATTTTGACCATTTCTAGCGTGCGATACCTAGCGGCCATTACTTAAGTGATATCTACTAGTTACCTACTATTAACTGAGGCCACCAGAGGATGCCTCTAGCAAAGTCAACTAGTCAACTCGCAGCATACCCCGGTGCATCGCACCTATGCAGCGAAGTTCACTTATGGCTAGGGATTACTACGTGCGCCTCTGTACTAGTCTCGGGCATAACCCTTAGTACTCGCATATAATTACGCATCTACCGTGCTCTAGTGCCAAGCACACACGGAGCGTATACTTCTTTCTTCCTCTTAATGCTTATGGTGTTCCGAGGAGATGGTTCAAGAACCGTACATAATGTTGATAAGGTGGAACCATCAGGGACCGGGGTTCATGGCTTCCAACTCAAGCTCGATCGACACACTACCCGAGTGTACCATCGATCCTCTGAGCTCGAGTTAACCTGCGTAGCCACCCAGAGTGCGACGCAGGCTACACTCCAATTCACCCAGACTTACTATATTCTCTATCATACCCCTGCTCTCCGCTTAGTAGTGGTAAACTCGTTGTCCCTCCACTTGATGTCATGATTCACTTCGAGCGGTGGAGACTACCGTCAGACTCGGATGATCATATGACTTGGTTCCTTCCAGGTTGACCTATACATCGTACCTCTGATTACCCCGTCGAGTAATCGAACCCGGTCAACAGTCAAATTGGTAACCACCAGGCCTGGGTTTGGTACAATGTAAGTCATACCAAGGAACGCACCTCCCTTCAGGGGTATGGATGGCCTGCAGGAGTGACACGCTAATGCAACGCCAGCCGGGTAACCCAGTACACCGTGGTTTTGGATCACTGTATACAGATCCTCACACATTGGTGCGCCAAAGCACCACGCATCTGGTTAGTCCATCAGACGTGGTTTCTCAGGGTTTAGGACCGTTTTACCCTAAGCAGAAACACGGCTTAGTATACCAGTGTCTGCTCACTGATCTATACACCGTGTTAGTTCCGTTCAGCCACAGACACTGTGCCTGGTGATGACCATGGTGAAGACTTCCCATGAACTGTCATCGCCAACAGCTTATCATGATGAGGCAACCAACCTGATCATAGCTGCGAACTGATTTAGATTATATGGGACTAATCCACTCAGTCTTCAACTCAGTGGACTACCATATAACCATGGCTCTCTGTTCTTAAAAGAACACATAACTATGTTATGTACCAATATGCATCTCATATAATAATAACTATCAATCTTTATTAGACCAAAACATAAAGTTTTACAAGCTTAGAACACATCAATCCTAACAAAATAGTCTCGATGTCATCTCATCTCCCACCTCTACCTCCCCGGCCGGTGGTCTCCTTCGAAAGATCGGGTCAATGCCTGGCCATCGCTTTCATCGTGCCGACGAAGCGTCCCCTCTGCTTTGTCGCCCTTTGTGCCGCATCAGGGATTCGAGGGAGGTTGGGGCCTCTCCCTCCCTCTTTTGATCCCCTTCTGCGGAACAAGTACGTTAGGAGTTGGATTCATGGGCAAGGGGTAGGGAACGGGATCCTCCTCCCCCGGATCTGCAGCAGTGGCCTAGGAAGAAGAGGAGGGGGAGGGCACGAGCTCCTCCTCCCCGGATCTGCAGCTGTGACCGAGGAAGAAAAGGAAGGGGGAGGGATCAAGCACCTCCTCACCCGGAAGATTACGACCAGCTCCGATGGCTCTCTAGCTCTCTCACCTATTCACTCCCGTGATAACTGCAAGCTCCAAAGGCAGGGACGATTATGACAATCGGGGTCATGCGATTCACCACGATTCAGATCTCGATCTGTACCTCTCCATCTTCCATCTCCATCCCCACGATTGCTTCTACCTCGATTCAGATATGATTATCTTTTTTTAAATTCAGACATGGTAGAGCAAGCCGCGACCGTCGCCCTCCACAGCCAGGTCCAGCAAATTGTGGTGGTGGCAATGCCAGCCCTATGCAGGGGGGACGAGTGCGGGGAGTCGCAGGCGGCCGATGACGCCAAGTCGACCCATTTCGACCCAGACCGGGCGAAGTAGAAGCGGGTGTGTAGGGCAAGACGGGGGTGTCCCGCGTCGATGGTGCTGCTCCCCTGCCACCACATCTGCCTCTTCTCCGCCTGTGACGCCACCACTAGTAATGCCTGTCTCGTTTACTGATGCATCAGAACCGGTGGCATCCAAGTCTTCCTCTCCTAGGTCTTGAGCCCCATCAGCACCATCCACACATCCAGAATCAACCCCCACTTCATCACCAGCCGTCCAAATTAAGAAAAGGGAAAAAAATAATGCAAGATGAAGATAAGAAGACGCTCTTTTTTGCTGTTTTGGGCTCCCACTCTCTATTTTGCTGCAACCCCAGAGCCGTACGTGTGTCAAGTCGTCTCTTTGGTCGTACTTGCCAGCGGGGGGTTGCATTTCATGGAGAGCGCGTGGTGGAGGGCGCATATGGGTCGTCTGATCATCGTGCCATGACCGATGTGAGCGCTGATAGATGCACGGAGCCAGTTATGGCGCATTGTCAAGGGTGAGGAAGGGACGTTGTCGGTCTTCTGTCCCTTGGCACAATGTATCCACTAGATTTTGTTGCTCGGATAGTGGTGGTTATTTTAATTGTTCACTTCACACATATTCAATTGGGCCGTCGGAGGACAGAGCCCTGTTGAGGTGGTACGGACCGGGCTCATCGATACTCGGCGCATTTAATCATAACTATAGTCAAGCCATTGGTTACGAGTCGCTCTGCCCATGAAGGGATCTATGACACTCGAACTTCTCACAGTTGGGAGGCTGCTGAAGGCTTGCACGGTATATGAAACATTCTGATCTTTAGCTCTTGATATTTAATTTTTTAATATATTAAATAAAATATATGTTAAGTGTGATCCAATATATATGTTCAAATGGAACCCGCTATTGTTACTAACCCAATCCAACTTTAATGTAGACTTTTTTTATAAAAATGTAATATCAAAATATTGTTATCTCCTTCAAAATATTGTCGCCACTCTCGAAAATTTTTTTTGCCACCTTTAAATATTCACATGTCTTAAAATATTGTCCTCGTCCTCTAAATCTTCTGCATGCCGAAAGGCACGGGCATTACTAGTAGATAAATAGTATGCACTGGCACTATAAAACATTAAAATGTTGTAATTGATCAACTATTGATGGTTTAAGAATCTTCATCTATTAGGTCACATGGTCGAATCCTCAGAGACACCTAACTCCTCTTAGTAATATTATGAAATTTCAAAAAACTAGTTTTATCAAAGAATTTGTTGGTTCACATTTTGAACCGAATAAATCCTGGTTCCAGTCCAAACCAATACAACCGGCTGGTCCAGTCCGATTTTCAAAACATTGGTTCCGATCGAAAATGAAATAAGAATCTTACAATTAGCATAACATCTATACTAATTAGTCTCACAAATATCCCCCCCCCTCTCCCTAAACTCGCCATATATCAACTTTTTTTCTCAAATTATGCCATGTGGCACCCATCCCCTCCTTCCCCTGTTTATCCTTCTCTCTCTCTCTCTCTCTCTCTCTCTCTCTCTCTCTCTCTCTCTCTCTCTCTCTCTCTCTCTCTCTCTCTCTCTCTCTCTCTCTCTCTCTCTCTCTCTCTCTCTCTCTCTCTCTCTCTCTCTTAAATCATTTTCTCTTTCGTCTCCAACTGATAATTCAGCTGGTAAGACATTTGTAACCCGTGGCCTTGGTCAATGATTCAAATAAGCTAGTGCTACATCATATTTCCTCTTGATTTATTCTGGTGGGCCTTCCTCTTGTCTTATTGGAGACTGGCGAGCTTTCCTACTTCTGGCTGTTATTAAAATCACTATAGTGACCCCTCCAAAAGAAATCATTCTCTTTTATTAAAAGTTCCATTTCAGAAAATTAAAGGGCTAGATCATAAATAGGGGTGGCAATGAACTTTGGAAACCCAACCTCAAACATCGGGTATGTGTATAGACTTTGAGTAATGCTATATAGCCAACTCGTTTGCGAACTTTTGTTGCCGACTCCACGTGATGTCGAGTGCTGGCAGGTCCTTATTGCTGGGAATATTTTTGTGGGGGCCATGAGCATAGCCCTAGGCGGATGCCTAGTAAAGTTGGCAAACTAGTTGGCAACCTAGCATTTCCCATAGACTTTGCACCCGAAACATGCATGGTTTGTGTAGTATGGGTATAGGAACTATACTCGATTAACTTTTGGGTTTGGGTATGGGTAGCTCAATACCCATGCATATCCGAACCCTAATTGCCCACCTAACTTGTGAATACTAGATAATAGAGTTCAACTCCAAACTCATTGTCATATGCCCAAATTCAGTGGTGGGCCCAAGATTTTTCTTCAGGGGTGGCATAATTATTAAAAAATAGCTACAGTCGTTGCCTCACAGTTGGAAGCTTTGACAGGCAGTGTGAATGGCAACCAAATGTTGACAAACGAGTTGGCTAGCATTGTTTTTTGGTTAAATTAAACTTTGTCCCCTCTGAAGTTTAGCTCCAAAACATTAAACCCTCCTATGGTTAAAAAATTACATTTTGCCTCCCTCCAGTTCAGTTTCGATCGGATAAAAATTACCAAATGAGGAAATCAAGTAGTCGACAAAAGGGGTATTGTGATAACATTTCAAACTTTAGGGAGCGATATGGAACAAAATAAACTACAGGGGGTAATTGTTTTTGAGTTAAACTTCAAGGGGGCAAAGTGTAATATATTTTAATTTTTTTCTCTGAAGTGGGGGGGGGGGGGGGGGGGGGTGGCTCTCAGGTCCAACGTAGGTTCGCTCCTGTCCAAATTCTAACAAAACTCATCCTTACCCAAACTTATCTAATGGTATAATACTAAAATTGAAGCTTCACGATGAGGTTCCGCCATGTGGCACGTCATTAATTTAGGAAGAAAAATTGGACCGTTCATCAAGAGCCTCACACATAGAGAGACATATGATCACATTTAGTTGATCGCCTACCCTCCTATGATCGGATCGACATAGCCGACATACCCGTTTACACTCTCTCTCTCTCTCTCTCTCTCTCTCTCTCTCTCTCTCTCTCTCTCTCTCTCTCTCTCTCTCTCTCTCTCTCTCTCTCTCTCTCTCTCTCTCCCATGAATGAGTCTCGGTCTCTCTATTGGAACTCATCCTATTCACCTTGATGGAGCGGATTGAATGTGATTCACCTTCAATTTCCAGCGACGGTTCGAAATCCCGATACCAAATCTAGCCGTCCTTCCTCCTCTTCCTTCGTCTCCGTGTCTAAATCATAGTCGCTGGTTGATGTCGAGTTCATGAGCATGAAAGATGGAGGAAGATAGAGAAGGAAGGGGGAGGAAATCCAGTGGATTAGGGTTTCGGTGCAGGGAAGAGGTTCGAGGAGGAGGGGAGGAATGAGGTGGGAGGAGGATGAAGGAAGAGGATAAAGGGGAGGAGGAATGAGGGTTGCTGGGTAGGAACGGCTGCGGAGGGTTGCCAGTCAAACATGGACGATGGTTGCGAGATGGGAACAGCCGCGGAGAAGTGGGCGGTCGGACATAAACGATGGCGGGAGGGCCCCTCAGGATGGAGAGTATTTTTAGATTATTGTGGGTGTCAAAATCAGCATGCGGCCATGAAAGACTAGGGTGCCACCTATCACTAATGCCATGGGTGCACGGACCCGATAAGACAGCAGGCGGCCGGACCATATATGTGATCATATCATGTCACCATCACAGCCCGCTATTGTTGACCGATAAGAGTCGCCGTTGAAAAGTCTACGGCCGCCATGCTGACGTTACCCTCTCTCCACCGATAAATGCCCCTCCACCGCCAACAGCCTCACCATCGACGCCCTTTGACAGGAAAACAAGCATGGAAGACCTCTCCCTCTCTCTACAACCAGCACCACCACGCGAGAGCAACGCCAGACCGCCGCCGCCGCCGCCGCCGCACACGGCGGTTCTCCATTCCGTGCGAAAGCCTCCATCGAAGCCGTGGAAGAAGCCCGAGCAGGCCCCTCCCAAGGTGTACCGGGTGGACCCCCACGGCTTCCGCGGCCTCGTGCAGAGGCTAACGGGCTCGCAGCCGCAGCCCCAGCCCATCCCCAGGCCCCTGAGAGACACGGTGGCCCCACCCCCGCGGCTCGAGCTGGCCAAACTCACCGTGCCGCCGGCGGCGGCGGCGGCGGCGTTCGTCCACAATGCCTCGAGGGCAGCCGCTCCCGGTCCGGTCGGCGAACTACGGAGCAGAGGGTGGGCGAGCCCGAAGCCGGCGGCCGACCACCAATCTCCAGCCAGTCCGTTGGGGTTCTTGTCGCCGTCGCTGTACTCGGCGTGGTGCTCGTTCCCTCTGCTGAGCCCAGGAACCTTGGCGTCGTTGGATCACAGCCCCAGAGCAATCCTCTGACCGGCGCTACTACTAGGATTGAGAAATATGGATCATCATACCATGCAATCTTTCTTTCGTTTCTTAAAGTGTAACATAATAAAATTAGAGTAAATTACACTTTACCCCCTGAAGTTTATCGCAAAATCACTTAACCCTCTTTAGTTTATTGGGTTTTTTTTTTTTCAAAACAGCATTTTTTTTTAAAAAAAAAAAATTATTTTAATAACCATCTATCAAAAATAATTTTAAAAGTGGCAATTTATTCACGACGCTGAGTCAGTTATATGCCGAAGTTTCTGTCCAGTAAATCCGGTAAGTGAAAAATCGGTTTTAAAATCGGTATTTTGTTTACTGTGACGGGATATTTTTGATAGATGATTGTTAAAATAATTTTTTTTTTAAATATTGTTTTGAAAAAAATAACCCTAGTTTATTTTGTTCCAAATAGGTCCATGTAGTTTTAAATGTTAGGATAATACCCCTTTTGCAACTATTAAATTTTCTCTTCTGCAAATTTCTATCTAGTGATAACTGAATTGAAGGGGGCAAAATATAGTTTATTAATTATAGAGGTTAAGTGAGTGATTTTGGGCTAAACTTCATGGTGGCAAAGTATAATTTACCCATAAAATTATGTAAAAATTTCATCGATGGCCGTCTAGTCATATATGATCAAGATGGGATCGATTACAAGAAAGATTGACAAGAATTTTCCAACAAGATGTAAAATTAGATTTGAACTATCTATAATCGGTGAAGGCAACTTTTTTTTTTTTACATCGGTAGGTATCTCGAAACCTTTCAGGCAATGGACCCACTTCAGGCTCGGACTAATTCCTCTGGGAATGCACATCGACCCACACCGAAGTTTCCCTACGCATTCCTGGGTAACTCGAGGAGGAGAGATATTGAAACCACAAACTCCTCACCAAAGCATCAGTTGCTTACCAACTCCCATATCCCCTGGTGGGTCGGTGAAAGACAACTTGCAAGAGTGGTGTGAACCATGTTGATTACGCAGTTTAAGCTCATGCGTGTTAGAGGAATAAGTCCAGACCAAAAGGATAGATGGCAAGATTTCACATCTGAGACTTTCTATTTATCACTGTAGCACAAATTATAAGTCAAAGAGCTAAAATGAAACAAAACTCTGATTACTTTCGACTGTACTCATGAATTTAAAACACCAACAAAATTTCAATCTGTCTCGATATTTTTTTTTCTCATCCAAAAGGATGCGATCGTGCTGCATATACAGAGAATTTTGGCATTCATGGTACAACTATGTACAGCCTAGTTATCCCAGTAGTTCCTGAGCTGCGACATGTGGAGCAGCAGCTCATCCCGACCTAACCCCGTGATGCCACTGGTCATGATCCACGGCGGAGGTTCCGGGTAGAACTTACTGATCAGATCCTGGAAGTGCTTGATGTTCTCCAAAGGACGACACCCTTTACCACCTTTCGTTTTGTCGCACTTGGTGAAGACGAAAGTCATTCCGATCTGAAACATCAGAGGAGATGAACGATTGAGAAACATGAGAGCAGGGATTAGTTGTGACTTAGCAGCTAATCCAGTAATGTCATGCATAGTTATCCAGTCAGAAATCGGGAAAAAAAATCGGCTAAGGAAAAGTCAGAATAATCGGGTAAAAATCGGGAATGTTAGGAAAGAGATGGAAAACAAACAGTAGAGATATACAATATATTTATACAAAGATGTTCCAACAGGTTTTTCTAGCAGTACATGACAGGATTAAAAGCGCAATTAATCGGGATTAAAATGTGTAAATCATGAATAAAACATGAAAATCATGATTTTTTCATAAAATCGTGACTTTCAAAATTTCGGGAAAGAGTCGTGTAGCGAGCGTTTACTGAAAAAGTCGTGTTTTAATCGTGTCCTCTTCAAAAAAATCAGAGTTTTTGCTAACAGAGACTTCATGTAGGTAAGTAGAAAAGATGGAATGCGATTGTACATTGTTGCGGCCGAGCCAATTGGCACAGTCTAGGTCGATCTTCTGTGGTGGTATACTGGCATCAACGAGCAGTAGGACGGCAACCAAGGTGTCCCGGTTTAAGAAGTACCCTTTGGTAAATGAGGACCAATCCGTTCGAGCAGATTCAGGGGCCTTTGCAAACCTGAAGGCAGGAAACACAATCAGCAGACTCTACAGTAGTTGCGGAATAAACAAGATATTAACCAAATATTTCACTGATTCGAAGTTTATACTAGGATTCAACACAACATGGACAATGACTATTCCTTGAACAAATGCTCCCAATAACGTTGATCTGAAAGTTCAGAATTCAAATATCCTATATATACGAATGAAGATGTGCATTAGAACCTAGGATCCATTAGTCTCAAATTTCTTTTTGCACTCCATAGCTCAAGTTATAAAGGCTCTTCGTTAACTTCGATCTTTGTCAAAGTAAGGCTAACAGAATACCAAAAAACTGCAAATTACATCCATACTTCTTGTGGGAGCTATGTTATGGTGGAACTGTGGAAAATGGATCTGAAAAGGTACTAAGAGGATAAATAATAAAAACAGAAATTCCTCGAAGATGAACTCAAGTATCTGCAGACTGGTGGACGCTAGGCATAATATATGCACTGTAATACAACATAACAAATCGTATCCAACGAGCAGTAGCACGGCCTTAAGTGTGCATGCGCTACCTCAATTACTGCTTTCCGTATGCAACATATCAATGTGACCATTTTCTAAAACACATTTTAATGTTGTTAGAGATATACATATGTACATTTACTGCTATTCTATTACTCATGCCTTTCCCCTTTACTGAGTAGTAAGGTTGCCATGTTGGTGACTACACCCAATTTATCCATATACTATAATATAAGCCGGGAGTGACTAATGTGGCAACCCCCCCCCCCCCCCCAAAGTTATCTCTCTCTCTCTCTCTCTCTCTCTCTCTCTCTCTCTCTCTCTCCATTTTTCGGGGGGGGGGGGGGGGGGGGGGGGGGGGGGGGGGGGGGGCGTCAGAGGCTCCCGAACCTTGCCTGGGGTTGGGGATTCACACTAGTTGTATTTATATCCTAGGCTATGACCCTAATGAGGATAAGGTTCATTTGCTCTATACTCCTAACATGGTATTAGAGCCTCCCAAATTGAGAGAGCTAGGTCTAGGGTTCCATCCACCTCCTAGATCCCCTTTTAATCCAACCTCGATGGCATATGACCATAGCAACTGAAGCTCTGACCTTCCCTTCTTCACTTTCTATCTCCATAACGGGTTGAATGCAAGGCTAGCATCAGCCTCCTCTTCATATATGCAACTCCATCAAATCAAATCAGATCATCATTCTTCTTCAAATCTGGAGGACTACTTTTCATCATATCGTCGTCTCCATCAGATCAAACTGTCACCGTTCTTTCTTCTTCAGATCTGTCAAGCCCATCAAATCATTGACTCATTCAGATCAAATCAGCACCGTCACCATTCTTCATGAAAGGTCGGTAGCGCATCACTAGACTACTTACAAGCCATCGGTAGTACAACATCGGACTACTTCCAAGCAATTAGCGTATCAACTGACTACTTCCAAACCAGCGGTGTTGAACCAGGCACGTCAATTCTACACTGTGGTGGCACCCCTCTTTTTTATAACAAAGGGATGAAACCCTAACTTAATCGGGGAAGGAGATCATCTACTTCAAATCTCCATCGTTCAATGTCATGGGCTAGGGATACAACTCGGGCGGGTTATGGGTTGAAACGCTGCCAAAACCCAACCCAACCCAAGGTCGGGTTGAATCCGCTGCCAAAGCCCAACCCACCACAAGGTCGGGTTGAACTTCCTTAGCCCAAGCCCAACCCGTTGGGTTGTGCGGATTGGTTTGCCGGTTTCAACATGGTAGAGAAGAAACAATCAATATATAACAGTTCTTTTGTGATAATACAATACGTAAAGTAATTCTTTGCATTCTTATATAGGTGATGGTTCATCGTTGGATGGATAAATGTCCATCCAACAATGGCCATTAGAAGCTGAATAAATACCTATCAAAGTTCCACCACAGTGCGCCCTCAACTTGTATTCAACGAATGATCCAACAGATGGATTCTAATCGTTCCTATTCAATATTATTATATTATATTAAATATTATTTACTAAATGGTCAGGCTTCGGGTTGGGTTGGGTTGGGCTTCCCGAAGCCTCTACCCAAGCCCAATCCGAATTGAGGTCGGGTTGGGATTTTCCAACCCAAACCCAACCCATACAAGTAGAATCCCAAGCCCGCCCAAATTCGGGTTGCGTTCGTGTTAGCCCGCCCAAATTCGGGTTGGGCTTGGGTTGGGTTCGGGTTGGCTTGCCCAAGTCGCAGCCCTATCATGGACGAACAAATAAGACTCACTTATGTTTTTAAAACTCGACCGATGTCGAGTCGGTTTCCTACTAGCCAAACCGAGTCACCGACCAATACCAATACTTGGCTCGTACCAGGACATACGACTGAGTCGTATCAGCTAGGATGAGAAAAAAAAATGATATTATTTCAAATAATGGCCAAAATTGGCACCGAAACCGAACCAGTTGATACCGAGTCAACTCAATCGAGTTGACTCGGTTTGGTTCGAACCGATACCGCGACTGATACCCTATTCTAAACCCTTCATCTCACTTCTACCTGCCCCGAATTTTTTAAGAACTTGACTAGCGGTGCTCCCTTTAACTTATAGTTAGTTCAATTATGTTAACCCAGCATCCGATTGAGAGTGCTATATTGTCAGTTCAGTCATTTGGTAACAGTGAACTCCTTTCATTTATCAGTTTAAACCAAAATTACCATGTCTGAAGTTGGAAAAAAAATCGATTAGAGAAGTTCAAAAAGAAGATAAAAGTTTTAAAACTATATAAAAAGATGTTCCAACAAAACTTCGAGCAGTATACAATAGGATTAAATTGCAATTAATCAGGACTAAAAAGTGAAAATCATGATTTTTTTCAAAAAATCATGAGTTTAACAAACAATCGGAAAAGAGTCGTGTAATAAACGTCACAACAATAACACTGCAAGAACTTGCGTTTTTTCTCTGTTTGCTACTGAGCCAATATATCGATTGATAGTCTTTAAAGGCCATTCAACTCCGTCTTTGTTAGTCAGATTGCTCAGATCCCCGGGAGTTTTTCAACTGCTAAACGGTCGTCATCTCTTCATTATTTTGGAGGGTCCATGTACTCATCTTTGCATATCATAATTATTTATCCTCTAATTTTCCAAGTATTGTTGATATTTGATACTAGTCGCCAGAGCCTAAACTTTCATATTATTAATTAAATTGGTTTGCTTAATTCCTCATGTCATGCTAGGATAGATAATTGTACGAGTGTCCCGCATCAATGGATTTATTCTTTTCAAAGAAATATGACAATACTGAAATAGTACGGAGGGCACATTCATTGAGAAATCTGCATTGTATTTTCACAATTTCAAAAAAAAAAACTTAGAATGAAGACATATAGAAGAACCAATTCTACAAACTATTGCAGCTCAAAGAAAACTCCACTAAAGAAAAATTAGAAAGACTTGATCCAATGGATATCATAACAAACAAATTTTCCAACTATTTAAGAATAACCCAAAGAAGAGGTCTGAAAACAAAGAAATTAGTAAAATACTCAAAAGCTCTCAATTCAATCCAAGTTCCAGATAAGTGCCATTAACATAATTAAAAGTTTTATTGCCGAGAAAAATAGTTCCATGCACAAAGAGCAGTAATTCTTCATCTATTTTGAGCGAGTCTTAGCCAAGTACGAGACCTAAACTTCTCTATTAGTTATTAAAGCACCATACGATTTTCTGTAGATTTTATTTTTGATCGTGATTAGTTAAGTTTTTTGCTTGCTTCTTCTCGTTTAGCTATATAAAGATCCGGATACAAGAAGCTATACAAGACAAATACTAGCCACTAAGATCAGTTGAAAACCTAAGAAGCACTGACACTGGTACGGGGACACGGTTATGACACGACACGGGTACGCCGACATGGCAAATCCTAAAAAAAGAGGACACGGGTACAATGGGGACACGACAAAATAAATTACTTTTTTATTTATATTTTATGTGTGTTCATAATTCATATATATTTCAATAACAAAAAAAATCTCATAGAAAACAGTTAAAATGAAATTTTAATGCATACTGAATCGCAACCATTAGTTACACCCAGCCTGATTGGTGAATCACATGCAGCCCTAAATGGTATGGAAAAGAACGGTTGTGTTTCAGTTTTGGATTCAACCTATCTGAAAACTCAGAGGATCAGATAGGTTAAAGCTAAAACTGAATTGTAACCGTCCGTTACAACTAGCCTGACAAGTGAATTATACTCAGGCCCAAATGACATGCAAAAGAATGGATGCGATTCAGTTTTGGCTTCAACCTATCTAATCTTCTAAGGCAACTTGTGACCCGACCCTATATCGAACAATCCGTCACTCCACCGTGTCCGGTGCGTGTCCAGCGAGTATCCGACTGTGTCCGGCTCCCGAAAGCACGTGGGACAAGACAAATGCATGTCCAACGAGTGTCAGTATCCGACAAGTGTTCGACAGAGATACGGGAGGCCTGGGAAAGTGTCCATGCTTCCTAGTTGAAAACCCTATCCACAAAATTTGTTGTTGAAGAATCTAAATAGTTGACTGGCATATGATCTTATTATTGGATGTGTTTGTTGCACCAAGTTCTGCACAATAGCAGACATATTGATAAATTTAATTGCTATTTTCTAGAGTTCGGCCATACATAACTGAATGACTAAAAATCCCCCAAGAGCTTGTCATTGTGCTTAGGCGTGAGGAACTCATCCCACTAGCAATCTTGTAGTTGGTACTTGGTACCAACATCATCAGAGTAAATGAGGCATCTTTAATGAATGTGAAAAAAGCCTTTGGAAAGTCCTTTCTAGTCTTCGTCATTCAATGGTGTCCTTTCATCAGAATAATACCTCCTACTTCAGTTTGACATGCTCCTCTTCCACTTGCATAGATCACCCTTGTGCACTCTTTTGGAGTCAAGACTACAATTTCTCACCTATTCCTTGTACTAGGGCATTATTTAGGACACCATGCTCCTTTTGTTCTTTGTTGAGATGTTTTTTGCCATGTCATCTCTTTTGGCCATCTATTTGGGTTTCCTCTCACCGCACTTCATCTTGAGGGGTTGTTTCCTTCAAAAACCTCCGCCTGATCATTTTCTTGCTTAATCCTCCTCATTTATGTCTCTTTTTTTCCGTCTTCACACGCATCTTATCAAATATGATATATGGGGACCTCTTAACTCTTGGCAGGATATAATTAGTTGCACTTGTGTAGAAGCTAAGTATTGTACCATGTTCCAAACTACAGTAAATGTTTTTTTGTTATGTCAACTTCTATCAAACTAATTGTACTCTTTATTGTGATAATTAGAGCGCGATCTACTTACTTGTAATCCGTGTGCGACATATGCTCCGCATATGCTACTCCACTTACATTGGCGGGGCTTCATCATCAATTAGTCTTTGTATGAACGGTACAAATTGAGGAATGCCTAATAAATATTAAGCAGAGTATGACGTACACAATGGAAAAAACAGATGAAATTAGTGTTTTGTTCTATGTTTTACTTTTAATGTTTTATTATTATATACTTGTGGTTTTATTAAGAAACAAAGAATAATACAAAGGGTTAGCCTTTTATACTTGGCCTAGAATTCCTTCCTTTAGGTTTTAAAGCAACAATTGCCATTTTCATGCTCTATTCAACTTTCATCTCATTGTTAAGTCAGACGTCCTTGCTAAAATATAGTACCTGGTTCTGGTTTCACAACTTCCTTCTCATCCCTCCTTCCATTGTGTCTATCAAGATTCCACCTCTTAATTAGGCTCCCGTCTCAAGCTCAAGTGGGGTTCACTGAAACGATTTCATTTTTAAACTATCCTATGACCTAACATGAAATGGTAATGAAAATGGCAGAACAATCTTCTTGGCACTAGATGCAGTTCCTAATGTAGTGAGACATCCTCCATTACCAGAATTCCGCTCATGTGTTTATACAATCATCTATGCACAAACTTACAGCACGGAGCACCCACGATACTATTGACGGCTTGTGTCCACAAAGGACCACTAACCTCTACTTCTAAGCTCACGTGCGAGATTAGTAATGGGTTACCTCTGCAATAGACATTGTTGACCAGTACTTTGTGTTTGAAGCTTGAATTGTTTTCTCACCATAAAAGATGAAGGAATTTAACCAAGAAATGCTATTCAGCCCGAAGGTTTTCCCGATTCAGCTCAGCCCGATTGACGTGGCCGTGTACGAATGGTGGTTGAATATTTTTAAATGTCGCTAGTGAGATTCAAATGTCACTTGTGAGATTCAACCACCACTCGTACACGGCCACGTCAATCGGGCTGAGTGGAATCGAGAAAACCTTCGGGCTGAATAGCATTTCTCTTTAACCAAACAACCTAAATAAAGGTGTTACGCACAGTGCATTCAAAGCACACGATAAATCTAATCGCTTTCATGGTATGCTTGCAACAATTTACAAATGTCTTAACACAGAGGATTTCATTGAGATAGAATTACTAGAAAAAACCAACCTACAAACAGTTGATGTGCAAGTCTAAAGCTATTAGGAATTGGGGGAAGCAGAGGTAATGCTTACCCATAGCCAGGCAGATCAACAATGTACCAGCTTTTGTTAACTAAGAAATGATTGATGAGTTGTGTCTTCCCTATTCAAAGAAAGAAAAGAAAGGATCAAACTCGTGTGTAAAATAAAATCCCACCCATGAACCCAAAATCTTGCAATCGGATCCCACATGAAGAAAAAGAGCAACATTTGGGTCCCCTGTTGAGGATCTCAAGCTCAAATGCAACATAAGTGAGGGTGCAAGAGATAGAATAAGGACCTGGCTTCTTGGAAGTGAGGGCGACTTCCTTCTTGCGGACTAGGGCGTTGATGAGAGAGGACTTCCCGACGTTGGACCGGCCGAGGATCGCAAACTCAGGGCGGTCGTCCTTGGGGCAGTCCCTCGCCCGGGGGCTGCTCTTCACGAACTCCACCTGCTTGATCTGCGCGTGGCCCGCATAGGGCCCCACGACGATGTTGGAGCCCGGGAGCACCATGCTCGCCGTCACCTCGTCCCTCTCCACCCCCGGAGGGACGAAGAGGGCCGACCTGACGAGCTCCGCCTCGGGCGGAGCTGCCTGAGGGCCGGAGGCGGAGCGCTGGAGGGGAGGCTGGTTGGTAGGGCTTTGTCCGGCGGCGTGGGTGAGGGGGCGGAGGAAGGATGCGGCGGACGAGGGAGGGGGAATCGGGCGGGTTTGAAAGAGGCGGTTGCGGAGGAGCATCCCGGTGGAGGAGCGGGGGAGATAGAGTCGAGACTGGAGAGCAGAAAAGAGAGCTGAGTCGACCATTTTTAAGCCGTTAAATACAGTGGCAGGGAAAGGGAGCCGATCCATTGAAAAAGCCCCATCTACTCTCTCACCCATTGAATTAGTGATGGCACCCTAGTATTTTTTTTCTTTTTTTAATCCTCATTCCTAACCTCTATCTTGTCACCATTGAGCCGTGCACCCATCGCGCTCTATCTCGGTTGCCGCCCCCAGCTACCCTCCTTCCTTCTCCTCCTCCTTCCTCCTTTCTCCACCGTCGCTTCCTCCTTCCAAACGCCGCCCCCAGCCACCCTCCTCCTTCCTTCTCCTCCTCCTCCTTCGGTGGCTGGGTTAGGGTTTAGCGGGAAAGAAGATTGGCTGAGTTAGGATTTACCAAGGAAGAAGATGAGGAAGAAGGAGGGAAGAGGAGGGTGATTGGGGGCACTGTTTGGAAGGAGGAGGTGGCAGTGGAGGAAGGAGGAGGAGGAGAAGGAAGGATGAGGGTGGCTGGGGGCGACTTCGGAAGGAGGAGGAGGTGGTGGAGGACGCTGGGGTGGCAGCCGCGGCGGAGCACGATGGGGATGTCAGGCAGTGTCAAAAAGAGAATTGAAGGAGGTCATTTTGGGGATATCGTGGGTGCCAACACTAAAAGTCTTAAAATGGACTGGGTGCCTAGACGAATTTGGGTGCAATTACTAAATCCATGGATGCGAATAGATAGACCCTTTTTTTTATTTTTTGGAAAACAAGCATTAGTACTTTTAGCAGATGTTATATCAGCTATGGGATTTTTTTCAAAATAGTATTTAAAAATAAATATTTAAATCAATAGCGTTTAATCAAAACTATTTATCAGAGCAGCGCTCTGATTGCTCTGTCGGCTGACCGTGCATGAAACTGAGTACCATATCGGACCTTATGAGCCAGCGACAAACCCGGCATCTGTGATACCAAGTTTAAAACCGGCATGCAGAAGGTTGGGTTTAAACAGCTCTCAGCACGAATCAATCCATAGTTACTTTATTGTGGGTGGGTTTCTACTATGCTCGGCATCATGCTTATCGTTTCTAAACTAAGCATCTAAGTGGGTGTTTGGCATGAGGAACAACTATTCCGCTTAATCCCCATCCAGAGGAGGTCATTCCCTTCAATTACTATAATGTAATTCAATGGTTCAACGTTCCGGTTAGTTTTGAAATGCATGGAGTAATAAAATCTCGTTCCCAACTCTTCATTCCACCAGAACAAATACTATCTGTTACTTTAAAAAATCAAAAAATTTTGAGAAACGGAACAAAAATTATTAATAATTTAATAAACGGAACAAAAGTTGTATAATTGAAAAAAAAAAGGAATATTACGCCATCTCAAATGGCGTAAAGTATTTACGCCATTTGAGATGGCGTAAAACTGAAGGGGTAAATTAAAATGTCGAAACTGTCCTTTCTTTACGCCATTTCAAATGATGTATCCTGGGTTTTAGGTTTTAGGGTTTAGGTTTTAGGATTTAGGGTTTAGGGTTAGGGTTTAGGTTTTAGAGGTTTAGGGTTTAGGGTTAGGGTTTAGGGGTTTAGGGGTTAGGGGTTAGGGTTTAGGGTTTAGGGTTTTAGGTTTTAGGATTTAGGGTTTTAGGGTTTAGGTTTAGGGTTTAGGATGTTACATTGGCGAAGTTAAAAAATATTTGTTTTAATCTAAACCCTAACCCTAAACCCCTAAACCTAAACCGTCAAACTGAAACCCTAAAACCTAAACCCTAAACCCTAAATCCTAAAACCTAAAACCTTAAACCTTAAACCCTAACCCTAAAACCTAAACCCTAACCCTAACCCCTAAACCCTTAAATCCTAAACCTAAAACCTAACCCTAAACCCTAAATCCTAAAACCTAAAACCCTAAACCCTAACCCTAAAACCCTAAACCTTAACCCTAAATCCTAAAACTAATATAGGGAATTTACGCCATTTGAAATGGCATAAAGAAAGGACAGTTTTGGCATTTTAATTTACCCCTTCAGTTTTACGCCATCTCAAATGGTGTAAATACTTTATGACATTTGAGATGGCGTACTATTCCTTTTTTTTTCAATTATCCAACTTTTGCTCCGTTTATTAAATTGCTACTAATTTTCATTCCGTTTCTCAAAAATTTCTGTTAAAAAATTGGAACCGAGAATAGAAACAGAGAGTTCCAAAACGATGCCAAACACCCCCTAAGATGCCAAGTTTAAGTCACTCAGTCATTATGGGCGGGTTTCTACTAAACTGCATCTAGCATACTGGTTTTAAACTCGACATCTCAGATGTCGGGTTTGTCACTGATGCAAATGGTCTAACGTGGCACTCGTTTTCACGTTCGGTCAGTCGAAGGGGCAGTCAGAGCGCTACTCTGATAACTAGTTTTGGTAAAACGTTATTGATTTAAATATTTATTTTTTAAATATTATTTTGAAAAAAAAATCAAATTAGCTAAAGGACATGCAATGTTTCAATATGGCATCAAGTCCCTTTCGGAACAACACGTGCTACAATAAGTCCCACATCTTTCTTTTACCCCCTCAAATGATAAAAATGTTCTTCCAGCGAGAGTATCCATTCGCCGGTTGACACTATGCACGTAGTGATTGTTATAGTGATTTTACTATATCTACTACACAAATGGATACTCTTACTATAGTTATTTCACAGTAGTAGCTGCAGTAAAATTATTGTAGCAACCGCTAGACGTTTCGTGTCAACCGGCGAATAGATACTCTTGTTGGAGACGAATGGATATTCTTACTGGAGAGACAATTTTGTCATTTAAAGGGATGAAAAAGTCTAACAATTTCATATAGAGACTTTACTTTAGAAACTTGTCCTTTGGGAGGGATTTTAGTTAATATCTTGTCTCTCTGCGATTATTTCTCTACGTCTATGATTACTTTTATTTGTCTTTTCGTATTAACTTGTCGTAAAATTTAAAACCCTATGACGCTTCCGCATTCATTGCGAGGGGATAATCTTGATAGATGGATGCAAAGATATACTAATATTGCCATGTGCTACATGGGTCATATAGAACCTAACTTTCATTAGCGGGCCCTATTTAATTTACATGGATGGTTAGGATCTATTAGGGAACAAATGCATTATATTAGGGCTAGTGTAAAAATCAGAACCGTCGAGAACGATCATTTGGATCATTGGATGTTATAGAGTCATCTTTGGATCCTCTGATACGTATCATTTGTAGATACCCTCACACCCAAAAACCCAAGTTGTAAAGGGAGGTCCACAGAGGGTAAATGAAGACATCACCACCCAACCCTTAGCCGATGTGGGATTAAACCCATCAGGTCGATGGTCTGAGGCACACACATATACAGAGAGAGAGAGAGAGAGAGAGAGAGAGAGAGAGAGAGTAAAAACTTTGATATTTCAATCTACTACGATGATCAAATACGTACAAAGAGATCTCATGAGCATCGTAAATGCTATTTTGAAAGACAAACAGTCTAAGATGTGGAAAAGAGAAGGTAACACTGTACACACTATTTCTCATCAGACATCTTGAACCCTTAGGTTTTGCTCTGAGTCTCATTGGCTATCAAGAAATGTTCATATGTACATGGCTTAAATGTCAAATACACCCTTATTAGTGTTTTCCTTTGATAGAAAGATCCAAGTTTTCCTTTGATATATGTCATAATTAATTCGGGTTCGGGTCGAAAGCGGACCAAGCTTAATATGGCCCGAGCTCGGCCCAAACTTAAGTTCAGGTATGAAATTGCATCCATACTTTGTCTAGTCCAAGCTCACATAAAATCCAACCCATATTCATTTGGGTCAAACGTGAAGGTATCGGGCTAGCTCGACCCAATTGACAGTCCTACCCTCGATCAGTCCTCCATTGCACACAATGTGGGGGTCGTGTAGCTATGATTGGATGCCACGTCAATCGGGTTGAACATTCGGGACAAACGCTTCGAGTTAGGATCTGATGATTCCAAAGTTACTTGAAAGGTGCTCAATATGAGACCATAGAAGGTTTCCAAGGGTTCTCGGCGGTGAGACCTCGTTAACCTTCTTGATGGGTGGCCACCCCGGCGGATTACTACTCACCTCCAGGGTAATGCTGCCGCCCAACTCCTCCCGCACTGCCTCCACCATCTTGGGGCTGATCGCATCGTCCCCTCCCGACGCATCGGCAGACAGACGACGGTCAGCCCCGTGCAACGGGTCGGTAGACGCACACCCAGCCGGCCCCTGACAGGGGGTCGGCGGACGCAATGGTCGACCCCTGATAGGGGGTTGGCAGACAGATGACGGTCAGCAGGCGCAACGGTCAACCCCGGACAGAAAGTCGGCAGATAAGCGACCAATTTTTTGCACCAGAAAGTCTCAGCCAGCTAGGTTAGCACCTACTTATCTAGGAGAGGTAACTGTGGGTGCAATATCTAGCTAGCGCCCTACAGTGAGACCTGGTGAATCCCCTCCCGGGTATTTACCAAAACCCCTGATATGTTGGGGAATTTTTCTAGAATATTTCCCATAAACCAAAATCTCTATAAATAACCAACCCTGTGAAAATAATCCAGATCCGAAAATCTAGAGCAAAAACCCACTTTCTGTATTCCAGAGCTCCCTGAGCTTTCTGGTTTTTCAGACTCCTTCTCCATCCTCCGTTATCTTGTAAGAAACACTTCTCGCCCTGTCGAGAGTAGCTCTACTTCATTCAGAGATAGTGGATTCAAATATTGCGTTTTATCGCACGGAGATGTAGGCTTCGGTCGAACTTTGTCACCACATTTAGTGTCAATTCTTTCTCTCTGCTCTACAGCGCTTGTGTGACAAACTAGCAAGTTACAGCTCAGCGATTCGAAGCACGCCACTTCCCGAAGGGTAAAACCTTCACTCGACTGTTGGAAGGAGGGTCACATATGACGACCGAAATCCTCCCCCACAGCTGCCAACAAAGGTGTGGCATAGAACATGGTTGTCGCTATCATGTGGTGTCAACGCTTGCCTGAAGGCGAGGACGTGCAGTGTCGGATCTTCAGTCAGTCAGTTGAACTTGGGGAGAGCGAGAGCTTTCCAGCTTCAAGAAAACAGGGCGTGGAGAATCTGTCGATGAAGTGGGCCTTCGGAGGCATGATCGTTCCTTCGATCGCCTCGCTAGTCAGAGAAGCGTCTTGGAAGAATATGAGGTAGAGAGGGCGTTGGAGTCCATCTTGTCGTCCGATGCCTGGCTGGGGCTCGCCATTGTAACTTGTCAAACTCTGGAGCGGTGTCCATCATTCCGAATACCTCTCACGATGCAGGGATCGAAGGATGACTCAGAACCGAGAGGCTCAGGATGGCAAGCAGATTCATTGAGCCATTGCCATACCATTGGCTTAGGAGGAATGGGTGAGGGTCTTCTTGAGAGGGATTCAAGGGACTATCGAGGGATGTCGATGGCGAATCGTCTAGAAGGAGCGAAAAATTGGTCGACCGACCGGCGGACGTTTGCTCCGTCATTGATACCAGTGGCTGACCGCAAAGGGTTGACTCTTGCATTGACGATGATTTGTCGGAGAGAGTCTCTCTCAACCATGAGAGCATCGTTCTACTTCGTGAGAGTGAGGAGCTGGAAGTCCTCTGCCGTGATATGGTATGTCGCTTGAGCATCGGCACTGGAAGAGATGTGTGCTTTCCCTAAGCGCTGAGGAGTTAGGTTGATGAGTTGAGGTGACTGTCGAGATTGAGCCTGGGCAACGCGATCAACCGACGGGCGACTTCTTCAATTAACAGCGAGTTGTTGTTCCGGGTGTTGGATTGTTGCGAACCGACGGCTCATTGAGAGAGTCATTGGATGCTGAGCGTCTGGGTGCATGCTGCTTTCCTTCGTCTGGTCCATCGGTGTCTTCGCCATTTAGGTGCAACGATGAAGACAGACGGATTGCTCCGGCAACCGGTAGCAGCTACCAAAGGAGTAGGGAAGGTTAGAAGTTGTAAGTTGATAGGATCGTGATTCCACAGACGGCGCCAAACTGTGGGGGAGGATTTTGGCCGTCGTACGTGACACTCCTGCAACAGTCGATTGAAGGTT
Organism: Chamaelirium japonicum; assembly: GCA_947650365.1. Classification (NCBI taxonomy): domain Eukaryota; kingdom Viridiplantae; phylum Streptophyta; class Magnoliopsida; order Liliales; family Melanthiaceae; genus Chamaelirium; species Chamaelirium japonicum. Next base: position 41,716,743 of record OX393557.1, on the reverse strand, counting down.
TTACCCTTCGGGATGTGGCGCGCTTCGAAACGCTGAGCTGTAACTTGTTAGGCTGTCACACAAGCACTGTAGGGTAAAGAGAGAGTTGACACTAGATGTGGTGATGAAGTTCGGCCGAAGCCTATATCTCCGTGCAGTAAGACGAAACCTTTGAACCCACTATCTCTGAATGAAGTAGAGCTACTCGCGACAGGCCGAGGAGTGCTTCTAACAAGATGACAGAGCGTGGAGAGGGAATCTGAAAACCAGAAAGCTCAGGGAGTTCTGGAAAACAGAAAGTGGGATTATGGTTTGGATTTTGGGATCTGGAATAATTTACAGGGTCTGCTATTTGTAGAGGTTTGGTTTATCTAGGGAATATTCTAGAAATATTTCAAGGAATATCCGGGGCTTGGTAACTACCCGGAGGGATTTATCCGACCCTAGATAGTGTAAGTGGGCCCAGGCAGGGCTGCGGGCCCCACCATCGTACTCGTGGGTCCCAGGCGGGGCTACGGGTCTCACCATCGTGCTTGTGGGCCCCGGGCAGGGCTACGGGTCCCACCATCGTACTCGTGGGTCCCACCGTCGTCGTGTTTGTGGGTCCCAGGCAGGGATATGGGTCCCACTGCAGGGCGTTGGCCTGATTTTGCACCCACAATTGACAGCCTATGCAGATAGCAGAGGTTGCAAGAAGCAATATATATTTTTTTTTCTTCAAAAGGCATGAAATAGGAAAAGAGTTTTGAGCCTTGTATAGACACATTTCAACATCCTCATGTCTGGGTTATGTAATGCAGGACTCGAAGCCATTGCCAAATCAGAAATTTCTGGCAATGATGCTTAAATATGGGTTGTTTCTTGATAGATACAGGTTTTACGAAGGAAGCTTTGGAGTTCTCCAAGCATGGAATAGAGCTTTGGATTCTCTCTCTCTCTCTCTCTCTCTCTCTCTCTCTCTCTGCGATTGCTGCGCACGGTTAACTCTCTCACCGACTCTATTCCTCGCAGTCGCCGGCCCACCTCGTGAACCCCACTAAATCCCTCGATCTTGCGTGGTTGTTGGTCCGGCCGACCATCCAAGCACAGCCGCGCCCCACAGACCCACACAGAATTGATAGAAGAAGAAGAAGAAGAAGAAAGACGTATCAGCAATGTCGCCCCCTTCAATGAAGATCATTGTGATTCCATGATTTTTGGGGTAGATTTGTATAAGCTTTGATTTCAATAATATATTTGTTTTTATTCTGATCGGGAATCACTACAAAGGAAACCTAAATCCCAATCTGCTCTCTCTCGCAGCGGCAACAACGGTTACCCCATCGACCATCCGCCCCTTCCTCCCCCCAAACACAAATGCCCTCAATTTCATCTGTGTTGCCGTGTCGGTGCTGCATCGCTGGTCTGGAAACATCCGCGCAGAAAATATATAAGGGATTCGGAAAGAAGAAGGGATCAGGTTAGTTCTCCTTCATTCCATGCCCAATTGCCCATTGTCTCTTTCCCTCTTTTTTTTTTTTCTGGATTATATTAGATTTGATAAATTGCTTTGGTGTCAAGAATGTGTTGATTTATATATTTTTTTGGATTATATTACTTCTTCCATTAGGTTCGATTTTCATGGTTATATGCATCCAAAATCGACCATTACACATTGTTCAATTCAATAAATGAGGAATGATAAAATTGTGAGCAATATACTATGTTCAGAAATTTTTTAAAAACGGAACAGAAAATATTAATATTTTAATAAACGGAACAAAGGTTTTGAAATAGGAAAAAACGGAATAGTACGCCATCTCAAATGGCGTAAAACATTTATGCCATTTGAGATGGCGTAAAACTGAAGCTTTGATTTTAAATGTCGAAAGTGCCCTTAGGTCTAAAGAATTTACACCATCTCAAATGGCGTAAAGGCTTTGAGTAAATAAAGAAGGGTTATTTTGATTTTACCCCCCAAATTTTGCCATGAATTAGACTTTACCCCCTACATTTTCATTAATTAGACTTTACCCCCAAAAACTAACTTTCCGTCAACTCACCATCTAAGAGAAAGGGTGAGCTGATGGAAAAGAAATAAAGTTTTGGGGGTGAGCTGACGGAGCAGTTAGTTTTGGGGGGTAAAGTCTAATTAATGAAAATGTAGGGGGTAAAGTCTAATTCAAGGCAAAATTTGGGGGTAAAGTCAAAATAACCCTTCTTTATTTACTCAAAGGCTTTACGCCATCTCAGATGGTGTAAAGCCTTTGAGTAAATAAAGAAGGGTTATTTTGACTTTACCCCCCAAATTTTGCCTTGAATTAGACTTTACCCCCTACATTTTCATTAATTAGACTTTACCCCCCAAAACTAACTTTCCGTCAACTAACCATCTAAGAGAAAGGGTGAGCTAACGGAAAAGAAATAAAGTTTTGGGGGGTGAGCTGACGGAGCAGTTAGTTTTGGGGGGTAAAGTCTAATTAATGAAAATGTAGGGGGTAAAGTCTAATTCAAGGCAAAATTTGGGGGGTAAAGTCAAAATAACCCAATAAATAATTTAGGAGGAGTTAAATGGCTTAACGCCATTTGAGATGGCATAAAATAAGGGCATTTTTGGTATTTAAAATCATCGCTTTATTTTTACGCCATCTCAAATGGTGTAAATGCTTTACGCCATTTGAGATGGCGTATTATTCCGTTTTTTCTTATTTTAAAACTTTTGTTCCATTTATTAAAATATTAATATTTTTTATTCCGTTTCTGAAAAATTTCTGTACTATGTTTGAACTTTTCATTATTGTAGCTTCTATAGTTTTCATGCTTATTTCTGATTTTCTCTCTTGCTAAACTTAAATATTTTAATATATTCATATTGATGAATCTCTATTCGAATTAATATAATTAATGTTTGCAAACAAAATAATTAATATAATGAATAAAGAACTTGTGGAAGCTTAGGCTACAGTGTTGAAAGATTTTTTTTATAAAGAATTAGAAAACATCTTTAAAAGATTAAAATATAGACAATGTTTTTTTTCTTCAGGGTATAGGCAGTGTAGTCAAGGCAGACTCAAGGCGTTCAACCTTATTGGCGCCTAAGGCAAGAAGCGAGGCAAGCGCCTGATTGAAATAAGGCGTGCAAATATATATATATATATATATATATATATATATATATATATATATATATATATATGGGCATGCTATAATGCGGCACCGTACTACAACCGTTTGATGCACCACTACGTGCATGCGATGCACACAACGGGTGCATCAGACGACTGCGGTGTAGTGCCGCACTTACCGCATGCCGCATTATAGCATTCCCATATATATATATATATATATATATATATATATGGGGACGGGGAGCCTGGACCTCAGGTGCAGGGAGAATGCTGCACCCGTCCCTGCATGCGTGACACTTGTCCCCGAAATCGGCGCCAAAATCGGCCATCCCGACTTAAATCCCACGGGATTAACCGCAGCTGTCTGATCCTGCGATCCGGCCGTCTGAACCGCACCGCACACGCACCCAGTCGTCTGATCGCTGCGTTGGATCGAGGCGATCGGGCGGCTGAAAAAAAATTTGCGGTTACTGTAGCCGCTACAGTAACCGCGATAATGCTTTCAGCCGTCCGATCGCATGGATCGAACGGCTCAAAACAATTTCGCGGTTACTGTAGCGGTTACAGTAACCGCGAAATTATTCTGAGCCGTTTGATCCATGCGATCGAACGGCAGAGATTCACCACACCCCCGGTTTTTGTTTCAGCCGCCCGATCGACTAATCCAACGGCCGATTCGGGAGGCTGGGTGCTTGTGCGGTGCGGTTCAGACAGCCGGATCGCAGGGATCAGACGGCTGCGGTTAATCCCGCAGGATTTAAGTCGGGATGGCCGATATTGGCTCCGATTTCGGGGACAGGTGTCACGCATGCAGGGACGGGTGCAGCATTCTCCCTGCACCTGAGGTCCAGGCTCCCCGTCCCCATATATATATATATATATATATATATATATATATATATATATATATATATATATATATATATATATATATATATATATATATATATATGAGGAATGGGATGCTGCCTATCGAAGCAGCGTTTTTTGCTGCTTTGATACATTGTTTGACCATCCTAGAAGTTTTGGAATATGATGAAATTTGGTGAGGGTGTTGTCTAGGGTAAGATGATCATCCTCACAAATTTTCATCAAATTCCAAAACTTCTAAGAGGGTTAAATGGTCGAAGCAAAATCTGCAGATTTTAACGGTGACTGCAGATTTTGCTTCGACCATTTGACCCTCTTAGAAGTTTTGGAATTTGATGAAAATTTGTGAGGATGATCATAACCCTAGACAACACCCTCACCAAATTTTATCAAATTCCAAAACTTCTAGGATGGTCAAACAATGTATCAAAGCAGCAAAAAACGCTGCTTTGATAGGCAGCATCCCATTCCTCTATATATATATATATATATATATATATATAGGGGCATGCTTCAGTGCGGTCCGTGCGGTCCGCGTCCAATGCACGCGCGCGTGTGCGGCGCGGTGCAGTGCAAGCGGTGCGGTGCACTGCATCGGACGACTGCGGGTAAGCATTTCTCTCTCTCTCTCTCTCTCTCTCTCTCTATATATATATATATATATATATATATATATATAGAGGAATGATAAAATACGGCGTGCGGTGTGTGCGGTGTCACACCGCAGCCGTCTGATGCACCCGTTGCGTGAGTGCGATGCACGCAGCGGTGCATCAGATGGCTGCGGTGCGACACCGCACGCACCGCACGCCGCATCCTAACACGCCCCATATATATATATATATATATATATATATATATATATATATATATATATATATATATATATATATATATATATATATATATATATATATATATATATATATATATATATATATATAGGGGATGCTTAGGTGCGGTCTTCAGTCCGTGCGGTCCGCAGTCTGTAGCCATCTGATGCACCACTCCGTTCATCAGATGCACGCGACCGGTGCATCGAACGGCTGCGGACCGCAGACCACATCTAAGCATTCCCCTCTCTCTCTCTCTCTCTCTCTCTCTCTATATATATATATATATATATATATATATATATATATATATATATATATATATATATATATATATATATAGGGAATATGGTCCTCCCGACTAGCTAACACGCTAGTCCTCCCATCAATTTGGGTGCCACATGACACTTTTAACCGGGGTTAGGGGTTGGTCAAGGTGGTTACACCCCTCCTAACAATAATCATGAAAAAAAATTTGGAAAAAAAATATGCCAAGTGGCATTTTTAAATTAACCATCGCAAGAGTTATTTGCCCGCTACAGTTTACTATTAAATTTGTCGACCATTAATCGGGTTGTTTTAAGTTTTTTTTTTAGTTTTTTTTTTTTAAATCTTGATCTAAATAGAGTGTATTGACCATCCATAAAAAAAAAAAATGGTTAAAAAGTGCCATGTGGCACCCAAATTGAAGGGAACTCTAGCGTGTTGGCTAGTCGGGAGGACCGTGTTCCCTATTCCCACATATATATATATATATATATATATATATATATATATCTATATATATATATATATATATATATATATATATATATATACACACACACACACACTATAAAATGACTAGTTGAAACAAGTTCGCATAATCTTATAGCATGTACCATCAAACATCAAGAAAACTCATCATCATCAAGTTCTATAATTTATATCATCCTCATCTTAAAAACTATAAATCCAAATAATATAGATTGGGATCTAGGCCTTGATGTCTGTAGGTAAGATGAAAAAAATATGAATTGAAGATGTGAAGTAAACATATAAAGAATTATGACACAATACAACTGAATCAAAATCTGAATTAAAAAATTGAGAGAAGAGAGTTTTGATAGGCAACATTATACTCACTTTGTGACGGACTCTGAAGGTGGCCCCAAAGTTTAAACCCTAACCTGCCCGATCGCCATGAGTTCTTTTTTATCCGACTCAATCACGTGGAAGATTTGAATCCATAGGGCACAGGATCCTCTGAGGTTATAAATTCATAGGATCAAATAAGTTAAAGCTAAAATTGAATCACAACCGTCCGTTACACCCAGCCCAATTAGTGAATCATACTCAATCCCAAATGTCATGTGAAAGGACGGTTGTGATTTGGTTTGGCTTCAACCTAAACTGTCAATTAAATGAGGCGGGTGTCTCGACCGCCTGAGGGTGTAAGGTGAGCGCCTCAAGTTGACTTATATACCTGCTCTCGCCTCAATCCAGGCGAGGCGGTCTTGCCTCGCCTCGCCTCTTGTCTCAGGCGGGCGCCTCGGCTCGTCTCAACTACACTAGGTATAGGCTGGCGGCTTTCGACGAAATGGGCAGCCGCCCATTTGATGCTTCTAGGAGTCTTAGAATGTGCTGATTTTTTATGAGCATAAGAACCTTGCCTTAGATAGAACACCCACGAAAAATCAGCACATTCAAACTTTTAGTGAGATCAAATGTTCTATTTCAGATTAACGGTTACAACGGACGTTCGATAAAACTTCTAACATTTGCTGCCCCTAGAAGTTTTAGAATGTGCTATTTTTTGTGGGTGTTCTATCTAAGATAAGGTGCTTATGTTCACAAAAAATCAGCACATTCTAAAACTCCTAAGGGTTTCAAATAGGTGGCTGCCCATTTCGCCGAAATAGGATAGCAGATCATTTCCTGTTTCCTCATATATATATATATGAGATACCTTGTGAGAAACCTATCTAGAGGTTTTAGAATTTGATGAAAATTGGTGTGCTATGTATAACAAGTTGATCATCCTCACGAAGATTCATCAAATTCTAAAACCTCTAGGTGTAACAATTTTTTTATTCAAATTTATGATTTTTATGAACGGTCGATAAATCTAACATTTGATGCCCCTAGAAGTTTTCAAATTTGATGAATTTTGGTGAGGATGATCAACTTGCCATACATAGCACACCCACCAATTTTCATCAAATTCTAAAACATCTGGATAGGTTTCTCACAAGGTATCTCATATAAGAGATATCTCACTGGATAGCTACCCTATATATATATATATATATATATATATATATATATATATATATATATATATATATATATATATATATATATATAAGGTAGGCGGGGTGAATTATCTATCCATGCACTCTAGTTTGTGCAAGTAGCAGTCCTCACAAGAGATTTATACAGAAGTAACTTCTTGACTGTAAATATACAACAATCGAGCATCATCCCATCATATGAAGTCCGCTATGGAGCACATTCTAAATCTTAGTGTTCCATAGGAATTGTTTGTATAATGTAGAATTTATAAATTCAGATCATTGTTATAGAATATCATTTGCCAATGAGTGTATACTTGCTCGATCTTCTCATGTTGATGCATTATTTACCACAAAAAAAAAATCCTTTTAGAATTGTGTGTACCTAAAATACATCGACCTGTGCCGAATACCTGGCTCAATTAGGACCCACCACATGGTCCAACCAATGGCCGACATGTGAGATACATGAAATAAATCACCTTAACCACAGACCTTATTTCTATGGAGCCTACAAACGGTTCAAAGTGTCAAATGGTAGTTCCTAAAACAAGAAATGTAATTACTTAGTTTCTGTTCACTTGCAATTATTTTGTTTACATTTTACATTCCTTCTTTCAGTATATTATGTGCAATGCGGATTGTTCAACTTTCTACCCTCTTTATATGATGCTCTTCTCTAAATGATGTGTTTTTATTTTAGGTCCTGGTTCAGCACCTTCTCTTTGTCAGATCCTCTCGAGTTATTTTAGCGACTGGGATCTCCATAGTCTTGTATGGGACATGCTAACAAATGCTTTTGCTAGGTCCAGAATGACCCATGATGCCCTTTTCGTTTTTAGTAAAATGAACTGTTTGAACATGCAAGCTTCACTATCCACTTATGACAGTTTGAAGCACAGCCAAAGAAACACAGACATGGTCTGGGATTTGTACAAAGGTATCAAAGCTCATGGGGTTTCACATAGTGATTACACTTGCAGCATTTTTATTGAAAGTCTCTGCAAACAGCAGAGGTTGCAAGAAGCAATATTTTTTTTTCGAAAGGCATGGAAGAGGAAAGAGTTTGAGCCTTGTATTGTCACATTCAATGTCCTCATGTCTGGGTTATGTAATGCAGGACTTGTAGCCATTGCCAAATCATTTCTCGCAATGATGCTTAAATATGGGTTGTTTCCTGATAGATACAGTTACACTACTCTCATACATGGGCTATGCGTAGCAGGTTTTTTGGAGGAAGCTTTGGAGTTCTCCGAGGACATGGAGAAGCATGGAATAGAGCTTGACATAGTGACATATAACAGTTTGATAAATGGTTATCGGTTACTTGGGCTGATGGGTGAAGTTTGGAAGCTCATTGGAAAGATGAGTTTGCAAGGGCTGAAACCAGATCTTATTACTTATACTATACTTATCGCTGGACATTGTGAAGCAGGTAATATCGAGGAAGGATTGAGGATGCAAAAGGAGATCCTTGCGCAGGGTTTGCAGTTGAATATTGTCACCTATAGTGTGCTGCTAAATGCTCTATGCAGAAGGGGGCGAGTTAGTGAAGTAGAGAAGCTGCTTGAGGAGATAGAAGCTATTGGTTTGGATATTGATGGGGTAGCATATTGCATCCTTATTCATGATCACTGCAAGCAAGGAGAGATTGAGAGGGCGCTCCAAGTATGCAAGATGATGTTCTCAAAAAGAGTGGTGCTTAATTCTTTTGCAAATGTGGCAATTCTTTCATGTTTTTGCAAGCAAGGAATGGTAGTGGAAGCTCGGTGGTATTTGGATAATCTGGTCAGCAGTGGTCAGTTTGTCAACATTATTATGTATAACATTGTGATTGACGCGTATGTGAAAATACACGATGTTAATGGGGCAGTTGGCTTATATGAGGATATACTTAAAGAGGGGATGGCTCCAACTATTGTCACTTATAATTCCCTTATTTTTGGCTTCTGCAAGATTGGGTATCTAAATGTGGCAGAGGACTTCCTTAGAAGCATTGAGCTTGAGGGATTAGTTCCTACTGCAGTGACCTACACCACTATCATGGATGCTTTTTGTGGAATTGGTAAGGTTGATGCGATGCTAGACTTGTTTGATGAAATGGTTAGGAAAGGGATCATGCCTAATGTTATCACCTACAGCATAATTGTTAAAGGGCTTTGTAAGCAAAGTAGGATACAAGAGGCTACTGTCATTATCAGTGATATGTACAGAATGGGTATATTTCCAGATGAAATCACATATAATACCCTTATACAAGGATTTTGTGAAGCGAGGAATGTGAAAATGGGTTTTGTTATATTTGAAGAAATGTTGCAACATAACCTTAAGCCTACTCCTGTGACTTATAACTTTCTCATTAATGCCCTTTGCATGGATGGGAAGTTGGAGCATGCAGAAAGATTTTTATATACCCTCTCCGAAAGGGGTGTCAGGTTAAAGAAATTTGCATACAGTACATTAATTAAAGCACAATGTGCAAAAGGGTTGCCATGGAAAGCCATTCACCTATTTGAAAGAATGGTAAAAGTGGGGTTCAAGGTTTCTATTGAAGATTACAGCGCAGCAATCAACCGGTTATGCAAAAGACATTATGTGGATGGAGCAAAGATATTCTTCAATATGATGTTATGGGCTGGTATTTCTCCAGATCAGGAATTGTGTACTGTTATATGTGATGCTTTGGACAAGAAATATGACTTTCAGTCATTGTCCACTTTGCAAAGTAGGATGATTATAAGTGGTCTGAATGTCAAGAACATTCATGGATCCAGCCAAAAGGAGTCAATTTACAGCACATAAGACTAAACTCCCACGGAAATATTCACTGTACTCTATTCTAGTTCATTGAAGTCATGGATGCCGATATGTTTGAATGCCCGAGGTATTGTTTGTTAAAAACTGTTGTTTTTTTTCTTCAGAAATTTCAGTTTTTTCACTTGTGAAAGAAGTTATCTTGCATCACATGAGCAGATCTCTTAAGATTTCGTTTCAAAATCGCAATTTATACATGAGTTATTCATTGATTTTGCAGGCAAGGTTCAAACAGTTATCTCTGATGAACAGATTCAAAAAGAAGGCCATGCCGGTTGGTGTTTATTACTCACTTTTGTTGTTTCCTCATCCATATCAATGTGTGATAAAGCTCGAGTAGTCTCTGGCAATTAACACGTCGGTTGTGCTCTACTAAATTCTTGCAGGTTATTGCTGAGCATTTGTCAGTTGAAGAAGTGGAAGTCATCAGTGACATGTTTAAACTGATGGATGATCATAACAATGGAAAGGTAACATTTGAAGAATTGAGGACTGGTCTTCAGAAAGGTCAGTTCTCAACTGAGTGAGATAGAGATGAAGATGTTTATGGAAGCAGTAAGTCTGTTGATAATAATTTTCCTCTTGTCCTGCCTCATTTGAATGCTGTATGCTAATTTTCATCGTTTCAGTGGAGTGATAATTTCCATCAAATTTTAGGCATGGTGTAGATCTTGTTCACTGATAGTGTTGGACTAGTTGAAATCCGTAGGCTCGTCTTTGAACTTCAGAATTCTCCTTGTTCACGAACCCTGTAAGGTAACACAAACTTTTGAAGCTGAGTCCAGAAGTCATTCTCATTAAGTATTACGAGGTTTACTCATATGTTTTGACTTTTTAATGTCATAATATTATAAATCCAAAGTCTAGTTAATATCATGATTAGAACTCAAAGCGTTTAGAACTTCAGATATGTTAAACTGCATGGTATATAGATATGAGGTTTCAAGTATCACATTTTGTGCCTGCAATTGATTGTGCTTGTGTGGTATGCATTGTGCCATATTATGTCATGACATGGTACACTAACACCAACATGGAGAGAGACACAACTATGTTAATGGAAACTTTGAAGATTCATGAGGATACACTATTTTTTTTTCCTTCTAATTTTCTATATTATCAAAAATCTACATTTATTATGGCAAAGTTTGCTTTCAGAATACATTTTGCATGACTTTGGGTCACCTTTAAGTTAAGTCTATTGGTAAACATTGCTATTTGTTATTGTGTATCGGGTACTGATTGATGCACTAAGACACAGCCTGATACTGTAATTTATGGTTTCTACATATTCGTCATTTTCTAGCATATTCATGGTGTAAGTATGTGCTAGTGATATTTATGCATATGCTTATGGATGTGTGTGTGCTCGCGTGTGCATGCGCGCGCGCACACACACACACCAAGTCATAATCAACGTAGGTATTCCAATCAATATATTTGTATATTTACACAAATGTACACAAGTATTCACGTGTATACATCTATAAGCATATGCATAAATGTAATTTTGTATGGGTATAAATGTGTATACATGTATGTATACACAAGCTTCGCTATAACAATGTTCTAAGAAATCACTGTTTCTTTCTCCCTTCCAAACCTATCATAACCACCTCACTCTCTCTCTCTCTCTCATCAAATCCGATACACACATCTTTTCTATTTTTCTGGGTTCATGTGCATTGCACAGGTCCTTTCTTGTTCTTTCTTGATCGGAGAGTTCTCGAGCTTAAAAGTAGCCTTAGGTTTGTTATTTTAAATTTATCATTGTATTGGGATCTATGTTTTGGCCCTTTTTAAGCGTCTTTAGGGTTTTATGAGTACAAATTTTTTTAAAGGAGTTCTTATTTGATAGTACATTAAGTTTGGAAGTTTTAGCTCTACCAGGGTTCCGTTTCAGAGTTGGTTTGAAGGCCTACATATACTTGTAAGGGGGCACCGAATTTAAATGATTTATTTTGAGTAGTAATATCGAGAGCCTAAAAGCTTCCAATGGCAACATAGGTAGCCCTTAACAAAAATGGCTGGCGAAGAGGGATTCCTAAAGCCAGTCCCAAATAGATAGGACAAGGCTCGATTATTATGGTTATAATTATATTAAGCATTTTTTATTTTCATCATGTTGCAACTCCATTATCAGAAAGTCATGATTAGTTGTACCCCTCCAGTTGTCGATTGTATTAGGAACCTCAGTTGACGATTCTTAGGCATCAAGAGTTGTGGCGATGGCGACCTCATGGTTAGCTATTCATTTCCTCGTTATCATCGTTATTCCTTTACCGAAACCCTCAATAAACCTAGATCCCAAAACCTAGTTCCTATCCTCCCATATAGGTTTCTCAGCCTTTTTTCACCTTCATTTTTTACTTTATTCTAAATTTTGGGACTGCTGCGAAGATTTCAGCAAGCTCGAATGTCTGATTACTCGTTTATCAAACCCCATGAATCCCCTAACGAACCCTGGATCCAGAAATGATATACATATCCCCACATCCATATCAATTTTAATTTGAAATATTTACTTATCTCGTTTGGAATTCAGGGTTCCTGAAATATAATCAGCAATCCTCAAACAAGTTCACATTTTTTACATTCACCCGGTATTAGATTGGTATCAGAGCATCTCTTTGATTGTCCTGCGGTGCTTGGTCTACACAAAACATTCCATATTTAACTGTGCTTTAATATTGTTATTACTTGTCCCCTTCCAGTCATGCAATCTTTACTCGATAGTTTCTTATCAGGCTGATGTCGATGGAAATGGCGTCTTGGAGGAGTTTGTTGCTGTTACAATCCACTTGCAGTGGATGGAAAACGATGAACACCTCCGTAGAGCTTTCATGTTTTTTTGACACAGATGGCAGTGGCTATATTGAGATCGACGAGTTAAGGGAAGCCTTGGCTGATGACTCTGGACAAACTGACACTGAAGTCCTAAATGACATTGTGCGGGAAGTTGAAACGGACAAGGTGTCTATTCTTGCCATTTATTTGCAATTTTTTTTTCTGTGTTTTGCTATCCGTCTACTGAGGTTCGGCTTTATGAATCCTTTTTCGCAGTTCATTTCTATGTAGAGCTATATCTGTTGCCAATGAAAGCTTTTTCATGTTTTTTTTAACAACTTCCATTAATGTTATTCTAGGTCTTCTCCTCCTCCTTGGACCTTCCACACTAATTTGGGAGTTTGGGACCTCTCCTTATCGGGGCCTCCTCTAGTCTACGTTGCACATAGCTACCCTAAACCATCTTAATCTATTCTCCATTATCTTATCCTCAATTTGTGCCACTCCAACACTCTCTAAGACACTCATTCCTCACTCTATCCCTCCTAGTTTTTCCGCACAACCACCTCAGCATCCTCATCTTTGCCATGCCCGTCTTATGAGCCTGAGCTCTCTTTAAAGGCCATCTTAATCTTTTAAGAGTTGTACACACACCACGAACTTCAATTGATTAGCCCCTGGTTATCTTACGATGATCCCTTATATTTCAGGACGGTTGAATCAGCTATGAGGAGTTTGTTGCTATGATGAAACCTGGCACTGACTGGAGAAAAGCGTCTCGTCAGTATTCAAGGGAGAGGTTTAAGAGCCTGAGCATGAACCTCATGAAAGATGGCTTGCTATGACCGGGTGACATGGGCGATGTTCGATTTGAACTTAAAAAAACTAACTTACTCAACATGTTATGAACTTTGACAAAGGACTATCTTTTCGGCGTGCTATATATGATGATTGGTAACTCACACTGATCAGTGGATTGGCATTTTGGATTGCAGTTTTGGTTGAAGTGCTGCGGTGAGGTTTTCTTCAATTTCCTGAGGTTTTCTTCTACAGTATGTTGCCTGCGGCATGATTTTTGTTGTGTGGTGTAAATTAGTTTCCAGAACCTTCCTCTTGGTTGTTGCTAACAGTGGATATTGGGGGTTTTTAATCTGAATTGAACAAAAGCACTCTAAATTTATTGTTTATATGTTTGGAAGCAGAAGAGATGATATTGTTTATATTGGGGGTTTTTAATATTGTTTATATTGGAAGCAGAAGAGATGAAATTGGGGGTTTTTAATCTGAATTGAACAAAGGCACTCTAAATTTATTGTTTATATGTTTGGAAGCAGAAGAGATGATATTGTTGTGCTGGACTGTAAAAGTTTCCATGTTTACTTAAAACCTGGCATATCATCCTTGTTCAAGCCTTGATCTTTCTAATTCTCAGATTGGTTGTTAATTATATATTTGTTAGAGATACATGTGTGTATTTAGATATACTTCAGTCCATTGTATATACCCACTTTCTATATATATTGAGCTCTTGCCCTAATGAGAGTCCACTAGGGTTATTGGTGGCATGGTATCAGAGCAAGCGAAGCGGTCCTCTTCCGCACGCTGTTGATCCTCTGCTCCAAGATCAGCTTTTTCCTTGACATTGAGTGCTCGTCTGATTGTGGATCACGGGTCTATGACCCTCCCCCTTGAACCATTGACGTCGAGCAGCTTGTCCTCCATCTTCTTCGATTTCTCTCCCTCCCTCACGAGCCCTCGACAGTGGCTGCTTTCTTCTCTCCTTGCGACTCATTGTGGCTGATCTCATATCTCCCTCAATCTGACCTAGTCTTTGCATCGTTGGCCTCTTGGTATCATTGCCTGTCAGAGATCCTGCACCTTGAGATCCTGTCTTGCCTCTCGAGCTCGCTGATCTCACCTCTGCTCCCCCGGCAAAACCAGAGGAAGCGTCTCCACCGTCAGCTGGTCAGACCACCGAGCAATCTACGGTTGCGCCATCCATCTCGTGAAGTCAGCGCTCTGTTTCAGCAGTCAGCCAGCCACGGCCTTTACTTCAGTTGCTCGTATCGTGCAAATGAACCAAAGCTGTTTGTGAGTAGCTCACAAAGAAGCTTGATAAAAGACTTCGAGTTTGTTCGATTACTAATCGATCCAAGCCCAAGCCTGGAGTTTAGGCTTGTTTGATAAACGAGCCAAGCTCAAGCAAACCAAAGCTTGGCTTGGTTGGGCTCACGAACATTCATGTTTAGGGCTCATGAGTAGGCTCATGAATACGTTCGTAAAAGGCTTGAATACACCTAACATATACAGTCTACTAATTAAGGGAAGACCATTCGAGTTTATTCGATTACTAATTGAGGGAAGCAAAGTCTAAAGTTCAGGCTCGTTTAATAAATGAGCCAAGCTCAAGCAGTCCAAAGCTCGGCTTGATTATTAACAAGCCAAGCCCAAGCCCAAGCCCAAGCATGAAGTTTAGGCTCGTTTAATAAACTAGCCAAGCACAAACAGACCAGGGCTCGGTTTGGATCATCTGCAGCCCTGCAAGTTACAGCGTGCCAGGTGCTCGCGACGCTTCTCCGATCGAGGATCTACACCACAGTCAGCCGCTAGCGGCGCTCCTTGTGGATCTCGGATCTACACTTCGTCTCCACCTTGAGCTGGGTCTCAGATTAGGCACCTCATTGATTTCTCAGATCTGTCACCCCTTAATCAAAACAGACACCCCACCTCAGCCTGGCACCTACATCAGCCTGGCACCCATGTTGACCAGTTGATGCTCTGACACTGCTGGCACCCCTATTGCTGATTCCGCACCAGCCCGACACCCCTTCGGCTGCCACCCAAGCACCTTGAGATACACATAAGCTGGTTCTCATATCAGTCAGCACATTGAGATCCCCTTTCTTTGCACCGACCTTGATCTAGATCTCGATCCTCTAGCATCATGAATGTCGAGTCTTCGTCGTCCGTGGATGCGCCTCCGATCGCACTGACTTCGACATAAAGCTTTTCATTCGAGTACACGCGCTCGACTTCCTACCAAGCGCGACGAACTTCCCTCTTGTCTCCTCCATCGAATGGGAGGACTTGGTAGCCATCGTTCAGACCACGGTCTTCGGGTGTGTTCTTCTTGGGCACCTCGACGGGACCACTTTTGTGCCAGGTCCAGCTGTCCCTGTTGCCCTTCATTCGTGGCGGCTGTGCGATGCTCGTGTCGTTGCCTACCTGGTGGCCTTCGTTGAATGGACGATACACACTAATCTTGCTGCGCTTGGCGCGTCTGCAGCGTTATGTCATTCCCTCATAGAGCGGTTTATGGAGTCTAGCGGGGCTCGTGAGTTGGTAAATAGATAGATTTGTTTCGTATCATGGTTATAGTAGTCTGTATTGCATGTTATTAGTATTTATTCCAAAGATTATACATCATAGGACTTGGATCTGAAGGTTAGAGCTGAACACCCACAAGCCCCCTTTCACTTGTCCTCTGATTGTACCATTTGTAGATACCCTCACATCCAAAAACCCAAGTCGTAAAGGGAGGTCCACAGAGGGTATACGAAGACATCACCACCCAACCCCTAGCCGATGTGGGATTAAACCCAACAGGTGGGTGACCTGAGGCATACACACACACACATAGAGAGAGAGAGAGAGAGAGAGAGAGAGAGAGAGAGAGAGAGAGAGAGAGGGGGGGGGGGGGGGGGGGGGGACTAAGGGTCCTGCTGTCTGCCGCCCTGGACGCTGCCACCGATCAGTCGTGGCCCATGGCTGGTCCGGGCACAAAGAGAGAGAGAGAGAGAGAGAGAGAGAGAGAGAGAGAGAGAGAGAGAGAGAGAGAGTAAAAAAAGCATAATGTACTTAAGCCTGATGCTTCAGGAATCGGGAAGCGATCTCTCGCTTAAGCATATCAATCGGGTCGGTCAAGGCCCACCCAAACTCTAGGTGGCCTTTTCAAGCCCGAGCTCGGCCTGAAGTTTTGCTGCCATGCCAAAACTCAGCCAAAGTTTTCTTCGACAGACTTCGGGCCAATTTGGGCCGTCCCGACAATGATGGGCCGTCCCGACAATGAAAATATTTCAATCTATGATGATCAAATAATACTGTACACACTATTTCTCATCAGACATCTTGAACCCTTAGGTTTTGCTCTGAGCCTTATTGGCTATCAAGAAATGTTCATACGTTCATGGCTTAAATTTCAAATACACCCTTATTAATGTTTTCCCTTGATAGAAAGGTCCAAGTCTCTCAATGCTGACGGTGCAGCGCTCCAGCAGACCCAACACCACTTATATATAGAACTTATATATATGTCATAATTAATTCGGGCTAGGGTCGAAAGCGGAGCGAGCTTAATATGGCTCGAGCTCAACCCAAACTTAAGTTCGGGTATGATATTCATGTGTCCAAGCTCATATAAAACCCAATCCACATTCATTGGGGTCGAACACGAAGGTATCGGGCTAGCCCGACCCAATTGACAGTCCTACCCTCCATCATCTTATTGAATCGGTTAGGATCTGATGATTCCAAAGTTACTGGAGAGGCGCTCGATATGAGACCATAGAAGGCTCCCGAGGGCTCTCGGCGGTGAGACCTCGTTGACCTTCTTGATGGGTGGCCACCCCGGCGGATTACTGCTCACCTCCAGGGTAATGCCGCCGCCGCCCAACTCCTCCCGCACCGCCTCCACCCTCTCGGGGCTGACCGCACCGTCCCCTCCCGACGCGTCCGCCACGTAGAAAGTCCCCACCGCCGTCTCCCCGCGCCTCGCACACTCCGCCATCCTCAACGAGAGGCCGCTCTCCCGGAGCACCCGGCTGACGTCGGCGAGCAGCCCCTGCCGGTTCCTTGCCCGCACGCTCAGCCTCAATCCCTGCAGACGGAGAGAGAGTGTCGGCATCCTGATCACCACGTACACTCGATCAGCACTAACACGAAACATGCACTGCACTCACGTGAGAGGCCCTCCGCTCGACGGCAGCCACCAAGCACCGGATGACCCTCCGCCGCTCGCCGTCCGTGTCCAAGGTGCATCCATCCATGTGGCGGATGTAGTACTCCTGAAGGGCGAGGGGGCCGTCGGAGCTGACGGCGGCGTGGGACACCGCGTACTGCATGTCCGTCAGCGCGCACACCGTGTCGAAGAGGAGCTTCGGGCGGTCCATGCTCCTGATGTTCACCACCGAGTACCCCCTCTCTTCCCAGCTCTCGATCGACACCCTCGTCTCCACCGCCCTTGATGATGACGACGGCTTGCCCCTCCTCGCAGCGACGCCGTAGGAGGCCAACTGGCTCGCTTCAGCCGGCGGCGGGGGCGGGCCGGCTTCGTAATCGCGGTCCTCCTGCATCAGCTGGTGCAGCCGCCGCTCGGTGTGGACGCGGCCGGGCACTGGCCCCGACACCGCCACCCGCCGCTGCTCGCCGGGGCTCTGGTGGGCCCCGACGACGCTGTCCACCTGTTCCTCGATGTGGGACAGCCGGGCCGGGTCGGTGATGGGTTGGTGGCCGGTGGGGCCGTCGGCGAGGTAGATGATGCACGCGGCGCGGGAGTGGTGGGTCCACGCCTGGGCGCACACCACGTGGCATTCGAGCTGGGCGAGCACGGCGTAGATCTCAGAGAGCAGGCCGGGCCGGTCCGTGGCCGTTAGCTCGAGCGCCGTGTGCTCGGAGGCCCGGTGCCCGGGGCCCACGAGCTTGCCGAGACACGTGCGAACCTCACACGTGGCGGTTCCTCCCTTCCGTCCGACAACGAGCGACTGTAATTTGTTAAAATTTTATGGACAGTTTGGTAAAAAAAAAAAGAGTTATTTTGACTTTGCCCCCCCAAATTTTGCCTTGAATTAGACTTTACCCCCCATACTTTCATTAATTAGACTTTGCCCCCCAAAATTAACTTCCGTCAGCTCACCCCCCAAAACTTTATTTATTTTCCGTCAGCTGACGGAACAGTTAATTTTGGGGGTAAACTCTAATTAATAAAATATGGGGGTAAAGCCTAATTCAAGGCAGAATTTGGGGGGCAAACTCAAAATAGCCCAAAAAAAATAAAACAGTGTGTACAAGAGAGGAGAGCGGGGCGGACACTTTCGATGTAGCGGATGAGGGTGGAATCCGTGAGTTTGTTTCCGAGCTGGTCCGTCACGTGGAACACTAAACCGTTCATCAAACACATAGACAAATCTAACGGTCATTATTAATCAGTAAAAGTTAAGAGAGAGAAATAGAGAGAGAGAGAGACGTGCCATCCATGAGCCAGCCACCGTCGGATGAGATGTAAGACTTGGAGATGACAAGATCGAGGTCAGTTAGGAGTTGCACCATTTCCAAAAGTATCCCGTGCCTGTTGGCGCTGTCCACCTGCCCTCCCAAAACAAGATGGGTTAATGTGTGAGAGGTCCTTACAATATATTAGTGAGGTGAAAAGGACATGCAACATATTGGTTTACCTAAGATTGGTTATTTTTTAAGAACATATCGTTTTCGATGAAAAGAACTGCCAAATGTCCACAACTCTCGCACCTCTATCCTTTTCCTTTTAGGTTTTTCCGAGTAGCGGTGGTGAGACGAGCGTAATTAGCAAAAACGGTAGTGAGCGACGATGTTAGAAGTGCAAGCAGCTATAGCAGATGCAAGTTACAGCTAGGGGTGGCAATCGGCCGGGTTCGGATCGGACCCTACCCCTATCCATATCCATACTCATTCGGATAAGGCAGGGTCCATATCCGACCCATACCTATTCGGATAAAAGAGGGCCCATACCCGATCCATACCCCATTCGGGTTTCGGATTTTAACTCGGATTTTGGGTATGAATTCGATATAATTTTCTTATTTCTCCATCATATATGGAATTACTCGAGGAAAAATAATCAAGGTATCACAATGCAATGTTAAACGAAAGCTATGTTGCTTTCTTATTACAATGGTTTTAGTAGTGTAAGTTTGGGTAGGTATATGAGTTCTGTTGGAAATTGGGCATAGGACAATGAGTTTGGAGTTAAATTGTATCTAGTATACACACGTTAGAGAGGCAATCGGGTTTCGGATATGGGTATTGAGGTACCTATCGGGGGAAAAATCTCGTTGGCTATGGTGCTCGACCTGCAAGGCAAGAAAAGTGTGAGAACGGCTGGTTCCGTGAGAAGCGCAGACCCTCCGGCACTCAAGTCAATGAAGGTTCAAAAATGGAAAGGTTGAGTAGTGATAAAATGTTTGGGTTTCTGTGTTTCGAACCTTTACTTTGGAGCTGGGGATTGTACCTTTATAAACCTTTTGCAGACCGTCAGAGTCTGACACGTGGCCGCTCTTTCTCGTACCTTCACATGTCAGCCCACATGGATCATTTAATAGGTTTTGTTGTTTAGCTTGCCAGACGGTGGTTAGGGGGGCGCACCAGTCTTATTCGTGCCATGTGGAGATTCTGGAAGGCTCCAGTCTGGGGTGTTCTAGACCGACCTTGGCCGACTAATGTGGCTTGCAATTGCCCACATAGTTCCACTGGGGTGGTGACATCTGTCGACTCGTTACCGCTTTACTGTAGGCGACACCCGCGGGCGAGCCAATCGTGTGCGGTCAGGAAAAGCTCCCAGACGAGCTGTGGGTACTGAATCTTTTGAAGTGTTCTTTGAACTATGTCAGGAGCGACCTCTTCCGCGTGCGAGCTAATCGCATGCGGTTAGTGTGAGTTTCTAGACGAGCTGTGGGTGTCAACCACGGGCGGCCTCTTCCGCGTACGATCTGATCGCGATGGTCAGGGTGAGCTGTGGGCGTCAGCCACGGGCGACCTCTTCCGTGTGCAAGCTAATCGTGTGCGGTCAGGGTGAGCTACTGGGCGAGCTGTGGGCGTCTGCTACGAGCGGCCTCTTCCGCGTGCGATCTGATCGCGACGGTCAGGGTGAACTTCCGGGTGGGTTGTGGGCTTCAGCCATGGGAGACCTCTTCCACATGCAAGCTAATCCCCCTCTTCCACATGCAAGCTAATCGTGTGTGGTCAGGGTGAGCTACCGGGCGAGCTGTGGGCATCAGCCATGGGCGACCTCTTCCTCGTGCGAGCTAAACCAGGCGAGCTGTGGGCGTCAGCCACGGGCGACCACTTCCGCGTGCGGTAGGGTGAGCTCCCGGGTGATGTGGGCGTTAGCCACGGGCGACCTCTTCCGCATGCGAACTCATCGCGTGCGGTCAGGGTGAGCTCCCGGGTTAGCTGTGGGAGTGTTTTCTGATCTCCAAGATGTATTTTGGTCATGATACTACTTACCCAAAAATCGGGGTTGGCCTTGACTCTCGAACTCACCCCCGGGGGGGCTTTTTCTTTGGCTACCCAAGGTCGCCCCTTCGGTCGACCAAGGCGGCTCAAGGTGCATCCAAAAGTGAGGATGACCCATAGGGGGACCCTGATGTCTCTACGCGTCGCCTCCCGTTATTGTCATGTGGACAACGAGCTGGTGACAATTTTGGCACCATCATTACCCTCTCTTGAGGGGGCGGTTGGATAAAGCTCCGCCCGCTCAGGAGCCTAGCATGGTTGTCCACGTAGACCAATTCGATCCTTCTGTCTACTGACCAGCTCGAGCAAAATGCATTCCATTCTGTGAAGTCGGCTATATGGTGTGACATTTGGCTGCGTAAGGTGTCTCTGTCGGGTCTACCCGTGATGTCACTAGGTCACTCAACGAGCAAAACTGCATGGCACCAGGTCGCGTAAGGTGTCTCTGCCGCGTCTGTGCGTGACGTCACCAGATTGCTCAACAAGCAAAACTGCATGGCATCAGACCGCGTAAAGTGTCTCCTTTATGTCTGCCAGTGATGTCACTAGGTCGCTCAACGAGCTAAGCTGTGTGGCATCAGGCCACATAAGGTGTCTCTGCCGTGTCTGCCCGTAATGTCACCAAGTCGCTCAACAAGCTAAGTTGTGTGGCATCAGTCCCCGTAAGGTGTCTCCATCGCATCTGCCCGTGATGTCACCAGGTCGCTCAACGAGGTAAGCTGCATGGCATCAGGTCGCATAAGGTGTCTCTGCCGTGTCTGCCCATGATATCACAAGGTCGCTCAACAAGCTAAGCTGCGTGGTATTAGGTAGCGTAAGGTGTCTCCATCGTGTCTGCCCGTGATGTCACCAGGTCGCTCAACAAGCTAAGCTGCATGGCATCAGGCCGCATAAGGTGTCTTCGCTGTGTCTACCCGTCACGTCACCAGATCGCTCAACGAGCAAAACTGCATGGCATCAGGCCGCGTAAGGTGTCTCCGCCGTGTCTGCCCGTGATGTCACCAGATCACTCAACGAACGAAACTGCATGGCACCATACCGCGTAAGGTGTCTCCGCCGCGTATGCTCGTGATGTTACCAAGTCGCTCAACGTGCTTAGCTACGTGGCATCAGGCCACGTAAGGTGTCTCCACCGCGTCCACCCATGATATCACCAGGTCACTCAATGAGCTAAGCTGCGTGGCATCAGGCGGCGTGTGTGGTTTCCCTGACGATCCGATGACCATACCCCGGACGAGGTAGCTAAATCGATAAAAAATAAACGACATCGCAAAAAGATCAATATGCAGAAAAATTCAATATATGCGAAATAGTGGGGCCCTATTGCTCGACATAAATACAAATGATAGAAATTAAATCAAAACATAGCGTAAGGGCCAAAGGGTGGAAGTTCGACGAGCAATAAAAGAATCAAAAGCTAGCTACCCCCTATCCAGTTAAGGATCCTCAGAACCCTGGTTACTGGACATACCCTCAGCTCGATCATTGGCGACTTTTGCACTTCTCTTTGTGATCTCACCAATCCCGAGTTTCGAGGGGTTACCAAGAGATTTTGAGGTCGTCTAAATGGATGGTCGCCCATTCAGGTCCCCTTAGATCACCCCGGGGTGCTTCCTATCATGGCATGTGAATGCGAAGGACACTGTCAAGTTTAAAGTCCCCTAGACTGTAGACTACCCCAGCGATCTCAAGGTCATTCGGGACGGCCATTGAGAACCCCGGTCTTGCTTTAAGTCTGCATAACGACGGACTGTTCTTTGAGGAAGCTGCGTGCGAGCTGTTCATGTGGGAGTTGTTCTTTGTGGATCACTATCGAGCATAGATTTGAAGACTCATTTAGTCCAAACATCCTTCATTTCACAAAATGATCTACAAGAGGGCGTCTAAGCACAAGGTATGAGGCTGCTGCTATTCGGCAATCTTCCCTCGATAATACAACACCATATTTTCAAGCTTAATATGTTACTGGACCAAGGCGAAGAGCTCGACCATGGTGCGGGGATCGAAAATAACAATAGCGTCATGAAGCTTACCTCCTTCGGGGAGCGCGCTCTAGAAAGCATTCACGGCTATCCGATCTCACCCGGCTGAGTCCTCGAGGGCGAGATAGGCATTCCGGAATCACATCGAAAAGAACCGGAGGGTCTCCTATACGCCCATGGTGAGACCGAACAGTGATTTGATTCGCTTCGAGGGTTATCGATTGCACCGGTACTGTTCTAGGAACAACCCGGATAGAGTAATGAAGCTCGGGATTGAGCCCGAAGATGACTTATGAAACCAGTCCAGGGTTGAACCCGTCAAGCTGCTCGGGAAGGCACGGCATAGAACATGGTCATGGTCCTGGAAAAACAGTAACTTTCGGTAAGCCAGCACATGGTCGACTAGATCATGCGATCCGTCGAACAGGATGAACTTCGGAGGAGTCCAAAGCTGGGGGAAGTCTTCTCGATGCACCTCCCTCGTGAAGGGCGAGCTCCCTCCCCGAGCGGCTAGGTCTTCCAAGAGGTCAACGGGCATGTCGGGTAACTGCCAGTGCCAGGATGATCCCCCAAGAGCGGCTGTGTAGGCCCCAAGCTGTTTTGCATGTTTCCTCGAGGTTGGACTGTGCCCTCGCTGCGGCGGTACTCGGGGGTGACAACCTGGCGATCGCTCCGCCGCTTCACATACAGGTAGTCGCCTTGGCGCAGGGAAAGGTCTGTGCGAGGCTATCACCTCATGAGTCTCCGCACGGGGTAACACTTCCACCGTTGGTTCCCGCTCACACCGATGGCGTGGGTTACGATCTCGCTTTCGAGACCTCACCTCTGACTCGTCAAACCCCGCACTTCAGCTTCGCCGGTGAGGGGGGACAGAAGGCGAAGTCAGCTCGTTGTTGAAACGATGGGTGACAAGTCGTTAAAGTCGCCTAAGAATCGACTCTCTTGTCTTATTCACGACTATGCCTCCCACGGGGGGCTCTTGCTGGGATGCCCACCGCGTGGGCGTCAGCGTAGGTTGATGCGACACCGGGTTTGGAGGAGGTCGCGTAGGGGGAGCGGTCCTTGCCGACACTCTTGGCTGTAGAGATTGACCCGTGGGTCTTCCCCTTTGCTGCTCAAGCCCGGGGGGAGGAGGGATCGGTTCTTCCGCTCGTCGTGGGAATCTAGCGCAGCCACATCAATTCGTCCATCATGGCCCGTTGGGTGGCCAACATCTCTATGAGGAGCTGGTCACTGAGCGAGGCAGGGGGTTGGGTAGTTTGAGCCGACATCCCACTTCGTGCAGATACGGCACGAATCTTCGCCCATCTCTGTCCCCGTGTGGAAGGAGCCATTAGGGCCTTTAGCGAAAGCACAGTTTTTCGTCCGTGTGCTCGTGAGCATTCTCACAAGAACCAGTCGAAAGATCCCACAGATGACGCCAAATGCCGGGGGAAAAATCTCGCTGGCTCGGGTGCTCGACCTATAAAGCAAGAAAAGCATGAGAACAGCAAGCTCTGTGAGAAGCGCAGACCCTCCGATGCTCAAGTCAGTGAAGGTTCGAAAGTGGAGAGGTTGAGTAATGAGAAAATATTTGGGTTTCTGTCTTTCGAACCTGTACTTTAGAGCCAGGGATCATACCTTTATAAACCTTTTATAGACCACCAGAGTCTGACATAGGGCCGCTCTTTCCCGTACCTTCTACATTTTCACATGTCAGCCCACATTGGCCCTTTAATGGGTTTTATTGTTTAGCCTGCTAGGCGGTGGTGAGGGGGGCACACCGGTCTTGTCCGTGCCAGGTGGAGATTCTGGAAGGCTCCAGTCTGGGGTATTCTAGACCGACTTTGGCCGGCTAATGTGGCTCACAATTGCCTACGTAGTTCCACGGGGGTGGTGACATCTATCGACTAGTTACTGCCTTACTATAGGCGATACCCGCGGGCAAGCTGATCGTGTGCGGTCAGGGCGAGCTCCCAAGTAAGCTGTGGGTACTGAATTTTTTGAAGTATTCTTTGAACTATGCTAGGAGCGACCTCTTCCGTGTGCGAGCTAATCGCGTACGGTCAGGGTAAGCTCCTGGGCGAGCTGTGGGTGTCAGCCACAGGCGACCTCTTCCACGTGCAATCTGATCGCGACGATCAGGGTGAGTTCCCATGCGAGCTGTGGGCGTCAGCCACGGGCGACCTCTTCCGCGTGCGAGCTAATCGTGTGCGGTCATGGTGAGCTACCGGGTGAGCTGTGGGCGTTAGCCACGGGCGACCTTTTCCGCGTGCGAGCTAATCGCGTGTGGTTAGGGTGAGCTCCTAGGCAAGCTGTGGGCGTCAGCCACGGGCGACCTCTTCCGTGTGCGAGCTAATCATGTGCAGTCAGAGTGAGCTCCCGAGGGAGCTGTGGGAGTGTTCTCTGAACTCCAAGACGTATTATAGTCACGATGCTACTTACCCAAAAATCGGGGTTGGCCTTGAATCTTGAGCTCACCCCCGGGGGGGCTTTTTCTTTGGGTACCCAAGGTCGCCCCTTTGGTCGACCGAGGTCGCTCAAGGTGCATCCAAAGGTGAGGACAACCCCCAGGGGGGATCCTGATGTTTCCACATGTCACCTCTCGTTACTGTCACATAGACAACGAGCTTGTGACAATTTTGGCACCATCAGTACCCATATCCATACCCAAAAGTTAATCCGGTTGTTTTTATATACCCATACACTACTCAAATTAAACTATGTTTTAATTTGGGTATAAAATATGTACCAATACTTGGTGTTTTCGGTCGGATTTGGGTCAGATTTTTGAGTTTTTGTAGTCCATTGCCACTCCTAATTGAAGCAGAGACGAGAGGCAAGTAGTAAACGAAGTGGTTCAATTCGGATTAAGTTGAAGATTATAACTAGGTCTAGGAAGTACATTAAAGGATATTTCTATCATTATAATATTGGTGCCTTATAGCTAAAACATATCTCTTGTCGGGACTTTCACTAAGACCATCTACAGCCGAATCCCACCGCTGCTCCCATCCCATGTGGCACCAGCTTATTTTGTCATGTAGTGAATAAAATCGTCTCTGACTATCTCCTATCCATCCTATGTGGTGGTTGGAGCCGGAAATGACTCAGTTCTACTAAGAGCCAAAAAGGTGGTCCTATGTGGAGTCTGCTCGTGTGAAAAAATGATACTTTGGTAAATTATTAAAATGAGGGTGTGGGTGGATGGTAAATTATTAAAATGAGTGGGTGGATGGTAAAGAAAGTAGGTGATAGAAGTTGGATGGGACCTGATTAGAGGATGCTTTGTTGTTTTTCACCAGCTCATATAGGAGGAGATGGGAGCCTAAAGTTGGGTAGGATAGTAGGATTGGGTTGGAGATGCTATCACTAAGTACCCAAATTAAACTAAACCAAAAAAAAAAACAGAAGCAATACAGTATACCTACCAAAAAACGTGTGGCTAATAGCTGTACACGCTGCCGGAGCCGTGCATCCCATTTGACCTATGACCCTATGAGGCTATGCCTATGCGTTTTCCTTTTTATGCGGTGACGTACGGGTCATGCGGTATGCGACTCCGTCTAACGGGTGATCTAGCAAACCACGACAGCCGCCGCCTGCCGTGACACGTGGACGTCAGCAGCCAGCGCACAACCCCATGTGGACCAAAAGCAAATAGGAATGCTACGTGGAGATGCCTCAAGCATGCATTCATAGAAATTCTATGCGGTTCTTCTGCACATAGCCTTCATGGATTGATGGCGGCTCTAGCGAGCCGTCATGAGCCGTCATTTGGGAGTACGATTTTGTTCCAACCTCCTTAAAGAGGTTGGAGCATCCCGCTCTCTCTCATTAGTCCATCTCGAGGGTTTTTGGTCATTTCACCATAATAAACAGTATGAAATGACAAATATATCCTTGGAATGGACCAATGAGAGAGAGCGGGATGCTCCAACCTCTTTAAAGAGGTTGGAACAAAATCGTTCTGTTATTTGGTGGTGGATGATCACCATTTTACCGCTGGAGATCTTGAATCACATAGATGAATTTTGGATATTTGGTTGCTCTTTTCACCGAAACCTATATGTTGTCGGGAACCTTAGGTTAAACCGATCTATTATTTGTCTTTTTCACCTCATAAATATAAATATAACAGAGATGATGGCCATGCTAGCAATGGACTATGAAAACTAGACCCAAGTCCAACTCGAATAAAATTTGGATAATTTATATAAGCGGTGCGAAATCTTGAAGGATCAGATAGGTTGAACCCAAAAGACTGAATTGTAGTCGTTCTTTTGCATGATATTTGAGACTAAGTGTGATTCATCGGTCGGACTGAGTGTATTTCACTGTTCTTTTATCCACTTAAAATGTCTGTAGTTAAAATCAAGTCTTTAAAAAATAAAAAAAAAATATGATAAAAAATTTAAAAAATATACAACATATATCTCTATCTGAAACTGAATGAGTATGATTAGGTATGGACATAGCTTTCAGTACCCGAATGAGTATATATATATATATATATATATATATATATATATATATATATATATATATATATATATATATATATATATATATATATATATATATATATATATATATATATATATATAAATCGGGTATATATGGACCCTACCATACCAGAATGGATGTGGGTAGAAGAGTTAAGATCCTATATGAACCAAACCCTTGCCACCCCCTACCGTTGTCTCTCTTCATCGTCTCTTTGTCTGTTCACTGTCCTAACAAGGTGGTGAAGCATTACCTCCCAGCGAAGATCGTTGGATGCACATCACTTACGTCATCGGTGCCAGATCATATGCATCCAGCGGTCCACATTGAGAGATAATTAATGCTTTCCGGGAATTTTGAGTTTATCATAATAAATTCAAAAAGGAGTAAGGGGAAGACTCAAGAATTCACCTTCACAAGCGTGCAATCGTCGCACGTGTCGTTGTCTATACAAACCCTGCAACAAAACCCAAATAATAATAATAATGATAATAATTTGGATGGCGCATGGGAAACGGAGTGGGATACGAAACCTCGGCGAATGGATGCGTTCGATGAGGGAATCGAAGTCGGGGTCGAAGTACGGCCCGTACCGGCGCTCCATCCTCAAAATGGTTTATCGACGACCGGGAGGGAAGCGAGCAGAGAGCAGGTGATCAGATCGGGGGCTCGCGTGATCGAAACCAACGGATCGATCTGCTCCGCCTCCGTCGAAATGAATCGACAGCGGAAACGAAGGAGGAGAAACGGTTGCAGCTCGGGCTACAAAGAAGGGAGGGCGTTTCCCCAGGGTTAATCAACCCTACTCTGCGTCCTTCTCTCTCTCTCTCTCTCTCTCGATCTATGTATGGCCTCTCGAGCCTCAAATAGCAGGCTGGAGGCGGAGCCTGAGAGGAGAGAGGGAACCCGCCACGAGGGCACGCATCTGGCCACGTGTCTTTGTGGTGAGGGCCCCCCCTTGTCCGTGTGCGGCGGCTCGCTGGCGCTACAGTTGGACACGTGCGATTTGACTAGGCTCCCCCCCTCCGCTGGCTCCACGAACAGTATTTGTATTTGGCTACAACCTCTGTGTGTCGTGTCATGTGGGGGTAGGCGCATGTTACACTACAAGAAAAATAAAAGAATTCGGACTATGGCTTTGTTCATGCGGGCCCCACCATAATGTACCAACTGAGGTGCGGGGTTCACATGGAAAGTAGGGAGTTCAGATCTCTACAGTGGGTCGGCCCGGTCGGTGGGCCCGCCCATCGACGAGCCGACCAACTGGAGGAGATTTGAACTCGGGTGCGGATCCTCTGAGGTTTTGTAACCTCAGAGGATTGGATGGGGCTGAGTACGATTCACCGGTCAAACTGGATGTAACAGGCGGTTGCGATTAATGCCAGAACTGAATCACAACCGTTTTTTTACATGTCGTTCAAGCTAGGTCAGATTCGTGGGTCGGGCGGGATATAATGGACGGTTGCATTTCAGTTTTGGCTTTAACCTATCTGATGGATCCGGACCTGTAAGGTATTGTTCCTGCTCTAGTGACCGTCATATCGGTAAAGCGCCTTTGAGCTTCCCTATGAGGAAAATTTGGATGGGTTGGGTGGCCGTACTGCACAGCGGAGTGGGGATAAATGTCCAGGACGGGGGGACGCGATACTGTCTCTCTTAGGAGAGCAGCTTCGATGGGGAGGCCTATCACGATTGGCCACAATAAGCACTAATGTGGTGGGCACCATAAGGCAATTCTCTTATGCGCCCTCTATTCGGCGTGGTAATACAATGCATAGCACCGAATCCTCAAGCGAGCATCGTGGTGTGGGCTAGGGGTGGGACTTGGGCGGGTTGAAGGATCTTCCCATGCCTAACCCGATTTACAAAAACCTTAACCCGTTTTGCTCATGGAAGCCCAACCCGTGGAGGCCCAACCCGTGCTTGCCCATTCAAGTTGCTCGGGTTACCCAATTTGCAAAAAAATGAACGGGTTGCCCAATTATAAAATACTCGTGAAACATAAATAGAGGGGGAAAAAAATAACCAATAGATCTTAGATTTGCATAAAAAACACCAACAGATCTTTAATTTGTATAAAGAAAACATAAACTCAAATCTATATCCTCACATATTTCAAACAAATTCTTAGTATTCAACATCAAATAGACAGTCTTTGATTTGCATAAAGAAAACTACCAAAACATAGAATATAACAAGGAGTTCCTCGAGATGCAAGTATGCCACTGTACTTGGATTCCTTGGGTTGGGAAGACCAGTGCCCAAACCCGTCCAAATTGAAATCGGGTTGATCTTTTTTTGTTCAAATCCGTCCAAGTTTTTAACTACCTTTGCCCATGCTTGTCTATTGTTCGGGATGGTTGAGTCAGGTTCAGGTCAAACCGGTCACGTCCCAGAAATCTGAAACCGATCCCTGGGGTATGGGGTAAGAAAAACAAAAGGTTTGGATTTAGTCAGCTGCCTATACCAATTAGGGTTTCTCACAGGGCTGCGATTCTCTCATAATTGAAGAAGGAGGAGGAGGGAGAAACACAGAATATTTTAAAACTTGATTTCGTGAAAACATTTCTATTTAAAAGAAAGTAGAGAGATAAAATTTTGTCGATAGAGAGATAACCAAGCTCTACCTTTAACAAGGTTATCCTCTCAGCATGTGTGGCATGTCGGCGCCATTGCCTACTGACAGGAGTCCCTCTAAGGGAGCACGAGGCTTAAGCCTCCGATGGCGAACCGAGTAGCCTCGCCCGCTTTCTAGCACTCAGTGCACTGGTTTTAGAGATCCTATCTACTGGGCTAGTCAATTAGGTCAGTTCTTTTTCTGATATTTTCATTGTGATCTAACCTAGGCTTGGGGCCTTGAGGAGAGGCCTACCCAAAAGAGTCTCAGTTGTATCATTGCCACTAAATACCACAAAACACTAAGACTAGATAACTCTAATACTAATCAAGTCGATTACATTGCCAAAAATAAAAAAAGACTACAAAACGACAACTTGAGATAGAATACTACCACAACCCTAACTCCGTCTCTGGTCTCCCACTGCTACTCCTGAACCTCCGTACCTGCAGAAGAGGCTACTTGTGGAAAAGAGTAGCCCCCAATAGCAAATTGGAAGATTAGCCAAATTAATGGCTAGTGACATCCTATTAGCCTTTAATAATATGAGACAACCAAATCTAATTAAATAAGTCAAGGTTTTACAAATAGATCTACAACAATCTACATTCTCATTAAATTCCTACTGTCTCTAAGTTGTCTAACCTAAAGTTCATTCAGTATTAAATAATTTGGCTCTCACTATCATCTCCGTGGGCCCCAAGAACGGCTATGGGTCCCACTATCAGGTATCAGCCATATTTTACATTAATAGTTAACCCCTCCCAATTAGGTAGGTGCTAACCTAGCTGGTTGGGACCCTATGGCGCAAACATTGGTTGTGTATCCGCCGATCTGTTGTCTTGGGCTAACCGTTGCGCCTGCCGACCAGTTGTCTGGTGCCGACCATCACACCTACCGATCCCCTATGTGTGTCTCTTGACCCGCTGTTTAGGGCCAACCGTTGCGCCCACTGACCCCCTGCCAAGGGCCGACCTAGTGTGTGTCTGCCAACCCGTTGTCCGGGGCCGACCATCGCGCTCGTCGGCCTCAAACAAAGGGTCGACCGAGTGTGTGTCTGCCAACCCTCTGTCCGGGTCGATAGTCATGCCTGCCGAACCCCCCCCCCCCCCCCCCGGCCAAGGGTCGGTTGGGTGCATATCTGCCAACCCGCTGTCCAAGGCTGACCGTCGCTCTCGCCGATCCCCTGCCAAGGGCCGGTCTGGTGCGTGTTTGTTGATCCGTTGTCCGGTGCCGAATGTCGCACCCGTCGACCCCCTGCCAAGGGCCGGGCGGGTGAGTGTCTGTCGACCCGTTGTTTGAGGCCGACCGTCGCGTCCAATGACCTCCTAACAAGGGTCGACTGGGCGCGCGTTTGCCGACCCCCTATCCGGGGCCAACCATCGCGCCCGACGACCCCCTACCTAGGGCCAACCGGGTGCACATATACCGACCCACTATCCAGAGCCGATCGTTGTGACCACCGACCCACAGCCAAGGCCGGCCGGGTGCATGCCTGGTCGGTCGACCGACTCAGCCGATCACGGCAGATGGTTATGTGAGGGGCGGTCGATTGCCAGGTGTCACAGTTGGCCGGCCATAATGTAGTCCTGACGGATCGCCGGAGAGGCCCGGTCATTAGGGTTGGCCGGGCGGTCTGGGCCCCGGTCGGTCGAGGTTGAACAATCGGTCAGGGCCCCTGTCAGCCGAGGTTGGTCAAAGGGGGCACCCGGCCGGGTAGGGGGCTAAACCCTAACTCGACTCGAATCCTAACCTAACCCCCCCCCCCCCCCCCCCCCTTTCTGAAGATTGTATGGATATTTATTACTAACAAGGACAATATCTGGTCATCTTGGATGAAAGGGAGATATCTTGGTACCCCATCTTTTTGGGATGCTAATCCCACTCATTCTTCCTCGAGTGTGTGGAGAGGAATTCTTCAACTGAGAGAGTAGTTAACTTTGAATTTGAAATATTGTATATCTGATGGCAAATTCGCATCTATCACCTCCGACTATGATCACCGTCTAAGAAAGAAATCCACCAACGCCCTCTTAATGCCCCGAGGATCCACCACCTCCTTCCCCGCTATCTCCAAACATCTGATCCTATTTCAGATTCGCTAATTCTTAGTACTTGAATGGAAGAAAGCCGTGTTACGATCCCCCGCCAGCAGCCATCTGACCCGAGACTTCTGAGCCCATATGATCTCTTGCTGGGCCAAGGCCCCACTCTAGACTATCTTCAACCTCTTGCCTTGCGCCATCGGTCGCACCCTCGTACCCAACAGACAACTGATCCAGCCTCCGCCGCAAGGACTCAACCAACTGATGAATATCACCAATCGCCGATCGATTCCACTGCATTAAAGCCTTACGAACAAAATGGAGGCTCGCTCGTCCCACATGTCTGAAGCGTATACATAAACTCCCTCAACACCCGTGGATAGGGTGGCAATCCTTGACCCGACCTGCCAACCCGACTGAAGTTAGCGGGTTTGGGTTTGCCCTAAACGGGTTCGGGTCATAAACGGGTCGACCTGTTGACCCGTTTATTTGATGGGTCGGATTCGGGTTTGTACTTATAACCCGATTGACCCGACTTGGCCCGTTTACCAAATGGGTCGTGTCAACCCGACCCGACCTAATCCGAACCAACCCGACCCAACCCAATAGGTTTACATGGGTTATGTTGACCCAACCCGAGCCAACCCAACCCGACCTGTTTAGTAAATGGGTTTAACGGGTCGGGTCGGGTCAACCCGTTTATTAGGCGGGTCGGATTTGGGTTTAAGTTTTTGACCCGTTTATTAAACGGGTCGGTTCCGGGTTGGGTGTTTTGCCCTTATACCTATGTCTCAACCCGACCCATTGCCACCCCTACTCGTGGACCACCTAAAAGGTCGGCCCCCTTGCTTATCCTCCTGCGACAGAACACAGTTGAAATCACCTACAACGCACCGTGGAACGCCCCGCCGAGCAAGTCGCGCCATCTCCCCCCATGACCTTCTCCGACCCCTCTCGGTCGTACAAGCATACACCGCCGAAATCAGCACAGGTGGGGACCGTGGACAGCTAGAAGTAATTGTGGCCTGAACTTCCTTGCCGATAGCTTCAAATGCCCCAACGCCTGGGAGTACCAGTTTATGGGACTCGGGTACCGTCGGCAGGTTTTCAGTTTGTTGTTCAGCGGCTGGCGGGATGGAAGTCAAGATTATTATCGGGTCGGCTAACCCTTAGGGGTGGCAATTCTTAACCCGACCCGCCAACCCGACCCGAACCCGACCCGAAGTTAGCGGGTTTGGGTTTGTCCTAAACGGGTTCGGGTCATAAACGGGTCGACCCGATTGACCCGTTTATTTAATGGGTCGGGTTCGGGTTTGTCTTATAACCCGATTGACCCGACTTGACCCGTTTAACAAATGGTTCGTGTCAACATGACCCGACCTGACCCGAGCTAACCCGAACCAACTCGAGCCAACCCAATCAAACCCGGCCCAATCCGACTTATCTTGACCCAACCCAACAGGTTTACATGGGTTCTGTTGATCCAACCCGACCCAAACCGATCAAACCCGGCCCAATCCGACTTGTCTTGACCCAACCCGACAGGTTTACATGGGTTCTGTTGACCCAACCCGACCCGTTTAATAAACGGGTTAAACGGGTCGGGTCGGGTCAATCCGTTTATTAGGCGGGTCGGGTCGGGTCAACCCGTTTATTAGGCGGGTCGGGTTTGGGTTTAAGTTTTTGACCCGTTTATTAAACGGGTCAGGTTCGGGTTGGGTGTTTTGCCCTTATACATATATCTCAACCTGACCCGACCCGACCCGACCCGACCCGACCCATTGCCACCCCTACTGACCCTTCTACAGTCAGTCCTTTCAGCTATTCGGTTCATTTGATGGCTGGGGGGGGGGTCTAGTTGCCTGGCTGCGGCCATACACCGAGTGGTACATGTGGGGGTTATTCCTCGTCAATTTTCGGATGAAATATCGTAGGATGCTTCAATCTCTGCGAGGAGAGGGGTCGATGGGAATGGTGGGAACCACCTCCTGGATGGGGGAGCATCTGTGGTACTTGCGAGTTCCTCCAAAGGTACATATTTTTTTATGGAAGGTCCAACATGGGGCATTGCCTACTGCGGTGGTTCTACGTAGTCGCATTCATATAAGGTATTGTAGCTGCCCATGGTGTGGTGTGCAGGAGGAAGATCCGGCTCATATGTTTTGGGAGTGTCCGATGGCACGTGGCTTTTGGAGACAATTTGAACGAAGAGAATAGGTTTGGGGAGAAAAACTCCTTGTATTTATCACCAATCTCATACCTCTCCTTATACAGAGAGATAACGCACACCTTTACATTACCATAACCGAGATGGGACTAATATAATACTAACACCTCCCCTCAAACTCACGGTGGGTCAACCACTGAGAGTTTGCGAATAAGAAACCAAAAACGAGGAGATAGATGACACTTCGTGAATAAGTCAGCAATCTGCTCCGTCGAAGAGACATAAGGCAAAGAGATGGTCCCAGCCTCGTACTGCTCTCTGGAGAAATAGTAATCTAGCTCAATGTGCTTGGTCCGCTCATGAAACACCGGATTGCTGACAATCTGAATAGCACTATTGTTGTCACAATGAAGAGCGGTGGGATCCGAGGTATCCAAGATCTCGAAGAAGACATCGGAGATGAATGATCTCCTTTGTAGCAGTGGCCATGGCACGAAACTCGGCCTCAGTACTAGAGAGAGAAATCACCTTCTGCTTCTTGCTCTTCCAGAAGATAAGAGAGTCACCAAGTAATAGGCAGTAACCAGTAGTCGAGTGACGAGTAGTCGAGTCCCCTACACAGTCGGCATCAGAGTATGCACGAAGAGCTAAAGAGGAGGATGACGAGAAGAAGAGCGACCGAGTGATAGTGCCACGAAGGTACCTAAGAGTCCGAAGAAGAGCAGCATAGTGAACAGAGTAAGGGGCATCCATAAACTGACTAAGAACACTGACAACATGAGCAATATCCGGTCTGGTGATGCAGAGATAAACTAGCTAACCAACTATCTCATAGTACCTGGTAGGATCTGAGAGGGGCTCACCATCGGCAGGGCGGAGTTTCACATGAAACTCAAGAGGAGTGTCAATTGTATGACAATCAGAGAGTACAGCCCGAGCAAGAATGTCAGCTGTGTACTTCTACTGAGAAATCAGAATCTCCCTAGTGCTCCTAGCAACCTCCAAACCAAGAAAAATAATACAGAGGATCAAGATCCTTCATTTGAAATTGGCTCCGAAGATGCTCCTGAAGGGAGGCTATGGCACGGGTGTCATCACCAGTAAGAACCATGTCATCGACATAGAGAAGGATGATGCTCCGACCCTGGAGGGAAGTCCGCACAAACATAGAATGGTCTTAAAAACTCTCCACAAAGCCAATTTTAGTAACTGTCCGACTGAAACGCTCAAACCAGGCACGAGGAGCCTGTTTGAGGCCATAGATAGCTCGACAAAGACGACATACATGCTGAGGAGGTGTGCTGAGACCCGTAGGAGGCTTCATATATATCGACAACCTCGGAGAGATCACTGTGAAGAAAAACATTCTTCACATCCATCTGTGACAGGGACCAACCTCTAGCCACAGCAACAGTGAGAAGAGTCATAATAGTGGTCATCTGAGCTACTGGAGCAAATGTCTCATTATAATTAATCACATATTCCTGAGTGAAACCGCGAGCAACAAGACGGGCTTTATACCGGTCAATAGAGCCATCTGGGCGATGCGTGATCTTGAAGACCTATTTGCAGCTGATGGGCTCGATACCAGGAGGCAGAGGTATAACCTTCCATGTTTGAGTCTGCGTAAAAGCCTGAAACTCCTCAGCTATAGCCTGCTACCACACAGGGTACTGCAATGCCTCTTTGTAAGACCTGGGCTCTCTGTCTGTATGAAGGGCAGTAAGGTAGGTAACGAACTGAGGCAAGTAAGAAATGACAGCTGCAAAACCAAAGCGATCAGGAGAGTAGC
The DNA here is from genome assembly GCA_947650365.1 of Chamaelirium japonicum. NCBI lineage: Eukaryota > Viridiplantae > Streptophyta > Magnoliopsida > Liliales > Melanthiaceae > Chamaelirium > Chamaelirium japonicum. Next base: position 41,680,727 of record OX393557.1, on the reverse strand, counting down.
CAAAGTGGTCGGGAGGGCGACGCTCGCGATGGGGGTAGCGAGGAGGACTGTGAGGATCCGCATCCGGTAGAGGTAGGCTGCTCAAAGTGAACGGAGTACCAGAGGATTCACTGACAGATGAAGACGTGACATGTAGAATATCAGATGGATGATAAACAGGCAGAGGAGACGAGGGATCCGAAGGAGAGGAAGCACTCAAGCATGTAGCAGGGACGACGATGGGAGCAGCAGGTAAAGACTCAAGAGCAGGAGGAGTGGTGAAAGAAGGAGAAGGTTAGAGAATGAGGTATCTCAAGAAAGGTGAGATCCTGAGATACATGAGAGTAGTAAGGAACATGTTCAACAAAAGTGAGATATCGAGAGATGCGAATACGACGAGCTAGTGGGGTCATAGAAACGATACCTCTTGTGCTCAGAACTGATTTTCAAGAGTACACACTTAGTGGACCTAGCCAATAGTTTGTTACGCTCATGAGAAGGAAGGAGGACAAAACATACGCACCCAAAAGTACGCAGCACACTGTAATAAGGAGGGGTGCCAAAGAGACGCTCATGAGGCGAAACACCCGTGAGGACAGAGGAAGGGGTGATGTTAATAAAGTTGACAGAGGTCAAAATGGCCTCTGCCCAGAAGGTGCGAGGAACGCACTAGGAGATAAGCTGAGCACGAGCTGTCTCAAGAATATGACGATGATTTCATTCTGCAACACTGTTCTGCTCATGAGTATGAGGACATGATTGTTGGAAAAGAGTCCTATGAGACTGAAGGAGAGAACACATTATAGAAGAGAGATATTCGCGGGCGCAATCGGACCTAAAAGTTTTAATACGGACATAAAACTGAGTATGAATCATAGTGGTGAAGGTCTAATAGACGTCGAAAATGTCAAAACGCTGACGAATGAGATACACCCATGTGAAACATGAATAATCATCAATAAAACTAACATAGTAAAACTAGCCATTCATAGAACAAAGAGATGCAGGACCCCAAATATTTAAGTGCACTGGATCAAACGGATTACAGGACTGCGACAAACTGATAAAAAAGGGGCTAACAGAATGCTTAGCCAACTAACATCCCGTGCAAAAAGAAAGACGAGACAACGAACCACGGCCTAAAGCACCTAATTGGAAAAAACTTTTAAGCCGAGGTTCAAACACATGACCTAGCCTCCAGTGCCACAGGTCGGCATCAGAAGAAACAACACTACAGATGACCGAAGGAGAGATAGGAGGTAAATGAAGATACTCCAGGTGATATAGGCCACCGACCCTACGAGTAGCACCAATCCTCTGTCTCGAGCGTGGATCCTGCACAACACAAAAAGAGGGAGAGAAAGCAACTGTCAGACTGGAATCACAAACGCTGCCAATAGAAATCAAGCTCATACGAAGCTGAGGAGCATGTAAAACAAATGGTAAAGAGAGAAAGCCCGACGTGATGGACCCAGTCTGCGAGATGGCTAGAAGAGAGTCATCCGCAATGTGGATCGGAGGAATGCAGTGGGCTGGAGAACATGCAGTAAAAATATAGTGGTTAGGGGTCATGTGGTGAGAGACCCCAGAGTCCATAATCCAAGGTGCAGAGGTACTCGAGGTGGCAGAGAAGGCAGAGAGACCGGAGGGGCTTGAAGGACCAGGAGTAGGTTGTAGAAGGAGCTGCTCAAGACACATATTGAGACTCTGAAGACGATCCGCCGTAGTAACTGCAGTAGAAGTGGGGGCATGAATAGTAATGTTAGCAACGACAACCGCAGGGCAATTACGGTGAGGTGGACCCGCACGCTTCTTCGGGTGGAGAAGCCAACAGAAATCAATCGTGTGCCTCGTCTTGCCACAGTGAGTGCATCGCCGAGTATCAGGCAGACCGGCGGGATGAGAGCCACCCTAAAAAGGATGAATTCTCAGGGGGTGAGTGGCCGCTAGAACCCCCTCAAAGCTAGAGGGTACAGGTGCCCTGCGGGCAGCCAAGGTGCGAAGACGCGTCTCCTCGGCAAAAAGCTCAACGACGACAGCATCGAGACGAGGAAACAGATCTCGATGAATCAGCTGACCCTTAAGAGGAGAGAACTCAGTGCGAAGAGCCATCAGAAATTGGTAGAGCTGTCGCCGTTCTCGAAAAATCTGTAACTCACGCCAGGAGGCACTGACTCTGGATACCTCCAGCAGAGATGCCTCCAAGGCCTAGAGCTCACGCCAATAGCCGCGCATAAGGCTATGAAACTGGTGAATGGTCTGCTCACCCTGTTGAGCAGACTGGACCTGAGATAAGAGCTGATACTCGCGGGCCCCGCTTTGTTCCACAAAGTGCTCAGTAAGGTGGGCCCAAAGCTCTACCACAGTAGATAAAGTGACAAGATCTGCACGAAGAGAGCGATCGACCGAGGCAACTAGAAAGGCACGAACGCGGCAGTCATGAACACTCCAAGAGTCAGAGGCCACGGGGTGAGAGATTGCTGCAAGAGCAGGAGTTGAGCCGTCGAGGTGACCGTATAATGCACGGCCATACAGAATGCTCCGGACTGTAGCCGACCACGTAGTCCAATCCACGAAGGTTATAAGGGGAAAGTCTGTAGAGACTGGGAGGAAATCATTTATCTGCTCGATAGGTGTCGTTGAGAACTGGGCTGAGAACACTCCAGATGGAGCGGAAGACATCGTTGTGGACTGATAAGAAGAGGCCATTAGTTACAGGGCGCAACGTAGGTAGGAAGAGCGATGCGGGATAAGGCACCGATACGAGATACCTTCCTGTACGGGAAACATATCCGGAGGCATTGGAAGTTTAAGAATTAGCATCGGGAAACATATCCTAACCCGGAGGAACTCATTGTGATAGCCATGTGGGCATTTATGGAAGGTGAGATATGACAAGCTTTTTCGAAACGAGCATTGTCTCTTGAGGGATCTGGTTTACAGAAGTCTTACGATGGGGTCGAAGTTTGTTCGAGGATGGTCGGTGGAGGGTTGGGTGGAGCAGGAGGTTGACATCGAGTTTGTGGTTTGGACAGATAGGTCTTTTAATTCACAGGAGGAGCTAGCTAGTGGAGCCTGGATTTTGGCTACGAAGACTGGGGTGGTACAGGCTGCGGCATTCTTTTATTGCAGGGTATCCTCGCCGCTTCATGCTGAAATATGAGCTTTAAAGGGAGTTTTTTCGGAGCTTGTGCAGAGAAAATGTAGTAAGGTTCTAATACTGACGGATGCAGCACAAGGTCGGGATACATTGGTGTTGGGCCAGGGGTGTTCAGGGGATCTTTGCCAGATCCTTGTGGAGTGCTTGCAGGAGTCGAGATGTCTCTCAGGTGTTTCGGTTAAGTGGGTGGCTAGATCGGGTAATAGTATTGCTGACTGGTTAGCAAGGGAAGCTCGGTTGTACGGGCATGAAGGTTTTTGGGAATCGCCCTCCTACTTTGTTTGGCCTCATGTGGGAGGATCTTAAGGGCATGATGTAATGATCATATCTGCTTTACCTAAAAAAAAAAGAAGATTTTTTCCTCGTAAAAGACCGAGCTTTGTTTTTACCCACGTGAGCATCTTATTATTTATACACCACACACCATAAGACAAACCCTGGATTCGATCCTACAGCCTCCCGAGAGGGAAACAACGGCTTCAACCGCTGCGATACACTCATAGCTATATCTCGGTGGTTTTTAGAAGCCATGAACAACATTGTCGGAGCACTCCGACTATAAAATATACACAACTACGGTTGTAGATCAGTGGTTAACCCTACTGTTTTTCTCTTAGGCGATCACAAGATTGAATCCCGGAATTGTCTTACACCGTATAACCGTATGGCGTATTATAAATAAAGTGGTGACAAAAACAAAACTCGGCATTTGGTGAGGGAAAAAATTACTAACGGCTTCTGTAGTTGGCAGGCTTCGACCATGGTCTCTCTTGCGCAATTAGAGCTGGCAATTTCGGACCCGACACGGCAGACCCGACACGAAGTTAGCGGGTTTGGGTCAAGGCTAAACGGATTCGGGTCGTAAACGGGTCGACACGATAGACCCGTTTAATAAACGGGTCGGGTCCGGGTTTGGGGTCTGGACACGGTAGACCCGGGAAGACCCGTTTAATATTCAACGGGTCGTGTCGGGTTGGGTCTACCCACAATCCGATGCTGTAATATATAGTATCAGCGGGTCTATCGGGTTTAGGGGTGGCAATGGGTCGTGTTGTGTCGTTGTGTCTAGTGTCGTGTCGTGTCCAAAACCCCTAGACCCGGACCTGACCCGTTTAACTAATCGTGTCTAGATCCTAAACCCGTACCCGACCCGCTAATAAACGGGTAGACCCGGTAAGACCCGTTTACCACCCGGGTCTATTCAATTGACCCGATCCGACCCAATCTGACTCGACCCGACCTGACCCGAAAGACCCGCTGGTATTATATATTATAGTATCAGATTGCGGGTAGACCCGACCCGACACGACCCGTTGAATACTAAACGGGTCTTCCCGTGTCTACCGTGTCCTGACCCTAAATCCGGACCCGACCCGTTTATTAAACAGGTCTATCATGTCAACCCGTTTGCGACCCGAACCCGTTTAGCCCTAACCCAGACCCGCTAACTTCGTGTTGGGTCTGCCGTGTCCGGTCCGAAATTGCCAGCCCTAATCGGGCTAGGTTGGGTCGAGTCGGATCGGGTCAACTAAATAAACCCGTGTGGTAAACGGATCTATCGGGTCTACCCGTTTATAAACGGGTCGGGTACGGATTTAGGATCCAGACACGATTAGTTAAACGGGTCAGGTCCCGGTCTAGGGGTTTTGGACACAACCCGAAACTAGACACGACACGAATCCGACCCGACCTGACCCGACCCATTGCCACCTCTATGTGCAATGGCACTTACATGCATCGATGGTATGTCCTCTTACAAAAAGAAATATATATATATATATGGGTCGGGATCGGCTGACCTAGCAAATTTTGACCCAGCAATAACCCAGCACCCTTTGATGCACCTAGAGCTTTTAGAATGAGCTGATTTTTTGTAGACATGTTGTCTATGGTATGTTGATCATCCTCACAAAAAATCAGTTCATTCTAAAACCTCTAGGTGCATCAAATGCGGTCTTTAAATCAATGGTTTTCGACTATCAATTTCAACCGTTACTTTGAAGAGCGCATTTGATGCACCTAGAGGTTTTAGAATGGGTTGATTTTTAGTGAGGATGATCAACATACCATAGACAACATGCCTACAAAAAATAAGTCCATTCTAAAACCTCTAGGTGTATCAAAGGGTGCTGGGTTATTTGATGGGTCAAAATTTGCTGGGTCATCCGATCCTGAACCTATATATATATATATATATATATATATATATATATATATATATATATATATATATATATATATATATATATATATATATATATATATATATATATATATATATATATATATATATATATATATATATACAGGTTTTGGGTGTGATGATGGTAGTTAACAAGTCACTAAATCCAAAACCTGATGTTACTTAAGCTGGCTTGGATGGGGTTGTCAATTAAGTCAAGGTTGGACTTTGGACTCTAACGTTCCTGACCCACTGGGTGATGCATCATAGAGGTTCGGTATAACACGGCACCCTCGTCGAGAGGATTCACGAATCATTTCTCTCATTACAAAGGATCCGATAATATCTAGGGCTTCTTCTCCCTCACTCCCACGTAGGGGTGGCAATGGATCGTGTCGGGTCGGGTTCGTGTCGTGCCCAAAACCTCTAGACCCGGGCCTGACCCGTTTAACTAATCGTGTCTAGATCCTAAACCCGTACCCGACCCGTTTATAAACGGGTAGACCCGATAAGACCCGTTTACCACACGGGTCTATTCAGTTGACCTGATCCAACCCAGTCCGACTCGACCCGACACAACCCGTTGAATTTTAAACAGGTCTTCTCGGATCTACCGTGTCCAGACCCTAAACCCGGACCCTACCCGTTTATTAAACTGGTCTATCGTGTCGACCCGTTTACGACCCGAACCCGTTTAGCCCTGACCCAAACCCGCTAACTTCGTGTCGGGTCCGAAATTGCCCGCCTTAGTGCTATTTCAACAAACCAAGGGACAACCCAGCAGGACAAGCCCCGAGGGCCACCCATCGCCGCCGACGACCACCCCCGCCATTGACCACCGCCCGCCGCTGCCTCCTCGTCGGCCACCACCCGTCACAGGCGACCCACCACTGGCCCACCCGCGACGACCGAATTTTTATTTTTATCATAATTTATTTAGTTTTAACTGTTTTGATCCCACTTCATCGATTCACCGAATCCTATTTCTTGCCGTCACATGAAAAGTATTTATTGATGTAATTTTTGACCCACTGATATAAATTTCTGGAACTGCCACTGTCCATACACGCGGGATCCTCTCAAGAATCATCACATGGTTCATAACTCCGCCAATCAAGAGATGCCAGCGCTCCACTTCACATGTTGTTGTCACGCCAGATTGTGCTTTCAGTTTGTTCAAGTGGCATTACTCCTTTACAAGATAGGCCGCCAAGCTTTGCTAGTGGTGCTTAGGGCGGTTCCACTATTGCTGTTGACGTCTTTCTTATCATTGCCGTATCATTTTTCTTTCTTTCTCGGCATTGGATGCTCCAATCACAAAAGGCCCAATAGGTTCCAACTGGCTTAGACCATTTGGGACTTCTTCATAGTGGCTGCATCTCTTTTCTTTCCTTCCTTTTCTTTCCTTTTTCTTTCAAACTAGTGGCATTGGTGGTCGTTCTCAATCCCTATCCAAACATCCAACAACATCGGAGAACAAGGAGTAAGGGACAAGCGATACCCGAAATCCATTTCATCATGCCACACCATCGGCAAGATCGTGAGCTCCCCTGCCCGACACGATGGGGCTTCTTTTTTGCGGGATCAATAATGGTCCACTCGGCGTCAGAGTAGTGGATATATGGATAGATATATGGATGAAGATTGCTATGTAGTTGTTAACTAATTAGGATGTGCTAACGGATGGTCCCACATCGGTGAGGGAGGCACCCATCATCCGCTTTATATATTCTCTGTGAACCTCCTCTTACGATCCGGATTTTGAGGGTGTGAGTGTATCTAACATGGTATCAGAACTAGCTCGTCTTCTGCTCCTGCTCTTGCTCCGGGTGCTCCCCATCGATCGTGTCTTGCCACGCGTGCTCCGTGTGAGGGAGAGCTAGTGTTAACGGATTGTCCCACATCGATGACGGAAGCATCCATCATCCGCTTTATATACCTTTGAGGACCTCCTCTTAAGACCCGGATTTTGAGGTGTGAGGGTATCTAGTATGATGCATATCGACTTAATCGATTAGTATTTTGATTATATATTACTTCTTATGGTGGCATGTGTTTGTGTCTCACTTGAAATTAAGGCTGCTAGACCTGTCAATCTGATCCGTTTAGTATATATGGCTATCAAATTCGGATCGATATCGGATCATCGGATTTGAAAAACTTACCCATATCCGACTTGCTTTGAATCGAATCAGGTGGATTGGATTTAGATTAGAATCCGATCCATTAACCATGCCGAATCTTAGGGCTTGGGAGGGCGAGGATAACATCTAGAACACGATTGGTGGATCATGAGTATCTTTTTTATATTTACTCTCATGGTCTTAGACCTAAAGCAATTGAATCTAACAATGAATAAAATATAAAATATATTATGTTAAGGCTTAAATCCATAAATGACTTGTTAAGTAGACATGTTATTAAATTGGGTCGTTAATTAACCGGCCATCTGACTAATAAAATATATCCATATCCGACTTAACTGTTAGGACATAAATTTTTTTATAAATTATAGTAGTGAGAGAAAGAGTCGAAAATAAAAAATGGTTACGGAGATCAATCTAGTAAAAAGACAGAGTACCCTAGTCACATATCTGAACTGCACTTTCTGTAGTCAGGCGGAGGAGAGTCTGGAGTAGTTTCCTTCTTAAACTAGGAATCGGAAACTATCCCCCCTCTATCGGCTCTCTGTGTACCAAATGAGACACAGGAGGGTGCCGAAAGCAGCACGGCCTGCGTGGGATATTCTAGCCGTGGCAACGCTATGATCACTTTGGCTAGAGAGGAATAATGGGATATTCTAAGGGAAGAACAGAGCTGGAGAAGACATTTCAACAATGAGGGCTGATCAATTTAGACCATGGGTTTTCATGTTGTTGGAGATAATCTATTCGGAGATATCAGTTTTTTGCTACCTTCTTTAATTATTATTGTTTTTATTTGATGAGTAGAATTAGCGATCCTTTAACTTTTTTAACCTACCATCTTAGGGGGTGTTTAGCATGAGGAACTGTTGTTCCGCTTAATTAATCCTCATACAGAAGAGGAAAAGTCTGCCAATTACTATTTCTAATATAATTTGATGGTTCAGAATTTCGGTTAGCACTTAGCAAAAAAATACATGGAGTGATATTATTGTTCCCAACTCCTCATTCCATTGAAAGAAATACTATCCGTTACTTTAAAATTCTGAAAATGGGAATAGAAACAGGCTGTTCCGGAATGATGTAAAACACCCACGTTTCGCTTAATTCTCATCCATAAAAGGATATCCCTGTCAACTATTATTTCTAATGTAATTCAATGGTTCAACGTTCCGGTTACTATCCGTTAGTTTTAAAATTTGGAACTAGGAATAAAAACAGGGGTGTTTGGCATGAGGAACAGTTGTTCCTTTTAATCCTCATCCAGAAGAGGGTATTATATTCCCATCAATTATTATTAAAACAGGGGAGGGAAGGGGATGAACGCATGGGGGTTTGCGGGGGTTACTTGGGAAAAACAAGGGAGGGAAAAACCGGGGGTTCACAGGGGTTCACAAGGGACGCTCGGAAAAACAGGGGAGGGAAGGGGAGCAGAGGGGGGATTGTGCAGGGGGTCGGCAAATGGGGGAGCGAGAGTAGATTGGATCACGAGACGGGAGCAGGGGGATCGTGCAGATCGTGAGATGGCAGCAGATCGCGCACAGAGGGAGATCAGAGATTGCGCAGATCGGCTCTGATACCATGTGACGTTGAGGGGGGGGGGGAGAGAGAGAGAGAGAGAGAGAGAGAGAGCGCTAGGGCTTTGGAAGAACGAACTCGCCATGCATTAGGCCATAGCCACATATAAACAACATACAAGTATGCCTAAAGCCATATGTAATCCAGCGTGTAGTCATCTGCCATCTAACGTGTAGCCATGTGTAACCTACAATATACATACTAACAAATGTAATTCGATAGTTCAGTGTTCCGATAAGCATTGAAACACGCAGAGTGATATATTATCATTCCCAACTCTTTCATTCCACCGGAACAAATATTATCCGTTACTTTTAAAATTTAAAACTATGATCAGAAACGGACATTTCCGGAATGATGCCACACACCCCTTCATCCGGAATAGTCTGTTTCTATTCCTAATTCCGTAGTTTAAAAGCAACAGATAGTATATGTTCCGGTGGAATGAAAGAGTTGGGAATTATAATATATCACTCCGTGCGTTTGTATGCTAATTGGAACACTGAATCATGAATTACATTAAAAATAGTATGTAATTGACAAAAATACCCTCTTCTAGATGAGGATTAAGCGGAATAGTTGCTCCCCATGCGATCCAAAAGCATCAACCTATCGGGGTGTTTGGCATGGCTATGCATAGACGTGAGGGTAATCATGTCCATGAGAACTAGAAACTTTGATGGCTCAATGGAGGGCGAACTGCCAACTACCAACTACCAACAACTTATTGGCCACTGAAAGACACGAGTAAGCAGATGCCTAGAATTAAACATATTCCTCTCTCTCTCTCTCTCTCTCTCTCTCTCTCTCTCTCTCTCTCTCTCTCTCTCTCTCTCTCTCTCTCTCTCTCTCTCTCTCTCTCTCTCTCTCTCTCTGCCTAGAAGTAAACATCTCTCTCTCAATAGAGTTCAAATCTCCTCCCATTGGGCCCCCTGCCTCATGATGACTGACGACCCAAAAGTGAATCACACTTCAACCGGCCGCATGCGGCTGTAATGTACACCGGGCCCACCGACCGGAACTAATCGACTAGAGAATATTTGAACTCCATACAATGGGGATATGGTGGCGGATGTGAGATTTGATTGGGCTAAACCGTAATCGAGTACCTAGTTAAGCTCCTAATAAAAAGGAAATTATGGTATAACCCAAAACGTTTAACCCGTTAAACAGAATGATGTGTCAGGGATCACAGCCGTCCGTTTGATCGACATGTTTTGATAATCTTCAATAGTGTCCGTACAAAATATCTTATCAAGAAGAGATGAGATACAACGAAGGAATCAGAGAAAGAAAAAAATCATAATTACAATAAAGAGCATGACAAGCTAAAACATGAGCTATCTGGTTGCAATCACGAACAACATGACTCGATCATCTCGCACGCCACGCTACAGAGTCAATGACCCACCCCTCTCTCGTGTCAGATACCCAATGATTTGCCATCGTTTCAATAGAAATTGATATCCATTTTTAATTCCAAAGTGACAAAAACCTACCAATCAAACGCTCCATCTTATCTATCACGTGATGATTTCAGTCCATTTTTCATTCCCAAGCGACGAAAACCCAGCAACCAAACATGCCCTAAGGGATCCATTGCGACGCATCCAACACTTGGAGTACTCGATGATCAGCTGGCTGATTCTTGGGTGGATTGGCTTTGGATCTTTGATACTATAAACCCTCATAGTTTTGTTTATTATGTTTAGAAACCCTGGTAATTACTAATTAGCCCTTTAAAGAGCCACAGAAAGATGTACGTACGTACACATAGACAGGATAGACACCATAACACTAGATCGCGTGTTAAGCTAATTAAAGAAGGGTCTTCATTAATTTTTATCAGTTGTGCTTCTCTTGGGTGTAGATGTAGTCGGTGTGAGCAGCGAGGGTCCTCCTCATCAAGCACTCCTCCTCCTCCACTCCTCCACACCACCCTTCACCCACTTTGCCATCAGGATTGGCATCCTCCACCACACCCTATAAGACGTTGCTCACTTATCAGATGAGAGAGAGAGAGAGAGAGAGAGAGAGAGAGAGAGAGAGAACAAAGCCACCCAATTTGAAGAACCCATAAAAAAGAAATCAAGAAAAGAAAATAGGGAGGTATTGAGTTTGGGTGAGATGATGGCGTACCTGTACTTGGCTTTTCCTTGGAAACGCCGAACCAAGCCTGCTCACTTGGGTTAGGGTGAAGAGGAGGAGAAGAGCTATCACAAAAGAAGTGGAATTTGACATGTTAGAGAGAGAGAGAGAGAGAGAGAGAGAGAGAGAGAGAGAGAGAGAGAGAGAGAGAGAGAGAGAGAGAGAGAGAGAGAAGGGTAGTAAGAGAATGAAGGGGGATGAGAGGGGTTTAAATAGCTGACCAAACCTTAGTTGGCCTTATTAAATAGAAGGAAAAAAATGCATTCTCTTTCCTCTTTTGGGGTGAGGGAGAGTAGTTTTGGGAGGACCTCCTCGGCCTGGGAAATTCTGCGATGGGGTTGGGCGGGGTTGGGTTAGGGATTGCCGACGAACTCGCACCAGAGACAGGCTTTCCTAATCGATCTTAATCAATCCCCTTTGTATTTTTTTTTTTTTTGGAGATCGGCAGTGTCTCAAAATGTTTCTGGCAATGGCCCACTTCAAGCTCGGACTAATCCATTATCCATATCCGTTTAGAATTGTATTATCCGAATCCTTATCCTACCAGAGTATCTGGATTTATATAATATACAAATCCGTATTCATTATATAATATACGAACATTGAGCCATATATATAAACATATATATATGGAAAAGGGGAGCCTGGACCTGAGGTGCAGCGTCGTTGCTGCACCTCAGGCATTGTTTTACCATCATAGAAGTTTTGGAATTTGATGAAATTTGGTGAGGGTGTTGTTTAGGGTAAGATGATCATCCTCACCAATTTTCATCAAATTCCAAAACTTCTTGGAAGGTCAAATGGTCGAAGCAAAATCAGCAGTCCGCAGTCATCGTTAAAATCTGTAAATTTTGCTTTGACCATTTGATCCCCCTATAAGGTTTGAAATTTGATAAAAATTGGTGAGGATGATCATCTGACCCTAGACAACACCCTTACCAAATCTTATCAAATTCCAAACTTCTAGAGGGGTAAACTAGTGAGAGATACAACGTCGTTGCTGCACCACGGGTGCAGGCTCTCGGCCTCATATATATATATATATATATATATATATATATATATATATATATATATATATATATATATATATATATATATATATATATATATATATATATATATATATATATATATATATATATGGGTCAGGATCGGATGACCTAGCAAATTTTGACCCATTAATAACCCAGCACCCTTTGAGGCACTTAAGGTTATAGAATGGGCTGATTTTTTGTTGGGATGTTGTCTATGGTATGTTGATCATCCTCACAAAAAATCAGCCCATTCTAAAACCTCTAGGTGCATCAAATGCGCACTTCAAATCAACGGTTTTTGACTGTCAATTTTAATCGTTGATTTGAATAGCAACCTTTGATGCACCTAGAGGTTTTAGAATGGGCTGATTTTTTGTGAGGATGATCAACATGTCATAGACAACATGTCTACAAAAAATCAGCCCTTTCTAAAACCTCTAGGTGCCTCAAAGGGTGCTGGGTTATTAATGGGTCAAAATTTTGATGGGTCATCCGATCCTGACCCTATATATATATATATATATATATATATATATATATATATATATATATATATATATATATATATATATATATATATATATATATATATATATATATATATATATATATATATATATATATATATATATATGAGGCATGCTATAATGCAACATGCGGTACGTGCGGCACTACACCACAGTCGTCTGATGCATGCGTCGCATGCATGCGATGCACGAAGCGGTGCATAAGACTGCTACTATGTGGTGCCGCACTTACCGCATGACGCATTATAGCATGCCCCATATATATATATATATATATATATATATATATATATATATATATATATATATATATATATATATATATATATATATATATATATATATATATATATATATATATATATATATATATATATATATATATATATATATATATATATATATATGAGGCATGCTATAATGCGGCATGCGGTACGTGCGGCCGGCACTGCACCGCGGCCGTCTGATACATGCGTTGCATGCATGCAATGCACGAAGCGGTGCATCAGACGGCTGCTATGTGGTGCCGCACTTACAGCATGACGCATTATAGCATGCCCCATATATATATATATATATATATATATATATATATATATATATATATATATATAGAGAGAGAGAGAGAGAAAGAGAGAAAGAGGGAGATAAATGCTATAATGAAGTAAGTGTGGCACCGCACCGCAGTCGTCTGATGCACCGCTGCGTGCATGCAATGCACATAGCACGTGCATCAGACGGTTGCGGTACAGTGCCACACGTACCGCATGCCGCATTATAGCATGCCCCTATATATATATATATATATATATATATATATATATATATATATATATATATAGAGAGAGAGAGAGAGAGAGAGAGAGAGGAATGGGATGCTGCCTATCAAAGCAGCATTTTTTGCTGCTTTGAGACATTGTTTGACCATCCTAGAAGTTTAGGAATTTGATGAAATTTGGTGAGGGTGTTGTCTAGGGTAAGATGATCATCCTCACAAATTTTCATCAAATTCCAAAACATCTAGGGGGTTCAAATGGTCGAAGCAAAATCAGTCGTCTGCAGTCACCGTTAAAATCTGCAGCATTTTGCTTTGACCATTTGACCCTCTTAGAAGTTTTGGAATTTGATGAAAATTTGTGAGGCTGATCATCTTACCCTAGACCACACCCTCACCAAATTTCATCAAATTCCAAAACTTCTAGGATGGTCAAACAATATCTAAAAGCAGCAAAAACGCTGCTTTGATAGGCAGCATCCCATTCCTCATATATATATATATATATATATATATATATATATATATATATATATATATATATATATATATATATATATATATATATATATATATATATATATATAAAGAGAGAGAGAGAGAGAGAGGCGTGCTAAGATGCGGCGTGTGGTGCGTGCGGCGTCGCCCCGCAGCCGTCTGATGCATCGCTGCGGTGTGTGCGATGCACGCAGCGGTGCATCAGACTACTACGGTGCGACGACGCACGCACCGCTCGCCGCATTTTTGCATATATATATATATATATATATATATATATATATATATATATATATATATATATATATATATATATATATAGGGGTATGCTAAAATGCGGCATGCGGTGCGTGCGGCATCGCACCACAGCCGTCTGATGCACGCGCTGCGTGCATGCGATGCACGCAGCAGTGCATCAGACGGCTGCGGTGCGATGCCGCACTATATATATATATATATATATATATATATATATATATATATATATATATATATATATATATATATATATATATATATATAAGCGTGCTAGGATGCGGCGTGCGATGTGTGCTGCGTCGCACCGCAGCCGTCTGATGCACCGCTGTGGTGCGTGCGATGCACGCAGCGGTGCATCAGACGACTGCAGTGCGACGCCGCACGCACCACACGCTGCATTTTAGCATTTCTCTCTCTCTCTCTCTCTCTCTCTCTCTATATATATATATATATATATATATATATATATATATATATATATATATATATATATATAAAGAGAGAGAGAGAGAGAGAGAGAGAGAAAGAGAGAGGCGTGCTAGGTTGCGGCGTGCGGTATGTGCGGCGTCGCACCACAGCCGTCTGATGCACCGCTGCATACATCGCACGCACCGCAACGGTGCATCAGACGGCTACAGTGCGACGCCACACGCACCGCATGCCGCATTTTAGCATTTCTCTCTCTCTCTCTCTCTCTCTCTATATATATATATATATATATATATATATATATATATATATATATATATATATATATATATATATATATATATATATATATATATATATAGAGAGAGAGAGAGAGAGAGAGAGAGAGGCATGCTATAATGCGATATGCGGTACGTGCGGCACTTCATTGCAGCCGTCTGATGCACGCGCTGCGTGCATCGCATGCACGCAGCGGTGCATCAGACGGCTGCGGTGCGGTGCCGCACTTACCGCCTGCCGTATTATAACATTTCTCTCTCTCTCTCTCTTTATATATATATATATATATATATATATATATATATATATATATATATATATATATATATATATATATATGAGTGATAGGCTGCGGTGTGGGGCATGGCTATAGATGCGGTGTCAAACACGGACCGATTGGTTGTGATCAGACAGTCGTTATACGTGCGGTGTGCAGCGGGATTTTAGATGGCGACAAAAACATATCGCGATCACTGTTAGCACTGATGATGTGTTTGACTTTACGTCCTCTCTCACCGAGCTCTCCCGCCCCAGATCTGAGCTCTCTCTCTCTCTCTCTCTCTATATATATATATATATATATATATATATATATATATATATATATATATATCTTGTTGAGCTCCATGTGTTCCGGATCACATCCCCAAATCCCCTCTCGTCCAGCTCCATGCATTCCAGATCGCAGCCCCAAATCCCCTCTCGCCGAGCTCCCTACGTTCCAGATCTGAGCTCTCTCTCTCATCGAGTTGCTTTCCTTCTCGCCGAGCTGCTCTTTCTCCTGCCGAGCTCTCTCGCACACCTCCCGCCAAGATATGAGAAGAAGCCCCATATCACAGCTGCTTAACCCTCTTTTATTTTTTGTTTTTCCTTTTTTTCCCTTTACTCTTGTTTCCCCTCAAGATCCAAGTTTCTAATTTTTTGTTTCCCTTCAAGATCTGACTTCCAAATCCCATCCCAATCGGAGAAACTCCAAATCCCTCGAGCTCCCGCACGCATAGGCTCTCTTTCCTCGAGCTCCCGCCTAGATCTGGGAAGAATCCCAAATCGTAGCAGGTTACACCCTAACCCTCTATATTATTTTGCAATATACAGTATTTTGAAATGCAAAAAGTGTAATTTCAGATCTTTTCAGATGTACATTATTTTGCAAAGAAAGAATTTACTAACAAAGATTTTAGATCATTTTATGCAAACCTCAATTCTGCTCACAAATTTTTAACCAAAGATTATTTTACACTTTGTTTGATAGGTTTCTGAAAGGCCTTATTTAATCGGTCTTTGTTTGATAGGTTTCAGAAATCTATTAAAAAATTCTTGTTAAACCTATTAAAAAATTTACAAACACCAATTAAATTGACAGGTCTTTGTTTGATAGGAATCGAGAAAATAAGAATAAGAATTCACTTAACCACTAATTAAATTGATAGGTCTTTATAGGTCTTTGTTTGATAGGAATCGAGAAAATAAGAATTCACTTAACCACCAATTAAATTTTCAAAATTCAAATTTTATGAAATGACTTTTAGAAAATTGATCAAGAAAATGTGGCTAAGATACTTTTGAAAAATTTAATTTCTTTTTGTAAAGATATCTAGAAATTTCAAAACCTGATGCTTTTAATTTCCAAACTGAAAATTTTAATTTCTTGTTTTGTAAATATGTGGGAATCAACACATATTTACATACATTTATTGTGATAGAATTAGGACATGAAAAATATCTCCTCGCTTGTAGACAAGAACATAATACCTCTTTATTTAAAGTTATAAGTCAAAACGGTCTCGATTTTCTTCCAAGTCATGTTTATACTTAATATTTGTCACAATATTTAACCCTATATTTTATACGAATTCTATCAATTTAATACTTTGCTCAAATAATTAGATTTCGATGGAGCAAGGCGAAGCCTCTCTGAAAATTGAAGACATGGAAGATTCTGAAATGTACATACCTCAGACTAACGAAGATTTGAAACCTAAAGTAGGGATGATATTTGACTCAATAGAAGAAGGAAAAGATTTTTATACAAAATATGTGAGGGAGGGAGGGTTTGGCATAAGTAGCTCGTCTACGGGGTATCATTCAAAAACAAAATAGTTACAATATAAGGTTATTGTATGCGCTAAGGAGGGGACTCCCAATATAAGGCCAAGGCCTTTGGATGCTGAAGTTCGACGGAGAATAAATGTTATAAGAGCGGGTTGTAAGCGATATATTCGGTTTACCAAAAATTCGGAGAAAAAATGGGTAGTCACAAAGTTTACGAAATAGCACAACCATCCTCTTGCAACACCAAATAAAACTCACTTGGTTCCATCGCACCTTAGATAACCCCAACAAAGAAGACATTGTTTAAACAAGTAAGAACAGCAAATATTGGTATTTTAAAAACTATCTCACTTTTGGAGATTCAATCCGCTGGGTACGAGAACATTGGTTATATAGAAAGTGATATCAGAAATTTGAATCAGAAAGAAAAATATGCTGAAAAGGAATATGATGCGTATAATTTATTAGAGCATTTTACACTAAACAAGAAAGCAATCATAGTTTTTTATATACTTTCGAATCTGATGATGAGGACAGATTTACACACTGCTTTTGGACTGATGGTAGGGCAAGAAAAGCATACCACTATTTCAAAGATGTTGTATTCGATACAACATATGAAACAAATCAGTACTCGATGATATTTTTTTATTTTACTAGAATTAATTACCATAACCAGTCAACAATTTTTGGTGCTGGATTTTTAAAGGATGAAAAAACAGAGTCGTTTGTTTGGTTGTTTCAGAAGTTTTTAGAAGTCATAGAAACAAAGAGCCCAAAGTCATCATTACTGATCATGATCCGACAATGACAACTGCTATTCGGATAATACTCGCACAAGCACATCATCGATTCTGCATGTGGCATATCATGAGTAAGGGTTTAGAAAAATTAAGTGCAACGACGTATGACAATAATTTTATCAATCCTTAAAACATTATATTTGGAACTCAGAGACCCCGTACGATCGCGTGTTGCCAAAATGGAAAGATGTGATTGAAAATAATACAATGTAAGGTAATAAATAATTGGCATTTTATATAAAATCCGTACTAAATCGGATATCGGCA
This sequence comes from Chamaelirium japonicum, assembly GCA_947650365.1. Classification (NCBI taxonomy): domain Eukaryota; kingdom Viridiplantae; phylum Streptophyta; class Magnoliopsida; order Liliales; family Melanthiaceae; genus Chamaelirium; species Chamaelirium japonicum. The sequence continues at coordinate 41,662,611 of OX393557.1, read as the reverse complement.
TACTCTATGGATATTTTTACAGCAGGATGCAGGACAACACAGCATAGTGAAAGTATGAACTCGATCATTTTTCCAACTATGTGAGAAAAAAAACACATTAGTTGAATTTTATACCATTTTGAAATGACAGTCAAGAGAATGAGGCATTGTGAGTTAGAAACCGACTATGGTTCTGTTTATAGTAAGCCACACTGAAGACAACTTTTGCAATGGAAAAAACAAATGACAACTATATATACGCGGGGCATATTTAACTTATTTCAGGATGAACTGGTCGAAAGCATACAATACGGTGCAAATCCAACAAATATGGATGCTTGTTCTATTACTTATACGGTAAAGAAAGAGGAGAATTAAAATTAAAAATCGTGAAATATACGAAAAAAAATGATGAAGCAAGTTGCAGCTGTAAAATATTTGTGACTTAAGGGTTCCATGCAGACATATGTTACTCGTCCTGAGATTGTAATTTGTCACCTCTTTAACGTATCATAAATGCATTGACTAATCGTGTATTTGATATTGCTGGTGTCAAACTTCGTGGAAGTCATAATACAACATCACATACATCTACAGATGAATGATCTCAAATCCTGCAAAAGTACATCCTTAAAACAAAATCTTTATCTGAAGCTGGGAAGCTTTTCCATAATGCATTAGTGAATGTTAATCAAGAATTGGATCAGTTGAAATCAAGTTAAGATCAAAATGAAAGAAGTCATGATTCCATTATAACATCATATCCACCTCAAATATATATTCGTCCACCAGATGTTTCAAAAACTAAAGGCAGTGGGGAAGAGATTTAAGGGAAAAAATGAGATTTCCATAGAGCAACCTAGATCTAAGAATCGTTTATGTCATGGATGCGGAATATAAGGAGCGGATTATGATAAACATAATTGTCCTGTATTACGAAAAATGGTTGAGTCGCAAGGTTCAGTGGCATCTCCTAATGAAAGTAATTTTTTTGTGAATAGATTTCATAAATAGTAATATGAATTTTTTCCTCAAAGAAGTTTAATAATATGATATACTTGATTTTTTATGTAACAGAATGCACAAATCTAGATTGAGAAGAGAAATGGGCTTTTCATTGGGAAGTCACGTAGTATGATGATCTTGGCAGGTAAAAGCTTGTATCTTTATTTTCCTTTTGTGTGATATATATATATATATATATATATATATATATATATATATATATATATATATATATATATATAGTGTTTGTAATATGCGGTGGACTATGTTGTGGACTGATGTAATTTTTTGATGAATTGATACACTTTCTTTTGTGTAATATATTATTTTTTGGTTTTATGTGAATACTGGTAATATTTGAGGTTTTGCAACACCTATTGGTGTACAAAAATTGATACTATGTGAGTATGTGATTTTACTATCTTCGATGTTCTATTATTTTGATGTTTCACTTTCACTTTTATCTTTGTAGTGAAAAGTTGGCGGATGACTTGACTCATTTCATCCCCAATCAAGATGATAATTTGTGTTTAGAATCCTTGATAATTCCACTATCCTCAATTATTAGTTCTGATGAGATTTTTTGTTTTTTAGGAGAGAAACTTTTTTTAACTCCGTCAATGTAGAGTTATAACTAGCTTTGCATTGCTGGTCCCAAGCCCGGATAAAGGAGGAGGGAAAAAGGTTAATCCCTACGTATGATATGGATTTCCTGCTGGATAAAGGATGAGGTCAAATATTCTGACCTTGAAGGGAGTCATTGAACATATTACAACAATTTCCTATATGCAAGTTTGTCCGGTATGTTTGTCGATTTGTTTTAGCTAATGACTTTTAGTCTCACTATTCTTTGAGGTCAATATTATACCCCTACTCAAGTTACTGAAATGTAAGAATATCTTGTACAACAATAATCTCCTTCACATGCTAATTACCACTGTCATGCAGGTTCTTCCAAGGGAACGTAAAAATCAAGAATACCTCGATGTTGTCAAGGAACGCTATAAGCACCTCCCTGAAGTGACGCGCATTGACAAGTAAGTTGCACAGGGTTATTTAAAAACACACAAACAGTAGCGTTGAGAGTTTGTCCAAGAACAAAGAATCGGGGACGATAATTCCATATGTAGAATCCAAACTTCATCTTTACACCCCATGAGATGTTACGATGATATGAAACTTGGTTAGAAGATCGACACAAGCTGATAGGATATGGAACTGATCGTACAAAGAATAGGAGGGGTGGGGTTAAAAATAAAAGAAAAAAGAAATCCTAGCTTCTGTTACTTCAAGATACCTATAGTGTGTTTCTAAATTGTGTATCAGGATGTTGATAAACCTTTGGCGAATGCTTTGTTGTGCAGGCACAGGCACCTGCCGTAGGCGATATATAAGGCGATCAAGTTGAGATGTACGATGACCGAAGCCCAAAGGAGGAAAGAGGAGAAGAGGAGAGCTCACAGTACTCCTGGGAGTGTATCCAAACGACCGTTTAGGAAAGAGAGAATCATCAGAGAAGTCAAGTGACCTGTCGAGCTAAAGGAAAAAATGTACGACCTATCCGAGGTTATCAGCGATACTGCTTCCGCGCCTTTCTGTTTGCAATCTTTGAAGCATTCTATTGTCTCAAAGTTTGTTGTTTAGCTCACAGCTCATTGTTTATGTAACATGTATGTGATAAGTAAGAAGGAGTGGAGCCTATGTATGAAGTCAGACATTGAATCTTGGGTTAGCAGCTTACTTGGGATCCTCATGTATTTTTTCCTACTTTGTGAACTGCTCAGTACATCACACTACGTACTAGTATTCAAAGAATTTTTTTCTATTTTCAAATTTTTTAATAGACTTATTTTCAGCTTTATGTAAGCCCAGAAATAATGGGTCTTGTGGTTATTTTTGGGTTTCAAGCTCTAGGCCTTGGATCTATAAGGGAAAAAAATATTTGATAGGTCATGAATCTGATGATTGGTGATCACCTTTTCTTCTTTTATGATATAAAAGAGATCATCGTGTTGTCGATATTGCCATTGTTCTTTGACTAAGCATTACAATGTAAATGAGATTGATGATGTTCAATGTTGGTCAATGACAATCTTTTCTTTTAAAACAATTATATTTGGAGTTTCAATTTGGTCTTCCCTATAGGGCAGATCATGAAGTATTTTTGAAAAACCCAAATGTGCAAACTATTCTCTTTTGAACCAGCTTTTTGTTTAGTTTTGGCTCTTCATGTGCTACAAGGAAAGCAGTGAGCTATTCAATGGTAAATGTATAATATACCTAGTACTCTCCTCAAACTCATGGATGGTCATAAGCCGAGAGTTTGCTAAGGAGAAGTGCCGATTAGTACGCAAATTTATGAAGAAGTAGGAAATATAGAATTTTGTTTTAGTATAAGGCAAGGACATTGTCTGAGTATGGTAGTAATATAGTAAATTATGATAGATCATTACATATTATTGGCCCTCTAAGGAAATACATTTTTTTTTTTTGCAATTGGAAATACTAAATTTTCAGCATTATGAACAACATTTTAGTTATCCCAATGCATATAAGTAGCTACAACGAGAAACACACGCCATATCAGCAAGGAGATGTTGAAGCTATACGATCGCAATTATGATGTCCATTATCACACCGTAGCTGTCAAACATGCAACTATATAATTGTCTCTTGGGCCTGAATGAGATGAGAGTACTAAAAAAGATACAGTAGTAATAGGTAAGGAAACAACTTTAGTTGACATCGGCATAAGTAGGCAAAAGGGAGCAATAATAGACATGAAAGGGGACAAGAATGCCAACAAAATATCGATACCAGAAACACTACATCATCAGTCCCCATAATATCTCGTTCGCAGACAACCACAATATCATCAGTCCCCACAACATCTTGTTCGCAGACAACCCCAACATCATCAGTCCCCACAACATCTCGTTCGCAGACAATCACAACAAAATGTGGATGTAAAACTAGATTACCAAAACCGGTTACAAAAAGAGCCAAATTACTAGACCAAATATTTTTTACAGTTTAAATAAAACATAAAGAAACAACACAATAAGTACAAATATTATTTTTTTCTGTCGATTCTCTAGAATATTAATCCTTTTCTCCAGTTGCTCCAGCATTATCATCAATTCGTGCTTCACTTCACCACTTGATAGCTCACGATCATTAATCCATTCGAAGAAACTGCAACCTCTATCATAAAAGTCCTGCCAAAAAATTATTATTATGGTCCTAAGAGTTCAAATTGATTAAACAAAATATGATAATGTATTAATCCATTATAAGATTACTAAACATACCTTATTAGTAGGACAAATGAAAATTCTTCTTCCTCTACTATGTTCTTTTGATGATGTAAGCTCCTTACATTCACCCATTCCACATGAGCAATGTCTAATCCTTCTTTGATAACCAGACGTGGAACTCTTGCTACTAACACTCGCCCCCCCCCCCCCCCCCCCCCCCCCCCCTCTTTTACTATTTAGGCCTTTTTACATGGATTGAGGCAATGTGGGGCTTGCGCTGGAGTGCAACGTGTGCCATCCAGCTCGGTTATTGATGTGCTTAATTGACATCGAAATTGATTAAACATAAACATCATTAAACTTCTAAATACATGCAAAAAGAAAATTTAGTGTAAAATTTTTCTATAGCCACCCAATTGACTTTTTTTTTTTTCACTTTGACGGTTGTGATGTTGTGCTGATGAATCTGACCCCAAGTAGATGGGACATTGTTTGATGGTTATGGATATTGTGCTAGACGAATAGGGACCCGAGGATGACCATTCCACCTCCTTTGTTTTCACATAAAATCCTCCGAGTAGTGATGTCCGGTGGTTGCAAGTATCGTTGAAATCTGCCCGAACACTAAGATGAGACATGTCTTGATAGTTATGGTTGTAGATGTTGCGCCGACCGAATAGGGACTCGAGCCTGGTCATTTCACCTCCTTCGTATTCGCATTATTAGATGTAGTGTGTTAGTATCTATTAGTCCCACCTCGGTTGTGGTAACATAATGGTGTGTGTTCTCTCTCTATATAAAGAGAGGTAGTCTTATGTAATGTTAATGTGAGATTAATGAGATAATACAATGAGATTTTCTCCCCAATCCTATTCTCTCTCCCCCTCTCTTCGTAACATGGTATCAGAGCCAACCCTCGCCTAGGGTTTCGACGCTCTCCGCGCCGGCCTCGGCCTCCTCGGTCGTCGTTGACGACATCGAGGAGGCCAGGAACAGTACAAAATATTTTTTTTTTCCGTCTCTCTCTATTAAATACCTGATCGATCTGGTGCGGTCGTCATCTCGTGCCGCACCAGCCACCGGTCCCTCGCCGGATCTGCTCCATCCGGCGCTCATGGGGCTTCCTCTCTCCTGTGTAGCAGCGGCTACCGACACGAGGACCCTTGTTTTCCTCTCCGGCGCACCATGAACGGCTTAGACGTGGGGCTGGACGGTTGAGATCCGATCGGGATTTAGCTCTGGCCCTTCAAGCTTGAGATCTGACCTTCCGACCCTGGGCCGGCGTGGTGCTCCACTTGCGTTGCTGCCGAGCCGTCCGATCCACCGTCGCTGCCGCCGGTCCGTGCCGCGCCCGACGGTGCCCACCGGCCTCGCCCTTGCACCGCCCGGACGACCCCTGCGCCCTTGATCCCTGTGCAACGCAGCTGTTCGGTCCCGGCCGTTGACCCCGGGCACCCTGCGCCCGCCGGATCTGCCGGATAGTCGCGCCCACCGGACCCGTCGCGAAGGGGGGAGTCGGATCCCGTTGCCCGCCGTTGAGCCCGGGCACCCTGCGCCCGTCGGATCTGTCGGATAGTCGCGCCCACCGGACCCGTCGCTCCCGCCGAATTTGCCGCGCCCCGCCGGATCCGTCGCGCCCGTCGGATTTGCCCGCCGGATCTGCCGGATAGTCACGCCCGCCGGATCTGCCGCGCCCACCGAACCTGTCTTGCCCGTCGGCCCGCCGGATAGTCGCTCGCCGTTGAGCCCGGGCACCCTGCACCGGAGGGGAGATGGCATCCTCCCCTCGCGCCGACGCTCCGATTTCCTCTCTCGTCTCCGGATCTCTCGCTCTCTCCCGGTTTTCCCTCTCGTCTCTCTCTCGATTTCCTCTTTCCTTATCTCCTCTCTCTCTCTCTCATCCGATAATCTCTCTTATCCCCTTTTCTTTTTTTTTTTTTGAGCCCTATTAGATGTAGTGTGTTACCTGCATTCTGTGTGTCCCAATGCGTCCATGTGTGTCCGGATAGTGCACAGCTTGCCTAAGGGACCTATTGTCTACTTCTCATCCTTGTGCATCGTGCCGACTTTCTCGATGCATCATCTTCAACCTCTTGCGTCGACCTCGTCTCCGACCCCCCCCCTAGCACCTTTGCTCCGATCTTCTCTCTCTATATAAATAATCATAGCATCTCGCCACCCGATCCGGCCCTTCCGTACCATGGTATGCGTTCTCTCTATGGCCCTGCGCTCGAGCTGCCGCTCCTCCTTTCGCTCCAGCCCGTGCCCATCGGTCTTGCTGGCTGCCGAAGCCCTAAGCCGTTTGATCTGGCCGCCTTAGCGTCCCGCGCCCGTCGTTCGCTGCACCTTAAGCTTTGTCAGCCCGCCTTGCACCCTATGCCCTTGCTCTTTGTCGATTCACCTGTCCCATCGCCTCACTCTGTGTCCTTGCACCTTGGTATTTTTGCGCTCTGCGCCATACCGATCCGCCTTGCACCTTTAGATCCTCTCTAGTTCCGGTCACACTTGTCTTGTGCCGGCTTTTGGATCCTCTCTCGTTCCAGTCACACTTGTTTTGTGCCGGCTTTTAGATCTTCTCTAGTTTCGGTCATACTTGTTTTGTGCCGGCTTTTGGATCCTTTCTCGTTCCGGTCACACTTGTCTTGTGCTGGCTTTTGGATCCTCTCTCGTTTCGGTCACACTTGTTTTGTGCCAGCTTTTAGATCCTCTCTAGGTCCGGTCACACTTGTTTTGTGCCGGCTTTTGGATCCTTTCTCGTTCCGGTCACACTTGTCTTGTGCCGGCTTTTAGATCCTCTCTAGTTTCGATCACACTTGATCTGTGCCGGCTTTTGGATCCTTTTTCGTTCCGGTCACACTTGTCTTGTGCTGGCTTTTAGATCCTCACTAGTTCCGGTCATACTTGTTTCGTGCCGGCTTTTTGGATCCTTTCTTGTTCCGGTCACACTTGTCTTGTGCCGGCTTTTTGGATCCACTCTCGTTCCGGTCATTCTTGAGCCGGCTTTCGGATCCTCTTCCTTTCCTTGGTCATGTGACCCTATCAGAGCTATGACTCTTCATCTTCTCCTTCTTCTTTGTTTGTGATGATTGAGATCTTCTAAGAGGTGTCAAGTACTTGCTTCAGCCGGGTGCTTGCCTCTTATGAGGTCTCACGCATTCACATCTTTTCTTAGCCGCTCTCTCTCCTTTCGACCTCCGTTATTGCCGGCTTCCATCACTATCGGCTTCCTCCGCTCCGATCCTTAGTGATCATTGTCAATTCTCCCGGTTGATCTGCTTACAGGTTGGCCGGGTTCCGCTGATTGTCCTGCTTGCAGGTCAATCGGGTTTCCAGGACGACTTGCTTGCAGGTCGTCCTGGCACTGTCTTTACTTTACAGCATAAAAAAGGGTTATTTGATGTTTTTTCTTTCTTTCTTTCTCCTTCCGTTTATTAAACAAACTAATGTCGGTTTATACCTTACATCAGTTTGACGAGGGGTATTAGATGTAGTGTGTTAGTATCTATTAGTCCCACCTCGGTTGTGGTAACATAATGGTGTGTGTTCTCTCTCTATATAAAGAGAGGTAGTCTTATGTAATGTTAATGTGAGATTAATGAGATAATACAATGAGATTTTCTCCCCAATCCTATTCTCTCTCCCCCTCTCTTCGTAACACGCATAAAATCATACAATTAGTAATGTTGGGTGGCTGCGAGCATGGTTGAAATCCGATGTTAGAATTATATGTTAGGTGAAATCCACTAATGGGACCATATGTGATAGATGAAACTTAAACCAAAACATCCAACCACTCGGATTCGATTTGGGTCAGGTTGTACCCAAGACCTCAACCCTAACCCAGTCCAACCCGAGCGCGGGTTCATATTTCTCAAACATGCATAACCCAACCCAAAGAAGAAAAACAAACCAATTAAAACTCAGATTGGGTCACATCGGATTCAGGTTAGCCCATCCCAAAGTTGCACCCCTAATTGAACCACGTGCGAGTATGATTAATTATCGAGGGGGAATAATAGAAATAGAATTCCTAAGGCCATAAAGATTAAGCATAAGAATCTTGAACATAGGCCTTACTCCTAAAGAGCTTGGGGTGAGAGGAGTCTCACGTAGGGCTGACAATTTTGGACCCCACACAGCAGACCTGACACGAAGTTAGTGGGTCTGGTCAGGGTTAAACGGGTTCGGATCGTAAACGGGTTGACACGATAACCCGTTTAATAAATGGGTCGGATCCGGGTTTAGGGTCTAGACACGGTAGACTCCGGAAGAACCATTTAAAATTCAACGGGTCGGGTCTACCCGTAATCCGATACTATAATATATAGTACCAGCGGGTCTATCGGGTCAGGTCGGATTGGGTCTGATCGGATCAACAGAATAGACCAGTGTGGTAAACGGTCTTATCGGGTCTACTAGTTTATTAGCGGGTCGGGTACGGGTTTAGGATCTAGACACGATTAGTTAAACGGGTTAGGTCCGAGTTTAGAGTTTTTGGACACGACCCGAAACTAGACATGACACGAACCTGACACGACAAGACCCGTTGACACCCCTAGTCTCACGAGAATCATGCCCTGTTGTTCTCTAGTGCCGCCCAAGAAGAAAAAAATGGCCAACATCAAGGAGGGAAACATGGATGTAAGGTTGAATTCTTGCTACCTATTCCTTTCCATATGTTCTTGGTGTTTGCAACTGGAGGAGTCAAACAATCTTGTCGATGTAGTCGCTGTCGTTCTTTGTGGAGCTCGACGGTTAATCGGATCTTTTTGTTTCTTGTTGGCTTCCCCTTGTTGTTCTTGGTGCATCCAACTTAGGGGTGACAATGGGTCGGTTCGTGTCGTGTCTAGTTTCGGGTCGTGTCCAAAACCCGTAGATCCGGACCATACCCGTTTAACTATCGTGCCTAGATCCTAAACCCATACCCGACCCGTTTATAAACGGATAGACCCGATAAGACCTGTTTATCACATGGGTTTATTCAGTTGACCCGATCCGACTAGACCCGATTTAATCCGATAGACCCACTGATACTATATATTACAGTATCGGATTGCGGTAGACCCGACCCGTTGAATTTTAAACGGGTCTTCCCGGATCTACCGTGTCCAGACCCTAAACCCGGACCCGACCCGTTTATTAAACGGGTCTATTGTGTCTACCCGTTTACGACCCGAACATGTTTAGCCCTGACCCAGACCCGCTAACTTTGTGTCGGGTCGGGTCGGGTCCGAAATTGCTAGCCCTAATCCAACTGGATGCATGTGTCTCTGTTTCTTTTTCCTACCAACCGTTTTTGGGACCGGATGTAATGGATGGTTGTGATTAAGCTTTGACATTCACATATCTTATCCTCTGTGATTATAATCTCAAAAGATCCGCACTTTTCCTACGTCTGTGAGAATTTGTGAGCCTTGGGAATCTGGAATGTATCACAGTGGTAATATATGCACGTTGACTAAAAAGAAAAAAAAATCATATTGTGTAAGAATTTCTTATTCGGTGGGAACCAATAGATCATAGATTAGGATTTATAGATCGTCAGATTAAGATTAAGCGGTATCGGTTAGGCCAAATAATATGTGATCGTGTCATGTGCATGATTGGGCCTGAGACTAGGGGTGTCAATGGATTCCGAAAATTCGAAAACCCGATCAAAACCCGACCCAAAACATTGGGTATGGGTACAAATTTTGTATCTGAAACATGATTTGGATAGGATATGGGTATAGAAACTCTACCCGATTAGCTTTTGGGTATAAGTATGGGTACCTCAATACCCATACCCGAAACCCTATTGTCTCTCTAATTTGTGTACACTAGATAATAAAGTTAGACTCCAAACGCGTGGTCATCTATCTAAATTCTAACCGAATCTGTACCCCTACCCAAACTTATACTCTACTAAAACCAATGTAATCAGAAACCAAAAAGGTTTCTTAACATTGCATTGTGATACCTTGATTTTTTTTCTCAAATAATTGAATTTATGATGGAGAAAATTAAACATAATTATATCCAATTTATTTCCGAAACCCAAACCAAAACCCGAAACCCAATTGGATATTGATCGGGTATGGACCCTCTTCTAACCGAATGGGTGTGAGTCGGGTATGGACCCTGCCATACCCGAATGGGTATGGGATTGGATACGGGTAGTGTCCAATCCGAATCCGACCGATTGCCACCCCTACCTGAGGCACATCTTAGTACACTTTGGATCATGTTAGTGCATCTATTTTTAAATTTCTCCTCTTCAATATGTGTGAGGTGGCAATATCCTTCCAAGGTCTAATAGGTATCTTTTGTAGGTCTATCTGTTTCCTGCAGTAGAGTTTATGTTATATAAATTAAAGGAGTTCTACTTATGTATTCATGGAAGTATCAAGACTTACATTTGGTGCATGGTTTTTAAACGTTCAGACTATATATAGGTCTGACAGCTATAACAAGGGGTGGTGATGGGTTGGGTCGGGTCGGGTCGGGTCGAGACATAGGTACAAGAGCAAAACACCAAATCTAAACCCGACCCATTTAATAAATGGTTCAAAAACGCAAACCCAAACCCGGCCCACCTAATAAATAGGTTGACCCGACTTGACCCGTTTAATAAATGGGCTGGGTCGGGTTGGATAGGTTGGCTCAGGTAGTGTCAACAGAACCCATATAAACCAGTTGGGTTGGGTTGGGTCAGGTTGACACAGACTATTTGGTAAACGGGTCAAGTCGGATCAATCAGGTTATAAGTACAAATCCAAACCCGACTCATTAAATAAACGGATCAGTTGGGTCAACCCATTTAGGACCCGACCCTATTTAGACCAAACCCAAACCTGTTAACTTCGGATCGGGTCACAGATTGCCACCCCTAGCTATAACCCTTGACTAAGTTGTGTGGATCGGATTGCTATACCAAATGAATATGGACCCAATTGTACAAAATCTAGATATTGAATAGGTTTAACAAAATAGTGCCACTCGATTTTACTTAGGGCTGGCAATTTCAGACCCGACACGGCAGACCCGACACGGAGTTAGCGGGTCTGGGTCAGGGCTAAACGGGTTTGGGTCGTAAATGGGTCGACACGATAGACCCGTTTAATAACGGGTCGGGTTCAGGTTTAGGGTCTGGACACAGTAGACTCGGGAAGACCCGTTTAAAATTCAATGGGTCGGGTCGGGTCGGGTCTACTTGCAATCCGATACTGTAATATATAGTATCAGCAGGTCTATCGGGTTAGGTCAGGTCGAGTCGGATTGGGTCGGATCGGGTCAACTAAATAAACCCATGGGGGAAACGGGTCTTATCGGGTCTACCTGTTTATAAACGGGTCGGGTACAGGTTTAGGATCTAGACACGATTAGTTAAACAGGTCGGATCCGGATTTAGGGGTTTTGGACACAACCTGAAACTAGACACGACACGAACCCGACCCAACACGACCATTGCCACCCCTAATTTTACTCCATTTCGTTGTTCACCGCCATGTATATATACTCACATTGCACATACAGTATTTCAAAAGGCATGAACTATAGCAAATAGAAATAAGGAAAATCCATTGATTCATCAAACACTAGCAATGCAGCAATACAAGAGCTTATTAATCCATGTTCTTATGCGGAAGATACTATTTAGGGCAAATTAGGTCTAGATCCTTAACTTTTTTTATTTTTGAAATATAAATAAATTTATTAAAATTGAAAAAGAGAAATACAGTTCGCAGCTTAATACAGAACAACACACGAAACAAGCACCCGAAACAAAACAAAAAGCTCTAACAGGTGACCAACACATGCTTACCGATAGCCGCATCACCTCCAGAACGTGTAACAACAATAATTACATCCCCTCCAGCTTCTGTAACATCAGTATTTCAGCACCACCAGCTCCCATAGCAGCAACAGTTGCATAAAAAATATTGTGAAAAGCAATCCCACTGCTTTTCTATTTTGCAATATTAGATGTAGGACATCGTAAATTATTATATTAGCTAAGGTCCGTACAAGTATATATTCATCTTCAGAAAGAGTATGCAATATTCGTTTCAGAAAGAATATATTTGTCGAGAGGTACTTGAGCTATAATTCGAAATTAATGTGTCCTGCAACTAAAAGTCATTTCTAAAAAAAAGACTTATGCCAAACTTTTTTTACTATTAATGGATTAAACCAGTCAAGAAAAGAGCACAAAAGATGCTCAAGTTGCTTGAAGAACTCACTGCCTCATCAGGGGCTTACACAGTTACACCCGGTGCTAGTTTTCTTCCTTCTACTGGGCTCAAGAATGAAGGTCAGGAACGTGTATAGTGGTCTCTATGTTTTCTCAAGTAAGTAGACACATAAAAATTTGACTCCCCCCCCCCCCCCCCCCCCCCACACACACACAAACACATACATTCCTAAAATTTTGACTTTCTCCTCCAATCCGTCACTTGATCATGAGCGGCCTCTAGTCAACAGTCCCAAAATTCTAAAATTTTGACTCTCTTACTAACACGGGACAAAGAGAATATTTTTCGATTTCATCCTTAATATTTTACCTAAAGTTTGTAAATACCCCTCTAATGTGAGAATTCTTCGGATTAGGTCTACGTTAGATTCAGGTTATGTTTGTGTTTGTTTTGGAATAAGTCCACATGTACAATAAAGATATGTCTTCGGATCATGCCCCTTATATTTGTGTTTGTCTTCGGATCATGCCCCTTATATACCCGCCATGTACTCTTCCCTCTAAGAGACTATTATTTTGGAGTAATAAAGGGTTTTCAACATAATGATAGATCCAAACCCCTCCCTTCTTGGGCAAATAATTCATGCACGTATGCCCTTAGATATGCTTTAGACCTACTGTAGACACACGAATTTCGTATGACCCGGACCCGACTTGCGTGCACCTACGCGGATGCGGACCCGACATGCGCTCGGACCCGGACCCGACTCGAAGGCCCCTACGTGGATGCAAACCCGACGACTCGGACCCGATTCGCACCCAGCCAAAGAGGAGCGGACCCCCACACTTAAGGGGGGCCGGCCCCTACTAAGGTCCGAACCTCATGGGGCCGGCCCCCACTAGGGTCCGAACCTCATGAGGGGCCGGCCGGCCCTGCAAGGAAGGAAAAGAAAAGGAAAGAAAGAAAAGAAAAGGAAAGAAAAGAAAAGGAAAGAGAAGAAAGAAAAGGAAGGAAACACCGCCATGCGCGGGGGGAGGTTGCGTATGACGTCTGCACACACGCGGATCTGCGCCGATCCCTCGATCCGACGCACAAGAAGAAGCGCCCGATCGCCATCGATTTCGTGTGCGAAATCCAGCCATAATTGCCTCGCTAGAAAAGGAAAACAAATAAGTGTTATTCTCCTCATCAATGGATGAATAAATTCCGGGCAATTATGAGAGAGATACAAAAGGGATTTAAAATTAAAAGTTCTCATATCTCTCTCCCCTCCCCTTTGCCTATAAATAAAGGGGGTGGGGGAAGATTCAAAGGGGATGGTTGAAGACTGAAGACAAAGCGCGGGAGCTCTGCAGAAGAGGAGACGCTTCTTCATCGACCCAAGGCTTCACGAGGCACGGTCAAGCCTGTCCCTTCGGGATCAGCTTACCGAAAGCTCTCATCAACGTGAAGACCCTTGCACACGAAGATCAAGACTTCAACCCCGTGCACGAAGAAGAAAGCTCGGGGAAGAAGACCCTTCGACTCCGAAGATGCCAGAAGCAAAGGCCGGAGAAGAAGCTCGGAGCGGCACTACCCCGTCGGCTCCAACAAATCCTCGATCCCGATCAAGCTCCAAAGCCCGGAGGAGAGAAACGAAGCGTCATCACCCCGTCGTCTTCGACAAATGCCTGCGCCATCCACGAAGAAGAAAGCCTGGAGCAGATCGTCTGAAGCGTCGCTACCCCGTCGTCTTCATCAACAAAAACCGACGCTACAACCGTCGCACAGAGACCGTCATCACCCCCGCTGTCTTCGACAATAAAAGCCGACGCTACAACCGTCGCACGGAGACCGTCGTCACCCTTGTCGTCTTCATCAACAAAAGCCGACGCTACAACCGTCGCACGGAGACCGTCGCTACTCTCGTCGTCTTCATCAACAAAAGCCGACGCCACAACCGTCGCACGGAGATTGGTGCTACCCCCGCCATCTTCGAAAGCATCCTTCGACTCCGATCACGCCAAAGAAGCCCGGAGAAGAAGAGAAGTCCAGCCGACACGCAAACCGTCGAAGCACCGGAGAAGTAGCCCACGTCGTTCGAAGAAGAAGATCGAGTTGACGCTGAAGCTAAAGCCAACGCAAGAAGCCAAAGCAAAGCCCCAGTAAAGCCCGCGCTAAAGCAACGCAAGTGCCAAAGCCAAGCGACTACGCCGGCCACGAGCAAAAGCACCGCACGTTCTAGCCGATACGACGCGAAGTCCGGAAGAACGAAAGCATCGCAAGTCTCTCCCGGCTACGTCCAAGTGCAAGCGCCGAAGCAAAGCAAAAGCCAGAGCCACGCCGGAGCCAAGCCAAAGCCAAAAAGCCGAAGCCAAAGCCGACGCCAAAAGCACGATCGACGCCGCGAACCGACGATCAAGGACGTCGAGGTCAAGCAAGGAGCGAGGAAGACACGAAGACCGAGGAACGAAGCCGGAAAACCCCATAGCCGAGAAAGCGGGAAGCACGGAAGGGACAAAGCGACGGTGGACATTCCTTAGCCTCTCCAAAACCCTCACCCTGTAAAAGACCCCTGTCCTGGGCAGCCCCTTCAGAGCTCTCGCACGAACACCACGTGGGGACGCGGATCAAAGGGATCCTCCAGAAGATCTTTCCCACAATCCCCTGATCAAAACTCGCCGCAACCCGGACTTGCTACACCCGAGCCACCCGGGTCCCGGCCACACTTGTAATCTGGTTTTGCGCAATAAAGACGACCCGTGCTTTTTCCCGCGCTACACCTACACAGCCCAAAAAAATGACTACTGAACAACTATATAAAAAAAAGGACAAATTAGGTATAGGTCCTTAACTATTTTGCTATATTAGTCATAGTACTCCAAAATTTGCTACATTAGCGAAGGTCCTTACAACAATACATTAGCGAAGAGTATACCTTGAATTAGACTTTACCCCCCACATTTTTATTAATTAGACTTTACCCCCCAAAACTAACTCTTCCATCAGCTCACCGCCCAAAAATTTATTTCTTTTCCCTCAGCTCACCCTTTCTCTTAGATCGTGAGCTGACCGAACAATTAGTTTTGGAGGGTAAAGTCTAATTAATGAAATATGGGGGGTAAAATCTAATTCAAGGCAAAAGTTGGGGGGCAAAGTCAAAATAACGCAAAACAAAATTGGAGACCACCAGGGGGGCCGTAACTACCAATCATCTAACAATCCATCTTGTGGTGTGAGGTTCAGGTCCGATGGAATGAAAGATTAATGGAGTGGAATCATGTCATACGTAGTTCTCATTGCCGTCTATGGTTCATACCACGTTGACTAAGTAAAAAACAAGGAACGATTCATTGGGTTTTAGTATTTTTTTTTGGTATTCAGAATAGGGGACGTCACAAACGAACCTCCGGGAGGCGCCACATACCGGCGCTGCACAAGACAACCTCCACCAGGTGGTGAAATGAGCCACATATAGGCAGATAGCAAACCGCCACACAGGCAAAACAAACCACCAAATAGTGGGGAACACGACCACTGCCCACACACCAGCGGCATTGGGTATCAATATATGATTGATCTTTCTGTGGAGTTTTTTTTTTTTTTTTGCGTTAAGTTGCTAGGGGGTTAGGCAGACCCCTACTCCCTCTCTTCTTCCTCGTGATCGGCGTATCGTACCGACCTCCTCACGACTGGGCCTTCTTTCATGATAAAGATTTCTACCCATAATTTGTAGGACATATCTGCAATCTAGGAGTTGTTACAAGAGATTCGCTACATTGATCGACTCAACGGATATGGATTGATCGTCATTTGATCATACCTCGATCATCGATTCCGCACTGTATCAAGGTAACCTACCACCAATTTTCTTTTGTCCATAACTTTTGATCCACTCATCCGATGCATTTTCGGGCCCAATCCATTCGCAGCATCCATGCTTCTACCCAGAGATCCTATACAAGCAACTTTTTACCCCTGCCGTCTCGATAGCGAGCCCTTTTGATTCAATCACCAATGTCCCCCATATAGTCATCACGTTCGAGGGTATGTCCCCTTGTATGTTCAAATATCAGTGCTCCTATATCAAATAAGAATCTTCTTTGCTGCAATCATTGTTCCATCTCCTATCCTTCATTGGGTGTATTCTATTTTTTGGTATTCATCATCAAGGGAAGATCACAACCGGATCCCCAAAGGAGCCACATGCCGGCTCAAGCAAAGGAGACCACCGTCTTGCGGGAAACAACACCACCAGATCAACAAGAGAAGTACGTGTCACTACTGGCACGCCCACCAAACCCGAAACAGGGAACCACAAACTGCGGGAGACAAGCCTCACTCACCGGCGAGAGACACAACAAACCCCAAATCAAGGGGTGAAGAAACGCATCGAGGAAACAAGAAATCATCAACAAAAAGAAACAACAACAACAACAAAAAAACAAAGGCGATGTACCGCCCGCGCCAGCTGCCGAGCTAATCTGGAGAAGTCGTAGCCAATGCCTTCGCATCGCTGTCGAACCGTCGCCTCCGCTGCATCGACAGGAACCGCCACTTACCAGTGGGAGTGAACTGGAAACCCACCGGCGGAGAACCTCATGCCGGGGCCAAATCCAACCCTCCCAAACTGCTCCTGGTAGAAGATCCGTCCCCGACGATGAACGGAAGCTGTCAAACGAGCTGTGGGAGATCGCTGCCCAACTTCGGTGCTTTGAGTACAAAAGGCCGGCGATCTGACGATGCCCCTATCTACAGAGGGGAGGAAAGGGGCCTGATCCCACCCCCAAGGTCGAAAGGCGCCAAGGTCTGGCCGCCCCAGAGCCGTCGCCGGCGGCGTTCGAGGAGGCCAAGCTAACCAAGCAAAAAAACCCCTAACCCTAGGCTCTCAAAGGGGAAATGCGATTGATCGTATGGAGTCTAAGCAGACAAGAGCCCGAGAGGAGTGCTTCAATCTAATTTATGGACTATTGAGCTAGTGAGAACTCCTGTGGGTTTTGTGGGCTAAATCATCATCCGATCAGGGAGTGCACCTTGTCCGCTAGGTCTAGGCCTGTCGTTCTCTCGCCCAAGTGGCACTGGTGCTCGTCGGCTTGATCTCTTGCATGTTGCCTTAATGATGAGTTGGTTTTTCACCTTATTACCAATCAATGTCACACATTATGACCTCAAGTCGTACTGGTGGTCTGGCGGGTACTATGTGCAGCTTCTTTGATACCCAAGGTCAAGTGTTCTATGTGGAAAGTTTTGCATGACCGTCGGTCAATTAGTGAACATCTCGTGCGCATCGGCCTTCTCCAATAGCCGGAATGCCCCCACTGTGGTCAGTGGTAAAAAATTATAGATCACATGCTTTTTTTGTGCCCCCTTTTAAGATATTTGGGCTTATTTTTTTCTTCGTTCCTTTGTTTCTGTCCCTCCTCTCCCCTCGACACACTTGGAATTTGGCCAATTTCTATGCCAACTTTTTCAATTGCCGGATTGTGACATAACAACTTTTGTCTCAGATCGCTGTGTTTGATAGTGTCATGATATATATATTTGGAAGTCGTGCAATCGAGCGACGTCCTTCGAGTTGTAGGTTGTTAACTTCCGACAATCGGATGGAGCCGCGCCCTCGCCAAGGCGGAGATGGTCCATCAGACTATTGGATCTCACGAGTTGGTGGCCTCTTCCCCATTGATGACTTCCTCTCCTCTGTATGTAAAGTGGGAATCACCCAACCATGGCTAGCCCAAGCTCAATTTCAACGAGTCTTTCCTTATCTCTACTGGGGTCCGGTGGCACTGTTTTTGCTGTTCGAGACCACCATGGATCTCCTTGGGCAGTCGATAGTGCTCTCTCCCTGTGTACATCACTGGTCGAGGCTAAGATCCGTGGTCTATGGTTGAGACTACATTGCATTACTCTCCATTGGCCTACCGTTTTTCACTTCATGTGGAAGGGGACTTGATGGTGGTTCTACAATGATTGTCCCCCAGCTGCTCGGTGGATTTTCTTCTGGACGTACGATTGCAGATGCCTCTTGGGTTGCTTTGACATGCATCGGGTGTGTCACATTTTCATGGAAGGCAATAGTGTGGCGGATTGGCTTCCTGGAATGACCCTATGTCTGGTCTGCGGTGCCACATGGTCCACGACTTCCATGCTTCGCTTCGAGGTCTCATGCTACAAGATGTTAACCCTTACCAGTTTTTGAGATGCTATGTAGTGTAGGACTTTTACCAAAAAAGAAAAAATAAAACAAAAAAAAGAAGGGGGACTTAATGATTCCTCCATGATAACGGTATCAACTTGCAATAAGGCCTCCTACAAGTTCCTCATTGCAATAGCTCCCTCCCAAAATCCCGTTGAACCAAGTAGAAAAAAGGACAAAAGCGCCCCACCCTAGTTCATTAAATTTATATTTCCTGCCATCAACTTAATCCAACCATTTTTTGCATGAAAATCAATTGAAATCACTCCAGATTGTCGATTTAAAACCAAAAAACAATTTAATTTTTTTTCCTGTATATTTTCATTAAATTTTTTTTGTCAACCGAATAAATAGTTACTATTTTTTTATCTAATTATTACTCTTTATATGCGATATAGAATTGACTTGGTTTTGTATAGTTAAATATATTTTTTGTCACATAAGATAATCATATCGTGACCAGATGAGTAGAAATACCGCTACAATCAATAAACAATTAAGGCATTTTACCATATCAAATTGGTGCTCTTTTGCTAACGGATTGTTACCCTTTATCAATTGTTTCTTTTTTGCTAAGATTGTTACACTTTATATATAGAGCTAAAATTGTCATTTAATTTTTTTTGTTATTATATGTGCGCCGCAAAAGGAATCCGCGTTAGACAAAACTAATGGGTTTTTGCTCTTTTAACTATTGTTATTCTTTTGCTATGATTGTTACACTTTATCTGTAGGGGTAAAGTTATCATTTATTTATTTTTTTTGTATTACTTGTGCGCAGGAGAAGGAGCTCTAGTTAGCCAAAGTCCAACTATAGATAAAGTGACATTTGAATTTATCACGTAAATGCCCAAAGCGACATTCGAATTTACGATGGTGCCATTCTTTCTTTCACAGAGAACCGAGCTTAGGGGGGTTTTGCATCGCTCTCGCGCTGCGCTCGGGCACCGTCAGTCTCCCTTGTGCCGTCGATGCGGAGAAGCAAAAGAGAACCTTCGGAGACCGTCCGTTCGTGTCTCGTTTCGCCGATTCCACGGCAACGGACTCCGTGGTCTGGAATGAAGTCCGATCATGGAGTCCATGCATGTTATGAAGAGTGGCCGTGGGTGGCTCGGGTTTGGATTCTAGTAACCTCAATGACATCATGCAAGATTTCCAATGGAAAAGTACTATTTTAACCCGAACAATGTGTCCCAATGACAGCCGTGCGTTGCACTCAGCCTCGACCGGCAGGCAAAGGGTCGCTCCGATTGGATTCCACGTCATACTGGTTAAACCGTTCAGGGATTTAAATATAAATAGCTGCAGGCAACGGAACGCCGATCCATCCCATTCAGCGCCGGCGGGTAATCAGAGACAGAAGCAGCTCCGACACTCGTCGACCTCACAGTCCCCACTCGTTTCTGTCTCCTTGTTTCTGTAACCTCTCGAGGCCCTATAAACCCCCCATCCTCGAAGGGAGGGAAGAGAGAGATGCTTGGGAGATGGAGGAGGAGCGGCAGATCGCGATCGCCACCGGGTTCGGCGACGGAGATGCCCCGTCCAGGTACCGATCCCTCGCCCCGCCATGCCCTTTACAGGGCCTCAAATTCCGTTGAATCCCCTCGCACGTTTCTGAATCTAGGGTTTTTGTTTGAAACTGGACATTTCTGCTGCTTGCTTTGATTGCAATTTACAATCTCACGAATGGACGCGTTTGCGACTTTTTTTTTTTGATCAAGTGGAGCAAGGATATGATGAGGTGGACTCGAAGATTTGGGCATTTAGTGGAGGCAAATGGGAGGGATTCGAGTTGGCGGTTTACGTGGATGATGTAGAAACAAGGAAACCTATTAGATTTTTGGACTGTCCTGGTGGAATTAATGATATTGATTTATGACCAAAATTAGAACTCAAGTTACTGCTGAATTTAAGCCTAAATAGTATTTGCAGCTGAATCACGCCAATTTCATATATGTGGACCATTTTGTACAAGATATCTGTTGATTTTCTAAACATAGAGATGGACTAGTGGATTTTCAGGAGGTGGTTGTGATATTCAGTGTTTTAAGTATCGTTGTCGCTGTCGATATCACCATGTTGTCCGGGAAAAAAATCGGGGATAGATTGCTTAATTATCGCTAAAAATTAGGAAAAAGAGGAAAAAATAAAGATTTTTTGGGAGGATTTTTTTAGATATCCCTTTAGGATGTATAGATAGACTATTATGATCAATAACATACAAAAAACAACCTTTTACTTTAGGAGACACTCAAATTTAGGCTCTATAGATAAGTCTGTGAGCTGTCCGAAACTTTCTGTGAACTGTTAGAAACTTTGCAACAATTTGTGAATTAAAAAATCGCAATAAGATAACACACACTGGGAAGCATGATAAAACATATCAAAGCCCATATGATTCACACTCACAGTACATAAAGGTATATCACAAATTCACAACCCATAAAGCATAAGACATAATAAATATAAAACATTTTATAGACTGACAATACATGATGAATCACATCAAACTTGATGTGATTCATATTTATCATCTATTATTCACGAAGATCTACTTGAGAAATTAAAAAAAAAAAGATTTGAAAACATACCTCAATTTAGAAGCTTGGAAGAAACCCCAAATCCATGAAGGGAGACTTCAAATCCACCAATAACAACAAATGGAGGTTTAGATTTGATTTATGTTTGTTTAGAAACCTAAATCAACACAACAAAAAGTGATGAAAAGGGGAAAAATGGGGCGAAGGCCTCTCCAGGCGATAATGAGGAGACATTGGGCGACTTGTCCTCTTTCGTCGGCGTCGGGAATCCTTTAAAGGCTGGAAGCCAATTGATAAATTGACGATTATTCTATATATGGTGATAAATAGCGATATATCAACGATAAATAGCCGATATATCGAGTTTTTTTCCTCCCAAAACAGGGGAATTTGGACTGTTTTCGTGTCGGGATTCGGCGATATAGTGATATATTGCTTTTTATCGCTGATATTTAAACACTGATGATATTTGACGAACATTTTTTGTGCAATAAGTTATGAGGTGTGAGGGCTCATGAAACCTCACGCATTGCTTGCATTTCCAAGAATGCTCCAACATATGATGATAAGTGATAACCCTGGCTCCATTCAGTCATCCGATGTATAATTACTGGCCAACCTGGCCTTGATTCACATCTCCTACGAAATACTCATTTGGTATTGGGGGCTCCACATGGCACGACCTTGGCTCTCGTGTGGTGAGAGCACGGCTCTAAGATCCATTTTAGTAGTATAGTATAGATGTTTTCTGCAGACATGATCATTGAAGCCATTTTGATCTATTCTTTTAGTTATCTTCTGTCTTCTGGTTGATCAACGAAGACACAACTAATCTATATCACTGTTTTGCGATATATTTGAAATGCTCATTAATCGATTCTTATATCTTTATAAAGGAGATGGGTAAACTTGTGGAAAGGGAATCTGCTGGCTAGTTTGTGATAGCTAAAATCTATTGCTGCTGATAAACCCTCATTCTCATTCTTTAGTTTCTTTACCAATTGTCTCTTTTTGCTAGATACGAATTGCTGAGTATGGTGAGAAAGCACTCCAAGTCACTGGGGGTAACAACAATTGATGAGCAGGATGCTTCAGACATCCAGATGGATGCACGGTTTTGGCACAAAGTGTTGGATTTGTATTTTATTTGTGGTAGGATTTCAAAGGGAAGCCAAGATGACCTTATCTTTTTCGTTAGAAACATGGTATTGTCGAAATAAGTTCCTTAGGTGCATGTTCTACCTGTGTTACTCTTTTCCCCTTTTCCCTAACCAATAGTATAATGCTATTATATACAGAGTTTGCATGGATATGGTTTCAATGATAATATGGAGGGTGCTTCTCCTTTTTTTGTTCGTAGGTGGGCTTCCGAGGTAAACATACCACAGTATATTCATATTATTGACGTAGATGTCTGGTAATAATTGTATTTATGAGAACATATAAGTACTGTTTTTTACTGGCTTAGTTTGTAGCAAATCCTTATGATTTACTCGTATTCACAAATTCTATAGAAAATTTTGGTGGTTCTCATGAGTCATGATCGCAAATCAACAACTGTGTCAGTTCTTAAGAGATGAGAGAAACTTTTGATGGTATCGTTTCTAACGGACAGTCATATTTTTCTGTGTTGTTTGGTGTCTGACTTATGCTAAAAAGCATATCCTTTTAAATCAACTTCGGAGGATTTTTTTTGAAAATATATAAAAAAAGGACCTCTTGCAGTAAGGTTTTCTTGATATCCATCGTAAAGCAGAGGAAACTTTGATCTATAAATTGTCTAATTTTGGTAATAAATTGTTTTTTATTATTAACAAGATACCATTTTTTTTCATGACAATCAGTTGAGAAAGGTAGTTGGTGAAAACCCTACCGATGTGGATTGGAGGCGCTCATTCTACTTGAATCTAATTGCTCACACATCATTCACAGTTACAGTTGCAATCTGCAGGTATTTCTTTTGCTCTTAAATTTTAAAATATGATCATCATTTGCTTTAACTCAGCTACTTTAACACTCGAGGATTTTCTCCATGGCGTAATGACATAATGCTTACATTTATCATACACCGATAGTTTTAGATGTTGAAAATTACTCACTTGTCAATCGTCATAACCACAACCAGAATGCGTTGCTTTAAGTGTTGGGGATTGGCTATTAGTACCTCTCTTACTAACAACGGTTGTATCCTGTGTCAACCCAAGCGGCTATTAGTACCTCTCTTACTAACAACGGTTGTATCCTGTGTCAACCCAAGCTTCTGAAAATCGATCATCACATCTCCAGTATGGGGATTTTATGGTCTTTGTTTCATTGCCTTCACATCTTAGCTCCTTTGATCATTTGGATTTTTGTAGGTCTATGTTGCCCATACCTCACAATTGTTCTCATCACCCTATCCATAATTACTGCAACTCCTACAATTCATTTTGCTTACTACCAGTGTTTTAGTGAAAAGGGCAGACAACAAAATGGTTTTGCACCAGGTCCCTCCTGAAAAGATGCATTTAGAGCAAGCCCCTCCGTTGATTTTTCTCCCCTTTAATTGACAAAATTGTCCCTAATACTAAAATCACAAATGTTACTCTTCACTACAGCAAAGGGTAACAATCTGCATTGTAGCAAATGTTACTCTTTATTACCGAAATTTTAATCTTTACTACAGTGAAATCATTGTATCAAATTTTTTTTTGAGAAATCTCGTTTAAAAAATTCAATAGTTTTTGCTACTGTGAAATCACTGTTGCAATAAATTTTTTGAATAATCTCGTTTTAATTTTTGCTACAGTGAAATCAGTGTAGCAAATGTTACTCTTTAATACCGGAATGTTACTCTTCATGTGATTTCCTTGTATAGTTACATGTAGGGGTAAAATGGACATTTTTCCAAGCAGAAGGATCTACCGCTTAAGCATCTCTTTGCCGTCCTTATTGCTAAAGACGATATGTTATTAGGACCTACACCAATTTGCCCTTTTTTTTCTAATAAAAAAACCTTCAACCAAGTGAGACTTCTGAACTAATGCACTAGTTAATGATGTGGTCTAATTTTCCCAAAGGGTATATGGATAGATACACTAATTATGCCTTCGACATCGAAAATAACTGTAGGATTGTAAGAACAAACCGTTGCAATAAAAAGCAACAACCACTACATCATTCGATCCACATTATCAATAGATATGAAGGAGCAACATATGAAAGAAACATCATTACATTACACGGCTAGTTGTGAAGACTAAAATGGCCAAAATTAAAACTACTAATTATAACAATTCTTTCACATAAAAGTATAAAACTTAATTTTCTCTAGATAAGCTTTCGTAACATCTCTAATCTCATAGTTTTAGTTCTTGTTTTTGTCATGCACAATTGAGGATGAAACACACCCATCAGAATTATCATACCACTGGAAAAAGCCACATCCCTGCAATAACATATAATTATATCAAATCATAAGTTGCACTAAAGTTACTACCCGGGCTTTGTAAGTTTTTAACAAAAAAAACATAGGCTTACCTTATCTTTTGGTCATTTGTAAAATATTCGTCTCGGGTGTTTCCTTGTCGTTGAAACCAATATTAACATATCATTCCATCCACATCTAGAGCAAGCTCTAGGTGTTATTCTGCAAAATAATATGATAATTTCATTCAAGCACAAAAGAATCTATAAAGGTGCACTATATTAGTTAGATTAAAGATAGATAATGAAACCTACATATTGCATATCCAAAATAATTGTCCATCCAAAAAACATAGTGCTTAAAATCAAAAGAAGTTTTAACATATCACTGCCAACATATGTTAAGATACACTAAAAAAGAAGTGAAACGATCAAGACCATGGCTGACCCCTCCCCCTCTAACCTAATGCCAATTCTAACAACTACTTTCTAAGTTCACCATCGGATGAGAATAAGATGCTATCCTGACTTTTGTCGACATCAATATAGTTTATTACTTTGACGACTTGGTCATCGGTTATTCTGGGTATCTTTATTTATTACTCAACTTGTATCGACACAGTTGGGTGGATCACGAATGGCATTGGTTATATCCTTTAGACTTGTTTTAAAACCTGCCAACTCCTCATCTTTAGACTCCTTTCTGGACCTCTTCTTCTTCTTTGATACTTTTGATGCCGATGAACTTGAAGCGCCAGTTGTTGGTGTTGGTGGTGGTGGAGTAGCAAAAGAATTGATTTCATCATCAGTAATCCCATCAAGACTTGTCACATACCCTCCAAGCAAGGTTTAAAGCTCGGGTACCGGTATCGGCTGGAGCCTGGCCGGTTCCGGTTGAACCGGTACCAATCCTTTTTTTTTAATTGTCAAAAAATAAAAAAACTTTAAAAATTTAGGAAAAAAATCTAAAAAATTATAAATAATTTTTAGAATACTTTAGGGTTAGTTTTAGGAATTTTAGGGTTTGGGGATTTAGTTTTTAGATACTTAGGTAGTTAGGTTTAAAATTTAATGTGGATTTAGATTTTAGACTTAAAGAAAACTCTTAAAAATTAAGGAACAATTTTTAAAGTTAAAATCAAACTTTTTAGGTTTAGGGTAATTGGATTGGGTTTAAGGTTGGGGTAATTGAGTTTAGGTTTTATTTATGGTAATTGTGTAACTTGGGTTTAGGGCCTTTAGGCCCATTAGGGTTTAGGGTTAGGCTTTAGGGTTTAGGTTTAAGCTCTTTAGGGTTTAGGGATTAGGGTTAGGAGTTTAGGGTATTTGGGTTAGGGTTTTATGCTGGGTTTAGGGTATTTGGGCTAAGGTTTTATGCTCTTCCTCTCTTCATTCTTTCTCTTATCTCTTCTCTCATCTCTCATCTCTTCTCTCTTCCTCTCTTTTCTCTTCCTTCTTTCTCTCATCTCTTCTCTCTTTCTCTTCTTTCTTTCTCTCCTCTCTTTTTTTCCGGTTTTGTGGTAGTGGGATGATATGGGTTGGCGGGGGGGTTTATATAGCCTCCAAACCCTTCTCCCCATGGCTCCAACTCACGTGGAGGGAGAAAACAAAGGAAAAACCAAAACAAATACCCCACCGCCACTCAAGCTGTCGGCCAAGCCCCGTACCGGCCGGTACTAGTGCGTACCGGCCGATACCACCCTGACTCGATCGGTACGGGTTGGTACCAGCCTGTACAATGGTGGTTTCGGTCTCGGGGGGTTGTATTGGCTCGGTCCGGTTGAAACTGGTACGTAGCAGTATCGGCCGAGATTTAAAACCGTGCCTCTAAGTTCTTCCATGTTACCCATAGCTTGATCAGAAGCCTCGGTGTCAACTCCATTCAACGCACTAGCATATGTAGATTGGTCATTCCCAATAACAAGGGAAATGTCATCAAAATCACTGAATGCTCTAGAACGGTAAGATGTAGCCGATGCATGACTTTACAAGAATTCAAAAATTATTTAACACATGAAATATTTTTAGTTATATTCTTAATTAAACATAATTTTAATTAATTTTTACCTTAAGATATTCCTTCAATGTAATATCGTTGTCTTCAATCATTTTTTTTTTTTTTGTGTTATTCCACCCGAACCCGCTTGTGTTTCTTAAGTGGGCAATGGTTGTGTGCCATGTATGCCATGTTTTCAACCTACTGTATATGTTCTCCTTAGCCAATGTCTGTCCTAACTTCTCTTGCACAACATTAATGACTGCTTGATAGGATCGGGGCTTCCACCCATCATCTTTTTTTCCACCCTTCCTTAGGTCCTCTAGTAGAATATCCGTGCATACACGATCCATTTCTGGACACCATTTGTTATAACTAGCTTTGTCCTTTTGAGAATGAGGTTTTTGACTCATCTGATCACATACAAATTTGAAAGTTGTGGGAATTTTAATAATTATCAACAACTGATTCCACCAACATAAGATTACATCATCTTCAACAATTCAAGTATTGCATATTTAACATATTACAAACAATTCAAACTAAAAGATGAGAATTCACTTCAACAAATGTTTCCACCTGATTCATAGAACAAGAAACAAAAAAAATTCATAGA
This sequence comes from Chamaelirium japonicum, assembly GCA_947650365.1. NCBI lineage: Eukaryota > Viridiplantae > Streptophyta > Magnoliopsida > Liliales > Melanthiaceae > Chamaelirium > Chamaelirium japonicum. The sequence goes on along the minus strand of OX393557.1, from coordinate 41,635,464 downwards.
TGTTCATTACCAAACAATATTCTATCATCATAAAGGACACATTGAAAGCATGATTAGTTCACATAATCATTTTGCATCATTATTGATAGTTGCTTCCTTTTTTCAGTCCAAACTTCGCTTGGCTCAAGTCTGCTTATTTCATGCATGGAATTGGTTGGCCCATCTTCGGGTTCAACATAAACCACATCATCAAGGAGATCAAATGGATTGACATTCAAAATGAAATTGTGCAATGCACAACAAGCTAAGACAATCCGCACGTGTACTTTTTTTGATAAAAAAAGGGATCTGTCCTTAGGATTGTCCAACGTAATAATACCAAAAACGTGCTCGACTATGTTGCGTAAAGATGAATGTCGATAATTAAGCAACTCCTTATCGTTAGCCAGATGATGTCCATATCTCACACCATGAAATGAAGCCAGAAAACCTGGATAGTGTCCATATCCAGCATCCACTAGATAATGTTGACTATTTGGAACTACTAGCTTTGTGGGGACATCCTTCACGATCGATGCTAATACCTTCACATCCCTTGTCGAACCTTCCCAACTGGTTTAGACATCTGTAAATTTGAGGTCGAAGCTAACAGCTCCCCGCACGTCTTGTGGAAACCTCCATTTTCTTGTCCTATAGCTTGACATGTCCTCAAGTTCAACCTTTGTAGGTATAAAACTTCCATCTAAAACTCCAATAACCATGTAATTCATGTATTAATTTCAAAACCTAAATTTTAACTGATGGTGTAAAATCTACTGAACATTTCAAAGACGGTTTACCTCAAAATAATAGTGCCATGGTTGAGACGTGTTTACAAAATATGGGGGTGTCATTGGACCAGGTTGTCTTATAACATCTCTGTACAATCCAAGCACAACTCTCGGTACATTAATGAAATGACGATGAACTGTTGATACAGATTGAGAAAAGTGAAATCCAACAACTCAAAGTTTCTCATTGTGTGACTAAGGATGTACAGAAACATTGCCACCTATTCTTCAACTTAAACATTTTGAGAATCTCGTAGGCCCTTCTCCTTCAAAACATTAATCAGCTACTCTAATACATGTTGATTCATACGTAATTGATGATGCGTAATCGCATTACTTTCATTTAGTAGTCGGTGTAAAAAATCACGTCTTCCATCATCTCTATGTAAATGTGGTTATCTAAGTATGTATTGGTGTCTAAGTCGGAAGAGTCGTTTAAACACAACATTAACAACCACTGTAGATCATAGTGCCGCAACAAATATACATAGTTGTCTTAGGTCATTATCTGACTCGAAGGTATCCATCTACATCAAACAAACAAAAGCTAAAGCCTACCCAAACTTATTCAACTAGAGGGCATTAAAACGTTATATGTAGTCCCAATCCCCAATAGTAAACGAATCAAAGCTCATATTTAATCAAAGCTAAAAATAACTGTCAAATATATATATTGGAAAACCATGAAGAATTGGATGACTAATATCTACAGACTACAACCGAGTAATATAGTTGGAAAACCATGAAGAATTGGACGAGTAATATCTACAACTGAGTAATATCATGGATTCATGGCAAGAATTTAGTGCTACTTCAGTTCTACAGCTGTGTAATCTCAATTTTCTACTAAAATGAATGTATTATATCTAAAAGAACTATCTAAAATGAATCAAAGCTCATATTTAAAACAAAGCAAAATGAATCTTAGGAGAAACACAAGAGATTGACCGATCAAAAATAAATCAAAGCCGAGTAATCTTAGTTTATGCCAAAAATTTAGTGCTACTCCAGTCCCAATCGCCAAATCAAAATGAATCAAATATCAGATTTAAAACCCAAAATCTAGGGTTTCCTGTTGGGGCTTTTGAAACTCTAGATTTAGGCATTTGAAGAACATAGGAGACCAATCGAAAAGAGAGAGACCGGGGCTTCAACATCAAGAAGAAAAGCCTTTCAAATGGAGTCACTAAATCAAAATCTAGGGTTTGTGGAGCAGAGGAGGGGAGATTCCTTGGTAGCATGAGTGCCCCTCTCTTGGTTGGAGGAAGATGGAGCAAGTTTTTTGCAGTCGAAGGGAGATTCCGTCATTGGAGCTGCTCAACTTGCCGGTGTCGCCGGCCTCGTGCGATTGAGAGGAAAGGAGAAGACGAATGAAACCCCCCCAAAAAATCCCGATGCATGACTCATGGTGCCCTCTCGTGAGAGTTCAAGTCACGGATGTTTACATGAGACATGAATGCACGCAGTATGTGACTTTTGATTAGCCCAGGTTTTCCAATGTTCATCGCTAAGTTGGCAAAAGAACATCCCAACTTAACCGAATTCCCACGCATTACCAATACCCAGGGCCAACTCTCAGCAAAATAACACATCAATAGGGAATTCCCTTTTATCACATTATCTGGTTTTCAAAAATTAGTGATCCTAAAATTGTGACCTTATTTTCCATCCCGTTTATTTGAACACTATATTCCTGAATGTTATGATCTTTTTTTTTTTTATCATCATTGTTATTTTTTCTTATTATGCTACTAATTTTCACATGATAATCTGATTTTTGATAATATGATAATCAAATTATGGTCAAACTTAACCCTGAGCCATGGATATTCTGATTTTTTGTACTTCTGTAGTATTCAGGCTCTGCATAAACATCAAAGTGAACAAGAAACATCATTGTCCCCGATCTACAAGGTAAATTCCTCATGGAAGCCTTTTCTTATCCTTAATTTAGTTTCACTAAAGGAATATGCTTCACATGGTCATCTTCCTTTCCTTTTCTCTAAATTGAAAGTCCAGGTCCTAAGGATTTAGAATTTTTTTTTTGTTATTACTTTTTAAATTGTTTCTTTCGAAGAGAAAATTTATAAAATTTTCTTAGTTTTTCCTGAGGATTGAATGATGCTGCACAAAGAAAAGAGAATTATAGCTGATATTATTGTTATTGGGTGAAAGAGGATGCACCTTTTGTGCCAGTCTAAGAACTCCCTGTCTTGAACATACCTGCTTTTACATGAATGTACCATCCTCCCAGCGTTGATAGGCTACCATTGAGAAGTATAAGTGAATGAGCAGTGTCTACTTCTATGCTGTTAATTTATCATTGTGTATGTATGTTTTCCTGTTATTTCTATCTCATGTAATTTAGCAGCTGATGTACTTCCATTTCTGTAAGCTACATATTGGTTTTTGTTTCCAGGATATCTTTTGCTGTCTAGAATCACTCCTAGAAGTTATATTAAAATTGCAGAGTTAACGGATAATTCATGATGGAACCCTTTATGTCTTATGTTATCTTTTTGTTCTTTCTATTTTTACATTTGGTGCTTTTTTATGCTAGCCTCCTTGGTGGAAAGGTTTTGGTTGGGCAGGAAACCTTTCTCAAAACCAATGACATGTTATTTTTGTAAAAAAATATCAGGGTATGGATGCAGAAAAACATCAAAGATTACCAAACATGTTTCAATTCAGCAGATTAAGTGGTTTCAATTTGTCTTTGCTTCCCTCATTTTGAAGTTAATTGAGTCCTAAGAGTCTTGTTCAAATCATTTAGTGTTAGGTACATCTTTTAATAGTTTTACCAGTCAATAAACTGTTTTTTTTTAAACTTTCAAGAAGTAGGTGGTTAATTGGCAAAGGAATTTTGTGCAAAAGGCTACATTAATATGATAAGCTGATTAACATAGATTTTAAGGAGAATATTAAGGAGGCCATACTTCTCTCCCCATGAAAAAGGATTTTGGATCCTCTGACCCACGGGAGAGACGAGTCTTTGTAACTCCTCTCCCACGGAGGAAGGAATTCGTTGAAGGTTATTAGGTGCAACAGATGTACAAAATCGCTCGCACGTTTTTAACTAGATCGCTAGATAAACACCATAGGCAACAAAAAACCATCACCTAATGATTATGGAAGATGATACCTCATAGTCATAGATTCAACAAAGAAAGCTGTGGAGAGGATGCGAAGAAGATGTGCTGCAACCTTGAGAAGGCAACTCCTATTCCCTCGAACAAAGCACATCCTGGAAGCTAGTAGGAGATCCCCTCCTTTTTCCACTTCTTCTCCTTCTCTTCCTCCCTCTCTTTGGCTGGCCTCTGGGCTTTCAATTAAGGTGTTCGATCACCCAAGGAAGTCTTATATAAGACCCCTGGTCGGCCCCTTAATTGGTATCCCCACTTGGGTGGGTTTCCTTGTGTCGAGATTTATTTCTACACTTAGGGAATCCACTCTTATACTTTAGGAGCCATATGGCCAGCCACCATTAGTGTCCTATTAAACTCCTATGGCCGGCCAATGTATTCCATTATGGGACTTGGTCACTTGGAGAAATATTAGGAAGGTTGGGACTCTTACTTGTTGACAACTCCCAATGTTAGTCAAACTAGGACTCTTGGTAACATGAGAATCCCTACTTTTAAGAAAATTAATCCTAAATGAATTAGGACCCTTGTTAGTATGGATAAATCCATAACTAATAATCGTACTCATACTAGGGCTAGAATGGTCGGGTTACTGTCGAAAGTTAGGAGTTGGAATTTGTTACTACTCTGACACCTCAGCTCCAATTGAACTAGGATTCTTGTCAACACTCATCACATAACTATATCCTTATCCAATTAAATTCATGACTGCACTCTATGGTAATTGAAAATTACGCAAATGCTCTTTCTTACTAATTGCAAACATACCTATTATCCGGTATCCACAACGGTTGACCGAAAGAAGCAACTATCCTACCCGCTGTACACTAGCTCATGTCCTTAAGTTACAACTTCTCATTCCTTATGATCACTGATGAAAAGAACTTTTAATATTAAAACCTTTATTATTAAATAACAATATGTTTTAAAAATTTATTTAATTAACAATTTACCAAACCTTTTACCTGAGCGCATGGTTTGAAATCTCACCCGATATCGGTCCGTACTGGCCGGTACGTATCGATTTTACCCCGTTCGAGACCGGTACAGCACCCGATCCCGATATCTGGCCCGTATCGGCCAGTACTGCTACGTACTGGTCCGTATCGGTCGGTTTAGGCCGGCCCCGGCTGGTACAGACCGGTACCGACATGTTTAAATTATTATATATATATATATATATATATATATATATATATATATATATATATATATATATATATATATATATTTTGGGGGGGGGGGGGGGTTCCTCAATCGGTATCGGTCTGTATCAGCCGGTACCGGTACAAACCTGTTTGGACGCGACCAATACCGTGATTTTGAACCTTGCCTGAGCACTCAGTTACAGTGATCCTCCTTTATGGAAGTTAGTTAAGGGGATGCATTATGTCTTATAGAGAGTTTCGAATTCCTTGACAATAAATGTGTTCCCAAGTACTCAGTGTAAGCCACCCAAGATACATAGAAGGTATTAAACAACTAGTCGGTCTCACTGATTTGTAAATTAAAGTGACAAACACCGAGCCTTGAATTCACAAACACCTCATGATTGAGAGTCTATGCAATCAGCAGATGAGAAGCACATCATTATATAACAGTCATTTAGATGAAGTGTTCTAATGTTGATTCTTGTTCAGTGTATCCCAAACACACCAACATAGTTGACTCAGAGTCACTACTCTGATGGTTACGATAAACCATATCACCAAGTTAGAGCCTATAGTGTTATTGCCTTACGGACTTGATGTCCAGTTCTATCACCGATTGTGAACCTTATCAGGTATAGCAGTTTGATGAGCTTCGACCTTATGTATGTAAAAATCATCCACATACCTAAGCCACCTATGATGTACTTGATGGATTATTATGCATCTCATACAATAGCAGTATAAATGTAACAGTATATAATGCAAGAAAAGCAAGCTGTCTCATAACTAATGTTAAAGTATATGTAATTGACATGTAGAACATCACCATTCCCAATATTCATCCCTCCTGCAACTCTTTCCTTGGAGCCCCAAGGGAGGCTCCAGGTCCATCTTAAGTCCATTGACCCTTTCTATTTTCCTATTTGCCGCAATATGTAAAAAGGGGCCTACAAAACCAAAAAAATCCAGAAAATCAGAAACAATACAAAAAAATAAGAAAAGTTGTAGAATTAGGTAAGAGACTCGTTCACTGCAAGTAAGTCACATTTTTTTTGGTTTTGACTCCTATTCTACTTGTAATTGATTTGGATTTTGCTATAGATATAGAAGAGGGATTTAAAATCTAAATTTAATCTATTAATCAATTGTTTCCTTGTCCAACGACTATACTTGTTTATTATTAAAAGTTCAGTAAATTCACTAAAATTTTAAACTTTTTCCTTGTCTAGTCTATTATGGGTTGTTGATTGATCCTTCTTATCAAATCATTAAATCGACATCGTTTGGTATCGATTTCATCAAGTCAATATCAATCCCCTTCATCACGAGGTCATGCATGGAAACTTGGAGAGTTAGACCTCAATTGCTTGTTATATTTACATGATTATTGTAATGGCCCTTTGTCCATACTCACTTCTTAAGAACACCTACTCATTCAATCAGGTTGTAAAGACCGTCTATGCATCTCCTAGCCGAGTAAATTTTCAGCTCGACTTCAAAAAGGTTTGTATTTCTATGTTGAATTTGGTATCCTTATGTCTTTTCTCTGACATCCAGCTTTAGTATTTTTTCAGGCTGTTGAAACACTACCTGCCTATCCAAATATTTGTTTTGCAGTTGATGACTTTGATGACACTTTCGATGCTGTGGTAAGATGTCTGTCTTTTGCTCTTGAATAGCTTGGTGATGAGGTTTTATTTGTGCATTTAGCATTTAGGCTTCTTGCTAAATGTTCAAAAGGCCTAGATAACTGAAATTCTGTTTTTTTTTAAAGAAATTAGAGTAGTCATATATTGTAGAGATCATATCATCCTTTTTCATTCATTATGATTCGATGTTATCAAGTTGGGCGTTTTTTTTGAAAAAGACATGTTTATAGCGCCACTGATTGTTGTGACGTTTACTACGTGACTTTTGCTTGATTTTTTTGAAAAAGTCACGATCTTTTGAAAATATATGAAAATTTCATTTTAAACCCGATTTACGGGTTTTAATCCCGATTAATACTGATAAAGTTTTTTGTTGAAACATCTTTATATATATTTTAAAAACTTTTACCGTCTTTTCCCCAACTCTTTCCCGACTTTCTCAATTTTTCCGACTTCTTCTCTAGCCGAATTTTTCCCTGACTTCCGACTTGGTAACTTTGATTTTGATAGGATTTTCAGTTCACGAATAAAGGCTACTTTTGTTATTTAATCATACAGAGTTTGTTTATATACTATTATGCGTTCGAAATAGTGGTTACTTGTATAAACGTTGACCTTTGTTTGACATCTCAAAATTTTCTTGGAAGCATCATCTTGTTGTATTAAGGAGAAACTAGGTAGTTTTTTTCATTTTAATCTTTGGATGCACTCACGAAGTCATTTCTGTATCACACCTGATATTTGGACTCTCTAAAAGCCTTGAACCAGACACATGGTAAGTAAATCTTTGTAGGAAAACAGTGAATAACATACATCTAACCAGAAAGTGTAATCTTATTGTGTGTGGAAGATAAGAGAACTTTTTGTTGATAGATTGAGCCTTCTTATAGTGCAATCTTATCTCTCTATGCCATGATCGAAATGGTGTAACAAGAGGATACCAATCCACCTTCTGAATGAGATATGAGATTATTTTGTGTGTCCTGGCTTGCATGGTTGTCAATGTGCGCGCCTAGGCGCCCAGAGAACTCCTAGGCACACTGCGCCTATCCTGAAGACACTAAGCGGTCTCCCAGGCGCACCTGGGTGCGCCAAGGGGCATAGGATTGGGCGCGGGCCTTTATATCACATAATTTTTTAAAAAAAAGTATAAACTGGACCCGACTCGATTTTCTTCGGACCCAACCCGCCAACTATATTAAAACAGTTGACGAGTCCCTCTTCACCTTGCGATTCTCCGAAGCCCTAGCGGTGGGCAGCCCAGCCAGCCCCTCGCGGTTCTCAAGTCCTCTCCTCTCTTCTCTCCGACAGCAACATCGACCACCACCGGCACAGCAGCGGCCATCACAGGTACTCTTCTTCTCCTCTTCCTCTCCTCCTCTTCCTCCACTCCTCATGCGTTTGCCCCTTTTTTTTGCTGATTGGTGTGCTGTCCTCTGATCGCCTGGCTGCTAGAGCGGCAGATTCTCCTCTTCTGCTTTTGCCCCCCTTTTTTTTGCGAGTTGGTGCTCTGTCCTCTGATCAACTGTCTGCTAGAGCCTTGCTCTAGCATGCTATCCTCTGACCTCCCCGTTTCAATCTCCGGACCACTTTGAGCCTTGTTGTAGCGTGCTGTCCTCTGACCACCTGGCTGCTAGAGCAAGGGCTCAAAGAGGTCTGGAGATCAAAACGGGGGAGGACTGAGGAGGCAGCATATGCTAAGACTTTGAAGATACAGATGATGATGATGAAGAGTATGTGGAGGAAGAAGAAGACTCGGACGACGAAGATGATGATCATGGAGGCAATGGGGACGAAGCTGCAGGGACATTGGGTGGCGGAGTTACAGGATCGTTGCTTGAAGATGTAGAATTAACACCCTTTGATTAAGTTGTGGGAATTTGGGGTGGGGGGTTGTTTGATTCGTATGGATTTGGAAACATCTACTATCTAAACTCATAAGATTTTAAGTTTTATCTTAGATTTGTGAATGCTTACTTTATTTAAATATTAGTGAATGTTTTCTTATCTAACAAATATGATGATATGTATTTGAGAATTTATGTTACGTGATGTCCATACCAAATTATAACAAACATAACTTTAGCCACCCCCCCACCCCCTCAAAAAATTAAAATGACACAAGGCGACGCCTAGGCTCCTAGATGCTACTTAGGCGCCTAGGCTCGCCTTGCCGCCTTGACAACCTTGCTAGCTTGTGCCTTTATAGCCTCCTATGGATATTGCTTGCTATTACCAGTCTGCTCAAATTGAGGGTTGACATGTCTTGTATGGATTTCTAGGGTCCTGATAGTATATCACGCAAGACTTAAAATTTAGGTTGCATGTCCTCATGCCCTTTACCATTTTCTAATTAATAGTTTCCCTGAGGGCTATCTAACTTATAGTTTTAGTATTAAGGAGTTGATACAAGGGATCAATTCTCAATTGTCACTTTACTCTAATCTCGGTAATGTTCATACGATGCATGGTGGTGGTGGTGGTGGTGGTGGGGTGGGTGGGTGGTTTTATTTATTCATTAAATTTTTTTTTTGAGGGGAGTTGGTTACTTTAAGTTCCTTAAATGATGTACATAATGGTTCATTGGGCTACAAGATAACCAAAGACAATATTCGATCGAGGTGAATATGCTTTTTGAGGGAGCATTCATTTTGGTTTTGTCATGTGGAGAAGTTTTTGACAAAGTTCTTTGAATTGCACTTAGAATTGGGAGACTTCTCAAGTCACAAGTATAGCTTGGGGTCATAGGAGGCCGGTGCATGGAAGCTTAACTTCTCTCTAGGGGAGATTCTGTTGTTAAATTAGTTTTCCAAAGGTTGATGTGTATATTTTCTTAATTTTTAATTTTCTTTCTTTGTGTTTGTTTGTGTGTGTATGTTTCCAATTCCGCATGCCTGTGCACCGGGGTGTGTGTGTGTTGGTGGTGGTGGAAGGGGGAGGAGGGACTAGTGGGAGGGAGGGAGGCTGCTAGATAGAATACTAAGAAAGTTTGTGCAAAAGGGGCTAGAGATGTTGATGGATTCTATTCTATATGAGACAAGATTCTGTGTAAAGTTAAGAAAGGTAGGGGGGCAAAATTAGGAGGATTAAAGCTATGAATATTACTTGGAAAGTGGTTGTGGATGCTGGGGATCATGGTATATTATTGTTGTGATGCTCATGCAAACTATTTCAAGAAGATATTAGTGATAAATTTGGTCATGATAAAATTAAATGCATAGAAATACCAAAAGCAAAGAGCATGTATTAGGTAGATCAAGTTGCAAATTTATTACACAACCTATGCAGTCAAAGTCGGTAGTCGGCTCTTAGTCGGCCAAGGGCTGACTAGGACTAGCCGGGAGGACCATGACACTAACTTTGTTCCTGTTTCGAAATTCATTGAAGGTGGTCTTTGTTTTCAAATCAATTGAGACAATCTATAACCAATGCAATAACAGGGCTATGGACTATCAACTTCCTTTCAAAGAGTTGGTAGTTGATTAATAATTCAGAGGGTCGTTAGTAAGCACAGAACCATTTAATCAATTCCCATTCTCTTGTTTGGTAATATGCGATTGTACCCTCAATATTTATATGAACAACTAGCGATAAATTTTTTTTATAACCATGATCTAGAAGCCCGATGTTTTTATCAGCGATTGGCTTAAGGATCTCTGTCACTTTATCATATGAAAGTTTGATTTCTTAAAAGTACAAGATTTTGAAGACCATTTGGAATTTCCATTGAGTTCGTCATCTCTTTTCCGACCCTTTGAAAAAAGTTTCAGCTGCTCTCAATACAGGGTCATCCTTCGGTCTCCATTAGGCATGATTATTTTATATGTTGGTTTTTTATCACTTCATCATAAATTGATGTGGATTCTACTAAAGAATATTTTTTTGTTTTACTATACAAGATTACAATGTATACGTCCCCCTCACCATTCTCATTTCTCTTAAATATAACCTATGCAAGACATCTCCCTCACCATTCTCATCTCTTTTAAAGATATCCTATGCAATACATTAGAATCCATTCATTACGTTGAGGACTATGTATTAAATTTGCCTTCAACTGCTGCAGGTTTTGTCGGAAACAGATCATTGCTATTGTGTAATTCTTAATGCACATGGGGGAGCAGCTTTTCCAGCAGAGAAGGGTGTAGATGAATGCAGTTCAGGTAGACCTTTGAAGATTGACAAGGATTTTGAGAAAGCCAAACCGCCCAAGGTTTGACTTGCTCCTTAGCTGTTGACTTATTTAAATTGCAAACCTGTGCTGCTCTAAGCATATTATCCTTTTTCTTTATGTATCACTTTGAAGGTTCATTGGTGGCTACATGTGCTCATACTTCCTTGTAAATTATATTGTGCGAATGTTTAAGGGTAGGTTTTTTTCCGGCAAATTAGGTATAGGTCCTTAACTATTTTGCAATATTAGCCGCTGGACACCATAATTTGCTATATTAGCTAAGGTCTCTACAAGTATACATTTGTCTTCAGAAAGAGTATATATTCGTCTTTAGAAAGAGTATATATTCATTTCAGAAAGAGTATACATTCGTCTTCAGAAAGAGTATATTCGTCGGGAGGGACTTGAGCTATATTTTGAAATTAACGTGTCTTGCAAAAAAGTCATCTCTCAAAAAGGACTTATGTCAAACTTCCCCTTTTTTTTTTGTTGATGTGATCTAGTCATTAATATTTCCATCTCTAGTCTGGGATACCTTTTGTTTGGGAATTTTTTCGGCACCCTACTTTAGTGAGCCTTACTTCTAAGTTCCGTTCATATGTGATTTGTATTTTTATGTGTGTCCGCTTAGTCCAACACCCCTTTGTTTTTTTTTATGTGCAACTAAAGGCAATATATTGATATTTATCATTTATTTTGGGATGATATTTATCATTTGTTTAAATTGCATTAGGTGACCAAACAATGGAGCAATAATGACATAAACAATACATGCAGTTATATTGCTAAAATATACAGATCAACTTTGATTGTGATACTAATTCTAATATATGCTATATGATATTTATGAATTGCTCCGTATTATTTACTGGTGTTCAACTATATGAGAAAATGTTACAGTTTCATGTTAATTCATGTGAAAGACAAAATATCAGAGTTCTTGGTCCTTAAGGAAAACATATATTTTTTAATTTTAAACACCAAGTTACGAGTCCTTTCATACCTTGTGCCTCTTCTTTCTTATGATCTAATATCAATCTTCCACCATTTTATTTCTGACTTGGTGTTGTTTTTAGGGTGTTAGTCTGATCATTACAGCGGATTTTTTGTGAGACTAATAAGGCCGACAATGTCGTAGGGGACGTGGTGTTGGTCTTAGTAAGGAGGGTTGTGGTCATTAGATGTGCCACAAAGATAAGAATCTTGAGGTTGTCGTGGTAAAACTAGGGATACCGTTAGAAAAAAAAAAAGAAGATACATGAGTAGAGGTTGATTGATTTGATGTGGGCATGTCCATTGATGCAGATGAGCCCTACGTGCAGATTTTCACAGATGATGGCGTATTTTTTATTCCCTACGGAGATCCAGGAAGCCGATCGTCAATCCGTCTGCATCATTGGAGAGCTGTTTCGATTACATATGACTTTGGTTTTTATTTTTTGTCGATCCGACTAACGGATCTTGAGTTATTTATGTTTTTATTTCTAGTTTGGGTAGGTGCGAGCCATATTCGCATCCGGTTCGAGCCACAGATGCCGAACTGACTTGTTTCTATGTTTGATTTTTAACCGTAGGATCTTAAGACGATATTAGATCTCAATGGATGAGATTCAAAGGGAGACAAGGAACCCCAAAAACCTTAGTCGAACCCCCTCACCCGTCCGTCTCTCTTCCCGCAGAAAGACCCGCGCGGGCACGCCTCGGGAAGCGTGCCCGCGTCCCCTTCTCCCTCTTTTTCCCGTGCGGTTGCGCCTTTCTCTTTCTTTCCTTTTTCGTTGTTGTTTCTCTCTCTATAAAACCCACAAACCCTAATTGAAGGAGGATGATGAATATTGAATTGAAACCCTAGAACGGAGAAGCGGGATCGCTTGTTCGACGTCTCGTCCGAAGAATCATCTTGCTTCTAGTCTTCTTCTTCCATCCGCAAGCTTCTTCCTCGTCGCCACGCCCTCGTCTACGACTTCGCGGAAGATCGACGCGTAGATCATCTCTTCTACAAGATCAAATCGTCTCGGCTTCTTCATCCTTTTTTTCCGGACCACGCCTCCTCTTCCGCCCATTCATCTACAACAACGAAGCCCTTGATTGCAGCCGGCATTGACCAAAGCACGGTTTGAATCGTCCCTCGATATTTTTATGTGATAAACGTCACTCCCAATCCGGCCTATTGCTGATTTTAAACTAGGGTTTTCAAAGTAATTGGCTTCTGAAGAATCTCATCCATTAGGTTTTCTATCGCTTAGATCTATGTTTTATTTTTGAGACTTTGGCTTATATTTGAGATATTGTTATCATTATGTTGCTGGAATTTGTTTATTAAATCTGGAATTAATCATTCTCATGTCAGTTTTATTGCTTCGTTAAATTAAACTTGTTTGGGCATGATTGGATGATGATTAGGGTTCTTAGTCTTTGCTGAAATTTGAATCAAGGCGTGCAGACTTCTATCTTTAATTGTTTTAAATTCAGCACTTGAGTTTTTTTTAGCATCTGCATGCATCAAGTTGGTATCAGAGCGCACTAATCGTCGCGTTCTTACGTAGCGGCCGGTCCTCTTGCATCATTCGCATCATCGTGTGCTTGCTGAATTTTTTTTTTATTTTTTTTTATTTCCCTTCTTTTCCTTTTAGTTGTGTGTCTTTGCATTAATTCGAAAACTAGCATCGCGCGTGTTCGCATCCATATTAGGATCATCCCTGTCTCTTTGTGGTGAGTCGATAGCATCTTCTAGAGAATCTCCAATGGCTGAACCACCGAGACAACCTTCCTTACTCCGCACTTGGCAAGATGCCTTCAAAAGGCAACAAGCAAATATGGATAGGCTTCAGACCCAGATCGAAGCCTTGAACTTGGCCTTTACCACTTCCCAAAATCCACCTCGACCCCATCGAGAGCACAGGGCTAGAGCATCTCCAGAGCGTAGTGAGTTAGATCTTAAGTCAGGAGGTGATAGCGTCAGTTCATCTGACGGGGCTGATAGGCGAAGTAGGAAAACTCATAGGAGAACGAAATCCCATTGGGGCTGGGATCAGGGTATCAAAATAGAAATTCCCGAGTTTGAAGGTAGGATGGATCCTGAAGAGTTCTTAGATTGGGCCGAAAGAATCGATCAATATTTTGAGTAGAAGGAAATTCCCCGCGACAAACAAGTCAAGTTTGTTAGTCTCAAATTAAAAGGTCATGCACTGATCTGGTGGAGACAGTTGCAGACCACGAGGGGTAGAAAGGGGAAAGATAAGATTTCCACTTGGACACACATGAGGGGAAAAATGTAACAGAAATTCCTCCCTTCTGATTTCAAACAGAGCGTGTTCCAAAAATTCCAAAACTTGCGACAAGAACATAAGTCGGTGGACGATTACACCAACGAGTTCTATAAGCTCCAGGTTCGCAATGATCTGCAAGAAGATGAAGAGCAGAGCGTCGCTAGGTACGTCATTGGTCTTAAGCCCTCAATTCAAGAGGTGGTGTCCCTTCATGACTTGTATCAGGTCAGTGATGCACACCGTCGGGCTAAGAAAGTTGAGTCTCACCACTCCCGATCTGCGTACCGACGATATGACAACACTAGGGCACCATCCGGATCTGTAAGTAGACCACTCCCTGGACCTTCCCCTGTAGCTGGTGCAGTTCCTACACCCACTGAGAATGGTAAAGGAGTCTTAGGAACCAACCCGAGCATGATGAAGTGTTTCGAGTGCAACCAGCCAGGTCACAAGTCAGCCGATTGTCCTCGACGTCAATTCAATCCACAGACAAATCTCGCGGATAATGAAGATGACAGTCATGAGTCTGAGGGCGAAAACATCAATGAGTTGGTCTTGTAGGGGGATGACGTGACTGCGCCAATATTAGTTATTCACCAGTCTCTATCACCCCAGGCACCTAGAGCGTTACTACCCCACGAGCTCTGTGGAGAACCCCCAAAGCCACATTGCACGAACCAGAGATTCGAGCTGTTCTGAATAGTCTGCACTGTCAATGGCATGGACCTTTGTGTCTTGATAGATGGAGGTTGCACCACCAACTTAATCAATGAAGGGATAGTCAGGAGCAAGAAGTGGAAAGTCAAACCATTGGCTCACCCTTACAAAACATCTTGGCTAGACAACACCACGAGCAAACTAGTGACTCATTGTTGTTTGGCTAAGTTGTCAATTGGGCTGCAATATCGAGATGAGGTTTGGTGTAATGTCCTTCCCTTAGAAGTAGCTGATATTATCCTTGGGCGTCCATGGCAGTTCGATCGAGGTGCATTACATTATTTACATCACGGAAAAGCCAACACCTATATTTTCCTTGAGGACGGCATCAACGTCACCTTATGGCCCACGTGTTTTAAGAGACACCGATCCCATGCACCTAAAACTCTTCTGAGTCAGAGCCATCCCATACTACCATTTGCAGATAATTTAGTAGGGTGTTCTTCTGATTCACTAATAGTTGCAAAGGGATTAGACCACATCTTGCATTCCATCGCATGCACATCGCATTTAGAATCTGTAGGCATCACGTGCACTCGCATTCATCATTTGCTTGACATCTTTACATTAATAGTCCATTCATGTGTGCACCCATATTATCGCCCAAGTGTTGAATCGCGCATTAAAGAAGAATTTGCTAAGCTTGTTCACTTTTCAATGCTGGGTACTTATGAGCCATGCTTTCAGATTTCAAAAAGCCCATCATGTTTACTTTTTCGAAATCATAACAAGTGGCTTGATGAGTTATTTAATTTCTTATTTTCTTCATTGCATCCAGACAATGATTGCATGACATATCTTCTTAGTCTAGAATCCACTTGTTTTGCCATGTGCGCAGGCCACTTTGAGCAACACATATTGCCCCCGCAACCCATGGCCTCTCAAAGACACCATTGCTTATTGCGCAAGCCGATGACCCGCAACATATTATGCTCCCGTGGTCTTTCCTTTCATATGTCTTGAATTTCATGTCAACCTATATTCCTATTATCACATGAAATTATTGGAAAAGCTTGACGATCTTTTCGTGCCGAGGAGGATGTTGGTTTTTGCTTTCAGGTCTTCGCTTGACGTTAATGGGCAGGGGATGCCAGACGAAGTCGCTGCGTACTTAAGGCTGATTACTTGGCCACCGGACCCGGGAGAGTAGTTGGAGCAAATGCAGAGGTTGCGGCTACTTCCAGGAGAGCCCCCATCGGATCCAAGACCTTACTCGACAGGAGTCGAGTTCTTTTGAGTCCGGGGGACTTGATGCAGACGAGCCCTACGTGCAGATTTTCACAGCTGATGGCGTATTTTTTATTCCCTACGGAGATCCAGGAAGCCGATCGTCAATCCGTCTGCATCATTGGAGAGCTGTTTCAATTACCTATGACTTTGGTTTTCTATTTTCTGTCGATCCGACTGATGGATCTTGAGTTATTTATGTTTTTATTTCTGGTTTGGGTAGGTGCGAGCCATGTTCGCGTCCAGTTCGAGCCACAGATGCCGAACTGACTCGTTTCTATGTTTGGTTTTTAACCGTAGGATCTTAAGACGATATTAGATCTCAATGGATGAGATTCAAAGGGAGACAAGGAACCCCAAAAACCCTAGTCGAACCCCCTCACCCGTCCGTCTCTCTTCCCGCGGAAAGACCCGTTCGGGCACGCCTCGGGAAGCGTGCCCGCGTCCCCTTCTCCCTCTTTTTCCTGTGCGGTTGCGCCTCTCTCTCTTTCTTTCCTTTTTCGTTGTTGTTTCCCTCTCTATAAAGCCCACAAACCCTAATTGAAGGAGGATGATGAATATTGAATTGAAACCCTAGAACGGAGAAGCGGGATCGCTTGTTCGACGTCTCGTCCGAAGAATCATCTTGCTTCTAGTCTTCTTCTTCCATCCGCAAGTTTCTTCCTCGTCGCCACGCCCTCTTCTACGACTTCGCGGAAGATCAATGCGTAGATCATCTCTTCTACAAGATCAAATCGTCTCGGTTTCTTCATCCTTTTCTTCCGGACCACGCCTCCTCTTCCGCCCATTCATCTACAACAACGGAGCCCTTGATCGTGGCCGGCATTGACCAAAGCACGGTTTGAATCGTCCCTCGATATTTTCATGTGATAAACGTCACTCCCAATCTGGCCTATTGCTGATTTTAAACTAGGGTTTTCAAAGTAATTGGCTTCTGAAGAATCTCATCCATTAGGTTTTCTATCGCTTAGATCTATGTTTTATTTTTGAGACTTTGGCTTATATTTGAGATATTGTTATCATTATGTTGCTGGAATTTGTTTATTAAATCTGGAATTAATCATTCTCATGTCAGTTTTATTGCTTCGTTAAATTAAACTTGTTTGGGCATGATTGGATGATGATTAGGGTTCTTAGTCTTTGCTTAAATTTGAATCAAGACGTGCAGACTTCTATCTTTAATTGTTTTAAATTCAGCACTTGAGTTTTTTTAGCATATGCATGCATCATCCATTGAAGATTTGAGATCAATAAGATGAGGAGCTCATATATCTGGTAAGGTGTATGTGGGCATATACATTGAAGATTTGAGGGGGGAAACAAGGATAGCTGATCATATTTCAGTTGAAAGGTATTGTTTAGGAAGATCTAAATGGGAGTTAAGACAGAAAATATGAGAAGATTGTCCTTTCATAAAGCCAATGCCATCTTATGTATGTAATGCTTGTTGGTTAAGGTTATTGCTCATCTAACAATGTTTTGATTTTTCGTGCAACTCATGATCTGATTTTGGTTTGATCAAATCTAATCTTAATATAATTTACACCTGTGGTTTGATAATAAGAATATGGCACGTGATGTTTCAAACTAATAATAAAAGAGAACCCTCTATATATCCAAATTCTAATTCTTCCTGTAATTTTATGGAGAATTCAACAAGTCTAACATACAGACATTTGTATCTGTGTAATATTTTCCTTCTATTAACAAATTGCCTTGTGTATCAGTTGGCTACTCTATCCGCTTTGTCATTCTCTACTCAAAATTTACTTGAGAACAGCATTGGGGCGTTCTTTTGACGTTAGTGTTATTTATGACTGCAGCTTACTCTCTTCTCAGGATTTGTCAGCTATCAGATGGTTAAAGAAGCATATGATGGTATGTGTTCAATATCCATCTCCTTCCAATGCTGGATGTCCTTAATGATGTATGGTGAACTAAATGCTTTCTGATTAGATTTTTACTTATTACATTATCATATGTATAATTTATTGGGTGTTGATAGTTGCGAGAATGGGATAGTCACAAGCATCACTAACAAGCCTTATCCCATCTTTATGAGATTACTTTATCAATTATGCATATCTAAGGTACTTTGGTGTACGAATCCTCCGTCATTTCAAGATTCTTCATATATTTGTCTCCTACTTGATCCAAATCTACCTCATATCATGTTGCTCTTTTCAGACCCTTCTGTCAAAGCAAGGTTCCCCATGTACTTGTCACTGTGATGATCCTTGTTGCTTAAAATTGCAGAGCCGTCAGTTCTCCGTCACTTCTTGGTCCATTTAGTATTGCTCATTTGAGACAAATATAGATAATTGATTAATACAATCAGTGCTTAAGTTGATCGCCGAATTGCTTCCGTTTCTGCCTCGTCATTATTCTAAAATGGGTCAAAATATTGAGGCTATGTGATGAAGAAACATTGGGGAATCTGAATCACTAAAGACCAACAAAAATGGTACTGAAAAACAGGAGAATGAAAGGATCAGATCAATAAAGTGGGTTGAATTGAATAATTGAATGATGCAGGACCATCATTAGGCCTTAAATTTTATCAAAACCAAGCCAGAAGGCCCAGAACTAGTCGTTGGATAGGCAGTTAATAGTTAGATAGCCAAGTTAGGTCTTCTTAGTTAACAAGGATAATGGAGCATTCCTTAAAAAGGAGAGAAAATAGGAGAGGTGTCCGGTTCCTCAATACTCAGCATGGGATTTGAAGTCCGGCTCCCTTCTCATCGTGGTTCCCAACCATGGGTGAGAGGGATCATCTGATCCTCTCCAGACGCCAAAGGGATTCCTCCCTCTCCCATGAAAACTTCTACCGCGAAGCCTGTTCTCTATTTTGAACGCCTTCTCCTACATAAGGAAGCATGGGGCATTAAATCCTTGATGCAAGTCCTTTTCCATGACTTCTTCTCTTTTTGTCTTTTATTTGCTTCAAACATCTGAAGAGTTTTGAGTATGGAAGAACGTATGCAAGTATTATTCCTCTGTAATAATGGATTAGTATTGAGACTAGTTTGTTTTCAAATTAAGCGGAGGTCTTCCTATTGTAAACACACTAGAAAGTAATTAAAAAATTTCAGCTTTGCTGGTTTTATTTTAAGAAGAGTTTGTTTAAACCTTCTTCTTCTTCTTCTTCTCTCTCTCTCTCTCTCTCTCTCTCTCTCTCTCTCTCTCTCTCTCTTATTTGCACTTTCTTTATTTGTTTGATTGTTTGCTTGACAGCTCAATTCCTTTCGGTGTCATTTTAGCAAATAAAACATATTCTTCAATTTTCAATCTCTAAGGAATTGGATGCCTTATGTAGGCTAAACCCTCTTGTAGGCTTGTAGTGCAAGCGATAACAAAATAAATCTAAATCTTGCTGTCATAAGGATGGGACTCCGAACTTTTCCTTCTTCACTCTCTTTCTTTTTCTTTTTTTTTGTTTGTTTTTCTATAGCTTTTCATCCAATAAGGAGGATCGATGACATATGTTGTAGAGGACATGGTGTCTCTTTCTCTTGGAGAAGGGGCCATGGAATCATGCAGCCTCTCTCTGCAATTATGCACCATGGGATTGAGAGTGCCTAGATTCCTCTTCAATGAGGTAGGGGTCATGTTTATTCTCCCATTTTTGGTATTCTCCATTCTCCTATAAAAGTATAAATTAAGAGAGAATGGGAGACACATGACTTAAGTTGGCAACTCCTTTTTAACAAAAGTCTCCTCTAGCTTTTTACGAATAAATACCTCGTCCTCTAGTTTATTAAAACAAAATCTCTCCAAGGGAGATAAAAATGAACCTTGTCTCTATAAAGACCTTAAAAAATCACATAAAATAGGAAACTAAGTGCGTTGATGATGCATCAATGATGTTGGTCTTGAAATCATATATATAGGATACTTAAGTGCATCGATAGTGCATCAATGATGCCCTGAAATCAATGATTAGGCCCCATGGGATTGAGAGTGCCTAGATTCCTCCTCAACAAGGGAGGAGCCATGTTAGTCATGTTTCTCCTCCCATTTTTGTTAATCTCCAATCTCCTATAACTTAGCAGTGAAATGGGAGACACATGGCTTGAGTTGGCAACCCCTTTTTAACAAAAATCTCGTCTACCTTTTTACGAATAAATCCCCCATGTTCTAGTTTATTAAAAAAAGAATATCCAAAGGAGAAAAAAAATGTACCTTGTCTCTATAAAGGCCTTAAAAAATCATATACATAGGAAACTTAGTGCATCAATGATGCATTAATGATAGTTGTCTTGGAATCATATATATAGGATAATTAAGTGCATCGATAATGCATCAGTGATGCCCTGACATCAATATCTCGAGTAGGAAGATCTTGGCTCCGACAAGAATGATTGGGCATATTCTCCATGGATGACGGGGTTGATTTCATAATGTATCCACATGTTGCTGCTAGGATGTTTAGCCATTTGATAATAGTTCGCTTGTAGTGATGGCCTCGCTGTGATGTTATTTCCCACATGTCAAGGATCTCTTCCTCTTTCCCTCACTTTTCACACATGTCAAGGATATCCATTAGCTCTTTATCTTCCAAGTTTTCATCGAACCCCTAATAATTATGTTTGGTTTCGACTTCCACAAAATTTGACATAGATAACCCAAAATTTTTACATCATAATCAGAAAAAATGGTGAAGGAATATTAAGTGAACATATTTTGAGAACGAGATTGCCAATGTGAAGTGCATATGTGATCTTCGCACAATGAATGAATTATTGTTCAAAAACCCGAAGCTCGGACTTGACTCGAAAGTCCACCGAGTCGAGTAACTCGACTCGAGACTCGACTCGGGCGAATCGGTAATTTTATATATATATATATATATATATATATATATATATATATATATATATATATATATATATATATATATATCAATGTTGTCAGAACCGAACCGGAGGACGAACCGGTTTGTGTACCGGTCTGGTCCGGTTAACTGGCCTGGCTTGTTTTAAATTTAAAGCTATTTAATTAAGTTGAGAAAATTGTAAAAAATATATTAAATAGAGAAAAAATATGAGAGAGAAGCTTTGTGTCAACTGTGATTGCACCAAAGCTTTGTATTGCACAAAAAAAAAACAAAGATTTTTGCTTTCCCTGATATCCAAAGTCGAACCAAAAAAAAAGAAGATAAGCTTCAGTCGGCCCAACACACACACACACACACAGAGGGGAGTACCTGTGGGCTGGCCGGCTGAGTCGCAGTCAACTTCAAGCCTCAAGGTGGGGGGATGCTCGGTAGGGACGACGGAACGCCACGCAGTTCGCACGTCGCGACTCGCGGGTGAAGCTAAATCGCAAGACCCTAATTTTTTAGGGTTTTTATCGGTACTTAAAAGCCTTTAATGAACCGCTTGGTTCATTCCAAAGTCCAGCCGCCCAGTTTTTGCCCTAAAACCGCTCGGTTTGGCGGTTCGCCCCCGGCTCAAATTCCTGCAGCGATTCACTATGCACCTGGACCGTTTAGCCTACTGGTTTCTGGTCCGGACTGGCCAGTTCGGTTTTAATAACATTGATATATATATATATATATATATATATATATATATATATATATATATATATATATATATATATATATATATATATAGAGAGAGAGAGAGAGAGAGAGAGGATACGGGGTATAGGCTGGCGACCTATTTCGTCGAAATGGGCAGCCACCCATTTGATGCCCCTAGGAATCTTAGAATGTGCTGATTTTTTGTGAGCATAAGCATCTTATCTTAGATAGAACACCCACAAAAAATCAGCAAATTCTAAAACTTTTAGGAGCATCAAATGTAATATTTTAGATTAACGGTGACAATGAACGCTCGATAAAACTTCTAACATTTGATGCCCTTAGGAGTTATAGAATGTACTGATTTTTTGTGGGTGTTCTATCCAAGATAAGATACTCATGCTCACAAAAAATCAGCACATTCTAAGACTCCTAAGGGCATCAAATGGGTGGCTGCCCATTTTTTCGAAATAGGTTTGCAGCTCATTTCCCGTTTCCTCTCTCTCTCTCTCTCTCTCTCTCTATATATATATATATATATATATATATATAGAGAGAGAGAGAGAGAGAGAGGATACGGGGTATAGGCTGGCGACCTATTTTGGCGAAATGGGCAGCCACCCATTTGATGCCCTTAGGAGTCTTAGAATGTGCTGATTTTTTGTGAGCATACGCATCTTACCTTAGATAGAATACCCACAAAAAATCAGTACATTATAAAACTTTTAGGGGCATCAAATGTTATATTTCAGATTAACGGTTACAACGGATGTTCGATAAAACTTCTAATATTTGATGCTCCGAGGGGTTTTAGAATGTGCTGATTTTTTGTGGGTGTTATATCTAAGGTAGGGTGCTTATTTTTTTTTTTTTGAGAAATTCTTCTCCGAATAAGGTAGGGTGCTTATGCTTACAAAATATCAGCACATTTTACAACTCCAATGGTCTTCAATTGGGTGGCTACCCATTTCTCCTAAATAGGCTGGCAGCTCATTTCCTGATTCCTCTCTCTTTCTCTCTCTCTCTCTCTCTCTCTCTATATATATATATATATATATATATATATATATATATATATATATATATATGGGTCAGGATCAGGGCACTTTTTGCATTCAAAATTTTACATCGATTTTCAAATTATTAGATAGAGATTTATGAAATTGTTGATTTTTTGTGAGCATAATCATCTTACCTTAGATAGCGCACACACAAAAAAATCAGCACCTTCTAAAGCCTTTGAGTATATCAATTCTAAATAGCTTTATCGACCGTCCGTTTTAATCATTAATTTGAAGAGTACATTTGATAAGTTTAGATGCTTTAGAATGTGCTGATTTTTTGTGGATTTGCTATCAAGACAAGGTGATTATGCTCATAAAAAATCAACAACTTCTGAAACCTCTATCTAATGATTTGAAAATCGATATAAAATTTTGAGTGCAAAAAATAAAATAAAATATATATATATATATATATAGAGAGAGAGAGAGAGGGATGCTTAGGTGCGGTCCACGGTCCGTAGCCGTCCGATGCAGCACTCCGTGCATCCGATGCACGCTTCGGGTGCATCGGACGACTGCGAACCGCGGACCGCACCTAAGCATTCCTCTCTCTCTCTCTCTCTCTCTCTCTCTTTCTATATATATATATATATGGGTCAGGATCTGCTGACCCATATTCTTTTGATCCATATTTGACCCATCATCCTAATCGTTGGATTCAGGTTTGAGAATATTCTGATTTTTTTGTATAGGTGATATCTATGGTATGTTGGTCATCCTCACAAAAAATCAATGCATTCTAAAACCTTTAGATGCATCAAATGTGCTCTTCAAATCAACGATTGAAATTGACGGTCAAAAAAGCTTATTACATTTATTGGCCCTAGAGGTTTTAGAATGTGCTGATTTTTTGTGAGGATGATCAACATACCCTAGATGGCACCTCTACAATAAATCAACGCATTCTGAAATCCGAATCCAACGATTAGTATGATGGGTCAAAATTTCATTGATATATATATATATATATATATATTCCAAATCTTCCTGAGTCAAATCTGAGTCGGATCGAGGTTTGCCCGAGTCAAGTTCGTGTCAGGACGAGTTTCTCCGAGTTAAGTCTGAGTCGGTCCGGGTTTTCCCGAGTCAAGTCCGAGTCTCTGCAAATCCGAGTCGTTGGCCGAATCGGCTCGATTTTCGGCCAAGTCAACTCGGGCCAGTCGAGTGGACCGAGTTTTGGTACAATGGAATGAATTGTGGTATCTTTGAGAATCAATTAATTACAACCTAAGAAGCACGGGTACGATACGGGTACGGTGATACGACAAATTTTTAAGAAGTAGGATACGAGTACGGCTAAGGATACGGCAATAAATTATTATTTTTTAAATATAAATTTTAAATAAAATATTAAATTATTAATTTATAGAACTATTAATTGATAGAATGCATCATAAAGAACTTATTCAATATAGAAGCACGGGTTGTTGCATTTTCAATATAAACAAAGTATTAATTTCTATAATTTATCACTGTTTTTTGAAAAAAAATTAATAAAATTTTCATAATTGACTCAATATTTTATCACTGTTTTTTATCGATCTTATTGTATACTTGCAGATCCCGGCGGCGGGTTAGAAAGCCTGCAAATGGGGCTGTGACGGAGAGCGGGAGAGAAAGAGAGAGGGAGGGAGGGAGAGAGAGATGGGGCTGTGAGGGAGAGAGATGGGCGAACGGCGGACGACTGCAATCGGGTAGCGGACGGGTGCGGGGGACGGTGGGCGGCTGCAGTCGGGCGACGGGCGGGTGGCTAACGGCTATAGTCGAGCGCGGACGGCTGCAGTCAGGCGAACGACGGCTGACAACGGGCGCGGGCGGACGCCTGCCTCTCTGCTCTCCCTCTCCTCTCGCTTGATACAGAAAACAGGATGGGGTAGGGTTAAATCTTTGGTAAATTACACAGACCCCCTACAGTTTGAAAAACATATCAC
The DNA here is from genome assembly GCA_947650365.1 of Chamaelirium japonicum. Classification (NCBI taxonomy): domain Eukaryota; kingdom Viridiplantae; phylum Streptophyta; class Magnoliopsida; order Liliales; family Melanthiaceae; genus Chamaelirium; species Chamaelirium japonicum. The sequence goes on along the minus strand of OX393557.1, from coordinate 41,610,845 downwards.
TTGCATCCCCTCCAAAGGGGGCATTTGTAGGGTTTTAAACATGAGGGGGTGTAAGTGATAATCGGTCAAACTATAGGGGTCTTTGTGCAATTTACCCTTAAATCTTTTAGTGTGGGACAATGGATTTGGGTTTGGGTTTCAGTTTAACTTTTAACCAAACCCAAACTCGATAACCCAAGCCCAAACCGGTCAGCCGTATCCCTCCCGTATCTCGGTCGTATCCGGCCCGTATCCCAGCCGTATCCGGGCATTTTTAAATCCAGGATACTTCCGCAATGTATCGGACACGTATCCAAGCCGTATTCGGGCCGTATCTGTGTCCGATACGTATCCGGTACGGGTACTTCATGTATTTTGAAGTATCCATGCTTCATAGATTACAACAAATATAGAATTGTGATGTAGCCACATCGAGCTACATACTTTATTTGATTTTTATTTTTATGTTCTAGTTGTAGTAGTTTATCTTTCGGGTTCTATCATGGTTTGAAATTTCCATTTCGGTCAATATTCAACCCTCTGGATATGGAAATATTTCGTGGAAATATTTTGACAGTGTGGAAATATTGTGATTTTATAGAAATGGTAAAAATATTGATTTTTTAATGTAATTTTTCAGTAAATCTTTGCATAGTCATAAACCAAGTATATATACATAGTTTGGAGCACTCAGATAATATATGTACCCTATTTACGGGTATAGAGCTTCACAAAGCATGTATTCTGCATTTGAGTCTGAGTCTTGTGCAGTCTTGTTTGGTCATGTTTTGATCTATGTTTTTAAAATGGTTTTTAATCTTTTTTGTGGATAAAAATATTTCCAAAATAAAGATTAGTTGATTGTTAAAATAATGCCTACAAAGATTTTGAAAACGGACTTAAAACAAGGAAGTTGTGCAAGTTTGAAATCGTGCAAAAATTATGCTGAAATGCAAAATACTGTTTTTTACTAAGTCTTAAAAAAAAGAATTTTTATAAAGAAAAGTTTTTATACATTCAAATTTTTCTTTGACGGATCATGGTTTTCTAGATGTACTTGTAGTTCTATATCTTGTGGAATTTTTTGAGCTAAAAATGAGTTGATTTTATCACTTTTCTCAACATACAAATTTTATGAAAAATCGAAAAAACTGTTTTCTCCTACTAAAACTGAAAGTATACTTTTTGATTCACTTGGTTTTTGATTTTTTGATATTTTTATTGAAATCAAATGGGGGGTATTTGCTTATTTACATAAGTAAATGGAGAAAATAAGTAAGACGACATTTACTTAAATGTTATTATATGTAAATAAGTTGCTGCCTGCTGAGAACGAAGCCCTCAGTCCCCTTTTATAATCAGTCAGTCCCAACATTTCGGTGCCAAAATCCCGAAATGGCTCGAAATTTTCCAAAATATCTCGAAATTTTCACGAAATATCGCGATATTTTGTGCCGACAAATATGCCGTGCGAAATATCGCGATATTATCGTGATTTCCATTCCGTTCGATATCGCAATAAGAATTTCATGCTGAGGTATGAGAAAACCACGATATTTCGCAAGATTATGTACCTTGGGTTCCATTGCCTATCTCCGGACGAAGATCAGATGCCTTAATTATTCTCTACGACTTTTTGGCCTATGATGCGGGGTTTTGTCGCACCTAGTTATTTTATGTTTTGGATTTTAATCTTAAGTGGATGAATAATATTTGTACTATGCAGGAAGACGAGAGGCGTCAAATGTTGCATCCGATGGTGTAAAGGCAATCAAGCCAATAGCCAAGTCATTAAAGCTCATAGCCAAGCCATGAAAGCTATTAGGGGTGCCCACAACAATCCCTGAATTATTAGGGGTTGCCCTTAGTCTCTAAATAACTCACGGGAACTTAATTCCCGTGAGATGAGCCCCGTGAGATGAGAGACCGCAACCACCCTTTTTTCTCGTGAACGCATCCCGCGTGAGATGAGCGTCCGCGAGGGGTCTCCCCCCTCCCTCACGTGAACTTCTCTCTCTTTTTTTGACACGGAAGCCGAGACCCTCTCTCTCTCCATTGCGCCTCTCCATTGTGTTTCCATATAAGGCCATGTCGGGTCATTAAAAGATGAAACCCTTGATTGAGAAGAGAAAATCTGACAGCTTTGCTTTGTTCATGAGATCCTGAAGGTGTGTCCTTCCTTTGCCATCGTCTTCCTCGTGGAGTTCTTCCGGTTTCTTGTCTCGATTTTCCTCGTCACTATCTACCTCCCCGCTATTCATCTTCATTGACATAGCTTGATCTGCATAGAGATCTTGAATCTCCTGGGTATTATCTTTCTTCGTTTTCTTTGATATTATCATATGTTCATCAGCATCATGGGCTTTTTATTGCACCCTGCCATAGATCAGTATATCTTATAATTGTTCCTATTCCCTATTTGGCTTGGCTTGTTTGAAACATCGTCGGATCATCATCCAAACATTTTATTATTTCTTTGCATGAGTACTTAATTGCTGAAAATATTATTTGCAAACACTATTTGAGATTAATCTAATTCCATTGCCATGCCAGCTAGGGTTTGGAGAGAATGGAATGCATCTCATTAAGGGACTGAAGCCCAATATATATGTACATGCAAGGTTCGAAATTTCCATTTCGGTCAATATTTCGACCTTCTGGAAAATGGAAATATTTCGTGGAAATATTTCGACAGTGTGGAAATATTGTGATTTGATGGAAATGGTGGAAATATTGATTTTTTAATGGAATTTTTGAATGAAACTCTGGATAGTCATAAACTAAGTATAGATACACGTTTTAGAACACTCAGATAATATTTATACCCTATCTACGGGTGTAGAGCATCACAAAGCATGTATTTAGTATTTGAGTCTGTGAGTCTTGTGCAGTCTTGTTTGGTCCTGTTTTGATCGATCTATGTTTTTAAAATGCTTTTTAATCTTTTTTGTGGAGAAAAATATTTCCAAAATAAAGATTAGTTGATTGTTAAATTAATGCTTCAAACGATTTTGAAAATGAACTTAAAACAAGAAAGTTGTGCAAGTTTGAAATCGTGCAAAAATTATGCTGAAATGCAAAACACTGTTTTTTTACTAAGTCTGAAAAAATGAGTTTTTATAAAGAAAAGTTTTTATACATTCAAAATTTTCTTTGACGGACCATGGTTTTCTAGATGTACTTGTAGTTCTACATCTTGTGGAATTTTTTGAGCTAAAAATGAGTTGATTTAACCACTTTTCTCAACATACAAATTTTATGAAAAATCGAAAAAACTGTTTTCTCCTACTAAAACTGAAAACCTACTTTTTGATTCACTTGGTTTTTGATTTTTTTGATATTTTTATTGAAATCAAATGGGGGGGTATTTGCTTATTTACATATAATAACTTAAAGTAAATGGAGAAAATAATGTTATTATGTGTAAATAAGCTGCTGAAACCGAAACCCCCAGTCCCCTTTCATAACCAGTCAGTCCCAACATTTCGGTGTTTAAAATCCCGAAATTTTCCGAAATGTCTCGAAATTTTCCGAAATGTCTCGAAATATCCACGAAATATCGCGATATTTCGTGGCAACAAATATATCGCACGAAATATCGCGATATATCGCGATATTATCGTGATTCCTATTTCGTTCGATATCACAATACAAATTTCGTGCCGAGGTTTGAGAAAACCGAAATATTTCGCGATATTTCGCGAAATATGTCGAGATTTTGTACCTTGTGTACATGTATACACACACAACCCGACCCGACTGTACAAATAACCCGACCCATCTCTATACATTAACACTCCCCCTCAAACTCACGGTGGATCATGGATCGAGAGTTTGCCGATAAAATGCTGGAAGCAAGCAATCGTAAGGGACTTCGTCAGAAAATCAGTAGTCTGCTCCGATGATGGAATGAATGGCAAGGAGATGGTGTGGTCGAGAAACTCCTGGCGAACATAGTGACAATCAACCTCAATATATTTTGTTTGCTCATGGAAGACCAGGTTGCTAGCAATCTGAATAGCACTCCGGTTGTCACAGAAGAGAGGCGTCGGCCCGGATATCACAACTCCCAGGTCGAGTAGAAGGCGGTGAAGCCAGACAATCTCTGCAGTGGTGGAAGCCATAGCCCTGTATTCGGCTTCGGTGCTGGAGCGAGCAACAGACTCTTGTTTCTTGTTTCGCCAAGAAATGAGAGTCACCAAGAAACACACAGTATTCGGTAGTAAAACAGCGAGTGGCTACATCTCCTGCCCAATTTGCATCGGAGTAGGCACGTAGCACTAACGGAGAGGTAGAGGAAAAAAGTAGTGAGCGGGTGATGGTGCCTTGGAGGTAGCGGATAATCCGAATGAGTGCTGCATAGTGAACCGAACGAGGAGCCTGAACGAACTGACTGACAATGCCAACAGTATGGAAAATGTCTGGCCGGGTCATAGTGAGGTAGACGAGCATCCCAACCAGCCTCTGGTAGCCGGAGACATCCTGGAGTGGCTCACCATTTGTAGAAAGAAGCTTCAAATTGTGCTCCATGGGTGTGTCAGCAGTGCGAGAGTCAATAAGAGCAGCATTAGCAAAAATGTCGGAGATGTACTTTTGCTGGGAGACCAACAGACGACAAGCTGACCGGGCAATCTTGAGACCCAAAAAGTAGTGAAGAGGGCCCAAATCTTTCATCTCAAACTGACTCTGGAGGTGGCGCTGAAGGGACGCTATGGTGGCCCTGTCATTCCCGGTGATGATCATATCATCCATATAGAGAACTGCAATACCCTGACTGGAGGAGCGAGTGAACAGGGCATAGTCAGAGTGGCGCTCAACAAACCTGGCGGCCAGGACTGCACTGCAGAATCGCTCAAACCAGGCACGAGTGACCTGCTTGAGCCCATAGATGGCTCGGCGCAAACGACAAACGTGACCTGAAGGAGCAGGGACGCCCGGTGGAGGAGCCATGTATACCTCCTCTGAGAGATCACCATGGAGAAATGCATTAGTCACATCCATCTAATGTAGAGGTCACCCTCGAGCAACTGCCACAGCTAAGAGGGTGCGAACGGTAGTCATCCGAGCCACTGGAGCAAACGTCTCCTCGTAGTCAATCTCATACTCCTGGAAGAAACCACGAGCAACGAGGCGCGCCTTATGCCGCTCAATGGACCCATCAGGTCAAGTCTTGATCTTGAAGATCCATTTGTAACTAATAGCAACCACGCCAGTGGGACAAGGAACCAAATCCCACGTCTGAGTCCGCTGAAAGGCCTCAAGTTCGACTGTCATGGCCTGTCGCCACTCTGGGTGTACAACTTCCTCACGGTACTACTGAGGTTCCCGGTGGGTGTGAAAAGCTGTAAGAAAGGCCTGGTAGGACGGAGAGTAGGAGGCAACAACAAAATCTTCAGAAGTGTCAGGAGAACCAAGAGTAAACACAGAGTAACCAAACCTGTCAGGGGAGTAGTCATATCTGTCAGGAGGGTGATGTTCGCGCGAAGGGTAGCGCTGAACAGGACCAGGATCCGCGACCGGAGAGGTGGGAGCAGCTGCAGGCAAGGTAGTACCAGTGGAGACAGTCTCGGTGGGAGGAACTGTGGAGCAACGAACGTAGACACGCGTGACAGGTGGTGGTGGTGGAGGTGACGGGAGAGACGGGGGAGAGGGAGGTGGCAGGGGAGGTGGTGGAGACGAGGGAGGTGGAGGTGATGGAGACAGGGGAGGCGAGGAAGGTAGAGGAGGCTCAACTAGGAAGGTGGGCGTGGGAGCAGGATACGGAGGTAGGAAGGGGATGGTCAGAGAGGGTGACGGAGTAGAAGTTGACGTAAGTGGTGAGGGAAGATCCCGGGACTCAGTGGAAAAGTACGGGACATCCACTACAAAGGAGATGTGATGAGAGACACGATCCGGCGAACAAGGGATCGTAGCACCGATATCCCTTGTGCTCCCGAGTGAGTCATAAGTGAACACACCTAACAGACCTAGCAGAGAGTTTGGTGCGCTCATGGGGAAGGAGGAGGACGAAACGCATGCACCCAAAGGTACGAAGAAGAGAGTAGTCAGAAGATGTGGAGTAAAGCCGCTCGTACGGGGAAACACCAGAAATAGAGGAGGACGGAGTGATGTTGATGAGGTGAACAGCGGTCAGGACAGCTCAACCCAGTAGGAATGTGGAATAGAAGCAGACAGAAGTAGAGCTCGTGCTGTCTCGAGAACATGACGATGTTTGCGCTCGGTAACTCCGTTTTGTTCATGGGTGTGGGGACACGACTGTTGATGAACAGTGCCGTGAGTCTGAAGGATCTCACGCATCTCAGAGGAGAGATACTCTTGGGCACAATCAGACCGAAAAGTCTTAATGCGCCGACCAAACTGGGTGTGAAGCATAGTAGTGAAGGTCCTGTAAATATGAGGAATCTTGGAGCGGCGATGCATGAGATAGACCCAGGTACAGCGGGAGTAATCATCTATGAAGCTCACATAATATAAAATACTAGTAAAAGAGGCAACTGGAGCAAGACCCCACACGTCAGAGTGCACGAGATCAAAAGGGACGCTGGAACGGAAAACACTAGTAGAAAAAGGAAGAGCAAGGTGCTTTGCTAATCAACACCCAGTGCAGATAGAGAGGGGAGGACACCCGACCTAAAGCGCCAGAGTGAAAAACGCTTTGGAGTCGATCACTGGATATGTGACCTAACCTTCTGTGCCACAAATCGGCATCAGAGGTAACAGACAGAGCTGACAGAGTGGAAGTGGAACCTGAAAGTGATCCAACTGATAGAGTCCCCCTGCTCTACGACCCAACCCAACTCTCTGACCCGTCCGCGGATCGTGCACAGAACAAGAAGAAGTAAATGTAACGATCAGGCCCGAGTCACAAAGAGAACTAACAGATATTAAGTTAATGTTTAAGCGGGGAGCGAGGTGAACACGAGGTAAGGTTAGGTGACCAGTGGGATTGGAGGCAGGGGTGATGGATCCATACTGCGAAATGGGTACACGTGTCCCGTCAGTAGTGTGGATCCCCAGGTGGGTGGGAGCAGGGCTATAGTCCGTGAGTACAGAAGGATCGGAGGTAAGGTGGCAGGAGGCACGCGAGTCGAAGATCCATGGAGCTGTAGTACCCGGAGTGGCAGAAAGACTGTGATCTATCGAAGAGCTGGTGAAGACGAGGTATCGAAACAGTAACTCCTCAAAGCGCTGGAGGCGGTTGGAGTAAGACCGAGACTGAGCAGAAGTACCCGGAGTGGCAGAGAGACTGTGATCTGTCGAAGAGCTGGTGGAGGCGACGTATCGAAACAGTAACTTCTCAAAGCGCTAGAGGCGGTCGGAGTAAGACCGAGACGGAGGAGTGGTGGCAGGCGGTGCTGGAGTAGGAAGATCAACGGCAGCAGCAGTCCCGCCATCATGGCGGAGGGGACCCTGACGACGTCCACAGTTGACTGATGTGGTGGAGGGATGTGGCCCGATAATACCATCAAAACGAGGAGACGGAGGTACTCGACGATTAGCTACGGTGTGCAGGCAGTATAGGAGCCGAGAGATGCTGTATGAAGCCATACCCCTGAAGTACGGGGGCGAGCCGGGACAAGGGAGGTCCCGAGCAGTCCAGTACAGAGGAAATGGACCGGAGGAGGAGGGCCAGGGGAGGAGCGGTGGGGCGATGCGGGGCGGCAGGGGGTGCAGGAGGGGGGCGGTGTGGGCTGCAGAAGGTGCAAAAGGGGGGCGGCGGGTGTCAGGGGGTGCAGAAGGGGGCGGCGGGTGCTTCAGGGGATGGCGGGGGGGTCAGAGGGGTTGCAGGGGGGGTTCTGTTGGAAGAGGAGGGGCGCGGGGTGCTGCAGAAGGTGCAGAAGGGGGGCGGCGGGGCGTCAGGAGGTGCAGGAGGGGGTGGCGGTGGTTGCAGGAGGTGCAGGAGGGGGTGGCGGGGGCTTCCGGAGTGCTGGAGGGGCTGCCGGAGGGGGGAATCGGATGTAGGAGGGTGCTGGAGGGGCTACCGGAGGGGGGAATCGAGTGCAGGGGGGGCTGGAGGGGCTGCCGGTGTGGGTGAGAGGGAATCCTAGAGCTCTGATACCATGTTAGGAGATGACGGCTAGGGTTTGAAAATAATGGAATACATTTCATTGAGGGACTGAAGCCCAATATATATGTACATGTATACACACACAACCCGGCTCGACTGTACAAATAACCCGACCCATCTCTATACATTAACACTTTCTTTATTTGTCAACTTTTATACATGCTATAATGATTAGGGAAGCTATTTCTTGATAAAAATCTGATTGTGGATGTTTGGTGCTTGCTAAAATATACTTTTAGTTAATTTAAATCATAATTTGTTCTAAAAATAACTAGCTTCTGTATATTGCAACCGGATTTGCATCAATTGGTATCAGAGCACAGTTCTTCTCCTAGAATAGCACACCTATCATCTTACATGCTTGCTGCGCTAATTTTAATTTTCGATAACCATTTTTTTGATAGATGATCAATTCACTCTACTTAGATCAGAATTAAAAAAAAAAAGCTTAAAACAACCCGATCAACGGCCGACAAATTGTAGCCCACAAATGCCCCTGCTATGGTTAATCTAGAAATGCCATTTGGCATATTTTTTTTTCATTCTTTTTTTATGATCATTGTTAGGAGGGATGAACTCACCTTAATCAACCCCATAACCCCAGTTGAAAAGTGCCACGTGGCACCTGAATTGAAAGGAGGAACAGGGCGTTGGCTGGTCGGGAGGACCACGCTCCCTATTTCGGTATTTCCTCTCTCTCTCTCTCTCTCTCTCTATATATATATATATATATATATATATATATATATATATATATATATATAGGGGGATGCTTAGGTGCGGTCCGCAGCCGTCCGATGCACCCACCGCGTGCATCGGATGCATGGAGTGGTGCATCGGACAGCTACGGACCGCGGACCACAGACCGTACCTAAGCATTCCCATATATATATATCCGCAGCCGTCCGATGCACCCACCGCGTGCATCGGATGCATGGAGTGGTGCATCGGACGGCTACGGACCGCGGACCACAGACCGTACCTAAGCATTCCCATATATATATATATATATATATATATATATATATATATATATATATATATATATATTCAGCCCCAAAAGCAAACCTCATATAGAGACGTCTTGACCCGATCCGGCCCGCAAAGCATAAACGGGGTAGGGTGGGTACGGGTCTTCTAAGTAGTATTTCTGAAGGATTTGGGAATTGCTCCCATAAACCCGACGTGGGTTTGGGACGAGTATGGGGTGGGATAAATTCTAAGGGGTTGTGGTCAAGATATGGCCAACCCGTCCCAAACCTGACCTGTTGACAATAGAAACTAGTCACTTTGTTTTGTTGGGTAAATTAGGATCCTTTTTGTTACCTTTTGTGATTTTTGTCTTTTATATTATTCTCTTTCTTCAAAAATATATAGTACATACCAATAAGAGAATAAAGCAGTATAATCTGCTTCACATAGTCTCTTTGCATATGTTTTGGTGCATAGATTGGTACGGGAATAGAGCATTTTAATTTGAATACCTTTCTTCTGATTGCACATAACTAGAATTCCCCTTACTCTGAGATTGGGACTTACTACAGATTAGTTAAATTGATGCTATGTTAGAAATATTTTAAAGCTATCTTTTCAATGTGACAGCTGGAAAGTCTAGATTTGGCAGCCTTCTATCGCTTGGACATGTTCCGGCTAAAACAGACAGGCTTTTCATGAGGGGTCCTGGAGGGCGTGGAGAAGTTGAAGTGGCTGTTTCTGGAATTGCAGGTCAATGAGTTTTCTTTAATATTGTTTATAATGATTTTGTTCTTTCTTAAAAAGTATGGATCAATAAGATCTTCATAGAATGAAATAGAGATTCTACGGTGGCATTGTTTTGAGTATTTTACATAAGGGGGTGTTAGATGCCCAATTATGTTATACCAGTTATCGTCATAGTTCAAGTTGAAACTCTGACCATAAATTTGGTTAGGGCAGTCGTATAAAGAAGTAATTCACTTTACCCAGATAACTTAAATATTTTGAGCAAAAAAAAAGGACAACTTAAATATGATATTTGTCATTTTACCTTGTATAGCAAATTAGGGCGTTCTGACACCCTAAATTTATCTTTGAATTCTAAATTTCATTTCGAACTAAATTAAATATTAGTTTAGGACTGAATCTTGGGATTCGATTGGCAAAAAAAAAAAAAGAATCTTGGGATTCTTGACATGTATGGGAAGAAATGTCTTAGTGACTTGAATTTGGTTCAACTTTTCTATTTTGTCAAGAATTTAAAACTTTCAGATGGATTATGTTCTAAAATAAACTGTTATTTTTATGCTATTGGCTAGTTGCGGGTATTGTTCTATTTCTATAATCCCATTTCTAGAAATGAGGGAAATCATGTCATTTTCGAAAATTGTAGCTCCTCTTTACTCCCTATACCAACTAGATGGACAAAGTCTTGTTGCTTAACTATTGTTAAGTTCCTTTCGCTGCAATAACATGATGTTATCAAGAAGTTTACCATGATAATACTTTTGTTACTGTGAATAGATCTTATTACTATCAACAAAACCACATAATACTTTTATTACTATCAACAAAACCACATAATATCTGCAATATCATGCCAAAATAAGAATTACAAACCTAATCTGTTCGAAAGTCATTGATCAAAATATAAAATTTCTATGAATACTAGCTATAATTCATCAACTCATTAAAAGCATCAATTCCAAATTTGCATCATTCTCTATTGTTGTGCTCTTCATTTTCTTAAAAGATTCATTGTCACCAAAGTCGTCGATTAAATTGCGACTTTTTGATAAAGTCATGTTAAAAGTCAAAGATATGGTAACTTGAACAAGTCGCTGTAAAAATTGGTAATTTTACGGCTTACGTCAAGTTCGAGTTTAAAACGCGCCTTTTTCAATAAGTCGGATTTTTTGTGACTTTCATTGCAACTAGACATAGCATCTGTTCTTTTCCTTTTTGTTTTCTTTCTTTAACGATTATTTATCTAGCCTTTTTCTCTGGGTAATGCTATTTGTACAATCCCCATTGACAAAAACTTTGACAAACCAGACCCATGCCCTAGTGGCGGGGCCCGCTTGGTGTGAATGCCGATGCATTGAGCCCTGGGACCCACCACCAGGGCATGGGTCTGGTTTCTCGAAGTTTTTGTAGATGGAGATTGTACAAATAGCATTACTCTTTTTCTTTATAATCATAGTCTAAGAATCATATCTGGTTAGTTGTGGCATTTTAAACCATATATTTTAGGGGAAGTTTGGCAAGTTCTTTTTGAGAGATGACTTTTAGTTGCAGGACACGTTAATTTTAAAATATAGCACAAGTCCCTCCAGACGAATATATACTCTTTGTGAAGATGAATGTATGCTCTTTCTGAAACAAATTTATACTCTTTCTGAAGACGAAGATATACTCTTTCTGAAGACGAATGTATACTTGTGGGGACTAGCTAATATAGCAAATTATGGTGTCCTGCGGCTAATATTGCAAAATAGTTAAGGACTTATGCCTAATTTGCCGTATATTTTATCCTATTTGATAGTGGAATGCTTCTTATGATTGCATATACTGATACACTTCTTAGAGATATTGTTAGTGATTCCTGATTGCTGAAATGGGGGCTTCTTTCTAATTACACCCAACATGTCACTGATCACATTCTAAATGATTGTTTTGTTATATTGTAGATCAAAGCCTCCAGAATTACGGTCCTCCTTCGCCGCTTCAGTTATCCAAGAAAGGTTTGGGGATCGGTCTCGGTACCATTGTCCATCAAGCAGCTTCTGTTGCTTCTGAGTTGGCCAAGCATGCTTATGCCGCAGCATCTAACTCACGGAAATCTGCTGCAGAGCTCTTGCCCCTCAAGTGCTGCTTGATGTCCATCTCTTTGCCGTGGGAGCATATCGCACATGACCTTTTGTTCAAGGTGAGTTCTTTCGGAATTTAAACATGCTGGTTTAATTGTTATAGAAACGGGCCTTTTTCTTTCGCTTGTAACATCATGAGGTCAAGCTTGCTTGCTCCTGGTTCCCCTCTCTATGAATTCCAACATCACCTTCATTGGGGAGGATGAGAGAGAGAGAGATTACTGATTGCTCTACCGATGTTAGATACCCTCACACCCCAAAACCCGGGTCAGAGGAGGGTATATGAAGACAACAATGCCCAGCCCGCTAGCCGGTGTAGGACTAAACTCCAACACTCCCCCCTCGCGTGCAGGCCGGTTTTGTCCAGTCCTTGTCACGTGGGTAGGCTCCCACTTGGCTTAACGGGCATAAGTCAAACCTGCTCTGATACCATGTTAGATACCCTCACACCCCTAAAGCTCAAGTCGGAAGGGGAGGTCCACAGAGGGGTATATGATGACAACACTGCCCAGCCTGCTAGCTGATGTGGGACTAAACTCCAACAACGGAGTATAAAAATATTGCAAAACTCCACCCGCATGGTTTAGGGGGTTGGTTGCAATGAACAGACATGCGGGGGAATTCTCTATTCGAATACTAACGTTCTCCAATGAATATGTTTTACTGTTTGTTCTCTCAGGGAATCCCTCCGGTGAATTTGTGATCATCATACATAGCGGGAGTTGCATGTTCTGATTAAGAAGCATCGGCTCCAGGCTTCCAACAATGAGGGGAGACATCATTGCCACTATACAAGCTACCATACAGATTGTATGTATATAGACTTCAATTTTCTTGATCTTGGTTTGCATTATGTTATTTATTTTTTTCTTGAAAAGCTTCAGCCAATAAGAAACCCCTTGATTTAGTGATTCAAAAGTAAATTGTGTGGATCTGATGACAGTTTCTGGTCACGGAAAAGAATGAAGAAAAAGGCCCTTTTGTATTGATCACTTGCTTTAAATCCTGTTGACTATATTTTAGCTTTACTGGGTATTACTGGGTATATGATGTGGATCATGAAATTTTGATCTTGGTCCTACCAGAAAGGTGACTAGGTGAGCGATCTATCGCTGCGAACTTTCTTATGGTGGTGAGTGGAAAGATTTTGTTATGCTTACTCTGTGTATCGCTCCGCATTGCTCATGTGTCCATCACATCGGACGCATCGTGCTCACACCGCATTTCCCGTGCATCACACCTTGTGAGCTCCACCACATCATTCCCTTGTGCATCGGACCGCTTCTTGCTCATTCCACATTGTTCGCACGCTTGTGTGAGTCAGGACCTTTTGCACCTCCGCACCTGGTCTCGCTCTGCCATGACAGCTTCCTGTTCTGGTATCTCTCGACCCTCTGGATCTTAAGACTCTTGACTGCTTAGCACATGACATCTGATGCTTACATCCTTACAGATTGAACCTCTATACCTTCATTACACATTGTTCGCACGCTTGTGCACATCACTCGTGCACACTGCAGCTTGCGTGAGTCAGGACCTTTTGCGCCTCCGCACCTTGTCTGGCCCTTACCCGTCTTCCGGTTTCGGAACAAAGGTACCTTTGGTGTTTGTTGTTTATTGCCCTCTACTAGGCTCATGTTCGGATCCCACCCTCTTTTCTATGTCTACTGTCGACATCCAGTACACTTGAAGGAGGCCTGCTTCGAGTGGCTGAAGAAGCAACACAAGTAATCAGTCTCGTACCTCGACATCTACTAATGTCGCCACCTACACTGAGTCACAGTCCTACCCCTCTTCAGAGTTACCATCTGTTGTGCAGCTAGCTAAGAAGCTCCATCAGATGCAGGATGTGCTTTAGTGCATCTCCACTGCTTCCCGCGATGCTCGCTCTGCCATGACAGCTTCCCGTTCTGGTATCTCTCGGCCCTCTGGATCTTTAGACTCTTGACGACTTAGCACATGACATCTGATGCTTACATCCTTACTGATTGAACCTCTATACCTTCTTTGCACATCCACACTGCCGATTGGTCTCCTTTACATGTCTCATAATGTGGATCTGTTGCCTCTCGCTCCTATCCTAGTGGTAGGTTGACATTATCTGGTATACTTTATGTTCGAAAGTTAACAATGAACCTAGTTTTTGTTAGTCAGCTTACTACGTTTGACTTCACCTTCTTATGCTCTTCTTCTTGTGTTTTGCGGGATCCATATACAGTCCAGTAAATTGGGGTTAGGGTTAGAGATGGGGGACTTTATCAGCTGGAGCATTGCCCATACATCACACCTCCTTGCTTGTGCGCTCCACCGCATTGCCTGTGCATCACACCTCCTTGCGTGTGTGCTCCACCTCATCGTTCCCTCGTGCACGTCACCGATTTTTGCTCATGCCACATTGTTCGCACGCTTGAGCATAGTGCAACTTGTGTGAGCCAGGACCTTTTGTGCCTCTGCACCTTGTCTAGCCCTTACTCGTTTCCAGGTTAGGAACAAGTGTGGCTCTGGCGTTTTCTATTTCTCGCTCTCTACTAGGACTCGTGTTTGGATCTCACTCTCCTTTCTGTGTACTGCCGATATCCAGGACACTTAAAGGAGCACAAGTGATCAGTCTCGTACCTCGAGATCTACTATTGTTGCCACGTACATTGAGTCAAAGTCTCAGCCCTCGTTGAAGTTGCCATCTGTAGCGCAACTAGCTGAGAAGCTCCATTAGATGCAGCACGTGCTTCAATGCATCTCCACTACTTCTAGCGATGCTCCCACTATCATGACACCTCGATACCTTCTTCTCATATCCACATTGCCAATTAGTTTTTTTTACCCGTCTCGCAGTGTGGATTTGTTACCTCTCGCTCCAATCTTGGTTGTAGGCTGACCTTACCTGGTATACTTCTATGTTCGAAAGTTACCCATGAACCTAGTCTTTGTTAGTCAGCCTACTACTTCTGCCATCACCTTCTTCTTGTGTTATGCAGGATCCATATACAGGTCAACAAATTGTGGTTAGGCTTAGAGATGGGGGACTTTATCAGCTGGAGCACTTGCTTGTTTTGATTTCTTCCACTTCTTTCGTCAGTTTTAGTTGTAGTGCCACTGTCTTTTCTACGCCCGACTTGTGGCACCATTTGTATCATGTGTCCTTGTCTACCTTCTATCTATGTTACGTTCGGGTGTTCCGGGTCAGGGTTCCTTTTCCCTTTTTTCTTTGTATAGGCTATATGTTGGCAATGCACACTACTCTCCCCTTTTCAGCTAGTGGCACTTAGTCTTTGACTCCTTTTAACTTAGCTCACTCTGATATTTGGGGTCCTGCATCGTTACTTTTTATGCGTGGCTTTGCTTACTAGGTTTGCTTCATGACTTCTTACGATATTGGGTCTATCTTATGCGCCAATGCTCACTTGTCGAGTGTATCGCAACTTTGCTACTATGATCCAGGGTTAGCTCCACTGCTCCATCAAGGTGTTCCACTCACCTTCTTAAGATATTGGGTCTATCTTCGTCAAGCCATTGATGGGCGCAATCAGGCTCCTCTGACATGATTTGAGCATTTTTGTTGTGCAGTTCTTGAGATCGGCTTCACCGAGAGTTACCATGGTTATGATTTATTCACGTGTCGATCTTATAGGAATTGATGATTCTTCTGCCCTACGTCAACAGCATGATCATCACAGGTGACAATACCGCTTCCCTTGCTCATCTGGAGTAGCACCTCCAATGTCAGTTTGAGATGAAGGACCTTGACACTCCATATTACTTCTTGGGTCTTGTGATTGCTTTTCTCCTCAAGGGTACTGTCTTTCTCAGTAGAAGTACACCTCCGATCTGATTAGTTGTGCATGCATGAGTGACTCTCCCACCGCTGATACACCGATGGAGCTCCACCGAGATTAGTTGTGCCAGGTTTCATGTGTTGATTGGTATTTTACTAGTTCTCCAGTTTAATCTATCCGATCCATAGAAAACTTAAAGAGGATCGACACTTGTTGTTATCGATGGTCGACTCTATCTTGATGGGATAAGAATTGGATGATGATTGTTAATTTGTGTTGGATATCAATACTTCTTTTTTTTTTTGACATTTGGATAATCTAAGCATCCATAACTGCTTCAGCCCCAATAGGAGTCCTACAATCTTCTTCGAGTAATTGCTATCATGTTCGGTTAATGGATAGCTTTTGCTTTACTAATTTCTATAAAGTTGCAACTAGTGTAGCATCCTTTTCTTTCAGTGTTGCAACTCAGACACAACCACATGAGATCTGAAACCCTGCTTTAATTTCCATCCTTGGTAGCTTTATCCCCAAGTATCCAAGCACCCCATGTGTGTGTTGCCTCTCTCTCTCTCTCTCTCTCTCTCTCTCTCTCTCTCTCTCTCTCTCTCTCTCTCTCTCTCTCTCTCTCTCTCTCTCTCTCTCTCTCTCTCTCTCTCTCGAGAGAGAGAGAGAGAGAGAGAGAAAGAGGAAGCAACCTTTTATTAATCCACATGGATCCCTACCTTATGCCAAGTTTCCAATTAAAAACCTATCATAGTACTCAATGAAAGCTAAGGGGGGAATAATCCCATAACCCACTTCAAAGAGTGAAACCAAACTTCGAGAGTACTCGAATCGGACGCGTGGCAATGGTGAAAGGTGAATCTCCATATGGGTGTAACATCCACTAGATAGAGAAAAGAGAAGGCAAGAAAGGCCCTCGTCACCGGCTTAGCTTTTTTCCTTCGTTACAGCCCTGGCGGTACTCGAACCAACCACCTCATACCCAAGTCAGCCTTCCCTCAAAGCTCTCCTACATAAGGACCACTCACTCGCTTGCGCGCGCTTGCACAGACACACAAAAGAGAAGAGAAGAGATGGGTGGAAGGTAACTCTAGATTACTTTAGAGAATTACACTTCTCTAGGGTAAGAAGCAAATGAGACAGTCTTCTTACTTATAGGTAACAAGGATTGATGTATAAGAGAGACCATGATGATGTCACTTGTTATAAATCTAAGGTGGGAAGATTATAGAGTTCTCCACACATTTCTACAACAAATGCTCATAAATGATATACAAGATATTTTACAATAAGTTATAGTATTATAGAAAATTAAAGAATATATGTTGGTTCCATATGATTCTAGAACATTCTAGATAAGAGGAAACGGGAAATGAGCTGCCAGCCTATGTCGCCGAAATAGGCAGCCGCCCATTTGAAGTTTTTAGAAGTTTTAGAATATACTGGTTTTTTGTGAGCATAAACACCTTATCTTAGATAGAACACCCACAAAAAATCAGTACATTCTAAAACTCCTAGGAGCATCAAATGTTAGAAGTTTTATCAAACGTCCGTTGTGACTGTTAATATGAAATACAACATTTGATGACCCTAAAAGTTTTAGAGTGTGCTGATTTTTTATGGGTGTTCTATCTATAAGATAAGGTGCTTATGTTCACAAAAAATCAGTACAATCTAAGACTTCTAGGGACATCAAATGGGCGGCTGTCTATTTCGTCAAAATAGACTGCCAGTCTATACCCCATATCCTCTTCTAGATAAACCCTCGATCTCCAAGCGTTCCTCCGATGTTTACTTGAATTCTCCGGATATTTGGCTCAACATAGGCGGGGTGAAATAGACCAGGCGTAACAACCTGCTGCCTAAAATCTAGAAAGCACCTCTCCATCTCTCTCTCTCTCTCTCTCTCTCTCTCTCTCTCTCTCTCCAATGTTTCATTAACATCTGGAGGGAGGCATTTAAAGCTTTTAGTCCAAAGACATGAAGAAGAAAGAATCCAGAGTGTCTTTGTCTCACTCATGGTTCATTACCATCTCTAGCCACATATTTGTGCTATCCATGGGCTCCACCGAAGTGAGTCCTGATCCAGAGTAATTATGTCCACTTTGGTGAGGTACGACTTTGTGCAGTTTGTTGTTGTTGTTGTTTTTTTTTTAAGCACCCCACTGCATCTCATTTGTGGGAGGGTTAAGGCAACCCCAACGGCTCAGAGGGGGAAGTAACGGTCACCCACGTTGTAGGAGGATGTAAAACGATCGTGTTCTTCCGATGAGAACAATATGACAACTTGACATGAGCCAATGTGTGCAAACAGCATATTGGGTAAAGAGCCACTTAGGGGGTGTTTGGTATCGATCAAGATCCATCTGTTTCTATCTGCTGTTCCATATTTCAAAATCAACAGATACTATATGTTCCGGTGGAATGAAGGAGTTGGGAACGATAATTTTATTACTCGGTGTGTTTATACTAACCGGAACATTGAACCATCGAATTACATTGAAAGTAGTAATTGACAAAAATACCCTCTCTTGGATGAGGTTTAAGCGGAACAATAATTCCTCATACCAAACACCCACTTAGCGTCTCAATCCGGGAGGCGGACCAACCGCATTGAACTGATTGAAGTTCTAAGCAAAAAGATTTGGAATATGATCATTCCATTCCACCTGTGACTTAGCAGTAACAGTAATATTATTACCTCCACACCCGGATCCCCCATGGAGGATCGTCACCATCATCAAGGATATTAAAGCTATCCTTAAGCGCAGTCGCCGATCAGCATTTCCTTCACTCTCAGGGACTGCGGCAAAGCAGCGCATTCCCCCTATCCAACTGTATCTTTCATCAGTGGACTCAAGACTCTATACCATCTGTGGTCGGAGGAGTCCTAACTTCTGATGCTATCTTTCAATGAATAACCGAGGCTGGTCAACCCCCTTCCAAAAAAAAATTGGATCCCAGAATGCTTGACTAATTTCAGATAGTTCAATGGGAGCGAGGAAATGGAAACAGAGTTAATATGGCGAATTCATGAATTTATGAGTATCATAATTAACCATAGCCATAGAGTTGTCCAACTTGCAAGGTGGATGAGAACTCCATCCTTCTCTGAACCGTCAGATCCTTTTGTAGAATAGGGCCAAGTGTGATGCACGGGTTGGGAGTGCCCGCCAAAAGAGCATCCAACGGTTTAGAGATGAAGGCAACGGGCCAGGTGGGTGGACAAAATCAAGACCACACACTCACATCAGCGTCGTTGAGATCTGTGTGTCATAATGGATGCACGGCTCGTGCAGCATGTGGGAAGTTTGCTGCCCACTTAAGCCTGTTGCCATAGCCCTTTTATATGGGTCCGAGTATTCGCACCTATGGAACTAGTGATGGCTCGAATCTTTTTTTGGCCCTCAACCTATTTTTACTTGGTATTATTGGCACCTACAGTAATCCCAAGATGTCTCCCAGTGTATCTAGATCCTTCGTCGCCGTCGTCCATGACCGACTGCCTCCGTGGCCATCCTTGCTCCACCACGCCCAGCATTCCTCCTAGCTCCCCGTTTTTTCTTCTCCTTTCTTCATCTTCCTCTCTTTGGAACCCTAACCCGTTGGAGGTGATGGTGAAGGGCGGTTGCTTCAGTTACCATCTCCTCCTCCTCCTTCACCATCACCTCCTTCACCATTGCTGGAGTCGTCGCCACCTCCCCTTTCCCTCCTTCCTCCCCTTCCCGTCCATCATCAGTCTCCCCCCATCATAGTGCGTCATCGCCCAGCATGTTCAGTAATCCAGTACTGAACATGTTAAACGATATTCGGCAGTTAACTATCGAACATCGCTCAGGATGTTCAGTACTGGATTACCGAACATGCTGAACAGGATTCAGCAGGTAACTGTGTAACGTATTATTCTTCTAAAACACTATGTTCGGCAGTTACATGTCGAATGTTGTTTAGCATGGTAAGCAATCTAGTATCGAACACCGAATACCATGTCCGTACTGGAATATCGAACACACTGGGTGATTACGGGTGAAAATTGACGAAAGGAGGAGGAAGGAGAGGAGGAAAGGGAGACAACGACAACTTTGACGATGGGGAAGGATGATAGAAAGGAGAGGATGTGGTGGCACCGGCATTGGGAAAGGAGACTCAGCGGAGGCTTCGACAACAGAGTTGCTGACTTCGGAAGTGATGGGATATGGACGGTCAGAGGGGTGGGGTATGTAAGGAGGCACTGGTGATGGACGTGCCGACAACAGAGGTGCCGATGCCGAAGGTGCTAGGGTATGGGGTACCGAGTGTCGGAGGAGATGGGGTATTAAATGAGGTGGATGTGGTGTGTTGGGTAATGGAGTGTATGCTGATTATACCCCACACAAAAATGGACACCGATGGAAAACTGCCTACCTTCATCTTTTTTGGGGTGTGAATAAATTTTGGAGGACTTAGTGAAAACCCATTTTTAGGAGATGGTTTTGAGCTCCAGTCCAGATAAAGCGTTTGTTTGAGCTCCAACCCCTCTCGAAAAGACAAGTTTTATATCAAACCCCCAACCGCCATTGTTGACTTTCCAACCCCTTATAAATGACAAAATTGTTATTCCTTCACTGTCGTGCTGTACCAGTGTGGTTTGAAGTATCAATTTGGTTGCTACAATGAGCAACAATTAAATCACTTACAACCGAATTGTTACTGTTACAGTGAAATTACTGTAGCGATAACAATTAGGTTTAGAGTATCAATTTGCTACAATGATTTCAGCGTGGCTACAGTGAATTCACTCCCAATCGAATTGTTGCTGCTACAGTGAAATCACTGTAGCGATAATGATTCGATTTGAAGTATCAACTTGGACAGCAGAGTATCAATTGAGTTGCTACAGTGATTTCATTATAGCTATAATGAAATTACTATAGGCCACTTTGGATTAGTGATAGTGTGAACCACACCTGCCGGAAGAGCAATGATCTTCAGCCTTGGTGCTCACATCGCGACGGTCAAGACCACGTGGCACCTCTGGGTATCCAGTCATAGAGTGACACGTTGCGCCAGAGCCGTCACTCTTCTGTTCCTTCGCTGTTAAGCTAATAGCCCGTGCTTACGTCATACCGGGCACCCACCTCAAAAGATTTTTCTTTTAAATATATGCGGTCTGAGTGCCGCCTGACTCAGATGGCCAACACGACACCTACGTAGAGCCCCTCACAGTCCGCCACGTGTCATGCTGTCCTGCATGGCGGGCCCCATCCCCCACCCCATTCCGCCGATAAATACCGCCCCCCTCCTCCGCCTTACTTCCCTTTTCTTCCACCCTCCTCCTCCCCTCTCTCCCTTCGTTCAACCCGGTTCGTTATTTCCGGTTCGCTCCCTCCTTCCTTTAAAAAAGCCCCGGTTTTTTTCCCGGTTCAGCGCCATGTTGGCCCCGGAAGGAATCCTCGCCATCCCGCTTCCGGTCCTGGACGGCGGCTGTGGGTTCACCCCCTGGGAAACCCAGCCGGACGCGGCCATGGACCAGAGCCCGACCGCCCAGAACTCCGGCTCGGCCGAGACCGACCGGGCCCTGTCCCCCGCCGAGGAGCGGAAGCTGCGGAGGATGATATCGAATCGCGAGTCCGCCCGCCGGTCCCGGATGCGGAAGCAGCGCCACCTGGAGGACCTCCGGTGCCAGATGAACCGGCTCCGGTCGGAGAACCGGGACCTCGCGAACCGGCTCGGCGCCGTGTCCCACTACAGCGTCCTCTTCCAGCGCGACAACGACCGGCTGCGGTCCGAATCGACCGTCCTCCGGCGGCGGCTGTCGGAGATCCGACGGGTGCTTCTCTTCCGGCAGCTCCAGCGGCTGTCGTCCCCGCCGGA
Source organism: Chamaelirium japonicum (assembly GCA_947650365.1). Lineage (NCBI taxonomy): Eukaryota > Viridiplantae > Streptophyta > Magnoliopsida > Liliales > Melanthiaceae > Chamaelirium > Chamaelirium japonicum. The sequence goes on along the minus strand of OX393557.1, from coordinate 41,589,321 downwards.
TCAGGCCGGATTCGGATCGGGAAGCCTCGCCGCCGTCTACGGCGGCTTCGCCTTGGGCAACGAACTGAACACCTCGTCACTAATCGTATAAACATCAAATCTTCGATCGGAAAGAAATTATCAAAACGCATGAATCCGGGGAAACTAGGAGGAAACGGAACAGAAGGAATTACCAAACCCCACGAGACTGGGGAAACGGGGAAACGGAACGGCCAGAGATGTTCCTTCTCCTCTTTTGCAGGGACTCGAAACCCAGGGTGGTCGAAACAGCTAGTGGTTTCCGGTTTTAGAAAAACGGTGATTTTACTCTGTATAAAGTATTAGGATGTTTCTCTCTCCTCTCTCTCTCTCTCTCTCTCTCTCTCTCTCTCTTTCTCTCTCCCCGCGAGTTATCGAAGCGTAGGAGACGTTGCAAAGTTTATCTCGTCGTTTTGAGAAATTGAAGTGGACGACAGGTTGAGCTTTTAAATTTAAAAAAAATTGGGGTTAATTATTGACGTGGCACCTTAATGACCACACCAACCTTTCAATGCCAGCTTGACGTGGCACGATAACAGACGTCTGCTACCCCAACGTCAAGTTGGCACTGGAAAGATGGAAGGCTGTTAAAAGTATAGAGCCAAGTTTTGGTAGCAACTATACTATGGCTCTCTAGTAATAGGGAGCCATCCTTGAATTAGCTTCTCCATATTCAACATAATTCTCAATATAATTAAAAGACCAAAGAACTTAATTTAAAATAATTGTTTTTAAAGAAATTAATAATAATGGTAAGAGGATTCAAACCCTAGTCATCTATATAAGTATCACTATTTTTAACCATATTATCAGCAGGTTTAACTTATTTGAAATAAAAAATTAAAATCAAAGTTTTTTATTTATAGAATTTTTTCAGTTTGTCTAAATATTTTTTTTTTAATTTTTTAAGCCAATAGCTCAATTTAGAGGGTTGGACCATATGGACCGTTCGATCAAGGGCTCTGATGGTTTTCTAGAGGTGGGAGGCGTTGGATTGTTTGGTTCGTCTGATGATGGTCTTTCAGCAGTGGGAGTCGTTGAACAGCTGACCATTGGGAGTGAAATCCCATTAAAAAAAAAGGGGTTATTAGCCTAATACTCCTCTAACCAATCCCACATTAGGATAAACCCACCAAAACATTTTGTTTAAGCTCCAACCTCTCTAAACCAACTCAGCTTTAAAAAAAAAACATTCCCATTTTTTTTAATCCCTAGACCACCCTCACCTGCCCTCCTCCCTCTTCAGGTCCGGCGGCGGGTCCGAGCGGCGGAGGCGAAGGTGGCAGTGGCTACAGGCATGAGGGCGGAGGCGACAGCGGCAACGGGCGCGAGCGGCGGAGGCGAAGGCCGTAGCGGCTGCGGTGGCGGCGGGGATTTAGTTAGGTCTAGGGTTCATCCCATGGCCTGTAGATTAGGTCTGGTCAGGGGGGGAGAGGGGTTTGGTTAGGTCCGGCAAGGGAGGGGAGGTTCGGTTAGGTCTGGCAGCGGCAGGGGGGTTCGGTTAGGTTCGACAGTGGCGGGGAAGGGGAGGTGGCAGAAATCTAAATTCAAAGGGGAAGGAAGGGCATTTTTGTCCATAGGGGTTTCAGCTCAAATGAAAAGATGGTCGGGATTGCTGCTCGAAAAGGATCTCTAAGATGGGCTTCTTGCTAAATCCCCCCAAAAAATATCACATTGTTCGAGATCACATGAGCGGGACCCTCAATTGTAGCAATGGTCTATCGCTCGCATATGTAGTGATCATAGTAGCGCATGGAGTCAGCCAAGTAGCGATGACCTTACATGCCTGCCGACAATGAGTTTTCGGATTTCGCTCTCCACAGCTAAGGAGCTCATTTAGGTGCCTACTGGGGATGCTCTAAGTATAGCATATGTCTACCTCTCAAACATTAAAAACAAGGAAGATGATAAGGAGTCCCATTCTATAGGCCCCATCAGAAAACCACATCATGTGGCAGCAATCCAACGATTAAACAATTTAATATGAAAAACAAAGCAAAGTTCAAAAGTCTTATTTGCCCTCAAGATCAAATAAGAGCAGCGGTCAGTATACACTCATTTCTATGAGGATTTTTAAATATAATTTTTTGGGAATTGTGTTTTCTACTTTAAAAATTCATAACTTCCTGTAAACGTATTGAAATTTTATAAAATTTATATTTTTGGAATCTACTCATGGAGCTCTACAAAACTAGACCTATATTGTCTATGAAATTCTAAGAAAAAAATTTGGATATAAGACTACCCTAGAGGTGTAAACAAATTTCATCGGTCCGAGCCCGGCCTAGCCCGGTCAACGGCCCGACTCGGCTTGGCCTGAACACACCATGGGTCGGGCTCGAGCTGCCACCTTGAGCCCGCAGCCCGGCCTTAAAACTTTCGAAAACTTGGCTTCGAAAGCCAGGTCAACAGCCCATCTTGAACACACCATGGGCCGGGCTCGAGCTGCCACGTTGAGCCCGCAGCCCGATCCGAAGCCCAGCCTGATTGTTATAAAAAGTCACAAACTGTCGATAAAAGTCACTTTTGAAAACTTAGTTTCGAAAGCACGATCAACGGCCCGACCCGGCCCAGCCCTAACACACCATGGGTTGGGCTCGAGCTGCCACCTTGAGCCCGCAGCCTGGCCCGATTGTTATAAAAAACTAAAAATATCACTTTTGAAATCTTGATTTTACGTTAACTAACTAAATATCACTTAGAAAAATAAATATCACCCGTAAAACTGATAGTTGCAAAATCAAGAGACACTTTATCGAACACAAACTGCCGATAAAAGTCTCTTAATTTTACAATTGTCACAAACTGAAAATGCCACTTTCGAACTCTTGGTTTTACGTTAAGTAACTTAAAGTCACTTACAAAAACAAATATCACGTAAAACTGACAATTGCAAAATCAAGAGACACTTTATCAGATACAAACTGCCGGTAAAAGTGTCTTAATTTCATAATTGTAAAAAAACTAAAAATGTCACTTTTGAAATCTTGGTTTCATGTTAACTGACTAAATGTCATTTAGAAAAGCAAATGTCATGTAAAACTGACCATTGCAAAATCAAGTAACACTTTATCGGAAACAAACTGCCAATAAAGTGTCTTAATTTAGTCAAGAGACCAACTGTTGATAAAATGTCTCTTAATTTAGTCAAACGACCAACTGCTGATTGATTTGCTTAGCTCGGTACAAGTGGCAACGATGATCTCATCATGCAAAACCGAATTTATATTGGGTTTTTTTTACTTTGACCCTCATTTTCATGTCTAAATTTGAGTTACACCCTCACTTTTTAAAAATTTGACTTTACCCATCAATCTGTCACTTGAGTGGGTGACATGTTAATAGTAAGGGTGTATCTCAAATTTAGACATAAAAGTGGGGATGTAATTCAATAAAAGAAAAATAAACTTTTAACGGATTGCTCATTGTCAGATGAATGATTGGGGATAAAGTCAATTTTTTAAAAAAAGGGGAGGTGTAACTCAATTATATTGAATTTTTTTTACTTTGACCCTCATTTTCACGTCTAAATTTGAGTTACATCATCACTTTCTAAAAATTTAACTTTACCTCTTAGTCTGTCACTTTAGTGAGCGACCTGTTAGCAATAAGGGTGTATCTCAAATTTAGACATAAAAGTTGAGATGTAATTCAATAAAAAAATAAACTTTTAACGGGTGGCTCATTGTCAGATGAAGGATTGGGGGTAAAGTCAATTTTTTTTAAAGTGGTGGTGTAACTCAAATCTCACCATAAAAATGGGGATGTGAGTAAAAAAAAAACATTAAGATTTCACACTCAAGGAAAGTTGACAACATCCCATGTCGCTGTCATCCATTTAAACCCACTGACTTTTTGTAAGATTGTACGATAAGACAAACAATGGATTGAAGGGTCTTTTGTTAGAGTGTCACGTTAAGGGGCTTATTTGGGGCGTATAGAAGCTGAGATCTAAATCATTTTTCTTTAACACTGTAGTCCTCTTTGTTTTCTTTTAATGGGCCACGTGGCACGATCCAATTGGAACAGAAGCAAGTTTGGCCCACCAGATGGGTAGCAAAATTGCTCTCCAAAATAGCAGTGTTCTTCCTGTGTCGCAACAGATCCTCCATTATACGCATCGCAAGTGTCCTCTAGTGGGCCCCACTTCCAGGGAAGGCGTGCAGGCTAACCACGTGTGATGGGTACAGATCGAGCTTTATAATCAAGTCCTATCGGGAAGAGTCTGGTCCAAAGCTCCCACGTTGAATTGAGTTGGGGAGAAAAACAATTATGATTAACCCACCCCCCCGAGTGGGGCCATTGACACACCAAGTATTCCTTTTCACACACCAAATACTTTCACACACCATCCAATTTTAAAAAATTTATATATTTGCTCATTGCACACCTCCAATTTTTAAAAATCCTATACTACCCTTCTTCCCCAAATTACTCCACACACACACACACACACACACACACACACACAAACCCTAACACCCTACCTCCACCATCAACTGCTCCGACGAGCTCGTCTCTGCTCTCCCCCCTCCCCGAGCTTCACCGCCCCTCCCCGATCTCACTCGCTCCTCCCCGAGCTCACCGGAGCTTCCCCGCCCCTCCCGAAGCTCACCCCCTCCCCCCCGAGCTCACCCCAGCTTCCCCGCCCCTCCCGAAGCTCACCCCCTCCCCGAGCTTACCTCCTCGCTGAGCTTCCCCGTCCAGATGACGAGCTCCTCTCTTCGTCGTCGTCTACCAGCATCCAAACCTTATGTTCGGCCGACAAGAGTCGAACATTATACAATACGTTCGGCCGACCAAAGCCGAATATTATAAAGTGTGTTCGGCCACCCAACATGGTACAGTATGTTCGGCCGTGATCGGCCGAACGTACAATACAATGTTCGGCTCTGGTCGGTCAAACATATTGTATCTTGTTCGGCCCTGGTCGGCCGAACGTGTCTCGAACAGAATAAAAAAAAACTGATCATTTTGATCATTTTACTTGGAGGCAATTTTATAATAAAACAACTTTGAAATAGTGTTTGGAGAGCAGATATTGGTGTGCCAATAGCCCCACTACCTCCCCCCAAAAGAAAATTACACATAGACCCCTATGCTTGGACCGATTATCACTTACACCACCTCATATTTAAAACTCTACAAATACTCTCCTATAGTTTGAAAAGCAGATCACTTGCAACCCTCCATGGCTCCATAGGATCTCTAGAGGAGGTCGACGTGTATGTTTTTTGTAGCCATAGCGGGCATTTGTAGGGTTTAAAACATGAGAAGGTGTAAGTGATAATTGATCAAACTAAGGGCTCTATGTGTAATTTATCCCAAAAAAAAAAAAATACCATTCAACCAGATGAGTTTATAGACAAGTTTACAACAGCTTACATGGCATTGATCACAGCCGTTGGTCAGTTGTCTGTTTGATTGCCAGTCTTAGCAGAGTGCCATTCACTGATAGGACTGGGTGAAAACCGATGGCTGTGATCAATGCCGCATAAGTTGTCTGTACATCATTTCTCAAAAAAAAAAAAAAATCAATTCTACTCCGTCAGACAAAAGGTTTATAGATTCTTTCCGTACCCCATCGCAGCCTTTTAATTTGTTGCCTTCAGGTCGGGGCTGAGTGTGATTCACTTGTCGAGTCTGAGTCTGGGTGCAACGAATGGCTGTGATCGAGTGTGTAAAGAGTGTAAAGATTTCTGTGTGGTTGAATATCATTTTCCAAATAAAAAAACAATTGATGACCTTGGAGGCTCGCATTAGTGTGGTTTACCAACTATGATGTGAGTGTCTAACTAGGCCTTCCACAATTATTATTATATTCCACGAATTCGCATGCGGCAATTGAACTGTTGAATTTGAGTAAGTAGTGGTAATCCCATCATAGTAGGCACTTACCATGATTCCACCATCATATCCAAGTCATTCAAGTCTTCTAATTTGCTCCTCTGCTTCAACTTTATTGGACATTTGTAAGTCAGTGGAGTTATGGTAGGAACTATGGGGGTTTCTATTCATGACGCTCAAGTCCAAAAAATATGAACATTATTATAATTATTAAAATAATCATTCTTTGCAGAAACCAGAGAGGCGATACAGGAAGGGACGGTTAGAGAAGAGAAAGGAGCATGCTGCTGCATAGTTGACCTGGTCAGAACACCAGCACAAGCATTAAGGTCCCTCTTCACATGCGAGAACCAGACCCATCATAGTAGGCACTTACCAAGCTTCCACCATCATATCCAAGTCATTCTAGTCTTCTAATTTGTTCCTCTGCTTCAACTTTAGGGGACATTTGTAAGTTAGTGGAGTTATGGAAGGAACTATGGGGGTTTCTATTCATGGCGCTCCAGTCCGAAAAACATGAACATTATTACAATTATTGAAATAGTCATTCTTTGCAAAAACCAGAGAGGCGATACAAGAAGGGACGGTCGAAGAAGAGAAAGGAGCATGCTTCTGCATAGTTGACCTTGTCAGAACATCAGCACAAGCATTAAGGTCCCTCTTCACATGCGAGAACCGGACCCATCATAGTAGGCACTTACCATGCTTCCACCATCATATCCAAGTCATTCTAGTCTTCTAATTTGTTCCTCTGCTTCAACTTTAGGGGACATTTGTAAGTCAGTGGAGTTATAAAAGGAACTATGGGGGTTTCTATTCATGGCGCTCCAGTCCGAAAAACATAAACATTATTACAATTATTGAGATAGTCATTCTTTGCAGAAACCAGAGAGGTGATTCAGGACGGAACGGTCGGAGAAGAGAAAGGAACATGCTGCTGCATAGTTGACCTGGTCAGAACATCAGCACAAGCATTAAGGTCCCTCTTCACATGTGAGAACCGACATGTAAAAAAACCTCTAGATAGAAGTCTGCAGTCAGATAAAATATTCTGTATCCGTCATGGTAGGGATAGATCCCCATCTGACAGGATTTGAATTAGAGGTTCCCTATTCTTCCCTTATTATTTGGAAATGACAAAAAATAATTGTAATAATGTTAGTTGCACTCACGGTGGAAGGAAATAATGAACAACTATGATTAACTCATATCTCGGTGATACATGAAAGGAGTAAAAAAATAATAATTGTACCTGTTGGAGTTCGTTTTTTGGGAAACTGGTTTCTAAATTGACGAACGAGATATTTTGGCGATCTGCTAGGAGATGCTCTTAGCAAGCAACATCCCATTCTTTATCAATCAACCTATCACCGGACCACCGGGAGGCGCCAGCCTGGTGCAACCACATACCACCACGCACCGACAAAAATACAGGCCCTAGGCCTAAAAACACCACCAAGCCGCCCCCGTCGAAGACAAGACCCGCACCCCGGGCAACCGACGGCCATCATGCCGACCTCCAGCGGTGACAGAAACAGACACCCAACAGAGAAAATAAACAGATAACAGAACCAAAAACAGACCAAAAATCAGGATCCAGTGCCGGATCACTCCACCTTCAACTCTGGCGATGTAGAAAGCCCCTCCGCAGCCTCGCTTGCCACGAACCAACCGCCACCGCCTCACATCGTCGGAATCCACCACTGCACAGAGGAGGGTCTGAAAAAGCCCACGACGGACACTGTCCAGGGTCCAGAACGTCACACCAGCCATAAAATCGGTCGAAAAACCCTCGATCCGTCGGCGAAGGCTCTGATCTGAGAAGGAGGCACATCGCAGCTTCACCCGCTGAGCCAAGGGGAACCCATATGTGATGAAAAAACCGCACCGGCTCAACCACGAAACCGGCGATCTCTTTCCCGTGGATGAACCAAAGAGAGCAAACAACAATCTAATCACAAATGCAAAATAAAATCAATCACAAGCAAAGAAGATGACTCGGGGATTCACGTGGAAACCCTTGCGGGAAAAACCACGGTGGGTAAATGCTCGGGGGAAAGCTTCACTATCACAGACGGCAAACAAGACAAGAGTACAACCCGACTCCTTCTCCCTCATTTTAGATTTACACCTTTCCCCCATCTATGGCTCAACAAGTAGAGACCCTAGCAAGCCTCAAGGAACATACCTCCTTGCAAGCTTAGATCCGATCTATCCGCCGAAGATCGATCTATTCGCCGAAGATCGATCCCCAAGAAAACCTCCTCCTCCATTGTAGAAGAAAGCTCTCATTCTCCCTTAGAAAATCAGCCCTCAAAGCCCTCTCCAAGGTTTCTCAAAACCAACCCAAGCCATATACCAAAAGCCCCTTCAAAGAGTCATAAAACACCATAAAACGGGTCTGCAGAAAAATCCAGAAAAACAGATCCGACCCGACTTCGCCCAAGCGGGTTTGCTGAATTTTCTGCCCGTTTGTAGCTAAGGAACTTGCTTGGGCGAGTCGGATGTCGCCGGGCGACTCGGCTGCAAGTCCAATTGGGAGGGAGCTATGTTCCCCTCCCCTTTGGGACTCCTCCATGGGGATGGAACCCCAACCATATGTACATATATGGGGGAGGAAAAAGGGGTTAGATCCGACACCCGAAAGCCAATCCCCATGATCTCCTGGTCGCTTCAGAGCCGACAAGGGTGGCCGAGGAGGCCAAGAGGGGCGAAACCCTAACCCTAACGCAGGGGAAGGAAATGAGAAAAAGAGAGGCACTCCAAGCCTCGGTTGAGTTCAATATATGAAATTCTCAAAATACCAACTTTAGTCGAGAGCTAAAAACCATGTGATGACCTAAATTGTATTGCCTTTTTTGATTTGGGTATGGGGCACGGTGAATAGAACTCCCTTGGTTTCTAGCAAATAAAAAAACCATATGATATCATGTTGTGATCAATACGTGATTGTTTATGTACTTCCGAAACTATTTTTTAATAAATTTATCGTGGGTGGACGGTGTAGTGCTATGTGGAGCCCAGTAGTTTTATGTTTTTTTATACAGAGCGGGGCCCTAGCTTGATCTTCAAGATTTTATTGTGGCTATTTGGAAAAATGATGGTGGCGTCTCCAAACTAGCGTCTGACGACCAATGGTACTTGTAAGGTTGTCGATCAATGGGTGCTACCTCAAACGCTTCTTGGCTATCCAGGTTCGCGGTAGGAAATTAGGTTGGACCTCTCTAGCTTTTTTGGCGTGAGCTCCATAAGATCGTGAATTCCTATAAATATGCCAATAAATTGATGGTTGGTAACGGCAGGAATATTCTCTTCTGGAAGTACATCTAGGTCTCTCTCAGATTGCTCTTGCTCGTGGTGTCCGCCTTGGTTCGTAACCCTACCCCTTTAGTACGATCGCAGTGCACTCTTGAGCGGGGTGTCATAATCGACCCAGCGGCCCTTTTTCCCCTGTTTCCCCCTAGGGTTTTTGTCTAGCCGTCGAGTGGCAGAATGATGCTAGCGCCAAGCTGTGGTGCCTCCCGGCCGGAGGTCTGATGACCTCCCCCCTTCATGAACCAAAAAAAAAAAAAAGTGGGGTGTCATAATCTGGTCCTCGAAGCTCATCAGCTTGCCGTCTGCTAGAGTTGCAGCTAACTTCTTAGGCATCCTTCATGGGGTAGCCATGGTGGCCATCTATACTGGCTAGATATAGCCACATGCATGTATCCTCTGCCAGAGTCGATGAGATATGCTTTGCCAAAGCTCCAATACTAGAATGATGCCATGTGTCATGTATTGGTCAGTTGTGCTAGAGCCAAATGAGCCAGCAAGTGGCCGTAGCACTTATTCGAACCCTGGACCAAGGCCACGGGCTGTATATGTCTTACCAACTGGGCAGTGACCGCAGGGTTCTCAACAAGCAAGGACTTCACGGGGAAGGGAGAAAGCCTCGTTCCCAGTAACCTTCGTGGCCAGACCGCCTAGTTTCACGTGCGAGCAGGCCAGTTTGCTGCAGAATTGGCAGCCCGTGGGATCCACTGAATAGCAACATGTACGTACATCAATTAACCAACTGACTCGACACCTGGTGGCACGACATCGACAAAGGGCATACATCCGCAGAGGAATATGACCCCGAGTATAAGGGCATCACAAGCTTTGGCTGCATGTGTCATGACTAGTACCCTACGAATTCGTTATCGAGCCAATTCATCGATCCAAGACAACCCTAATAGCCGACAATTCCGCTCGAAGAAAGGACTCCACACGACACAAGAAGGAGATAGCTGCAACCTCTATGCCAGTCTAAGTGGTAAGAACCCAAACACCCATGCGAAGTAGTCCACCACAAACTGAGCTATCAGTTGGAGACAGACCGCACATCCACATCACAGAGAGTGGGATATTCACGCTTACCATATATATAAACCGACACCACAACCTACACAGAAGAAGGCTCCCAATGGCGATATTATTTTGGGTTTTTTTTACTTACACCCCCATCTTTATGTTAAAATTTGAGTTACACCCCTATATTTCTAAAAATATGACTTTACCTCCAATCCGTCACTTGACCGTGAGTAGTAACCCTTTGGAGAAACTCCATTCTTGATCTCTAAATTTTGAAATAGACCTCTAAATTTAAAGATCAAAGATCGATCTCTAAATTCACTATTCATTAGGGGTGGCAATGGGTCGTGTCGGGTAGGGTTCGTGTCATGTCTAGTTTCGGGTCGTGTCCAAAACCCCTAGACCCGGATCTGACCTGTTTAACTAATCGTGTCTAAATCCTAAACCCGTACCAGACCCGTTTGTAAACGGAAAGACCCGTTTACCACATGGATTTATTCAGTTGACCCGATCCGACTCGATCCAACTCGACCCGACCTAACCTGATTGATCCGCTGATACTATATATTACAATATCGGATTACGGATAAATCCAACCCGACCCGATCCGACACGACCCGTTGAATATTAAACGGGTCTTCTCGGATCTATCGTGTCCAGACCCTAAATCCGGACCCGACCCTTTATTAAACGGGTTTATCGTGTCGACCCGTTTACGACCGAACCCATTTAGTTCTGACCCGGACCCGCTAACTTCGTGTGGGTTCTGGTCTGCCTTGTCAGGTCCGAAATTGTCAGCCCTAATATTCATCCACTATTCAGTTCTTTAAAGACTTACATTTCTCATATATCATTTTTTTTATTTTCATAAAGTGTAGGTGGATAATAAGACAAAATAAAAAGATGAAGAAGGGACAAAATAAAAGATCATGGTTGGGGTTGAAGGGTCTCCGATTCTAGAATTCTAAATTTAGTGTACTAAGTTGGAGTTGCTCTAATAAAATATTTTTTTTCTTACACCCCCACTTTTATGTCAAAATTTGAGTTACACCCTGACTTTTAACGGCCGCTTAGTATCAAGTAACGGATTGTGAGGTAAATTCAAACTTTTAGAAAGATAGGGTTGTAACTCAAATTTTGACATAAAAGTGGGGGCATTAGTAAAAAAAATCCTATTACAGCACAGCACGCCCCTTTCTTTATTTTAATTGTTGCTTTCATCAATATTAATTAAATGGAAGGATACAAACAATTGTTAAAAAAAACTCTATTTCCACCATTATATATTTGAGGTGTCCACGTTCATTGAATCTCTAAATCTATATTATATCCGGGGTTTCTACGTGTCACCCTCGGCTGTTGAGAAAATCCCTTTTTCTCCTAATCCTCTCTATACACCACATGGCAACCATGAACTGAAGCAGCACCTCTCTCTCTCCAAAATCGCTTGCTCGTTGAATTTTATTGAGCGGTTATTGCCACATCAGTAAGAGGATCGGGGTGGCCTCTCTTAATATACCCACTATGTTTTTTTTCTTTCAAAAGGTCATTCTTTTGGAGCTCTCGGGTGTTGTCGTCACATGGTATTAGAGTTGGGCTCACTCTGGGAGTGTCTTCTGAGTGACTTTGTCGCACCCGTTGACATAAATCTAACTTAGAGAAAAATTTCACGGCTGTGAGGTTGAAACCATTAGCTTTAGTCCCACATTGTTTATGACTAGAGAGCTTTACTCTAATTTATAAGATAGAGGTTAGGCGGTCATGATAATAATGCCCCGCAGTGCATGCCCGAGCCTATTCCCTTTTAAAAATTTATACTTAGATTTTTTTTTTAATATTTAAGCAGCTTCCTTAAATGGTGTTAAAAAATAATATTTATAGAAAAAAAATGCTATTTTCAAATATTGGGCCTCTTTGAACCAATGTTCTCGATTCTTTGGTGACCATTAGAAAAAATGGTGGATAGCAATAAGTCCTTTTTATCAGTTTTATTTTAGGATAGGTCTTGATAATATTTTTCTTTTAGTTCAGATCCATATTTTAATATTTAAATTACAACGACTTAATTAATTAATAAAATATTAAAACAATAAGATTAAATTACTAAATTTACTAAATTACCATTTAACAGTCTGATAAATGGTTATCGGTTAATGGGGCTGATGTGTGAAGTTTGGAAGCTCGTTGGAAAGATAAATTTGCAAGGGCTGAAACCAGATCGTGTTACGTATACTGTACATTGCATTCCAGCATCAGCCCTGCCAAGCAATGATAAATTGATCAGAAGGTCCTCGTCTATCTTTAATATATGGGGTCATTTTGACTTTGCCCCCAAAACTTTGCCTTGAATTAAACTTTACCCTCCCATATTTTCATTAATTAGGCTTTACCCTCCAAAAGTAACCGATCTGTCAACTCACTCCCCAAAACTTTATTTCTTTTCCATCAGCTCACCCTTTCTCTTAAATGGTGAACAGTTAGTTTTGGGGGTAAAGGCTAATTCATAAAATATGGGGGGTAAAGTCTAATTCAAAACAAAATTTGAGGTCAAAATCAAAGTAACCCTTAATGCATCCATATAATACGTCCCATCGATGCACTACGCTCTCGAGACACTCCCAGATCCAAAGCTTTGGCCCCTAAAAACTAGCTGTTACAAGATTTGAAAATAGGATAGCTATCAATATTTCTATATATCTATATAATAAGGGACATAGGTTTTGTGTTTACTAGACAAAACGGAAGCTGACTAGGACAAGCTGATTGGACAAAAATGAACCGAATAGATTTAATCATTTATTTAAAAATCAACGCACAGTCTCTATTTCCCCGTCAATCAACTCCAGGGGCGTAGCTAGAAATTTTTTTTGGACTGGGCTGAAACTAAACTAATTTTTTTAACAATGACGTATTTACTATATACAGTAAAAAAATACTGCGCAAAATTTGTTAAGTGAAAATCAACGATATGAGTATAATAAGTTAATGAGATATTAGGCTTGAAAGATCTTAAGGCAACAAAATGTTATGCATAATTGTATTTGAAAAAATGAATTCCTTTGATTATTTCTTCATTTGTTCACTTTCTGTTTTCCCTAATTTAGCAATTAAAATGATGAGCTGCCGAAGGTTTCATACAAAAGCTTCCATTTTACTTGGGGATTCTCTCCGAGCAGCACTGACGCCGTCGAGCAACACCACTAGGCACCAGGTCCACCAAGTCGTCGTCGGCTACCCCTCCTCGCTTTGGTGGTCCGGCCTCTATATCCGTCGCGCGTCCTCTTTGCCACCACACACACACACACAAAGAGAGAGAGAGAGAGAGAGAGAGAGAGAGAGAGAGAGAGAGAGATCCGTTAAGGATTTTTGATGTGGCCTCTCCATAAAAAGACAAGGGGCACCACCGCTACTGTGTGTGTGTTTTTTTTTGTTTTTTTTATTTTGACTTTGCCCCCCAAATTCTGCCTTGAATTAGACTTTATCCCCCATATTTTCATTAATTAGACTTTACCCCCCAAAACTAACTCTTCCGTCAGCCCACCATCTAAGAGAATTAGAGAAAGGGTGAGCTTATGGAAAAGAAATAAAGTTTTGGGGGGTGAACTGACGAAACAGTTAGTTTTGGGGCTAAAGTCTAATTAATGAAATATGGGGTGTAAAGTCTAATTAAAGGCAAAATTTTGGGGGCAAAGTCAAAATAACCCTTTTTTCTTTTTTTTTTTTTTACGGCGGGCTATGGATTGGGCCTGACTGGCTGTGAGCGGAGGAGGAGGGCTAGACTGAGCTGGGGTTACAGGAGCTTTCTCAAAACTCGGCCGGGCTATAGCCCGGCCGAGCCAACTCATGGATCCGCCCATGATCAACTCCCTCCCTAATCATTTAAACTGCACTAAATCCCGGCCCATTCAAACTGCACTAAATCTGATCGTTCATCCTGTGATCGTTGTTCGCATCAACGGCTATAAACTCGCATGTTGAAATTTCGGTCTCCCCAAACCACCGGATCGATCTCGAGGAATCCGTTCAAATAGAGACAACTGTCATTGATCAATTATATGGGGAGGGGGAGTTGGTCGCGCCGAAGTCGCCCGCTTTGTGCCAATCGGCACGGGCGAGGAAATGGGTGTCCCTATAAATGACAGTGTTGTCGTCGAAAGTGTTTTGTTGCCGAAGACGTTCAGGTGTGTTGCCACCGAAGACGGTCCGCTGCAGTGCCGACAGATGTGTTGCAGCTGAAGGCAGCCCGCTGCAGTGCCGACAAGCACGGGCATGCAGTAGCGTATATATAGACTAAAATGAAAACCTCTCTCCCGTATTGTGACACGTGAACGTCTTTTAAAGAGCTATAATTATTCTTTCGTATGTGAACGCGGCTCTCTTTTAAATCCATTTAAAAACCTACCATAAAGATGATAAATTTTCATTTAATGGCATTTAATGGTCATTTGATGTTAATCTCTCTCACTAACAAGTGAATCACACTCACTTCAGATTTCACATTTCTTTGAACAGTTGTGATGTCGTCTTTGCCAAATGGCGTGCATCAAGCACATTCGGGCATTGCCCGGGTTTCTTACTAGTATTTATACTAAAATGGAAGCCTCTCTCCCGTGTTGTGACACGTGGATGTCTTTTAAAGAGCTATAATTCTTCTTCCGTGTATGAACGCGGATCTCTCTTAAATCTATTTAAAAACCTATTATAAAGATGATAAATTTTCATTCAATGGCATTTAATGGTCATTTGATGTTAATCTCTCTCTCTCTATACCTCTCTCTCTTTCTCTCTCTCTAACAAGTGAATAACACTCATGTTAGATTTCACACTTTTTTGAACATTTGTGATGTTGTCTTTGCCAAATGGCATGCATCAAGCACATTCGGGCATTGCCTGGGTTTCATACTAGTATATACTAAAATGAAAGTCTCTCTCCCGTGTTGTGACACGTGAACGTCTTTTAAAGAGGTAGAATTCTTTCTCCGTGTGTGAACGCGGCTCTCTTATAATTCCATTTAAAAACCTACCATAAAGATGATAAATTTTATTCAATATCATTTAATGGTCATTTGATGTTAATCTCTCTCTCTCTCTCTCTCTCTCTCTCTCTCTCTCTCTCTCTCTCTCTCTCTCTCTCTCTCTCTCTAACAAGTGAATCACACTCACTTAAGATTTCACACTTCTTCGAGCAGTTGTGATGTCGTCTATGCCAAATGGCGTGCATCAAGCACATTCAGGCATTGCCCGGGTTTCTTACTAGTTCTAAACTAAATCATAACATCTCATATTCTAATAACTCAAACTGGACTATGAACTCAAGTAAAATAGAAGTACATCGATTAAACTCAATTAAAAGGGAAAAAAATAGAACCTAATTAACCTTATTCTAAACTAGGAAATACAATAACCACACATTTAACCTAAATCTAATATTCTAAAAACTCAAACTGGACTATGAACTCAAGTAAGATAGAAGTACATCGATTGAACTCAATTAAAAGGAAAAAATAGGACCTGATTAGCCTTGTTCTAAACTATGAATTACATCATTTTCAATGCGATTCATGTGTAGAGATGGATGGTGGACAAGGGAATAGCATGATTAGCCTTGCCCTTACCCTTGTTCTTCTTGTTCTTTGTGTCCATGTGATACCTAAAGTCCAAAGGAACCTTGAATACCTGGATGCAACTTGTACACAGCATGTGCAGGCAGCATCCTCAAAGGGTGCCCGACTGGCTTAGTTACAGAGATCAATGAGGAAATCACATGGCCCGATCGCGGTATTACACGCCCAAAGATGAATCAGGGATTTGATGTGAGAGAGAGCTTTATCTGTCAGGCCGCTCCTCCCCTGAAAGGTCCGGCGATTGCGCCCCAACCAAATCGCCCAAGAAATCCCAATAGCTTGTATATCTCACCAACAGTAGTTTCATGATCAACATGTCATCACCAAGGTCGGACACACAGCGGCGATATATGCAGTTATCGTGCTCCTTGTTGGTGAGAGCAATCTCCACGTTGACAGGCGAGCTCGCAGAAGCACTCGACAAAACGGGAAGAAGGAATATCAGCCATGGAAGAAAGCAAGAAGTCCATTTTTTCTAAAGAATTCGGTAACTCAGATACAGACTTCAATGAACAATGAGGAAATAAACTTTAGTAACAATGTTTGCCACTTCAATTCCTTGTACAGATTTACCATGAGGGAGGTGAGGGGCACTTTATTCTTTTCAAATACAGGTCAGCATGGGATCGTGTGCACTTTATTCTTCGGCTGGTACACGATTTCTACGCACTCCTTGGCCCTATGAACCTTCGACTGAAGATAGAAGCTCCTGCTCTTATCATTCTGCTCGAACAACGTATGGTACCTCTGCGCAGCAGTTCCAAATCTTTTTGTTCTATGATCACTACTAGAAAGGAACCCACATAAAAAGCTGAGCAAAAATCTTCAGTGGAATGCAAGCCTGCATGACTTCCTCCCATGTCGACTGCTCCGTGATCCCTATGATCTGCTGTGCTTCCTGTTCAGTCATGGTTTTGCCTGCACTGCGTATGCCATTTACAACTTCGTGTGCAACGCCCGTTTTATTTGCATCTACAGCACAAGCGAGAGGGATATTAGATCAATGCACCAAATCAATCCAATAAATTCTAAGGTCGACGTGATAAGACATCGAGTTAGGAAGCACGGATACTTCCCTATATGTGTCGTACCCGTATCCGATGCATAACGGATACTTGGATACACGGATGCGCCTTGGATAGGTATCGGATACACGTCCATACGTATCTCAATATTTTAATATATTTTTTTACTTGGATACTTTTTGGATATACCGTGGATACAGCGTGGATACTCTTTGGACACAAAAGACTTAAAAGTATAATTGTTTTAAAAAAAATTGGGGATTATTTTGTAATTTTATAAACATTGTGATGTTTTGTTTGGAGTATCAAGTATGATGTTAATTTTTAATTGTTAAAAGAAATTAACCTTGATCATGGACTAATTTCTTCTCTAAACATAAAGGGAGAAATTAACTTTGATCATAGACATTGTTGTAGAGAGAGGTCCCTAGATAATACCTTGGCATGCTTCAGAAGAATCTTGATTTCTTACTTTACGGAGTCACACTCTCCGTAACATTGTAAGAACCCAACTACCATGTCCACATCTGTGCCCATGCAACATTGATTACATCATCATGAAAAGGACAACATAAAAACGCTACTTAGAACTAAGCAATTGTGGAATCAACAGGACACTCTTTTCTTCTTTTTTTTGACCTGCTGAAGCTTCAAAACAAAAATTCAATATCCAAACAAGTCGGATATTAGACTTAATTTTCATCAAAATAATAAGTAGATAAAAACAGTGACTAATATAGTAATATGCTCCCATACCTTGACAACACTGGATGGAGATGGTTCCATCGAATGTGAAATCATATCATTCAAATCCGACTCATGCTCAAATTATCATTTGTTTGCCTGCAAAATCAATGAATAACTCATCTATAAATTGCGATTTTGAAAAGGAATCTTAAGAGGTCTGCTTATGTGATGCAAGATAACTTCTTTCACAAGTGGAATAACTGAAATTTCTGAAGAAAAAAAATAACTGTTTTTAACAAACAATACCTCGGGCATTCAAACATATAGGCATCCATGAATTCAATGAGCTTGAATAGGGTACAGTGAATATTTCCGTGGGAGTTAATTCTTATGTGCTGTAAATTGACTCCTTTTGGCTGGATCCATGCATGCTCTTGACATTCAGACCACTTATAATCATCCGACTTTGCAAAGTGGACAATGACTGAAAGTCACGTTTCTTGTCCAAAGCAACACATATAACAGTACACAATTCCTGATCTGGAGAAATACCAGCCCATAACATCATATTGAAGAATATCTTTGCTCCATCCATATAACGTCTTTTGCATAATCGGTTGATTGCTGCGCTGTAATCTTCAATAGAAACCTTGAACCCCGCTTTTACCATTCTTTCAAATAGGTGAATGGCTTTCCATGGCATCCCTTTTGCACATTGTGCTTTAATTAATGTGCTGTATGCAAATTTCCTTAACCTGACACCCCTTTCAGAGAGGGTATCTAAAAATCTTTCTGCACACTCCAACTTCTCATCCATGCAAAGGGCATTAATGAGAAAGTTATAAGTCACAGGAGTAGGTGTAAGGTTATGTTGCAACATTTCTTCAAATATAACAAAACCCATTTTCACATTCCTCGCTTCACAAAATCCTTGTATAAGTGTATTATATGTGATTTCATCTGCAAATATACCCATTCTGTACATATCGTTGAAAATGACAGTAGCCTCTTGTAGCCTACTTTGCTTACAAAGCCCTTTAATAATTATGCTGTAGGTGATAACATTAGGCATGATCCCTTTCCTAACCATTTCATCGAACAAGTCTAGCATCGCATCAACATTACCAATTCCACAATACGCATCCATGATAGTAGTGTAGGTCACTGCAGTAGGAACTAATCCCTCAAGCTCAATGCTTCTAAGGAAGCCCACTGCCACATTTAGATACCCAATCTTGCAGAAGCCAAAAATAAGGGAATTATAAGTGACAATAGTTGGAGTCATCCCCTCTTTAAGTATATCCTCATATAAGCCAACTGCCCCATTAACATCGTGTATTTTCACATACGCATCAATCACAATGTTATACATAATAATGTTGACAAACTGACCACTGCTGGCCAGATTATCCAAATACCACCGAGCTTCCGCTACCATTCCTTGCTTGCAAAAACTTGAAAGAATTGCCACATTTACAAAAGAATTAAGCACCACTCTTTTTGAGCACATCATCTTGCATACTTGGAGCGCCCTCTCAATTTCTCCTAGCTTGCAGTAACCATGAATAAGGATGCAATATGCTACCACATCGATATCCAAACCAATAGCTTCTATCTCCTCAAGCAGCTTCTCTACTTCACTAACTCGCCCCCTTTTGTATAGAGCATTTAGCAGCACACTATAGGTGACAATATTCAACTGTAAACCCTGCGCAAGGATCTCCTTTCGCATCCTCAATCCTTCCTCGATATTGCCTCCTTCACAATGTCCAGCAATAAGTATAGTATAAGTAACAAGATTTGGTTTCAGCCCTTGCAAACTCATCTTTCCAATGAGCTTCCAAACTTCACACATCAGCCCAAGTAACCGATAACCATTTATCAGACTGTTATATGTCACTATGTCAAGCTCTATTCCATGCTTCTCCATGTCCTCAGAGAACTCCAAAGCTTCCTCCATAAAACCTGCTACACATAGCCCATGTATGAGAGTAGTGTAACTGTATCTATCAGGAAACAACCCATATTTAAGCATCATTGCGAGAAATGATTTGGCAATGGCTACAAGTCCTGCATTACATAACCCAGACATGAGGACATTGAATGTGATGATACAAGGCTCAAACTCTTTCCTATTCCATGCCTTTCGAAAAATAAATATTGCTTCTTGCAACTTGTGCTGTTTGCAGAGACTGTCAATAAAAATGCTGCAAGTGTAATCACTATGTGACACCCCATGAGCTTTGATACCTTTGTACAAATCCCAGACCATGTCTGTGTCTCTTAGGCTGTGTTTCAAACTGTCATAAGTGGATAGTGAAGCTTGCATGTTCAAACAGATCATCTTACTAAAAACGAAAAGGGCATCATGGGTCATTCTGGACCTAGCAAAAGCATTTGTCAGCATGTCCCATACAAGACTATGGAGATCCCAGTCGCAAAAATAACTCGAGAGGATCTCACAAAGGGATGGTGCTGAACCAGGACCTAAAAGAAAACACATCATTTGGAGAAGAGCATCATATAAAGAGGGTAGAAAGTTGAACAATCCGCATTGCACATAATATACTGAAAGAAGGAATGTAAAATGTACAAAAAATAATTGCAAGTAAACAGAAACTAAGTAATTACATTTCTTGTCTTAGGAACTGCCATTTGACACTTTGAACCATTTGCAGGCTCCATATAAATAAGGTATGTGGTTAAGGTGATTTATTTCATGTATCTCACATGTCGGCCATTGATTGGACCATGTGGTGGGTCCTAATTGAGCCATGTATTCGGCACAGGTCGATGTATTTTAGGTACACACAACTCTAAAAGGCTCTTTTATTGGTAAATAATGCATCAACATGAGAAGATCGAGCAAGTAAACACTCATGCGCAGATGATATTCTATTACAATTATCTGAATTTATAAATTCTGCATTCTACAAACAATTCCTATGGAACACTAAGATTTAGAATGTGCTCCATAGCGGACTTCATATGATGGGATGATGCTCGATTGTTGTATATTTACAGTCAAGAAGTTACTTCCGTATAAATATCTTGTGAGGAATGCTACTTGCACAAACTAGAGTGCATGGAACTGTGATATCTTTTCCTTGTTAGGATACATGTACACATATCTACTTGCACAAACTAGAGTGCATGGAAAGATAATTCACCCCGCCTACCTTTTATTTTTATATATATATATATATATATATATATATATATATATATATATATATATATATATATATATATATATATATATATATATATAGGGTCGGGATCGGCTGACCCAGCAAATTTTGACCCTACAATAACCCAGCACCCTTTGATGCACCTAGAGGTTTTAGAATGGGCTGATTTTTTGTAAGCATGTTGTTTATGGTATGTTGATCATCCTCACAAAAAATCAGCCCATTCTAAAACCTCTAGGTGCATCAAATGCACTCTTCAAATCAACGGTTTTCGACTGTCAATTTCACCCGTTGATTTGAAGAGCGCATTAGTTGCACCTAGAGGTTTTAGAGTGGGCTGATTTTTTGTGAGGATGATCAACATACCATAGACAACATGCCTACAAAAAATCAGCCCACTCTAAAACCTCTAGGTGCATCAAAGGGTGGTGGATTATTTGATGGGTCATCCGATCCTGACTCATATATATATATATATATATATATATATATATATATATATATATATATATATATAGAGAGAGAGAGAGAGAGAGAGAGAGAGAGAGAGATACAAGTTCCAGTTAGGTATGGTGTTAAATCCCCCTCTTAGCGAGAGAGAGCGACAAGTCCCATTCAGGTATAAGGCTGATTCCCTCTGTGACGAACCCACCTTGGATGCCCACCTCCTCACAAAACCGGCTTGTAAGGGGAGGTCCAAGGTGGGTATATAAGTAGCTCATCCCCCTCTCCCATTACCGATGTGGGACTAAGCCCGTGTGAGGCATGACCATCTCAACACACCCCCTCACGCGGGACACGCGTGGAATGGGCACAATCGGGAGGAGCTCCCGGATCGGGGGTTCGGCTCTGATACCATGTGACGAGGTTGATCGCCGGCGTCGTCCACGGCTCCCTTGCCTTCGTAGATCCAGATCGCAGCCCCCGAGGTTGATCGCAGCCCCCGCGTCCGGCTTCCGGCGTGCCCCGCTTCCAGCGCGTCGCGCGAGTCCCGCGCTCTGCCTCGCGTCCAGCGCGTCGCGCGAGTCCCGCCTCTGCCTCGCGTCCAGCGCGTCGCGCGAGTCCCCTGCATCGCGTCCAGCGCTCTGCCTCGCGCTCTGCCTCGCGTCCAGCGCGAGTCCGGCCTCGCGCTCTGCCTCGCGTCCACGCGAGTCCCGCGCGTCGCGTCCCGCCTCCAGCCACGCGCTCCAGCCACGCGCGCCTGCCTCGCGACCCCTGCCAGATCCAGCGCTCCAGCCTTGCGCGCTCCAGTGCCCTGTTCCAGCGCGCGCGACCCCTGCCGGCTCGCGATCTGCCGCGACCCCTGCCGGCTCGCGACCCCTCGCGCGCGACCCCTGCCAGCACCAGCTACGCGACCCCTGCCGTCTCGCGCTCCAGCCCTGCCTCTCGCTCATGCCCCTTGTGCTGCTCGCTCCTCGCTCCTCCCTCTTCCGCGATCCAGCAGCTTGCGTGTTCTGCGATCCAGCCCCTGCCACTGCGACCTCGCGCTCTCGCAATCACTCCCGTGCCTGCCGCTAGCATTCATTCTCTACCAGAATGTCCTCGACTTCCTCGATGACGACTCCGCCGTCTCCTCCGGTGGCTCCCTACGAGATTCCACGGGATTTTCTCCCGCTCGCCACCGACTTTCTTCTACAAGAGGCCTCCGACTGGCCGGCATGGTCCGCCACGGTGGAATCCACCCTTGAGGGTCGCAATCTTCGAGGTCACCTTGATGGCACTTTCATGCTTTCTGCTTCCGATGCAGCATACGGTCCCTGGCGCCTTCGCGATCAGCGCATCAAGGCCTACCTTGTTGCATCTGTGGATCGTTCTCTTCGCCGGGACATGGTGGGGCTTGCCACTTCTGCAGCGATTTAGGGACAGCTCACTGCTCGCTTTGTTGAGAAGAGCGGAGCACGTGAGTATCAGCTTCCCACACAGGCCCAGTCGGCACAGCAGGGCGAGTTGACGGTCCAACAGTTTTATTGTCAGATGCGCTCATATTGGCGTGATCTTCAGGATCTCGCTCCCGTTCCTGACCCGTCTCGTGCTGTCGAGTATCAGCTCTACCGGGAGCGCCTTCAGCTCTATCAGCTATTCGCTGCCCTACGACCAGAGTTCAGTGCTCTGGCCGGTCAGCTTCTTCACCGGGACAGTCTTCCTCGTCTTGATGAGGCTGTGGCTGAGCTCGTCGCTGAGGAGACTCGTCTGCGTACTCTTGCCTCCAGGGCCTTACCTCTTCCATCCGGTCTTCAGGGTGTTCTTGCTGCTGCCCCGCCGCCGGTCTCAAGCCCACCAGCTACTGCCTCCCATGGTAGACCGTTTTGCACTCACTGTCAGACACCGGGCCACTTCGTGGACACTTGCTTCTCACTTCATCCAGAGAAGCGTCCTACCTACAGAGATCGAGGTCGAGGACGAGCTCGAGGTCGTGGTCGCCCTGTTCCTACTGCTGCTGCTGCCTCTTCCGTCACAGCTGGCGATCTACAGTCTATTCGTGAAGAACTAGCTCAGCTTAGACTTTCTCAGCAGTCTGCCGCTACTCCTGGACCTTCCAGCGCCTCAGCCTTCTCTGCCTCTTCTGGTAGTCCCACTGTTTGGATACTGGATTCGGGCGCCTCACACCACATGACTCCGGATGCCTCTTTGCTCACTGCCTGTCAGCCTGCGCCACACCTGCCACCGATCCACACTGCAGATGGTTCTCGCTTAGCCATCTCACAGTCTGGATCTATTACTTCAGCCTCCGCCCCTGCTTGCAATCTCTCCTTACCCTCTGTGCTTCATGCTCCCACACTCCACATGCACCTGATTTCTGTTAGTGCTCTGTGTGATTCTGGCTGCTCTGTGACATTTACCCCTTCCGCTTGTTCTGTGCAGGATTTGCGTACTGGCCGACCGATTGGAGCAGGTCGTAGGGCAGGCGGGCTCTACCAGATGGAGTTTCTTCACTCTTTGGATCCGTCATCATCTGGGTTTTGTGGAGTTGTCTCTCCTAATGCCGACCTGTGGCATAGGAGACTAGGTCATGTGTCGGAACCGCGACTTAAGAGATTACTCCATTCTGGAGCTCTAGGTCGTGGTCCTTTTTCACCTTTATCTACTTGTACTGGCTGCAAGCTCGCAAAAGCTGCTGCCCTTCCTTTTTCATCAAGTACTTCTCAGAGCTCTGCTCCTTTTGATCTTGTTCACTCTGATATCTGGGGCCCCTCTCCTCTCCCCTCTATGACTGGATATTTATATTATGTCTCGTTTGTGGATGATTACAGTCGTTACACGTGGGTCTACCTTCTTCGCCGTCGATCGGATATCCTCCAAGTCTATAAAGACTTCACCTCCATGATTCACACGCAGTTTAGTTGACGCATCAAGATCTTTCGATCTGATTGTGCCCTTGAGTATCTATCCACCGCTATGCGCGGCCTTATTCAGTCCCATGGGACTATTTTCCAGCACTCGTGTCCTCACATCCATGAGCAGAATGGTGTTGCTGAGCGCAAGCATCGCCATATTCTTGCTACTACTCGTGCTCTCCTTCTTTCTGGTTCTGTTCCTCGGCGCTTCTGGGCTGAGGCTCTCCTCACCTCAGTCCAGCTCATTAACATCACTCCTTCGTCAGTTCTTCCAGACGACTTATCTCCTCATGAGCGTCTCATTTCTACCACTCCTGACTACAGCCCTCTTCGCACTTTTGGGTGCACCTGTTTTGTTCTTCTTCCTCTCCATGAACGCACAAAGCTGTCTGCTCAGGCAGCTAAGTGCATTCTTCTTGGGATCAGCACTGAGCACAAGGGGTACCGCTGCTACGACCCTGTTGCTCGTCGCTTGCGTATTTCTCGACACGTCTCCTTTGTCGAGGATACGCCCTACTACTCTCCTGACGCTCAGGATCTCACCTTCCTCGAGGTCTCTTCTCCTCCATCATCGACATCTATGCCTCCCTCGTCGGCTTCTCTAGTTCCCCCGACTCCGTCGGCCCCTTCCCCACCTCCAGCTCCCTCGGCACCACGGGATCCTTTACCAGTTGTTTCCCCAGTGTCTCCAGGGGACTCCTCCGAGGCTTCCTCCTCTCTGTCCGTGCCACTCTCTCCTCCCCGGGTTGTCTCTCCATTTCCTCAGGTCTACTCTCGCCGGCCTACCCCTGTGTCTCCGTGTCCTTCCTTCTCAGCGGATGCCGGCTCTCCTGCTTTTGAGGTCACTCCTAGTCTTTCGCCTCCTGTGCCTGCTCCGTCGTTGCCAGTCGTGGATCCAGGCCCGCCTCGCTACCCTTCGCGCCAGCGTCACCCGCCTGACCGTTTTAGCCACGACACTGGCCCTCCTGATCGTTTTGGCTTTGCCTCTGTTTGCAGTTACTCGCCTCAGTTTACTGCCTTTCTTACTGCTGTGCACGCAGATCAGGAGCCCCGGTCCTACTCTGAGGCCGTTCAGTTTCCTCAGTGGCGCCAGGCTATGGATGAGGAGTTTCAGGCCTTTCAGCAGACTCATACCTGGGATGTTGTCCCTCTGCCCTCTGGCGTTAAGCCTGTCAGCTGCAAGTGGATTTATAAGGTCAAGCACCGCCCTGATGGATCCATTGAGCGTCACAAGGCTCGGGTAGTGGCTCGTGGATTTACTCAAGAGTATGGCGTTGACTACGAGGAGACCTTTGCTCCGGTGGCTCAGATGACCACCGTTCGCACTCTTTTGGCCGTTGCAGCTGTTCATCGATGGGCCCTTCTTCAGATGGACGTGAAAAATGCCTTTCTCCACGGTGACCTGTCTGAGACTGTCTACATGGATCCTCCTCCTGGTCTCCGTGTTCCTTCTCAGCACGTGTGTCGTCTTCGTCGGGCCATTTATGGGCTCAAGCAAGCTCCTCGTGCCTGGTTTGAGCGGTTCCGCCGTGCTGTCCGGGAACTTGGTTATTCAGAGAGCAGTCATGACCATTCTCTGTTTGTCAGGTCGTCCCCGCAGGGCCGGGCGATTCTACTGTTATACGTGGACGACATGATCATCACTGGAGATGACTCTGCTGCGATTGCTAGTCTTCAGCAGCACTTGAGGAACCAATTTCAGATGAAGGATTTGGGTACGCTTCGCTATTTTCTTGGTCTTGAGGTAGCATACAATACAGATGGCATTCTGCTCTCTCAGCAGAAGTACCTTTCAGACATCCTTAGTCGTGCTGCTCTCACAGATGACCGCACAGTAGACACCCCTCTTGAGCTTCACTAGAAGCTATGTCCTACAGATGGAGTTCCTCTTTCAGATCCCACTCGGTACAGGCAGATTATGGGACAGCTCGTCTATCTCTGCATCACTCGGCCTGACATTGCACACGCTGTCAGCATTGTCAGTCAATTTGTTGCAGCTCCACACTCAGTTCACTACGGTGCTCTTCTTCGGATCCTCCGGTACCTCAGAGGGACAGTTACTCGCTCTTTGTTTCTGTCGTCGTCCTCCTCTCTCAGACTTAGAGCCTACTCAGATGCAGACTGGGCTGGAGATCCGACTACACGCCGCTCCACCACTGGTTACTGTTTGTTTCTCGGCGACTCTCTGATATCCTGGCGCAGCAAGAAGCAAAAAGTGGTGTCTCTCTCTAGCACTGAGGCTGAGTACAGGGCCATGGCCTCCACGACTAAGGAGATAGTTCACCTTCGACGTCTCCTCAGTGATCTCGGTGTTGCTTTCTCCGAGCCTACTCCACTTCACTGTGATAACCGGAGTGCTATTCAGATTGCTAGTAACCCGGTTTTTCATGAAAGGATAAAGCACATCGAGATTGACTGTCACTTCGTCCGACAGGAGTATGAGGCCATGACAATCTCACTACCTTTCATTCCCTCAGCAGAGCAGATCGCAGACTTCTTCACGAAGTCACATCCTACACCACGTTTTCGGTCTTTGATTGCCAAACTCTTGGTGCATGATCCACCCTGAGTTTGAGGGGGGGTGTTAAGATGTATTAGTGTATATACATACACTTAGGGTATATATGACTCACATGTATTCACCTTATATTGGCAATTGGCCTAATGAGAGATTCATTCCATTCTCTCCCCAAACCCTAGCTCTCCTCTCTCTTCCTCTCTTCCTCTAGGGTTTGTCACATGGTATCAGAGCCGAACCCCCGATCCGGGAGCTCCTCCCGATTGTGCCCATTCCACGCGTGTCCCGCGTGAGGGGGTGTGTTGAGATGGTCATGCCTCACACGGGCTTAGTCCCACATCGGTAATGGGAGAGGGGGATGAGCTACTTATATACCCACCTTGGACCTCCCCTTACAAGCCGGTTTTGTGAGGAGGTGGGCATCCAAGGTGGGTTCGTCACACCCTCTTAGAGAGAGAGAGAGAGATGTTGCCAATGTTGCGCCACTGGGGCAATTGGGTGTTGCCGGTGTGGAAGAACATGTGGGGAGGATCCGAAGGGGCCCTTTGTGGTGCGCCGGGGTATAGGAATATGATGGATGCTAGAATTGTTGGTACGGCAAGAGGTCTAGGCCCGGGTGTGTGTTGATGCTGAATGTGGCCGATTTATTTTTGGTGGTAAAGGCGGCTGCTGTAGTGCCGATGTCGCCGAAGGCGGCCGGGGGTTAGGACTGTCAATTGCGCCGGGATAGCCCGATACCCGCCCGTCCGACCCGAAAAAATTTGGGCTGAGCCTTAAATGGGTTTGGGCTGGGCCGAGTTCGGACATAATTTTATACCCGAAAATTAATTCGGGCCGGGCTCGGGCCAGGTTCAGCCCAGCCCATATTCAGCCCGAGCCCGAATGCTAATATGTTCAATTTAAAAAACCACATAATTGAAACTCATGTACAGTCAATACTACTACCCAAGCATATTGACTATTGAGTATCCAAGACTCCAAGAGTCACTCCGACCCTTCAGTATCTTTCCATAGTTGACTGACAGCCATTTCCCAATTTGGGGTCCCATTAATGCTCCATATACCATTCCCAATTTGGGGTCCCATTAATGCTCCATATACCATTCCCAATTTGGGGTCCCATTAATGCTCTGTTTCACTTCCATCCTTGGAGCTCTTTGCTTGCTAGAAAAAAACCCATCGTGGTCTTTTGGCTTCTACTCCACTCCATTGAAGTACTACTATCTTCCTGCATCACACACAAGGGGATTGTGGGATGAGCAGAAAATAGGTACAGTACAATTGGTTGGAAACTCTACAAATACATGTTGTACCTATGCTTTGGATTGTCATTCCTTCTATAGATTCATATCTTTAGCCTAGGTTTTGATTTCATCTCTTCTTTCGTCGGCGTCGCCACTCAGAGTCTGAGCCCCATTCTAGCAGTCCTTCGCTTTTGCATCTCTTCTCTCGCCGACGTCGTTGCATTTTTATTTTTTTTGTAGAACTGGTATCCTTGCATTAGAATTTCTCTACAATACTTTTCTTTTGCTTAGAATTTTTTTCTACCGTACTTTCCTTTTGTTACTTGTATGAACTCAATTTTCTTTTATTCTTACAGATTTTGATTATTGAAGCGTACAATTATACATCTAGTATATACAAAAGATCCAACAACAAAAAATTCAAAGGTTCGATTTACTTTAATTTGTTTGTGTATATTGTATTCATATATTAATATCTTAGTCATAGGTATATTTTATTTTACTGTTTCATATGTTTGTTGTATTAATATATAATATTTTTTGTAGATGTCGGACGCAAACAATGAAGACACGATAGAGGTTACTCAATCTGAAAGTAACAAGAGTCCAAAACGAAAAAGAGAAGTGAAGCTAAGGTCCCTAGTATGGCAACATTTCACAAAATTAGAGCAAAAATCAGGCAAGAATGAGCAATGTAAGTGCAACCATTGCAAGCGTGTATTTTCTTGTTCAAGTAAAGGTGGAACAACACATTTAAAACGTCATTTGGAGGATAATTGCTTAATATATAAAAAAGGCAGTTCATCACAAACATTATTGAGCTTAGTAAATGGGCCTTTAAATGATGGTGTCAGTCTTGTGCCTTGGAAATTTGATCAAGAACGCAGTAGACGGGATTTGACACAGTTGATAATCAATCGGGAGTTGCCATTTAGCTTTGTTGAAGACCATTCATTCCATAAATTTGTTTTGGGTATCTATCCTAAATATAAATTTATTTCAAGGAATACAATGAAAAATGACTGCATCAAACTTTATGAGAGCGAGAAAAAAAATTTAAAGGAGATGTTGCAAAATGTGAATCCACGGATTTGCATGACGACTGATACTTGGACCTCTGATAATGACTTACCCTTTATGGTTATTACAGCACATTTCATTGATGATGGTTGAAAATTGCATAAAAAGATCCTTAGTTTTGTACCGACCCCAGTTCATGCTACCGGCGAGAACCTAGCAGATGTTATGATAAACTGCCTACTGGAGTGGAATATTGAAAAAATTTGTACAATCACAATGGATAATTGCACAACTAATGATGTAGTTGCAAGAATACTTGCAGAGCATTATTCTTCCAGGGGATCATTGTTACTTAATGGTCGAGCTATTCACGTGCGTTGTTGGGCTCACATCCTAAATCTCATAGTTCAAGAAGGACTTGATCAAATTAAAGATTCAATTTTCAGAGTTCGAAATGCAGTGAAACATGTGAAGGCATCCCCCAAGAGAAAGATTCAGTTTCTTGAATATGCCGATCAAGAGCGTATTCCACGAGGTAAGATGTTAGTTTTGGATGTATGCACACGGTGGAATTCTACATACAAAATGTTAGGTTCTGCATTGCATTACAAGAAGGCATATAATCGTATGAAATCACGTGACCCACATTTTAAGGATCCGCCAAGCTCAGATGATTGGGAAAAAGCTGAAAGCGTACATCAATTTCTTGAAATCTTCTTCAATGCAACAGAAAAGTTTTCAGGTTCCAAATACAGTACATCAAATTTATTCTTTCTTGAGATTTATAATATTTTGATGAATTTACGTAGTTATTCATCAAATTTGGATTCATTCCTTGGAAATATGGCATCAAATATGCTAAGAAAGTTTGAAAAATATTGGATAGAAAAGGAACAAAATATGCTACTGCCAATTGCTGTTGTTTTGGATCCTAGATACAAATTAAAATATCTTAAGTTTTTCTATAATAAGACACATGGTCCATTTGAAGTATCAGTCATTATGGAACAACTCGATAAAGATCTTCGAAGATTATTTGATGAATATCTCACTTTATATGAGACTTCATGCATGGAGGATTCCATAAATTCAAACAAAGATGTGTTAATAAAAAATGCATCTTCCCTCAAAAGTCAAACAAGTATGTTAGAAGAGTTCTACAAATTTAATGAAGAAGAAGACATCATGCAGAGCAGATCGGAGCTCGATGTGTACTTAGATGAGAAGCTACATCCTAGCAAATTGAATGGTAAAGAAGATAATTTTGACATCCTGCAATGGTGGAATGCAAATTCTTCAAAGTTTCCAGTACTTTCGAAAATGACACGAGATATTTTAGCCATTCCTATATCTTCGGTTGCTTCTGAGTCTGCATTTAGTACTGGGGGAAGAATACTTAGTAAGTTCAGAAGTTCCTTGCTTCCTTCTACGGTTGAAGCATTAATTTGTACTCAAGATTGGATTCGTGGTGAGCTAGTAGAGACCGATGAAGAGCTTGATATCGCTTTTGTAGGTTAGTGTTTTTTTAGTTTTTATTGATCAATAATCTACAAAGTGATCGTTGTTTACTTGCAATTGTATATTCTAAAATAAATTTTTTTTTTCAGGCATCAACTCATCCAAAGATACAGATCAAATTTAGTATGCATTTAGTGTTTTTCTTGCCTATGTATTTGGTGTTTCAGAGGTAATATAGCTCATCACCATATGACTCATTCTTTTGTAATGTTAGCGACATTTATTAAAAGGTTTATGACAATTTAAATATTCTCATTGGTTGCAGGGAGTACTTATGGGCATTGAGACATAGCAAGATGAATTGATTTTCATGGATCGGGTTACGTCACGGAGTCATGGACTCATATCATGCTTTATTTTGAACTATTTAATCTTTTTTTTTTATATCGGTTTATTTCAAAAGAAAAATACTGGTTGTTCTGTGTGGATTATTAACTTTTAGCTTGGAACTTATTATTAGTGGGATGTGGTTGGCCTCTACTGTTATTCATCTATGCTTGTAGCTACATCTACATACTTAGATGACAAGCTACATATTACATCGATGCTTGTAGTACTAGATTTTCAAAGTTTTTTGCATTTTGATTCACTACAAATCTTAATTGGGCCGGCCCGAACTCGGCCCGAAGCTCGAAAAACAAATTGGGCTGAGTTTGGGTTGAATAAAGTGGAAAATTTTTGGGCTGAGTTCGGGCTTGGGAAAGCCAATTCATATACGGGCCGAGTTCGGGCAAGGCTTGGCCCGACCCGACCCGGCCCGATTGACAGGCCTACCGGGGGTGTTTTGCCGTCGAAGGCGATCGTCCAAGGAAATCCAAATTCTTTGCATTATAATCCAAGGTTCTATTTACACCGTCTAATGTGGACGTCCTCACAGAATGTGGACGCCCCCCGACAAATGTGGGCGCCCTCGCCGAATATTCGTATCGACGGGCACATGCATTATTACTATTGTTATCTCCGCGTAAGAAAGTGTTATCTCCCTCGAAATATTATCGCCGCCTTCAAAATGTTTTGTTGCCACCTTTGAAATATTATCACCTTCCTCGAAAATATTGTTCCCGCCCTCGAAATCTTTTGTGTGCCGATAGGCACGGGCTTTACTAGTATATATATACGAGGGCAGGGAGCCTGCACCCGAGGTGTAGCATTGTTGCTGCACCTCTCGCTTGTTTACCTCCCTAGAAGTTTTGGAATTTGATGAAATTTGGTGAGGGTGTTGTCTAGGGTCAAATGGTCGAAGCAAAATCTGCAGATTTTAACGGTGACTGCGGACGGCTGATTTTGCTTCAACCATTTGACCCCCCCTAGAAGTTTTAGAATTTGGCAATTTTTTGTGAGGATGATCATCTTACCTTAGACAACACCCTCACCAAATTTCATCCAATTCCAAACTTTCTAAGATAGGTAAACAATGCCTGAGGTGCAGCAACGATGCTGCACCTCAGGTCCAAGCTCCCTTTTCCCTATATATATATATATATATATATATATATATATATATATATATATATATATATATATATATATATATATAGGGTACCGATCCAGTGGGATATCTCTTATATGAGATACCTAGCGAGAAACCTATCTAGAGGTTTTAGAATTTGATGAAAATTGGTGAGTGTGCTATGTATGGCAAGTTGATCATCCTCACCAAAATTCATCAAATTTGAAAACTTCTAGGGGCATCAAATGTTAGATTTATCGACCGTCTATAAAAACCATAAATTTGAATAAAATATTTGTTACACCTAGAGGTTTTAGAATTTGATGAATCTTGGTGAGGATGATCAGCTTGTCATACATAGCACACCCACCAATTTTCATCAAATTCTAAAACCTCTAGATAGGTTTCTCACAAGGTATCTCATATAAGAGATATCTCACTGGATCGCTACGCTATGTATATATATATATAGGGTCGGGTTCGGCAGCCAACTATTATGGTGCCAGCATCAATGCCAACACATTCATAGAGGTTCGTAGAGGTTTTTAAATTTGCTGAAATTTGGTGAGGATGTATAGACATTGAAATATTACCTAAAACCAGAAAACCAAAAATTTGGCTAAGTCTGGAAGGCACTATTTCCCAGATGTCCAGGGAAATCTTTCTCTACAGTCAAAAATTTGACTAAGTCTGGAAGACACTATTTCCCTAGTGATCAGGGAAATCTCGATCTGCACTCGGAAATTTGACTAAGTCTGGAAGGTACTATTTCCCTAGTGACCAGGGAAATCTCAATCTGCACTCGAAAATTTGGCTAAGTCTGGGAGGTATTATTTCCCTGATGACCAGGGAAATTTCGATCTATACTTAGAAATTTGACTAAATCTGGAAGGTGTTATTTCCCTGATGACCATGGAAACTTTTCTCTACATTCAGAAATTAGCTAAGTCTTGAAGACAATATTGCCTAATGATCAGGGAAAATTTTTCCTTACACTCAGAAATTTGGCTAAGTCTGGGAGGCATTATTTCCTAGAAAACATGGACACTTCCCCAGGCCTCCCGCACCCGTGTCGGACACCGACACTCGTCGGACACTCGCCGGACACGCACCGGACACGCATGTGCCGTGTCCTACGTGCTTCCGGGAGCCGGACACGGTCAGACACTCCTCAGACACTCGCCGGACACTCCTTGGACACTCGGGATATTGCGGGTTGACGGACTGTTCGATATAGGGTCGGGTTACAAGCTGTGGTGATTCAGTTTTGGCTTTAACCTATCTGATCCTCTGAGATTATAACCTCAGAGAATCAAATAGGTTGAAGCCAAAACTGAATTGCAGCTATTCTTTTGCATGCCATTTGGGCCCGAGTGTGATTCACTTGTCAGGATGGTTATGATGGACGGTTACGATTTAGGTTTGGCTTTAACTTATCTTATCCTCTGAGTTTTCAGATAGATTGAAGTCAAAACTGAAATACAACCGTTATTTTCCATACCATTTAGAGATGTATGTGATTCACCATTCGGGCTGGACCTGGATGTAACTAACGATAGTGATTCAGTATGTATTAAATTTTCATCTTAGTTGCTTTCTATGAGGTTTTTTCGGTTATTGAAATATATATGAATTGCAAATACACATAAAATTTAAATTTAAAAATATTAATTTATTTTGCCGTGTCCCTGCCGTACCCGTGTCCTCCTTTTTTAGGATTTGCCGTGTCGGCGAACCCGTGTCGTGTCGTACCCATGTCCCCGTACCAGTGTCAGTGCTTCTTAGATTATTTTCCTGATGACCAGAGAAATCTCGATCTATACCCAGAAATTTGGCTAAGTCTAGAGGCATTATTTCCCTGATGACCAGGAAAATCTTTCTCTACAGTCAGAAATTTGACTAAGTCTGGAAGACACTATTTCCCTAGTGACCAGGGAAATCTCAATCTGCACTCGAAAATTTGGCTAAGGCTGGGAGGTATTATTTCCCTGATGACCAGGGAAATCTCGATCTATACTTAGAAATTTGGTTAAGTCTGGAAGGTTTTATTTCCCTGATGACTAGGGAAACTTTTCTCTACATTTAGAAATTGACTAAGTCTGGAAGACAATATTTTCCTAGTGATCAGGAAAAATTCTTCCTTACACTCAGAAATTTGACTAAGTCTAGGAGGCATTATTTCCCTAATGATCAGGGAAATCTCTCTATATTCCGAAAATTTGACTAAGCCTGGAAAAAATGGGAGAGTAAGAAAAATGCTATATCCCTATCATCCAAAGGCTATCTCTAAGTCAGTAGAATAATACTTAGAGATAAGCATCCTTCGACAAGCCGATATACAAGGCCGAAGAATAATCAAGCTCAATCTCCTACAAGCAAGCTTACACTAGATTCAACAGACTCGTTGAGTCCACCAAGTCAGAAAAAGACCGGATCAAGAGTTAGCCTTGTTAAAGTTTGAGTCGCAGTAAGTCGATTCAGATTCAAGACCCGAACCACAAGTCGTTTTAATCAGACAGGTTCACTCAAACTCAAAAGAATCAACTACCAGTGGAAGTTACAAAACCACTTGAATATTATCCTAATCATCAAGGAGTTATGTAAACCACTTGGAAGTTTCTCTAACCATCCAAGGGAGTTATAGAAACTACCGGGAGGTTGCTTCAACCACCCGAAGTAGTTATTCTCTACAATAATAACTACTTCGACCATTATAAAAGGGGGATAGAAAAAGAAAAAAAGGGGATCTTTAGCCATAGAAACAAGAACCTACAAAGCTCCCGCCTGAAGATACTTCAAAGCTCCAAAAAATCCCGGAAAAGAAGGATTGAAGATCGAAGCAAACCAAAGAAAATTGAAGACCGAAGATCGAAGAAGAAGATGGAAAATTGAAGATTCAAGTCCAAAGCAAGTCAAAGAACGAGTGAAGAAGTGAAGATTCTAGGAGAAGAAGAGTAAAGCAAAGCCCTAGCCGATCACGCGCAAACCCCGGAAGGATCAAGCACCGCAACGGTCTTCTCTTTTCATTTTTCTCACTTGTTATAATCTTTGTACTTCGAAATTGAGTATTAAAGGATCTTAGACGGATTTCCCAGCAATCTCCTGATATATTTTGTACTCCGCTCCCTCGAAGCGAGTCCTTTGAAATTTGTACTTGAGTGAAAATAAAATATTTGCTCATACAGGATGATTACCTTACTATAGATAGTATACCCACAAAAAAATTAGAACACTCTAAAGCTTCTAAGTGCGTCAAATGATCATCTTCAAATTAACGGTTGACATGGACGGTCAATAAAGCTCTTCATATTTGGCGCACCTAGAAATTTTAGAATATTCTAATTTTTTGTGGACTTGCTATCTATTAGTAGGTGATCATCCTCAGCAAATTTCAAAATCTCTAAGAACTTCTATTGATGTGTTGGCACCAGTGTTAGCACCAAAAGTTTTGGTTGTTGATCCTGATCATATATATATATATATATATATATATATATATATATATATATATATATATATATATATATAGAGAGAGAGAGAGAGAGAAAGAGAGAGAGTAGTGATACATTGCTACTCTTGGATAGCAAACCCAAAAAATTTCAGCTCGACCCAAGACCTATAGGCCGTTCAAATGTGATCGACTTTTATCGGTCGTTCATTTTTACTGTCATTTTGATCAACACATTTGGACGGCCTACAGGTAGCCATAGTTACCAAATCGGGTGTTTTTTTGAAAAAAACGCGTATCGATCTGAAGTCGTAGCAAACAGGAAAAAAAACTCGTTTGTTTGAAAAAACGTTCGTCGCGTTTTATACGCGTTTAAAACGGAAAAAACGTGTATAAAACACGGCGGGTTTGGTCCGTGTTGAAATTTGGTTCGGGTTTTATTTTGTTCGTGCTTAATAAACGCATATGCTATATGGTTTGAATTTTTGATTACTTAATGTTGGAAAATGACATATATACACACTTGGTATAATTTTTAAGATTTTTTTTTGTTTTTTCCGATGTTTTCACGTTTTTTTTTCCGTTTTTTCCATTTTCATCATATCTTTCTGATTTTTTCCTTTGCCATTTTTTTCCCATTTTCCGGCTTGGTAACTATGTAGGTAGGGCTAGCAATTTCAGACCAGACACGGCAGACCCGACACGAAGTTAGCGGGTCTGGGTCAGGGCTAAACGGTTCGGGTCGTAAGCGGGTCGACACGATAGACCCGTTTAATAAACAGGTTGGGTCTGGGTTTAGGGTCTGGACATGGTAGACCCGGGAAGACCCGTTTAAAATTCAACGGGTCGTGTCGGGTCGGGTCTACCCGTAATCCGATACTGTAATATGTCGTACCAGTGGGTCTATCGGGTCAGGTCGGGTCGAGTCGGACTGGGTCAGATTAACAATGTTTAAAAAGGCGTTCAAGGCTTACGCCTCGAGGCGAGGCAGTCCTGTGTTGTCTCGAGGCGCATGCCTCAGCAATCACATAAAAAGCCTACACCTCTGCATCAAGAGGCGTACGTCTTTGTCCGAGGCTCGCCTCAAGGCGTTCGAGGCGTACGCCTCTTGCTTCAGGTAAGAAACATAGGGCGGGGAGGGGTTAAAACCAATGGTTGGTGTAGGGGGGCACTAAGGGTTTGATATATAAATCATCCCCAGGGACCCTTTTTTCACCCATTGAAACCTCCTAAACCCTTTTAGATCTCTTTAGGTTTTAAAACCCCCTTATCTCCAAAAACCCAAAATTAAGATCTAGTGCTCATTTCTTTTTCGATTTTGATTCCGAAGTTGTATTCTTCTTCTTTGTGGGTTGTCTACCAACTACAAGTGAGAGATAAAAATTTGCTTAAAGTTTAGAGATATGGATCATGATTTTGTATCTTCTACTAGGATTTTCTATGTTTTTTTCTTTGTATTTTACCATTCTCATGTATTTGTATCATTGTTTGTTTTTTTTTTGAATCTTGACAATGTTAGCCCTATATTCGTATTTTATTGTTTGTTATTACTTGTTTGATGTTACTTTAATTATTATCTTGAATATTAAAGAATTAAGCGTGCTTGAGCAATTTGACTTTCTATTTTGTTGTTAGATTGCTCGATGGAGTCCTCAATCATGTCATATAAGATATTTTCTAACACATTATGATTTATTATGCATATCTAGTTCAATTATTATTACACATTCAATAATAGTATTTATTATGATTTTTTTTCTTTTTTAACTTTTTTTTACCAAAACACCTCGAAAATATTTGAGGCTTACGCCTCGGTACGCCTTAAGGCTTACGCCTCGCCTCTCCAGAAGAAAAACACCTCGAAACGCCTTTCGCCTTTTTAAACATTGCGGATCAGGTCAACTGAATAGACCTGTGTGATAAACGGGTCTACCCGTTTATAAATGGGTCGGGTACGGGTTTAGAATCTAGACACGATTAGTTAAACGGGTTGGGTCCGAGACTAGGGGTTTTGGACACGACCCGAAACTAGACACGACCCGAAACTAGACACAACACGACTCATTGCCACCCCTACCTACAGGTCTTGGATCGAGCTGAAATCTTTTGTGTGTGCTATCCAAGGGTAGGTGATCAATCCCAAAAAAAATTGAAAAACACCCCGAAAGGGGGTGCCTATATATATATATATATATATATATATATATATATATATATATATATATATATATATATATATATATATATATATATATATATATATATATATATATATAGGGGTGGAATCCATTGACAACCCAAAATGGGAGGTAAATTTACCTCCCACTTACAACTCGCCATAATCGTTGGATAGAGGTTTCCGAATTTGCTGATTTTTTGTGAGGATGATCAACATGGCAAGTTGATCATCCTCACAAAAAATCAACAAATTCTGAAACTTATAAGGGCGTCAAATGTGTTATTCAAATTAACGGTTTAAATAGACGGTTCAGAAAAGCTTGATTCAATCGGCGCCCTTAGAAGTTTCAGATTTTGTTGATTTTTTGTGAGGATGATCAACTTGCCATAGTGATCATCCTCACAAAAAATCAACAAAATCTGAAACTTCTAAGGGCGTCGATTGAATCAAGCTTTTCTGAACCGTCTATTTGAACCGTTAATTTGAATAACACATTTGACGCCCTTATAAGTTTCCGAATTTGCTGATTTTTTTGTGAGGATGATCAACTTGCCATGTTGATCATCCTCACAAAAAATCAGCAAATTCGGAAACCTCTATCCACCGATTGAATCAAGTTAAAAATGGGAGGTAAATTTACCTCCCATTTTGGGTTGTCAACGGATCCCAGTCCATATATATATATATATATATATATATATATATATATATATATATATATATATATATATATATATATATATATATATATATATATATATATAGAGAGAGAGAGAGAGAGAGAGAGAGAGATGCTATAATGCGGCATGCGGTAAGTGCGGCACTGTACCGCAGCCGTCTGATGCACTGCTGCGTGCATGTGATGCACGCAGCGTATGCATCAGACGGCTACGGTGCAGTGCCGCACGCACTGCATGCTGCAGCATAGCATGCCCATATATATATATATATATATATATATATATATATATATATATATAACTCAGGTGCGATCCACTTCATGCGGCCTAGACCAGAAACATATGCACTGGGAGTACAACAAATGCAACGGAGCACAGCAACATATGGATAGCAACGCCCAGCAGCCTAGTGCAACATATGCAATGGAAGTAATGCAACATATGCAATAGAGCGCCGCAACGTAGAGGGTTAGTGAGCAAACATATGTATAGATGTGATGCATTGCACCGAACAAACAATGCATCACAACCAGTGTTTTAAAACTCGCCGAGTCGACTCGAAACTCGGCCGAGACGACTCGACTCGGCTGAGTTTCGATCCGACTCGGTACAAAACTCGATTTAGTAACTACTCGGACCAAAACTTGAGT